>CM058231.1:31757710-32357710 GCA_030180135.1 Orychophragmus violaceus | reverse complement strand
TAATGCATGATTAATCATATTATATTTTAATACGAGATTAATCATTTTGAACATTTAACTAATAACCTTTTTATTTATATATTTCAGATATGACTACTACAAGCACACAAAACACATTCTCGATCCGGTCTGTTCTCGAGAAGGAGAAGCTGACTGGAACGAACTTCCTGACGTGGTCAAGGAACTTGAGGCTAGTCCTCAAGCAGGAGAAGAAGGATTATGTCCTTCGTGATCCTCTCCCCGAGAGGCCTCCTGCCAATGCCGCCAGGACTCTGCATAATGCTTGGGAAAAGCATTCGTCAGATGAAAATGATGCTTATTGCCTGATGTTGGTGACAATGACTCCTGAGCTGCAAAAACAGTTCGAGAATGTATTGTCACCCATCGAGATAATGGCAAGCCTGAAATCGCTTTTTCAGGAGCAGGCTAGGACTGAGAGGTTTCAAACAGTTAAGAACCTCTTGGACTGCAAGTTGGCTGCGAATGCGGCAGTGAGTCCTCATGTCTTGAAGATGATGGGTTATCTCGATCATCTTCAGAAACTCGACTGCCCAATCAGCCAGGAACTTGCCTGCGACATCATTCTGCAGTCATTACCTGCAAGCTATGATCAGTTCATTCTGAACTTTAACATGCATGGCTTGAGTAAGACATTGCCTGAGCTTCACGGAATGCTCAAGACTGCGGAGCCCAATTTGAGGAAAACCGCCAAGGACCCCAATGTGCTTATGGTGCAGAAGGGCAAGGGGTTTAAGAAATCCTCTGCTAAGGATAAGGGAAAGGCCAAGGCTGTCCAAGTCGCGGACAAGGACACGCCAAAGCCCAAGCCCAAGTCCAAGGCTGGGCCAACTGACATATGCAGGTTCTGTAAAGAACCAGGGCATTGGAGGAGAGAATGTAAGAAATTCCAGGAAGGTCTAAAGGAATTGAAGAAGAAGACTTTTGAGACTTCTTCAACAGGTATTTTTGTTATAGAAGTTAATACAACTACTTCTGATAATACCTCATGGGTTATGGATACTGGTTGTGGGGCTCATATTTGTACTAATATGCAGGCACTCAGCAACAGTAGAAGGCTGAAGCAAGGACAAGTGGAGCTACGAGTTGGGAATGGAGCGAAAGTTCCAGCACTAGCTGTAGGCACTTACTTGTTGTCTTTACCTTCGGGATTGATTTTAGAACTGAATAATTGTTATTTTGTACCTGCTATAAGCAGAAATATTATTTCAATTTCTTTGTTGGATTTGGAAGGTTATGATTTTTCAGTTAAGAATAAATTATGTTCCTTCAATCGCAACAATTTGTTCTATGGTTCTGCCCCTCTTTCGAATGGGCTTTACATACTCGATCAATCCGCGCCAATATATAACATTAATACAAAACGGTTTAAACCTAATGAGGAAAACCGAACGTTTCTATGGCATTGTCGTTTAGGGCACATCAGCGAGAAACGCATCAAGAGGCTCCATTCAAATGGACTTCTTGGCTCATTTGACTTTGAGTCATGTGAGAAATGCGAATCATGCATGATGGGCAAAATGACACGGGCCCCCTTTAATAAACCTAACGAGAGGGCCAGTGATTTATTGGGCCTGATACACACTGATGTGTGTGGCCCAATGTCCACAAATGCAAGAGGAAACTATCAGTACTTCATTACCTTCACTGATGATTTCAGTAGGTATGGATATGTTTATTTGATGAAACATAAGTCTGAATCTTTTGAGAAGTTCAGAGAATTCCAAAATGAAGTACAGAACCAACTTGGCAAAAGCATTAAGGCTCTTCGGTCCGACCGAGGAGGAGAATACTTAAGCCAGGAATTCAGTGATCATCTGAGAGAGTGTGGGATCGTATCCCAACTCACTCCTCCTGGAACACCTCAATGGAATGGTGTGTCTGAGAGGAGAAATCGGACCTTATTGGATATGGTTCGATCTATGATGAGTCACACAGACCTTCCAATATCCCTTTGGGGATATGCTCTGCTAACAGCAGTGTTCACTCTAAATAGAGCGCCATCAAAAGCAGTAGCAAAGACACCATATGAATTATGGACTAGAGAAGCTCCAGTGCTATCTTATCTCAGAATTTGGGGTTGTGAAGCCTACGTCAAGAGATTGATCTCAGACAAGCTTACACCAAAATCTGATAAATGCTACTTCATTGGTTATCCGAAGGAAACCAAGGCTTATTACTTCTATCTACGTTCCGAGAACAAGATCTTTGTTGCCCGGGATTGTAACTTTCTTGAGAGGGAGTTTCTCTCTAAGAAAGACAGTGGGAGTAAGGTACTGCTTGAAGAAATTCAAGATGAACAGGATACTGCTCAACCTAATGAGGAAGAGCAGCAGGAGGACCTACAAGAAATTGTAGAGCCTGAACCTGTAGTACCTGAAGTTCGAAGATCCGGGAGGATCCGTCACGAACCCGAGAGATATCAAGGATTCCTCGTGACTGACTGTCATGATCTTTTGATCATTGATGGTGATGAACCATCGAACTTCAATCAAGCCATGATGGGCCCAGATTCCTCTAAGTGGCGCAAGGCCACTGATTCCGAAATGGACTCCATGTCGGTCAACCAAGTGTTTTCGTTGGTTGACTTACCCGTTGGTGTAAAAGCCATCGAGTGCAAATGGATCTTCAAGAAGAAGATTGACGTGGATGGAAATGTCCAGATTTACAAAGCCAGGTTGGTGGCAAAAGGTTTCAGACAAGTTCACGGTGTGGATTACGATGAAACCTATTCACCAGTGGCTATGATGAAATCTATTCGGATTCTACTAGCAACTGCAGCTTTTCATGATTATGAAATTTGGCAGATGGACGTGAAAACCGCCTTCCTGAATGGTATTCTGGAAGAGGATGTGTATATGACGCAACCTGACGGTTACATAGATCCAAAGAATGCTGGGAAAGTATGCAAGCTTCATAAATCCATTTATGGATTGAAGCAAGCATCGAGGAGCTGGAATCTTCGTTTTGATGAAGCGATCAAGCAATTTGACTTCATTAGAAACGAAGAAGAACAATGCGTGTATAAGAAATCTAGTGGGAGCAAGATTGTATTTCTTATTCTGTATGTCGATGACATACTGCTTCTCGGAAACGACGTTCCAATGCTAAAGTCCGTAAAAGACTGGCTTGGAAGTTGTTTTTCCATGAAAGACATGGGTGAAGCCGCATACGTTCTTGGAATTAGGATCTATCGGGATAGACCTAAGAGGCTGATAGGCTTGTGTCAAGATTCATACATTGACAAAGTCCTACAAAGATTCAGCATGAAGGATTCCAAGAAGGGCTTCACGCCAATGGTACATGGCACAACGCTAAGCAAGAAGCAGAGCCCTACGACGGTTGCTGAGCTTGAGCGCATGAAGAATATTCCTTATGCATCTGCAATAGGATCTGTCATGTATGCCATGATATGTACTCGTCCTGATGTTGCTTATGCATTAAGCATGACGAGTAGATACCAGTCAAATCCAGGTGAAAACCATTGGATTGCCGTAAAGAATATCTTGAAGTATCTAAGACATACTAAGGATAAGTTCTTAGTGTACGGTGGAAGTGATGTGCTTAAAGTCAGTGGATTCACGGACGCAAGTTTCCAGACAGACCAAGATGATTTCCGGTCACAGTCCGGTTATATCTTTTGTCTGAATGGCGGTGCAATCAGTTGGAGAAGCTCCAAGCAAGACACCGTTGCAGATTCCACTACAGAAGCTGAATATATCGCCGCCTCAGAAGCTGCGAAGGAAGCTGTTTGGATACGAAAGTTCATTATTGAACTAGGTGTGATACCAGATGCGGCTGAGCCTCTGGCACTGTTTTGTGATAACAATGGTGCTATAGCTCAGGCAAAGGAACCAAGATCACACCAGAAATCCAAGCATGTTCTAAGAAGATTTCACTTGATACGTGACATCATTAATAGAAAGGAAGTCAAGATCAGCCGAGTCCCGACAGATGATAATGTCGCTGATCCGTTGACAAAGCCACTCCCAAGGCCTAAGCTCGAGTTCCTGACTGAAGCTGTAGGCATTAGAAACATTGAAATGTAATCTAAATTTGAGTGGGAGTTTTGTGAGCTTTATTTTAGTTATTTGATATGTTCTTGTAAAACATCATTTTATGTTTAATGAAATTATTATTTCAAGATTATTTTAACTGTGATGAAATAATCGTTCCAAAGTGATATAAACCATTTTATAGGTCATCGAAGTAAATGACTTGATCTTGAGTTATCAAAGTCATTTAGCTTGATCATGAGACCCTATATTTGATAGATGTTTTATATCATCCTGTCCCTAGTCGAAGGTTGTTGAAATTGGAACACCAACAACCGTGTGAGATTGGATTGGTACGTGACTTATGACAAAGTCTCAATGTGTCATAGATGGGCGGCATCAAAGTCAGTACATAGGTGTATGTTGGGAACATACGACCGGACAAGACCCGCTTATAAGAACTCTTCAGGATATTTATATCTGTGTCATAAGAGATTCTTACTACGACTATAGAGTATAGTCCTTAGACCTGAGTTCACATGCATGTGACTGCACATGGACTGGTGTACTTTGATCATTGTCTAACGCTATCGTTCTGCGATAGCTATAAGGACCTTGTTTGGGTACATCATGAAATGAGTAGTTTACAGTGATGGAACAAGATGGGATTTGTCCCTCCAATATAAATGGAGTGAATATCTCTAGGCCAATCGGAGATTTGAATACTGGAAAACGCATGGCCATGCTCAAACGGACTTTCCCGAGTCGTTTGGATTGTCAGTATCAAATCAGAGTCCGATGAACAAGATTAGGCTTTATAAGGATGACACTAATCTTGCCTTATGACTAATCGAGATATTGAGACAAAAGGATTATGAATACAGAGAGATTCCAGTACAAGTGGGAGATTGTTGGAATTGTGTCCAGTAATCTCGGTACTGTCTCTAGAAAGTAAGAGTATGTCAATGATCAGACATAAGTCATATAATACTGGGGGTCATGATGGCTTGCTAGAGTCCGCTCATGATCTATAAGTCTTGGACTTATTGCCTTTATTATATGATCCCATATGGGTCACACGCCTAAGCTAACAGGAAAATGTGTTGGAACGGCTTAGCAGAAGTACGACAAAAGTGCCAGGCATTTGTCGTACTAAGAGAGAAAGATTAATGGGTCTGATTAAATGGGATTTAATCAGATTGGTGTTTTGGGCCCATAAGCCCAAAAGGGAAAGAGAAGGCTTTTAATAAACTAAAAGCCAAATCTCTTTCTCCTAACCCTAGCCCCCTGAGCCGATTCTCCTCTCTCCCTGCGCCTCCCACCAGCTCGGTCTAGCAGCCGTTTTCTGTGATCGCGTGTGTGAGCCTTTGGAGGATTCATCCCTCGGTGTATCTCTCTGATCTCTGACCTGTTCTATTCCTTCCGCTGCAACAAACAGGTAAAAGGTGAGATCATCTAATGTTTCTATTCAAGAGAACCTAGATCTGTATGTTTAGGTTGATATGAATCTGTGAATTGAATCAGGATCAACTAAACAATTCCTACAAGGATGTCGATGTCGATGCAATTTGATGGCGAATTAAGAAAATAACAGCGTCCATCGACTGCATATATAGTCAACCATTAGTAATCGTCTATGGACGTAGTTGACTATGATTAATAAACATATAAATTTGGTGTACTTACACGAACAGACATCTGGGAATCCTGGGAGATCATTTCCTTGAAATCGGTGATAGATAACTTAAGCCCGTTCCATGGTGGGAAGAAACGGTCAGACCTATAAAGGTATGGTCAGAAGACTAATATAGTAAGACCTATAAACTGTCATTATATTGTAAAAAATGTTTTCTTACGGTGATGAATTGATGGCCGAATGTAGCATAGATATTTCATCAGGACTGGAGCTCCCAAATACAAGAGCGAGTTCTTGGCTTTTTTGGGCCTTTTGTTGCCGGTCACAAAATCTGCAAATGTTGATGAAGCAAGGCGCTGTCTACTACTTTTGCGTTGAGCTGGAGGTGCGGGAGGTGGAGTTTTTGCATCTTGAGTCAGGCCCAATGAGAATTTTGGTTCAGTAATACCTACTGGAACCAATGGTGGAGCGTTTGTTACGGAGTCTGTTGCCTGAAAAAGGTGAAAATTTAATTTCGTGAATACTTATACAAGTATTTGGAGACTAATAGACAATTATAAAAGTAGTAGACTACTTAGGTACCTTGTGCTGGTTTTCTAACTATTGCTGGTTATCTACTTTGGTTGATCATGTTGCTTTGGTGGAGCCTGTTTCCTTTGCACCTGCTTCCGGTTTGGTGGAGCATGTTGCCTTTGAACCTGCTGCTGTTTTGGTGGAGCCTGTTGCCTTGGTGAAAACTGTTGCCTGGGGGAATTAGAAACATTAAATAAAAGTAAGTGTGGTTATAATATAGTTGTCTACCAGTGTAGTTGAATTCGTTGTAGTTGGGTATAGGTAGTCGACTACTATAGAAAGACAAAACTTTGAAACCTGTTTTTCTTTTATCCCCTGATCCTGTTGCTGGGCTACGTTTTCTTTGCTCACGTTTTTGTCAGGAATTGGTTCTTCTTCGGAAGAATCCTCACCAGTTTCAGATTCATCACCAGTTGTCTCGTCTTCTCCAGTGGTCTCTTCTTCGGAAGTAGAAGCTGATTTTGTGTTTTTAGACGGGAGAGTTGCCTTGGACGGGACAGTTGCCTTGGACGGTACAGTTGCTCCAGGGACAGTTGTCGGGACAGTTGCCTTGCCCGGGACAGTTGCCTTGGACGGGACAAGCTCCTTGTGGGTTTCCGAAACGGCATGAAGATGGTCGTCTACAGTGTCGGGTGCCATGAACTGCGCTTCCTCTTCCAATTCCTATATAAAATAGCAAATTGACTTTGAGTATATTAATATTCAAATACTATTAGACAACTACGAAAAGCAAATTACCTCTTTTGTATCAAAGTCAGTGTTTATAACTTTTTGGATAATTTTATCATCGTCGGATTCATCGTCTTCCTCGTCTTCCTCGTCCGATGAACTTTCTTCTTCATCTCCAGATGTTACCTGGTGTAGTTATAAACACCCCAAATTGAAAATGCATATAGTTGGCTAAAGTTATAAATAGTTGGCTATAAGTAGTCAATAATAAGTAGATGACAAAGTTGGGTACCTGCTTCTCTTTGTTCGCTTGAACCTCTTGTTGATTGAAAGGTATTTCCTTGTTCTGGTTTTGGTTTTCTTCGGAAGAATCATCACCTGTTTCTGTTTCGTCTCCACTATCATCTTCGGAAGAATCATCACCTTTTCCATCAGTTGATTTTGGCGGACCGACTTTCTCTTGAGAAGAACCAGTTGTACAGGGGTTTAACGGCGGTTTAGGAGGTGGAATAAAACCGATGTCAGATCTCTTGAGATTACTAATCTCTGCAAAAAGTGTGTTGAACTTGCTTTGAAATTCTATCCCTAGGAGAGCGATGTTCTCATTTACAGCTTTCATCTCAACCAAAAGTGGTTTATTCGCTTCTTCGGATTTCTTCAGACAAGCAGTAGCAACATCTTCGATTAGACGTTCAACATTTATATTACTTGGAGGTGCCGATTCAGTGGTGGATGTTTGATCTTTTGTCAACTTCAAATGATCGGTTGCCTTCGCACCACCAAGCCAAGACTTCCTCGTGAAAACTTCACCACGGTCAATAGCTTCCAGGAGGTTATCGACGCTGCTGTCCTCCACTTCATCATCGTAACCAAGTTCGTCTTTGTTTAAAATTCCATCCTGGTCATCGATTATTGCTTTAGCTGAGACCTGAAAATAGACAACTACTAGTTAGACGAATACAATGAGTTTAGAGACACCTTAAAAACCCGACTATATTGAAAGGTAGACGACTACTTTTAAACAAAACCATGTACCTTCCCATCTTTATCTAGCGTTTTGACGTAAGGCAGGGGTATAGTTATTGATTTCTGGGTACCCAGCCGATTTATCTGGACATTATCTTCCTCAGCATCATCATCTGCTAGAATAAGTTTTGAAGACTTGCCTTTGATTTCCTTAGATAAAATGATGGGAGCAGAAAGCAAGACAACCATTTGTAAAGCGTGTGGGAAACCGTTAATGGCACAAGAAGCTTGACAAAGGTTTGACAAAGTGGCGGTCCGGCTTTTGATATAGTCTAGAGTCATATCAAAAGACTTGCGACCCCATGGATAGTTTAGAAAGCGTTCAGTATCTTGGACCATCACAACTAGATCTCCATTGATCTTGGACTGCTTGGATGTTGGACAAAGAACTCCCTCGACAAGTAACAAGAGAGCTAATTTGAACCTGACAACAAGGTAGCTAATTAAAAGTAGTCGACTACTGCTACGTGAATGTATAAACTAGTAAATCATGAAAAAAAAAGTTGAAATAGAAAGCAAGATAGTTAATTAAAAATAACCGTCCATTACCTGATTTCTTTGTTCTTGTAAGGTTTGCCTAAAAGTTTTTCATGATCCAATCCGGTGTAGGGTTCGCTTCCGTTGCAAACATTTGGGTCATGTACTTCGACAATTCCCCTTCTTCTGCTTGAGGAATGGCCTCATTAATATCTGAGCAACTTAAACCTGTAGCAATAGCAAACTCCCTGATTGAGAACCTAATAGGTTGATTACCAAACAGGACCCAGATTTCGTGACGCCTCCTGATGACAAGCTGCCTAGATAGGAGGAAGTGGAGAAATCGGACATACGTTGCTACTTGGTTCCCGATATTAATCAGTTTCCCAAATTGGGAGTTCTGTATCCTTTCCATGTCGTCATCTTCGAGAGAAAATTTAAGGGCTTCAATATAATTAAGCTGGTAGTATGTGTTCAGTTTGTTGTCGCCCTTTGGTTCATGCCCAGTTTTGAACAATCGTTTGGGTAGATTCGTATCACCCATAGTCAACTACCTATAACAAGTAGTTATTTGTCAATACAGATCTAATTAAAGAAAAAGTATTTGAGACCTTGTAAACGAATAATAATCAAACTAGTATTCAAA
The DNA here is from genome assembly GCA_030180135.1 of Orychophragmus violaceus. Lineage (NCBI taxonomy): Eukaryota > Viridiplantae > Streptophyta > Magnoliopsida > Brassicales > Brassicaceae > Orychophragmus > Orychophragmus violaceus. The sequence continues at coordinate 32,348,670 of CM058231.1, read as the reverse complement.
GTAGTAATACAATTTGAACCACTAAAAATTGTTCAACCGGGGTTTGTCAATCTGGAAATACATCACTGTAAACGCTTAATCGAAGAAGAAAATACACAGTAAGCGAAAGATGTGGAAAAATTAAGTTGTTAAGTTAACTAGTTTGATACATGCAAAACGACAATACGAAAAGTAGAAATCGACATAAAGAAGCATGCATAAAGCTAAAATTTAAAAATATGGAATAGATTCGATCAATTTGGGCGTCTAATTGGTGATGAAAATTACCTAGGCTAGATAATTTGGGGCAAGAAAGCGACTTGCTTTTTGTTGTTGTTGTGGGTACCTTCTTTTCTTCTGGGTTTCTTGTCTACTTCGGGAGAAAAATTTCGGGGACTGAACAGAGGATTTGGAGGAAAGATGAAATACAAAGATGGAGGTTGAAGAAGAAAGTGGGGGTAGAGTGAGAAAATGATATTAAAGACTCGTTAAGTGGGACGCTCAACCATCCGAAAAGAAAGGGGAGTTTAAAAAAAAAAAGTGAACAGTTATCGAAGCAAAAAGTAACTGGTGTCAGAGCGATTTTTAAACGTTATGGTGGCAATTTGGTAATTTTGACTTGGGCCGTATTTGAGTCAGCGAGTAATTATCTGTCTATGGAATTAAGTTATAAATACAGGATAGTAGTCGGCTACGTTTTCTACGACAGGTAGTTATTAAATAAACGATCAATAAAAAAAGCAAATACATTGACTAAATAAGTTAAAAGCTAGTAGTCGTCTACTTGACATATCATACTAAAGTATGAGTTAAGGTCTTATAATATTACTGGAGGAAATAAACCATTACAAAGGGGTCCTTAACAATGTTTTATAAAAGTCTAGGCCATATGCCAAAATTTGTTCTAGCTAGTTGGCAAAACAACATCGTTTCTAAGGTCCAGAAGCCTCCATTGCACATGGTAGGTGGCTTCCACCCTTCATCCCAATAGCATAGCCATCGATTTATAGAAGCACATCCGCATTTTGTGACGCTGTTGAGATCTACTTCCTTTTCCTTCTCTAACCAAAAGTTAATTGGTTCATCTGGCCAATGTAGTACTTCTCTGGCGTTTATTTGCTTTCGAACTTTCTTTGCCACTTCTCTAGTTAGAATTAGCCCGCGCTTTTGCAATTCTTCATTCCCGTAAATTAATCAAACTAGCATGTAGTAGATGTATTTACCAGTTTCCCAACCACCTTCAGCAGATCGTTTGATCATACCCTCCCCTAGAGCCTGCTGATTAGTGTACATGTATGTAGACATACCTTTTAAGAGAAGCGCTGAACGATTGTTGTTGGTAATGCAAACTTCGACAAATTCAACGGCAGGGGCAATTGGAACCAATGGTATTTGATGGAAGAAGAAATCAACATTCTTATAGAATTCTTCCGTCTCAGCCAACTCCGTCAGCGTCGTGCATGTTGCCTTTGTACGAACAAATTCGCAGAAACCACACCGGAGGGCGTTTTCTAGAATCGTTAGTAAGAGATTCTCATTTAGCCTCAACATATTGCTCGTTTACAAACAATTTGTATGGCAGTTACCTCTGTCTGATAGTGTTTTATCATCTATTTATAGGAGTATGACCGTAATAACGAGAAGACACATTAAAGACATCCCTTTATGATTGCAGTTATGAAGGCAGTTATAACGAATAATAGACAACTACACACAATCAATATAAGAAACGATAGTAGTCCACATCTTGGCAACATAATAGGCAACTACATCTAGTAAATACAAATAGGCAACTACATATAGTCATATACTATAGATAAATATTCAATACAAATAAAAAGAAACACTTGACTAGAAGTACCTAAAAACATGACATAGTAATAAAATTCAGATCTCAGTCCTCATAAGCTGGTAGTGCCAGAAAAGGTAACATTTAGGACAGGTGGTGCGATCGTGGTGGAGAAAACATGAAGGGAAATCGGCAAACACAGCTGATAGATTGTAACGGACATCAGTGGTTCGCATCATTGTGATGGTGTTGATAACTTTCGCGGTAGATGGTCCATGTAATCCATACGGAATCTCCATTCATGGATACGATCCAAAATTTCAATCCCAAAGTCAGGATGACCATACGCCACAGCAAAAATAGCAGACAAGAATGTAGCCTCGTCAACCCCACCTTTCGATGCAGTACGCAAAAAAGGAGCAGAATCGAAGAGTTCAGATCCAATTAGTATCCTATGCAAACCGGCTAAGTAATTAGCTTTGGGGTTTTTTGACTCAACTGCAAAAGTGAAGAATGACGGAAAACGGTCAATAAGATCTGGGTCACGCACGAACTCCTCGATATCGAGCACAGATATGACTGATGGTTCTTTAAATGTTCGATAGAGAACTTTGGAGCAGCATCCTAGACGACAAGCATCCGCTGCAGAGGATCTACCAACAAAGGTTAGAATTTTAGGTAGTAGATCCGTTAGATCTTCATCAAGGGAAAGTGGGGCCATGTTAACCTTCCAAGAAAATGAGTATTGGGTAAGTATATTTCACGAAAATAATTGACAAAATGTAGACGACTACGGATTGGAGACAAGTATACGCAGTGACATAGACGAATACTATAAGAATAAGCGCATATGGAAACAACCCATTAGTTAGAAATAAAGTAGTTGGATACACATAAACGACTATCATAAGGATAAACACAGAGACTACTATATCTAAAAGGTAGCCAACCTTTAGACGAAACAAAGGACTAAATGACAACTATAATGAGAAACGCAGAGAACTACTGTTTCGAAAGGGTAGAAGACTACTAAAAGAAACAGAGGACAAGGTTATCATGGTTGAAAACAGGATTAAGTGAAGGAAAACGCTTTTGAAATTTGAAAAAACACCCCCATTCCGCGAACGAGAACCAACCGTCCGAAAACCATAAAACACCCACGAGTATCCATTAATAGAATTAAATAAAGGATTCTTTAAGGGTAAATACGGTTTTCAATAGAGAAAAACCATGAGAACCAAGCTAACGAAAACAATGAAACACCTAAAATGGATACAAATTTCAAATCTTGACAGTTTTTTGAATGAAAAAGTATGGAAATCTTGTTTGAAACTCATCTCAAACGGAAACAAGCATGAACACAAACTAATTTTAGACGGAAACGCATTGTAGCTAAGCAACGATTTTCCAAAAAAACAGAGAAATCGGATCTTACCGAAAAGAGAGCTTCAGTCTGTCTAAGAAGAAGTCGGGTTCAGGGTTTCAAGATGATGGATATTATAGCCAGGGTTTGTTGATGGGCTCTTCAATGGTGGGGTCATATGGCAGTACAATGTCAGACCTAAAGGTAAAGTTGGGAGTGTTAGAGGCTATTTTCAAGAGTGTAGCCGAGATGTTGGTGATGGGCAATCTCGAACTTTCCATCAACTCAAAAAGCCACTTTTATTCTCCTAATTTATGTCCAATTGATAGTCATACAGCCCAATTTCTCTTATTAGCAAGCATGCGTATTTAATAAACATATTTATTTCTTTACGTTTTAATTATAAAAAAAAAAAGACGACCAACGTACCTAGAGATGAAACATGTGGACGTCGTTGAAAAACATAGAGAAATGCCAAGACTTCCTCAATCATTCCCAATGAACGGTGGTGATGGTCAACACAGTTACATCCACAATTCATCATATCAAGTATGTAATTTTTTTTTCTTCTCTATGTATGATATGATTTAAAGCACTTATAGCTACTTAGACAATATATCACTTGTGATACAGAAAGTAGCGATAGATGGCGTTAAAGAAAAGACAAGTGAAGCCATCTTACAAAAGTTCAATCTCGAACGCCTAAACCGTCAGAAATGAATATGTTTTCCTGATATTGTGTTTAGTCCGAACCAACACAACTCATGGAAATGGTACAAGTTGCAAAGGTTTGTATCGTGGAAGTGAGGATAGCGGGGTCAAAGACAGGTTAGTGCGAGCCTTTGTCTCAAACCGATCTGTCTCTGGCTTCGTCTTGTGACAAACCTTTTCTGTTTGACTTGCTCGGGTTCGACTTGGTCATGTTCTTGTTTGATTGTTGACCGGTCAGCTCGTCGGTCAGCGGATAATGGGAAAGGGGCGTTACAAAAGGTGGTATCAGAGCATGGTTCTGCATGGGTTTCGAAGCTATTCATTTCTGAGTATTTTCCGTGTTTTATCGAGTCAAAATTGTGTTTTTACCCAAGCATTCATTAGGAAACCGAGCCACGTCCGTAAATTCGGGGTTGGGATGGTGTAGGAATTGTATTATCTGTACTAATGTTTATCTGCGTTTTGTTTGCAGTCAGCAGCAGAGTGTCCCTGGACGGATCGTGTGTGGGTGTGTGTGCATAGAGTGGGATATGATCAAGCAGTATGAGTCATCATTGGATGAGTGCGGCACAGTATCGGGAGCAGTTAGAGCAACACCAGACGAGTTTGAAGACGCAGCCTGGACAGTCACAGGGTTCTCGGGCATTTGATCGACCACTAGTTCGACCGCGAGGACAGCAGGGAGCGAGAGTAGTCGTCGTTGGAGATTGTTTCCTGACCCGTTACCTCAAGCTCTACAGGACGAGAAAGTTATCAGAGCCGGTAACACCACCGGAGCTAGTGGTACTGCCAGGGTTTCAGCCGCCGATGCTTGAGGCGCATGACGTACCATTACCTAGCTCACAGGTGTCAGAGTTTATTCCGCTCAGCGGGACAAATTTAATGGTGGACCCATTGCACGAAGCCATAGACATGGACATGGAGCCCGTCGATCCCGACCAGTACATGCATTGGGAGCCGCATGTAGACGAGCAAGTGGCGATATCAGAGACGTTCTGGAGCAGCAGATTGATCCGTATCACCAGCCGGATCCATCTTTGAGTTTGCCTCGGACACCATTTGACCGATCCGCGTCACCACCGTCTGACCCTACCGAGCCATTCACAGAGGCCTAGCCGATGTCTGAGTCAGACACGTGATTTGAGTCAGTGACACTGCCCGGTACTCCACCGTCTGAGCCAATGGTACCACCGGAGACCACACCAGCAGGTACTTCGGAGACGCCACCAGCAATGCCTGCATACCGGATGTGTAATGCATGCGGAGTTCAGGGTCATCGTGCGTTCGAGTGTTTCAGAATCTTTCTCTGGAGTCTGTTTCCTTTTGTCAAGTTGTGTGGCGCGTCGGATCACCAGACACTAGTTTACTACTGTGGCCACGCCCAGCGCCCGTTACCGTCTGTCAGCTTTGTGGTCGCGGGGAACATGTTGCACGTTTATGTCCGACGGAAGAGCCGCAGTGAGTTGGAGCACCGTTTAGAGATGCACACCCACCACATCCTCTCGGCACACCTGCCAGTGGTTACCACCACGAACCGCGTTGCCGCCTGTATTGGGCATTCCGGTCGTGTTGGGGCTGTTAGGGCTAAGATAGTTAGGCCCAGGTAAGTAAGGGCTCTAACTCGTTGTTTGATATGTGTAGATCGGCTTGCAATCGTCTCTGACGATTCGGTTGCGTGTAGTGGTGTTTCTTGTGGGACGGATTGGTAACCGCTAATATGTAGACTTCGAAGGACCTACGTACCTAAAACTCTATGTGGTGAATAGATGGTTTACTTACATAGTGGATGTGGAGTGTTTTTGTTGTCGTTTTGAGTAGCGGAGTGGTTATATTGCATACTCATGATGGTTGTGAATGCAATATAGTTACGATGTGAAAATGAATGATGGTCCGAGCAAACGGTTTCCATCCGAACCCTGAGAGACAACTGCAATCGCCGATTTGCTTGATTGATTGTGTGTGGTAATTATTTGCTTATGTGTTTATGATTGCGTGCTTTATCTAATGCTTGAGTGGTGCATTAGATAATTGGGGATTGTGTTTCGTTCATTGGTGTAGCACTGTTGAGTTGCTAGTTGTTGTTTATGGCATGCATAGCATTTGAGTAGCATTGATGGTATTGGTAAGCCATTCAATTGGTAGTTATATTTTGTTGGCTTGAGTAGTTTGAATGTTATCGTAATTGTTAAGTTGTTAAAAAATAAAAAGAGTGTTAGAACCTTTCGTTGAAGGTATTGAGCTAACTTGAGAATGGTTGGATTCGACCGTCAATTCACGAGAAAGCGGATTTATAGAATATCGTTACTTAATCATGGGTAACAGTTGGGTACATGATTAACTAACTATATATCTATGAGGAAGTAATATCGAGGGATGGATTGGTTTGAATTTCACCACTCCTGTGAAAGTTGTTGAATTGAATGTAGGACGGAATGGACGATGCGATACGAATACGAGACCGAACCCGAACACGAAAGCGAGATGGAGTGTAAAGAGGCTGCAGGACAAGTTGACCCAGGGAGTGAAGCGGTTGGTATAGATGGCTAGTGGTAAATGTAACAGTGCAAGGCAATTGGGTGGACGAAACCGTTGGTATGATGAGTTCGTGAAAAGATTGGAGGTAACGTCTGTGGCAGTGTGAAAATCAGAGTGAAGCGGTCGGTATGAATTGAATGGAGATTTAGCGAAGTCGGATACAGATATCAAAATTCTTGGGGAGCGTTCGAAAAGGAAGAGTCAGTAGCGGAAACAGAGTGGGGTTATTGGTACGGATGGAGTTGGAGCTATAGAGATGTCAGGTTTTGAAATACAAATTCTTGACGAGTGTCTCGGGGAGACAAACCAGTACCAGGAAAGATGTGGAAGTCAAACCAAAGTGGGGAAGTCGGGAGTGAGAATCAACACGAAGTAAATACTTGTGGACGATCGAAGTTCAGGGAAGATCAGTTAAAGAGAACAGTACATCGGGACCGGAGGACGAGAAACGAAGCCATGGTTAAGAGAGTGAGAGTAAAACGTAAGGAAGGAGAATGGCGTATGGGTTACGAATCGAGTGTTGGAGAGGCAGCTTGATGAGGACATCAGCTTAGCCGACACTGAGTTGGACGAACAAGACGGACCAGGCTCTACCAAGAAGCTGACCGACCTGTTTCCGACCATGCGAGATGTACCAAGGACGCGTTCGGGACAGCGACAGATACATGCCGAATTCAACAATGCGATGGAGCAGCTGATCTCGAGGACAAGCCTAGAAGACATCACGACCCAGCTAGGCCATCTCGACCAAAGACAACCTGTTCTTAACCAGCTGGCCCGGAGGATGATCCATACCGAAGCTGATGGCCCATTTGAGCAGACTACGCCCTGGCCCATACTCCGGACGCACGGACCGACCATGATCTTCTGCATCGAGCCAGATGATTCTTTGACCGGTCTGCCTCTGGGATAAAGATCATACTCTTTTTCCCTTGTGAAGTTTTTTCCCAAATGGGTTTTCTTCACAAGGTTTTTAACGAGGTGATCCGAGGCCCAATTCCTTAGAGAGACAGACCGGCCTCTTATCTAGTTTCGACCAAGACTTTCCTTTTTCATTTTTAAGTCTTATTTCTCTTATTTTCTTTGTCATTTTCGATGGCCCATGTTTCCTTTGGCCCATTTGTTTTCAGTTGTATTACTTAAACACTCTTTTGGTTTTATGAAACATTAAGCAAGTTTAAACCAAGAAAAAGAAACCCTAAGGCTTTCTCGATCTCTCTCTCTTCGTGTGGCTGCCCCTTAGACGAGCGGATCATCTTGGCTTTTGCTTGCTGCCTCAGTTATCTCCATTTCTCATAGAAATCAGTAACTCACAAACCACCACTCAACCATCCCTTGACGAGAAGAGAGTGCCATCGGCCAGCTTCTCGTTCCATTCGACCATCACTCTTTTCTTCTCTCCATTCTCGGTCCATCTCTCCATCTACCACCTTAACATCTCATATCATCTGGTATCAGAGCCTAGGCTCGTGACACCACTCTGGTTACATCTCACCCTTGCACCTTTTGTTTTTTATTTGCTTTCTCATAAAAAAAAAAAAAGAATCGAGTGTTGTAGGTTGTTCAAACTCAAATCGGCCACTAGTTAATCTAGGTGCTTCCGAGTTTTGTTTGATTTGCCACTTTGATAGCTGTCGTCCTTGTCTTGCTTCAGTGTTGCATTTTGTTTTGCTTTTGTCTTTATCGCATTCATACAAAAAAAAAAAAAAAAAAAATTTGATCGAGATTTCTAGAGCGGCCGCATATAGGATAATCAATTAGGGTTTGCTTTTTTTCTGTTTGCTGCGTTTGGTAACTTTAAGGTTTAATAAAAACTCGGTTTAGTAGCTAATTAATTGCATTGGTTATTCACCTTGCTTTATTCTATTAGTTGACATATTCACAAAAAAAAAAAAAAACCATCACCGTAGTTTTAATTTGTGCATTTTCTTATTGTTTATTACATTCTCTTTGCCTTTTGTTATCTTTTGTTGCATTCATCATCCTGTTAAAAAAAAAAAAAAATCGCTTGTCTTGTTTCTTTTTTTTTTAATTTTATTTTTGTTCCATATTTTCTTTTTTTATTGCGTTTAATCTCGTGTTAAGTGTGCAGAAGTAGATGGCAGCAGAACAGGCCAACCCGCTAGACGGACAGCCTGATCTCACCCAGCTCCTAGCTGCTATCCAAACGATCGGACAGACGCTCGGTGCCCGACTCGACCGACTGGAGCAGCACCGACCGCTCGACCAACAGCATCGACCTGGAGCTCAGCAACCTCGACCCGGAGCGCATCAATATCGACCGGGAGAGCCTCTGCATGGACCGGAAGCACCGCCACCACGGTTCGACCAGCAACATCGACAAGGCCCGTACCGCGGACGAGTGGAACGACCAGGACGCTTCCAGGACGTCCGACGGGACGACACGGACGAGTTCGAGGACGGACGTTATGGACCGCGACCCCCATACCAGCGTGATCCTAATCACCGTGGACGCATACGAGAACCAGAGGTACAACGTCCATATCCTAATGATATCAAACTAAAGCCTCCTACTTTTGCAGGAAAAGTGGACCCGGAGGCATATCTAGATTGGGAGCGGAGGATGGAGCACATCTTCGACCATTATGGATATCCCGAAGCCAGGAAGATATCTTTAGCAGTGGCCCAGTTCACAGGACATGCACTATCCTGGTGGGATCGGGACGCTGCGGAACGTAGGCGCCATCGGTACGAACCGATCGCTACGTGGGCTGACATGAAGTTCCAGTTAAGGCGAAGGTATGTTCCTGCCCATTTCCATAGAGATTTGCAAAAACGTCTTCGTAAATTGACGCAGGGAACTAAGACGGTTGAAGAGTATTTCGAGGAGTTCGAGCAATTGCGGAATAGGCTTGAGCTCGACGAATCAGAAGAGACTTTGATGGCCCAGTTCGTGGACGGACTGAACGAGAGGATCGCTAGAAAGGTAGAAATTCACCCTTATCACGATATGCCCGAGTTGTTGCACTTGTGTATACAGGTTGAGCATCACAACAAGCGCAAGTCCGCGATCACAACCCGGCCTAGGACCAACACGCCTTGGACTGCACCAGCTCCACGGCCAGTTGACAAAGGTAAGTCGGTTGAGGTCGAGTCCAGGTTCAAGAAGCCGATCATTGAGACGTCTAAGCCCAACCGACCAGACCCAGCTAAGCTTACTAGTACGTCCCGTTCTAGAGATATCACATGTTTTAAGTGTCAGGGTAAAGGACATATGTCTCGAGACTGCCCGAACCGGAGAGTCATGATCTTGAACGAAGCCGGCGAGTACGAGTCTCAGGATGAACAGGAGGATTAAGACATGGAGGAACTTGATACAGGGACGCCCATAGAGTATCCTGACTCTGGAGAGCTATTAGTGATCAGGAGAGCTCTCAGTGCGCTTGTCGATCCCGAGACGGTTCAACGCGAGAACATCTTCCACACTCGCTGTACCGTGAACAACAAGGTATGTAGTCTTATTATTGATGGTGGGTCTTGTACTAACGTGGCCAGCAGGAACATGGTTGATAAGCTCGGTCTACAAGTGACTAAGCACCCGCGACCGTACCGACTTCGGTGGTTGAACGATGACACGGAGATCCGGATCACAGATCAAGTAACCGTACCTTTCAGCATTGGGCGATATCACGATCAGGTAGTATGCGACGTGGTTCCTATGCAGGTTGGACACTTATTGCTCGGCCGACCGTGGCAGTTCGACAAGGAGTCCTTGCACAACGGGCGGACCAATCACTACTCGTTCATGCACGACAAGCGAAAGTATCAGCTCGCACCTCTTACACCGCAGGAAGTGCATGAGATGCAACTACACCTTGCCAAGGATAAGAAGAACCGTAAGACCAATTTAATTATTTCTTCACATTATGTTTCTCGAGCTATTGATCAGAACACGCAGGTGCTACTAATGGTCTTCAGGGAGGCTTTACATTCGTGGTCAGACGATGTTGAGCTTCCCCGGGAAGTTGTTTCTTTGTTGGACAGGTTTAAGGATGTCTTTCCGGACGAGATACCAGCTGGTCTACCGCCCATACGAGGCATTGAGCATCAGATCGATCTCGTGCCAGGAGCGGCTCTGCCCAACCGGCCTGCATATAGGGTGAATCCGACCGAGGCAAAGGAACTGGAGAAACAAGTGCAGGACCTCATGTCCAAGGGTTACATTCGCGAGAGCCTCAGCCCGTGTGCGGTACCAGTCTTGTTGGTTCCTAAGAAAGACGGGTCTTGGAGGATGTGAAGGATTTGATTAGTTGATCCTGATGTAATTCACAGGTTCTGATCTTCCTAAACATACAGATCTAGGTTCTCTTGTAATAGAAACATTATGATCTCACCTTTTACCTGTTTGTTGCAGCGGAAGGAATAGAACAGGTCAGAGATCAGGGAGATACACCAAGAGATGAATCCTCCAAAGGCTCACACACGCAATCACAGGAAACTGGCTGCTAGACCACAAGGAGGGAGGCGCCAGAGAGAGAGCAAAATCGCGGCTGGGTATTAGGGTTAGGGGAAAAAGACTTGGCTTTTAGTTTATAAAAGCCTTCTCTTTCCCTTTTGGGCTTTTGGGCCCAAAACACCAATCTGATTAAATACCATTTAATCAGACCCATTAATTCTTCTCTCTTAGTACGACAAATGCCTAGCACTTTTGTCGTACTTCTGCTAAGCCGTTCCAACATTATTTCCTGCTAGCTTAAGCGTGTGACCCATATGGGATCATATAATAAAGGCAATAAGTCCAAGACTTATAGATCATGAGCGGACTCTAGCAAGCCATCATGATCCCCAGTATTATATGACTTATGTCTGATCTTTGACATACTCTTACTTTCTAGAGACAGTACCGAGATTACTGGACACAATTCCAACAATCTCCCACTTGTACTGGAATCTCTGTATTCATAATCCTTTTGTCTCAATATCTCGATTAGTCATAAGGCAAGATTGGTGTCATCCTTATAAAGCCTAATCTTGTTTATCGGACTCTGATTTGATACTGACAATCCAAACGACTTGGGAAAGTCCGTTTGAGCATGGCCATGCATTTTCCAGTATTCAAATCTCCGATTGGCCTAGAGATATTCACTCCATATATATTGGAGGGACAAATTCCGTCTTGTTCCATCACTGTAAACTACTCATTTCATAATGTACCCAAACAAGGTCCTTATAACTATCGCAGAACGATAGCGTTAGACAATGATCAAAGTGCATCAGTCCATGTGCAGTCACATGCATGCGAACTCAGGTCTAAGGACTATACTCTATAGTCGTAGTAAGAATCTCTTATGACACAGATATAAATATCCTGAAGAGTTCTTATAAGCGGGTCTTGTCCGGTCGTATGTTCCCCAACATACACCTATGTACTGACTTTGATGCCGCGCATCTATGACACACTAAGACTTTGTCATAAGTCACGTACCAATCCAGTCTCACACGGTTGTTGGTGTTCCAATTTCAACAACCTTCGACTAGGGACAGGATGATATAAACCATCTATCAAATATAGGGTCTTATGACCAAGCTAAATGACTTTGATAACTCAAGATCAAGTCATTTACTTCGATGACCTATAAAATGGTTCATTTCATTTTGGAACGATTATTTCATCACAGTTAAAATAATCTTGAAATAATAATTTCATTAAACATCATTATATGTTTTACAAGAACATATCAATAACTAAATAAAGCCCTTTACTAACTCCCACTGAAATTAAGACTACATCTTAATTTCACTTATCCTACAGCAACAGTCCGCGACTCGTGCTTAGGCTCAAGGAGTGGCTTCGTTAATAGATTAGCAACGTTCTCATTCGTTGAAACTTGCTGATCTACTTAACATCTCTGTCATTTATCTTACGGAATAGGTTATTCCACTAAGTGTTTGGATCTTTGATGTGCAGCTAGTCTCATCTAAGCTGGGAATCACATCAAGTTCAGTGATGAACTATTCTTTCCAAACAACCTCTTTCGCCGCTTCCAAAGCTGCGAAACATTCAGTTTAAGTCATGGAGTCAGCAACAGTGCCGTGCACCGCCAGACAGACACAAGACATATCCGGACTGTGACCGGAAATCATCTTTGTCTGTTGGAAACTTGCCTTTCAGACTCTATCGACTTGTAGCACCTCACTTTCTTCTTTACCTAAAGAACTTATCCTTAGTATTGTTCAAATACTTTAGAATATTCTTTACGGCAATCCAGTGATTCTTTGCTGGATTTGACTGGTCTTTACTTGTTTTGCTTAACATTAAAGCAATATCAAAACAAGTACGTGTCATGGCATACATGATAGATCCAATTGCCGTCGCATATGAATCCTATCCATGCATTCAAGCTCAGCAGTTATCGTAGGACACTGCTTCTTGCTTAACGTATTGCCATGTGACATTGGCTTAAAAACCCTTCTTGGAGTGCTGAAAACGTGTAGGACTTTGTCAATTTAAGAATCCTGACTTTGTCCTACCAGCTCTTCTGGATCTCTATCTTTAGATCCAGAATCCAAGACTTTTGTGGTTTTACCCATGTCAATCACTAAACCAACTCCCAAGCCAGTCCTTTACCGACTACAGCATTGGGACGTTATTTCCGAGAATCAGTATGTCATCGACATACAATATGAGAAATGCAATATCGCTCCCATTTATCTATTAGTAAACGCATAGTTCCATTTCGTTCCTGTTCAAGTCAAAACCTTGACTACTTCAACAGAACGAAGATTCCTATTCCGATATGCTTGCTTCCATCCATGAATGGATCGATGAAGTCAACTTACACAAAATGTAATTTTCGGAGTCCGAGCTCACTTTCACTTCTTTGAACTTCGCAGATTCGTCGCTTTCTATGATCATCAGATCATGCGAACTTTCAATGATCATCAGGTTCAACTAATGACGAGAAATCACTCTCGTATTAGTGACTGATTCTTTCATATCTGCGAACTTCAGGCTCTACAGGTGTAGATTCTACAGAAATCTGTAAATCCATTCGTTGCTCTCCCTCAACAGGTTGAGCAGCCTCCTGTATATTTCGAATTACTTCGAGTTATACTTTTACTCCCACTGTTCTTCTTGAAAGTAACTTTCCTTCTTAGAAAACAGAATGGTCGTAAAAATACCGAGCCTTGGTTTCCCTAAGAAAACTTCGAGTTATACTTTTACTCCCACTGTTCTTCTTGGAAAATAACTTCCCTTCTTAGAAAACAGATTGGACGTAAAAGTAACAAGCCTTAGTTTCTCTAGGACAACCAGCGAAGTAGCACAACTACAAATACTCAGTAAAGACAAATTTGGATCGATTCCAATCCACATTAACGTGGTGTCTTTCAACCGATATTTGTGGAACTATTTTAGCGTAAACTTAGATATTTCTAGAGCGTTATTCTTAAAATATCATGGAAGATTTGCGTGACTCATCTTTAATCATTTCTATTAAGATCTGATTCTTTCTCTTAGAAACACCTCAAGGTTTTCAGGAGAATTGTGCTGTGAAACGACTTCACACTCATTCAGATGATCACACCATTTATGACTCAAGTATTCTCACTCATGATCTAATCCAGAGTCTTAATACTTCTGTCATTCAGATTCTATACTTCATTCTGGAACTCTTTCGACCATGTCAAAGAATTCCGACTTGTGTCTCATCAAATGAACACAGTTATACTCACTGAAGTAATCAGTAGAGACAATGAAGTACAGGAAATTTTCTCTGGCATTACTGTTCATCGGACCACATACATGAGTATGTTCAATGTCCAATAAGCCTTTGGGCCTTTCTCTAGCTCGGCTAAGATGGCCCCTTTACTTTTGGTCCAGTAAGCAGAATTCAAGTCTCATAAGATATCCATTCAAATGAGCCCAAAAGTCCATAACTATGGGGTTTCTGAATCCGACTTACTCTATTTGACCAAAACATTTATGCCAAGAAAAATCAGGTTTAATTCATCAGATTTAAACCAATTCGGTATTTATGTTACATTTAGGCACTCTTTGGTTTAAGATATAAAACCCATTCCATGAATAGGGTGCTACAATTAATATTTCATTAAGATCAAAAGAACAAAACTTGTCTTTTATCAAAATGAAAAACATTCAAATTCTTACAAGAAAATGAAAGACAACTCTGCTTAAAGCAGATACATTGTAGCAATTACTTAATACAAAACCAAGCCTCGAAGGCATCTACAAGTGAAAAACCCTATGACTGAGGCAGCATCCATAGCTCCTTCCAGACATGCAGTTCCACTTGCCCTTCCTTCAACGTTCTACTGTTGCTTAGGCTCTGCATATTATAACAAATATCAGTGCCACAACCAGTATCCAATACCTGCAAGGTAGAACTTGAAGTAATAACATGAATACCTGAGGAAGTAGTCTCATACATTAACTTCAACTCCTCATCGTCTTCCATGAATTTTATGCAATCTCTCTTCCAATGCCCTGTCTCTTTACAGTAGCAGCACTCACCAACGTAAGAGGTATCTGACTTGGGCTCGGAAGACACACGCTTGCCATGATTTAAAATCTGGACAACTTTGTCTTCACCCTTGTCGATACTAGGTTTAATAAACCTACCCTTCACGTTTGGCTCAACCGTTTTGAGCATATCATGCAGTTCAGTCAACGTCTTCGTTAAGCCTTTCTTGATATAGTTCCTTACGAACTTATCATAGCTTGACGGCAGTGACTGCAGAATGATCTCAGTTGCCAATTCATGGCTAACTGGATAATCCAGTTTCCTCAGGTTATCAATATAACCTATCATTTTACTGACATGAGGACTTACTGGATGATCATTTGGTAGCTTGCAGCCAGTGAGAGACTTAACCAACCGGTATCTCTCCACTCTTATCTGCTCCTGAAACTTCAATTTCAGGCTGCTGATCATCTCTATTGGCGACTCCATGTTCTCATATTGCTTCCGCAAGTCTGAGTCCATGGTAGCCAATATCAGACCACGCACATCTACCGCATCATTATAATGCTTATTCCAAGCATCATATACTGCATGTGTAGCATTGGACCCGATCCTCACGGGGAGAGCTCTCTCAAGGACATAGTCCTTTCTCTCCTGTCTGAGGACTAGCCTCAGGTTCCGCGACCAAGTCAAGAAATTTGATCCGTTCAGCATGTCCATCTTAAGGACATACCGGATCGAGAAAGTGTTTTGATTGTTTGTGCTAGTCATAACTGAAATATAAGATAAAAGGATTTTAGTTAATATGTTCAAAATGACTAATCTCGTATTAAAAATTTAATATGATTAATCACGCATTATATTCAATAACATCAGTTACCCTCAATAGAATATAATGATTCCAAGATCCACATATAACTAAGATTAAAGTGGGCCACTGGCCGTCACCCAACCTTAGCTTATATCGGTAAGCCCTATATCGGCTAATTATATCCGTGATATAACTCTTGGTTGTGAATCTGGGCCCGAGGCCCAATCCACTCTGATGTCTCAAGGCCCGGGACTCCCGATGGCCTAGTCAAGAAAACCAGACTACACAGTCATGTAATCATTAATGTCTGGGACTCCCAATGACATTTATGAATCACAAACTGTCTTACCCACGCAAAAGCAGACATCCTCACACTGTAAGGCCATGAATGCAATTGAATGGGCTTTGACAGCTGACATAGTCTGGACAAGACATCCAACGCTTGATATTATTTGAGGTTCGTAGGTTTATTAAAATTCATTCCCAAAATAGAAGATTACTATTTCGGGAAACTTTCTATTTTTGGAAACCTACTATTTTTGGAAACTTTCTAAAATTGGAAACTTTCTAAAAACGGAAACTTTCTAACTTTAGAAATTTCTTAAAATCCAAAACCCGCAAATTCAGAAACTTCTATTTTAAGAAACTTTCTAATTTCAAAATTTCGGAAACTATAATTTAAAACCGACTTTATAATTTTATAAAATAGATTTTAAATTAATCTGAAGAAAGACTCAAATAACTGGCCCAATTGTTTTAACTTCTTGGCCCGAGGCCCAAGAATTGGTCCATGTCCAAGACATGACCCAATTGTCCAATTATTTGACATAACCGGTCTGGTTCATTAAAACTGGTCTAACCAAGTTTCAATTACTACGATGACCACAATTGTCAACCGGTTATTTACTAAACCGGAATTTCTCAATTTATTTGGTCCAACCAAATCAAATTAGAAATTCCTGGTTTAGGCACTAAATCCAATATTTCTTTCGACATTGGATTTCTTATCCTGGTTTAACCAGATTTAATAAAATTATTAAAATCTGTTTATTAAACCAGAACGATGATTTTAATAAAGTTTTAAACCGAACCGAACCGAATTGGTCACGAACCGAACCGAATTGGTCTCGGCCGTGACCTAGCTACCCATCACTCTCGTCCAGCCGCTCGTGATGATCCGAGATCAAGACAGCGTGGAGGACGGGTCGGGACAAGGACGGTGCACGGGACGCGGACGAGTTGCTCGGACCGACGCTCCACGATCGCCGAGCGATCGGGACGCGACACACGCGACCGGGACGCGATCGAGACGAGCGATCGGATGCGACGCGACGATCGATCGTGATCGATCATACGATCCGATCCGATCCATTCGACCATCCCGACCGTCCGACCCGCGATCCCGTCCGTCCGGTCCAACTCACGGCCGTGATAACCAACCGGCCAAGCCGGTTGATCTCTTCCTTGGCCGATCGACAAACCCGAGTCATATAGCTCGGTTTGCGATTTCTTTTGTGTGTTCAGGATTCAAATCAGTTTCTTAAGTGTTTTTTCTTATCAGTAATGAATTCAAAACACTTCTAAACAGATTAAACAACCTAAACATGAATCTAAAACAAGAAATCCTAAGAACCAATGGCTCTGATACCACTGAAGGATTTGATTAGTTGATCCTGATGTAATTCACAGGTTCTGATCATCCTAAACATACAGATCTAGGTTCTCTTGTAATAGAAACATTATGATCTCACCTTTTACCTGTTTGTTGCAGCGGAAGGAATAGAACAGGTCATAGATCAGGGAGATACACCAAGAGATGAATCCTCCAAAGGCTCACACACGCAATCACAGGAAACTGGCTGCTAGACCACAAGGAGGGAGGCGCCAGAGAGAGAGCAAAATCGCGGCTGGGTATTAGGGTTAGGGGAAAAAGACTTGGCTTTTAGTTTATAAAAGCCTTCTCTTTCCCTTTTGGGCTTTTGGGCCCAAAACACCAATCTGATTAAATACCATTTAATCAGACCCATTAATTCTTCTCTCTTAGTACGACAAATGCCTAGCACTTTTGTCGTACTTCTGCTAAGCCGTTCCAACATTATTTCCTGCTAGCTTAAGCGTGTGACCCATATGGGATCATATAATAAAGGCAATAAGTCCAAGACTTATAGATCATGAGCGGACTCTAGCAAGCCATCATGATCCCCAGTATTATATGACTTATGTCTGATCTTTGACATACTCTTACTTTCTAGAGACAGTACCGAGATTACTGGACACAATTCCAACAGGATGTGTGTCGACTGCCGGGCCATCAACAACATCACCATCATGTACCGACATCCCATACCACGGGTGGACGATATGTTGGACGAGCTACATGGAGCGATCGTGTTCTCTAAGATCGATCTACGCAGTGGGTACCATCAGGTTCGAATGAAGGAAGGCGACGAGTGGAAGACGGCTTTCAAGACTAAGCAGGGCCTTTACGAGTGGTTGGTCATGCCATTTGGCCTTACCAATGCACCCAGTACGTTCATGCGGCTCATGAACCAGGTCTTGAGGGCCTACATCAGTAAGTTTGTCGTTGTTTACTTTGATGATATTTTGATCTATAGTCGCTGTTTTGCTGATCATCTGGTGCACCTTGAGCAAGTAATAGATACTCTTCGAAAGGAGGGTCTTTATGCGAACCTCAAGAAGTGCACCTTCTGCACTGATAAGCTTGTCTTTTTAGGTTTTGTTGTGAGTTCGCAGGGCTTACAGGTTGACCAAGAAAAGATCAAAGCTATTGAGGAGGGGCCGACCCCGGCCAGTCGCAGGAGGCCGCATTTCAGAAACTCAAGGATTTGTTAACCCACGCTCCTATTTTAGTTTTGCCTAATTTTGATAAGACGTTTGAGATTGAGTGTGATGCTTCAGGTTTAGGGATTGGAGCTGTTCTGACACAAGGTGGGCGACCGGTCGCCTACTTCAGCGAGAAGTTGAGTGGAGCCACGCTCAACTATCCTACTTATGACAAGGAGTTGTACGCGTTGGTTAGATCCTTGGAGACTTGGCAGCATTACTTGCTGGCCAAGGAGTTTGTTATTCACACCGACCACGAGACGCTCAAGCATTTGAGAGGACAGACAAATCTGAAGAGGAGGCACGCTAAGTGGCTTGAGTTCGTGGAGACCTTTCCGTACATCATCAAGTACAAGAAGGGAAAGGAGAACGTGGTAGCTGACGCATTGTCCAGGAGATACACACTGATCAGCACCATGGAGGCCAAAGTTTTGGGGTTTGAACTTATCAAAGAAGATTATGATATTGACCCTGATTTTGGTGAAATTTTTCAGGAATGTAGCAAAGGACCGAAAGGAGTTTTCTACTTGCATAACGGTTTCCTGTTCAGGGGCAAGCGGCTGTGCATTCCTCATGGATCGATGAGGGAGCTCCTGATCCGAGAATCCCATGGAGGAGGACTGATGGGACACTTTGGCGTGGACAAGACACTGAGTGTCCTAGTAGAGCACTTCTATTGGCCACATCAGAAGCGAGACACGGAGCGTTTCTGCTCCAAGTGCATCACATGCCTTAAGTCCAAATCCAGGTCACATCCTCACGGTCTTTACTTACCTTTGCCTATACCTAACCGACCATGGGTCGATATTTCTATGGATTTTGTGCTTGGTTTGCCTAAGATCAGGAATAAGGATGCGATCTTCGTTGTGGTCGACCGGTTTTCAAAGATGGCTCATTTCATACCGTGTTCTAAGACGAATGATGCGACCCAGACAGCCGATCTCTTCTTCAAAGAAGTGGTCAGATTGCACGGACTGCCACGGACCATCGTCTCGGACCGTGACCCGACCTTCCTAGGTCACTTTTGGAGGACGTTGTGGAGGAAACTTGGTACCAAGCTACTGTTCTCGACCACTTGTCATCCACAGACTGATGGACAGACCGAGGTCGTGAACCGGACTCTCTCAGCCCTCTTAAGGGCCACGGTTGGTAAAAATTTATCACATTGGTTGGATTGCATTCCTTTTGTTGAGTTTGCTTATAATGGTGCCAAACACTCTGCTACTAAGATGTCTCCTTTTGAGGTTGTTTATGGGTTTAAGCCAGATACGCCACTTGATCTGAAGCCACTGCCAGCATTGGAGTTCATCAATCTTGATGGAGAGCGCAAGGCTGAGGCCGTCGCCAAGCTACACCAGGCGGTTAAGGAGAACATCGAGAAGAGGACGGAGCAATACAAGAAGCAAGCTGACAAACACAGGAAGGAGGTTGACATTAGGCCAGGCGACTGGGTTTGGGTTCACATGCGACCCGAACAGTTCAGGAACGAGAGGAAGTCCAAGCTTGCTCCGCGAGGAGATGGACCATTCAGGGTCCTAAAGAAGATCAACGACAACGCCTACCAATTGGAACTCCCAGGTGAGATGAGCATATCGTCGAGTTTTAATGTTGCTGATTTGTCTCCTTATTGTGCAGGTGATACTGTTCTGAGGCCAGAACCTCTTCAAGAGGGAGGGAATGATGAGGACATCAGCTTAGCCGACATTGAGTTGGACGAACAAGACGGACCAGGCTCTACCAAGAAGCTGACCGACCTGTTTCCGACCATGCGAGATGTACCAAGGACGCGTTCGGGACAGCGACAGATACAGGCCGAATTCAACAATGCGATGGAGCAGCTGATCTCGAGGACAAGCCTAGAAGACATCACGACCCAGCTAGGCCATCTCGACCAAAGATAACATGTCCTTAACCAGCTGGCCCGGAGGATGATCCACACCGAAGCTGACGGCCCATTTGAGCAGACTACGCCCTGGCCCATACTCCGGATGCACGGACCGACCATGATCTTCTGTATCGAGCCAGATGATTATTTGACCGGTCTGCCTCTGGGATAAAGATCATACTCTTTTTCCCTTGTGAAGTTTTGTCCCAAATGGGTTTTCTTCACAAGGTTTTTAACGAGGTGATCCGAGGCCCAATTCCTTAGAGAGACAGACCGGCCTCTTATCTAGTTTCGACCAAGACTTTCCTTTTTCATTTTTAAGTCTTATTTCTCTTATTTTCTTTGTCATTTTCGATGGCCCATGTTTCCTTTGGCCCATTTGTTTTCAGTTGTATTACTTAAACACTCTTTTGGTTTTATGAAACATTAAGCAAGTTTAAACCAAGAAAAAGAAACCCTAAGGCTTTCTCGATCTCTCTCTCTTCGTGTGGCTGCCCCTTAGACGAGCGGATCATCTTGGCTTTTGCTTGCTGCCTCAGTTATCTCCATTGCTCCTAGAAATCAGTAACTCACAAACCACCACTCAACCATCCCTTGACGAGAAGAGAGTGCCATCGGCCAGCTTCTCGTTCCATTCGACCATCACTCTTTTCTTCTCTCCATTCTCGGTTCATCTCTCCATCTACCACCTTAGCATCTCATATCACAGCTAGATGAGCAGTGCGAGGATTAGTGGAAAGTGTGGGAAAAGATAGCAAAGTGTCAGAGAGTATTGGAAGTACGGTCTGAGTGTCGATGGTCAAATAACGAGACAATGGTTTATGAGAAAGGAGCAGCAGAAGGACGTGGTAAAGCAACTTGCGGGGTTTGGTGCCGATTCAAAGTATGTTAATGACGGAGAATTCGGAGACTGAATTCCTGTAAGTGGGGAAGAATGTAATACCCTGTTTTCAAAAGTATGGTCAACGGGCAGAAGAAAAGTCAACAGGGGCAAAATTGTAATTTTACCAAACCCAGGGGTAAAATCGTAATTTTGCCAAAGTTCGAGACGGAAGCCGAGACGGGCCAAATGTTCTTGTTTTAATACATAAAGAACATTTACAAGACTAGAATTGGAAGAAACGGAGCAGAAACGAGTTTTTCGGCTTATCGGAGTAAAAACCGAGAAAACCGGGAAAACTTCGGAAATTCATAACCGGAGCTAGGAAACTCCAAATGAAGTGATTCAAGTTGCCAAATTCATCTAAAATCAGGGAGAGTCAGATTTTAGGGGTTTTGCTATTTATGGGAAGAATGAAGTATTTTCTAAAACAATGATCTTGAAACCGAGAAGAATTGCAAGACGAGTTTAGAAAGGTCTTGGGCCAGTTTTTGGGCTTAGTTTTGTGGATAAGGGGAAGCTCCAGAGACATGTGTCTCACCACCAGGTCTCCAGCCTCTCCTATTGAGGTGTCAAGTTAATATGAAGAGGTGGCATTTGAAGACTTATCCACCTCTTACACAAAAAACTTATTTTTGTGTATTCCACTCTCTCTCTAGCCTCAACAACGACCAGAGCTCTCCCTTCTCTCTAAATTCATCCCAAAAAACCCAGAAAAAGCCAGGAACCTTTGAAGATTCAAAGGATAACCAAGAACATCTTCAAGTGTTCTTAAAACCTTCCATCACCAAAAACATCATAACTCCCTCAATATAAACCCTAATCCACTTCTGCAAAGCCCAGTGGACTCCTCTCTCCCTCCTATACGACCGTCATCCAGCCAATCAGGACCTCCGTTGCCGGAGATTGCCGGAAAGTGGCCGGAAATCTGATGCGGTTAAAGTTTTGGTGTATCTCTCTCATCCCTTATCAGATTTGGATGTTTTGAAGCCATTGATGCATAGATCTGCTCTTTCCGATCAGTTTGATATGTAGATCGTCACCTGAGTCGCCGAAAAAGGGGGTGAACCGGCCGGTCAATGTCGGACCACCGTCGGTCAACGCCGGAGAAGTCGCCGGAATTCTTTCTCCGTCGTCTCTCTCCTCCGCCGGTTCACTGTGGGTGGTTTAGCATCAGTTTGGTGCAAGAATTGGGTTGGTTTAGGCTTGGTCAAGCCTTGGTCAACGGTGGGTTAAACCGGTCAACGGTTTGACCTAAACCGGTTTAACCTAACCGGTTCGATTTAGACCGGTTCAGTTGGTTTGGTTCGATTGAGGTGGTTCAGTTGGTTCAGATTGGGTCAACCGGTTCAAGCTCGGTCAACGGTCAAAGTCAAAGTCAACGGTCAAAGTCAACGGTCAACTGGATGTCAAAGTCAACGCCGGTCAACGCCGGACAACGCTTTGACTCCGGCCAGATTATGATTTGCGGTTTGTATACGGGTGTTCGGGAAGCTTTGGAGTTTGTATTCGGGTGTTCGGGAGGTTCGGGTTTAGTTCGGGGTCTCGGGGAGTCGTATCCGCATCCGTGCCGTTCATTCCGACCGATCACGGTGAGTCGGCTCAAACACCGTAGATGGAGCATATAGAACGGAAAATGAGAAACCATAGAGTTAGGGTTTGCATACCCGGATGTGATTTGATTGTGAATGAGAATTGAATTGGGTGATTAACGATAAACCGGTTAGGGTTAAGACGCATGTTAGGGTTGTGAGAATTAAATGGATTAAACCTGTTGTGTGCCGTTAGGTTGGTAGTGACGTTGATTGTTGCATGCATATAGTCGTGGAATGATAGGGCCGTATATGCATATATACTTATGTAAAGAACGATATCGAATGGATTTAAGTATGTGAATTAAGACGGTGTTAAAAGATGGATTTAAACCTAACAAACGTATAATGTATGAATCGATATCGGGTTTGAGTTGAATTACGTTAAAGAAAAGTAAATGAATTAAGTAAAGGAAAAATGAGACGTCGGGAGTTTAGTAAGCTACTAGCTCTAAACCGACGGATCGGGGATGTGATAAAGGATACTTGGAAAAGTAAGAAAATGGGAAAGTGTGTGATTGGTGTGCCGTCTACGGATTAGCAATCCGCTAATCCAAGGTAGCAGACTTGAATGGGTTAAAAGTGGACGTTAATGAGATATGGGCCGTCTACGGATTAGCAATCCGCAAATCCAAGGTAGCAGACTTGAATGGGTTAAAAGTGGACATTAATGAGATATGGGCCGTCTACGGATTAGCAATCCGCTAATCCAAGGTAGCGGACGTGAATTGGTTAAAAGACTTTAGAAACCCTAAGAGGCCTGTGTGTATGGTGATTATTGTTGTATTGGTGTTGTGTGGTTGTTGTGCTTTGTTGTGCAGGCCTTCTAGATTGTCTCGGTGTTGGGACGAGCAATCCGTGTGGTACTTAACTTGGTCACGGGACCGGTTAAGTCAGGGTTGCTGACTCGGTACAGTGCCGAGTCAGAGCGGTGGTGTTGGTGTGTGTGGGTAGACTTGGGGGACGTGGTGTTGAGACTGTTGTTGAGTAATGATTGAGTATGATTGCTAGAGTCCGAGCGAGTCTGCGTGTTTACTTTCCTGCACTAGGACTCTAGGGTGCGTTAGATCCCGCAAGTCTAGGTGTTTGGATACGTTCCGGTACTTCCGACCCAATTGGATCCTCGGGTAGTTACCTGATCGGACACGTGCCTTCGGGCAGTGGTGCTGGTTATGGTGTTAACCTACTGGGTGATGCTGGTAGGTGTGTGATTCGGAGAATACGGGGTCATGTCCTAGGGCCGAATCGCATGGAAACTTGGGTTGCCGGGGGTAACTTGAGTCACTGCGTATCGGTGGGCTGAGAACAGTGTCCTAGCCGTTGGACTTCGTGTTGACGTCTAGGAGTTGTGGGGTTAGTTACCATGTTGGTGACAATGAGAACCCGTGGAAGTTACCGAGATCGTAAGGGCCCTGTGTTGAGTTTACATTGTCGGTTTTGCGCGATAGATAGATCGAGTTCCAATCGAGAGCATGTGCCGCAGTGTTCTCGATTCCCTTGGTTACTCTTGTGGTTGTGACGGTGTTGTTATTTGAATGCTTGTGTGTTGTGGGTTCGACACGACGTGGTAGTGTGTGATCGACCGTTTATTGTATTGATTGTTGTTTTGGGATTTTGGGGACGGGAATTTGTAGATGCTAGATAGACTAGCAGCCGTAGTGGGGGGGGCCGTCTCGCTGGGTGATCTTAGATCGCTCATTAGACTCTTTTTGTGGTTTTCAGGTTTAGCGGTGACGGACGCTGGAGATCCTCGGTGTAGTCTCGGGATTGCTTGTGGCGGGATTTTGATTCGACGTTTTTGGGATTTTACTTCGGTTCGGCTTTTGGTACCATGTAGTACCATTTTGTGTGGCCACGCGATGATTGTTTTTAATAATGAAAATTGTTTTGTAACGACTGTTAAACGTTGTACGTAACGTTTGATTACTCAGAAATGAATATGTTTCCCTGATATTGTGTTTAGTCCGAACCAACACAACTCATGGAAATGGTACAAGTTGCAAAGCTTTGTATCGTGGAAGTGAGGATAGCGGGGTCAAAGACGGGTTAGTGCGAGCCTTTGTCTCAAACCGATCTGTCTTTGGCTTCGTCATGTGACAAACCTTTTCTGTTTGACTTGCTCGGGTTCGACTTGGTCATGTTCTTGTTTGATTGTTGACCGGTCAGCTCGTCGGTCAGCGGATAATGGGAAAGGGGCGTTACAACCTTCCTAATACTCCAGCAGACCGAATCAACTCGAGAGGGTATTGAACCAACAGCTGAGAATAATCGGCGAAGAAGGGAAGATCGAAAGAAGAGCGGTGATATGGGTATAGAGAACCGTGGGATTAGATCGGAGCACCCGGCAAAAACCGGGAAACAAAACTACAAAAAAATGAATCCATCCCGATATAAGACAAAGAAAAAGGATTCACTAACCAAAAAGAAAAATCAAAAGTAACCCGATTGTCGGCGAAGTGCCGATGGCCGAAAACGGGAATCGATTAGGTGAAGAACGAGGAAGAGAGAGGTAGGAGAGAAAGAAGATTTTTTTAATAAAAATAAGATTATGATCGTATATTCGAAATAATTGGTATTCACCTATTATTTTAAAATTGTGTACACATCACTTTGGAAAAGTATAATAATAAACCAAATATTAAAGAGAAAGAAAAAGGCAAACAAAATTGGTCCAACCAAACGCAGACAAAAAAAACCCTCTTCTCTCTCCTCTCTGACCTCTCACTAAAAGTCGAACTCTCGTGCTTTCTGTTCCGGTCATCGGACGGTGTTATACCGTTTCAGATGACTGGGTTACTTTTGTTGTGATTTCGTTTTCGTTTTTTTCTTCTCGTTTTGTTTATACTCCCAGTGATGTGCTGGATTTCGGTGTCCTGGCCGTTTTGCCAGTTTTGTTTTCTCCCGGGTTATTCCCAGTCTCGATCGTCATCTCCGGTGTTTTATTGTTAGCTTACACCGTTTTTCTTTGAGTTTCCTTGAGTTTCCTCTAGATCGATTGGATTTCAATATCCGGAAGACCTGTTTGTGCTTGTTTTCGCGACGATGTCACAGTATAATATGCGGTTCTCTTGATGGTTCCGCTGGCGTCAAATCTCCATAGATCTGAGCGTTTCTCGACGACGCTTGAAGCTGGACTTTGATTCTTCTTCGGTATAGTCTAGCATATCCTTCGGTGGGAGACGGATCGTCAAGGGAAAAAGCTTGTACCTAGTTTATCCTCTGGCCCTGGCAATTCCGCAAAACATCTTCGGCGTCGGAGCTGCATGACGGTTTGGCGGTGGTGGGGACGCGTGTTCCTTTATCCCCTCCACGTGGCGCAATCTCCCTCCTCTCGAGCTGATTGGAACGGAGACGTGGCCCATTGTCGGCCCGTTATGGATTCTCATAACTTCGTACTTATTTTATTTTCTTGTAATGTTTGCTAGCCCATTGAGCTTTAATAAAATGTTTCAGTTGACAAAAAAAAAAAATTGGTCCAGCCAAACTACAAGTTAAATAAATAGATAATGTAATATAGGTTAACAGAAAATGCCCCAATAGATAATGTAATATAGGTTAACAGAAAATTGGTCCAGCCAAACCACTCTCTTGGTCCTTATAAAAACTTCTCTTCCAGTTATTGAAACCCAAAAAAAAAGAAATTTCGTTCTATATCATTGCTTCTTTCTTTCCTCTAAGATACCATGTTTAGTGCTTTTTTGGGTCATGCATCAGCTATTGCCATAGCTTCACCAGTTGCCAGCATTGTGGGTATCCATAGTGGTCGTACTACCAGCAGGTGATTTATGTGATTATTATTATATTTTCTCTCTGCATCTTTTTGTTCCTTTTTAGTTAAGTAGTTTTTAATATCTTAATTTCGTAATAAGTTTTTACGAAAAAAAAAAAAAAAATTCCGTAATAAGTATTTCTTTGGTCGATGAATATCATTTTCAGTTTGTTTATTAGCAAGCATGCGTATTTAATAAACATATTTATTTCTTTACGTTTTAATTATAAAAAAAAAAAGACGACCAACGTACCTAGAGATGAAACATGTGGACGTCGTTGAAAAACATAGAGAAATGCCAAGACTTCCTCAGTCATTCCCAATGAACGGTGGTGATGGTCAACACAGTTACATCCATATGTAATTTTTCTTCTTCTCTATGTATGATATGATTTAAAGCACTTATAGCTACTTAGACAATATATCACTTGTGATACAGAAAGTAGCGATAGATGGCGTTAAAGAAAAGACAAGCGAAGCCATCTTAGAAAAGTTCAATCTCGAACGCCTAAACCGTAATTCTGATGCCAACATCTTGCGAATTGCGGATTTTGGTTGTTCTATCGGACCCAACACGTTTGAAGTTGTCCAAAATATCATTGATACACTGAAACAAAAATACCAAAAAGAAAACAATACACACATTGGTGCTCCTCTCGAGTTCCAAATATGCTTCAATGATCAACCAAACAATGATTGGAACACACTTTTTAGAACCCAACCTCTCTATGCCAAACGAGAATATTTATCAGTCGGAGTTCCAGGCTCCTTCCATGGTAGAGTATTACCGAAAAATAGCCTCCATATCGGTCACACTTCCTATACTCTCCACTGGCTTTCTACAATTCCCAAACATGTATGTGACAAGAAATCTCCGGCGTTGAATAAAAGCTATATTCAATGTAATAATTTAGTCGAAGAAGTGAGTAAGGCTTACAAGATCCAGTTCAAAAAAGACATGGGAGATTTTCTTGAGGCAAGAGCTGAAGAGCTTGTCTCGGGAGGATTGATGATCTTGTCAGGACAATGCTTGCCTGATGGTATCCCAAAGGCTTCAACATGGCAAGGTGTTGTGATTGATATGATTGGAGATTGTCTTGTGGATATGGCTGAAATGGTAAGCAATATAATTCCAAAACATGGATCATGTTTTCTGCTTTAATGCTTAATCTTCTTTACATTTTAATGAACTGAATTCTTGAACTCCTTGGTGCAATTTCATTGGTTTTCTTTGTAGGGAATAATGAGCAAAGAAAAGATCGAGTTGTTCAGTTTGCCAACATATATTCCGCATCTTAGTGAATTCAAGGCAGATATTGACCAAAATGAAAATTTTACTGTCGAGACAATGGAGAAAATAAGTCATCCTATGGATTATATGAAGTTAACCAACAACTTCATCACTTCAATGTTTCGAGCCATTCTTAATACGATTATAGAAGAACACTTTGGAGACGGTGTGGTCAATGAGCTATTCGATAGACTTGCTAAGAGGCTCGACAAGTACCCAATTAATTTCAAAAGGTGTGAAAAGTATGTGAACTATTTTATCGTGCTTAAAAGGAAATGAAACGGAGATAATGACACAACTAGTTGTCATTATATTTGGTGTGTTTTCATAATAATAATGACAAATCATGTCAATTGTGTGTGGTTGAATAGATTCTTACCTATTGTAATGTATAATATTTTCAAAATAATTAGGTCTGGGCATTCGGGTTTTCGGGTCGGGTTCGGGTCGAGTCCGTGTCGGGTCCGGGTCTGTCGGGTAGAAGAAATGAAGAATCCATTTAAGAACCTGCTAATTTCGGGTCGGGTTCGGGTCGGTTCCTGCCGGTTCCGAGTCGGGTCGGGTCTTAGGGTAGCTTACCTGCCATTACCCATTCTTATTCGGATATTAATCGGGTCAGGTTCGGTTTCAGGTTCAAACAGGTTTGAACAAGTTCAGATACAGGTTCGGTTACAGGTTCAAACAGGTTCGGAACAGGTTCCAACAAGTTCGGAACATGTTATAAACAGGTTCAAAACAGGTTCAGAACAGGTTCGGAACAGGTTGGGTACAGGTTCGGAACAGGTTATTAAAATATTTAATATATATAAATATATATATTTAATTAATATATATATATATATATTTATACAGGTTTATATGGGTACCCGAAAAACCTGCAGGTTAATACCCGGACCCGAACCTGTACCCGCGGGTCTTTAACAGCTGGACCCAACAGGTTAAAATGTCTAAACCAGGTTCTAACCTGAACCTGTATTATTCGGATCGGTTCCAGTTCGGATCTTCGGGTCCGGGTAAAAATGTCCAGACCTAGAAATAATAGAAAACATCGTTGTTAATTTGCTTTGTTTATTTAATTCAAGCATGCTTTGGTCTTTTGTTTCTATTACATCAATATATATTGAACGTTACTGCTAGTTTTAGTTTTGTTCAACAAAGTTGGTTGTAAGAAAATGATAGCATTAGTTTGTTGTATTAAATCAGAAGATTATCCCACCATAGAGTACAATCATTTCTACACGGAGAAGAAATAACCCCTTATAAGATAAATCCAACAAAAAGGTAATTTTTTTTTGGGGGGGAAATGCCAAATAAATTCTGAATTATTTAGATCTAGCAAAAAAATATCCCGACTAAGAAGCTTGACAAAACAAACCCAAACTAATAGTTGACTTCTAAAAATAAAGGGGAAATTGCTTAAAATGCCCTCAAATTTGATTTTAAATAAAAGTATACCCCCAAACTTGAATCAAATATAAAACCGGTTTTGCAGCCTTATGAAATTACCGCGCTGTCCTTATGACCAATCAAAAAAACGTCAAACGCAATTACTATTATAACCTTCGACTATTTCAGACTTCTATGAATGTCTGAGACTTCAGACTCTAATAGAAGTCTGACACTGAATTAATTAATAAATTTAAATTTTAAAATTATAAAAAAATATTTTGTCAAAACTTTTATATACATAAATTATATATAAACAATTTAGTAGTATATAAATTAAAATTTGATAAAACTGAGTCATATTAAACAATGTTAGTTAAGTATGCCTTAGAACCCTACTTTGTAATGGAACATTTACATATAACTTACATATAACCTTAGGGTTAGTTAGACTCATGGTTTAAGAAATTCACATTTGAAAAAATATATTTGCACATGTATGTTATAATGGTGATATAATTAACGAATTTGATGTGTCCTAGGTGTTTTGTTTAAATATTTTTCGATGTTAAGTGATAAATACTAAATTTAGGGTTTATCAGACTTCTATAGAAGTCTGAATTTTGGGGTTTCGTAAATACTTTTAATCAAATATACCTTAAATGAGTACAATTGACTAAATTTTATGTAATTTTAATTTACATATGTCCAAAAGTCTCATGTTTAATTTATGTATCCAAATTTTTCCTAAAAATATTTTTTTAATAATTTTATAATTTAAATTTCCAACTTAATTATCTCTCAGATTTCTCGTAACATTTGGTAAAATTGAGTCAAACTAAACAATATATATGGTAGAATAAGTTCGAAACCTCAAAACATTCTTTGTAATGAAACATTTACATATAACTTACATATAACTTTAGGGTTAGATTCATGGTTTACCAAATTTATATTTGAAATATTAAATTTGTATATATATATGTTATAATGTGCATATATTTAGCGAATTTGATGTTTTCTAATTGTTTTGTTTAAATATTTTCACCGATAAGTGATAAATATTAGGTTTAGGGTTTCTCAGACTTCACGACGAAGTCTGAATTTTGTGGTTTCTCAGACTTCTTTGGAAGTCTGAGACGTATTTAAGTTAAAAATTTAAATTTTAAAAATATGAAAAAATAATTTGATATAAATTTTGATACATAAATTATGCATAAGCATTTGTTATGTATATAAATTAAAATAACATAAACTTTGATCAAACTTAAGCATTTAAGATATATTTGGTTCAAAACACCATGTAGTTTGATCTATATTTCACATATGAAGGTGAATATCATGTTTTATCTGTAGGGTTAGATTCAGAGTTTGTGAATTTTCATTCATATTGTTCTATTTTAGTTAGTTTGTGACTATTCTAAACGAGTTTGATGTTTATTATAAGTTTTCTATTTAATATGATGGTATTTAAGTAGTAATTATTAGATTTAGGGTTTCTCAGACTTCCAGGAAAATCTGGTTCAAGTATTTAAACTTGTCATGAAGTCTTATTTCAGACTGCATATGAAGTCTGAAATTTCCCGCCTTTTCGAAAATTTTCACACGAAAACTTTTCAAAAAGGCGGGAAATTTCTGCCTGAAAATTTCAGAATTCCCGCTCAATTCAGAAATTCCTTCTCAGACTGCATATGAAGTCTGATACCGGATATTTTACAATTTTTAATTATTAAAATTTTGGCGGCAAAGTTTCCCTCCAATTCTCTCCTCTTATCTAAACCTATTTTTTTACATACATATAACAGCCAGAAAAAAAAACCTTCACATTCTTCCTTTTTTTACTACCTCTCTTTCTCTCTCTCTTTTGTAAAACCTCTCTAAAATTTCTCATCCAAAAATGTTCTCAAGCTTATTCTCTCATATGAGTTCTTATGTATGTGATTCATAGTTGATTCTCTTTGAGCTGCGAAATAGGTGAGTGGATCGGTTCTGATTTAGTGTTTTGAAAGGTTTTTTAACTGAACCAATTGAGACTTTTGACATAGACTTTTGGTTATACATTTTGATTTGCTCAAACAATCCTTTATTATCCATTTCTTGGAGACTTGTTCGCTAACTAATGCAAGAGCTCTGTGTTTTTGCTTTTTCAGGTGCTTGGTTTAAGGTTGATCCAGATGACTCTCCAAAGAAGCTCGAGTTGGGGTTTATTATGTGCTAATGGCTCATAAAATTTCACTGTTACGAGGAACGCGAAGTCTGAGAGTCTAATACCAGACTACAACAGAAGTCTGAGAAACTCTCAGACTTCCAGGTAAATCTGGTTCGAGTATTTAGACTTCTCGAAATCTTATTTCAGACTGCATATGAAGTCTGAAATTTCCCGCCTTTTCGAAAATTTTCACACGAAAACTTTTCAAAAAGGCGGGAAATTTCTGCCTGAAAATTTCAGAATTCCCGCTCAATTCAGAAATTCCTTCTCAGACTGCATATGAAGTCTGATACCGGATATTTTACAATTTTTAATTATTAAAAATTTGGCGGCAAAGTTTCCCTCCAATTCTCTCCTCTTATCTAAACTTATTTTTTACACACATATAACAGCCAGAAAAAAAAACCTTCACATTCTTCCTTTTTTTACTACCTCTCTTTTTCTCTCTCTTTTGTAAAACCTCTCTAAAATTTCTCATCCAAAAATGTTCTCAAGCTTATTCTCTCATATGAGTTCTTATGTATGTGATTCATAGTTGATTCTCTTTGAGCTGCGAAATAGGTGAGTGGATCGGTTCTGATTTAGTGTTTTCAAAGGTTTTTTAACTGAACCAATTGAGACTTTGACATAGACTTTTGGTTATACATTTTGATTTGCTCAAACGATCCTTTATTATCCATTTCTTGGAGACTTGTTCGCTAATTAATGCAAGAGCTCTGTGTTTTTGCTTTTTCAGGTGCTTGGTTTACGGTTGATCCAGATGACTCTCCAAAAAAGCTGGAGTTGGGGTTTATTATGTGCTAATGGCTCATAAAATTTCACTGTTACGAGGAACACGAAGTCTGAGAGTCTAATACCAGACTACAATAGAAGTCTGAGAGTGAAAATTCAACATGAAGTCTTATATTAGACTACTTTTGAAGTCTGAAGTTTAATACTAAATTATGTGTTTTCTCATTTTTGTAGATTTTTACTGGTTATTAGACTTCTTGTTGAACACATTGTATTGTATTAGATTATTGGATGATCAAATCAAAGAAAGGAAGTTCTCCTTATGTACTATGCTTGTAGAAAAATACAAAGTTGTATAAATTTACTTTTGTCTACTCAAAATCAATAAGGAATTTTGTTCATTGAAAGTATACAATATCAAGAAATGGGATAGTTTAACCTTAGAAGAAAACATTACTCTTTAGATTACATACACCAACATATGACAAACTAAAATAACCTTAAGTGGTGATGAATTGGTCGTCAGACCTCTACTGCTGTCTGATTCTTATGAGCTAAAAGTTTATAAAATTAACAAGTCCAAATGTCAAGTTCGTTCTCTCATCATCACATTATCGATCTTACTGGAAAAAAATCAGCTTATAAACGCTCTACATGTGGTTGTGTAGCTCATCTTAATCCCAATCTACTTCTTCATTGATACTTTGATATGATTTGGTGTAATCAGTTCAATTATATCAAAGCATTCAATAAACAACCAACATATATAATATGGAGTATGACGTTTACGCATAGACATTCGTTCCACCAGCTCGGATGCTACTAGCTACATTGCCAATATTATTCAAAAATTGATTTAAAAATAATTACCATATATAAAAATGTAAAACTCACACATAAAAAACATAGAAAACTAACACACATTTATAAAAATTAAAATCAACCAAATTAATCGTAAATATTCAATAAAATACATTTTAAAAGTTTTTAATATTTCAGACGTCTATAGATGTCTGATTGTAGTGAAACCAGACTTCTATGGTAGTCTGAAAAAAGAGGGTATTTTTGCAATTGATTTTGAAATGTCAGATAGCGGATGCAGTCTGAAATCAATCAGACAGCGTATGCAGTCTGCTTTGAAAATTTTTGAACTTTTTGTCAGACAGCTTATGATGTCTGAGAAAAAAAAGGGTAGTTTTGCAATTGAATTTCAATTGTCAGACTTCTTTGATAATTTTCAGACTTCGGGAGAAGTCTGAAAAAAAGTAGAGGGTAGTTTTGCAATTGATTTTGAAATGTCAAACTTCGCCAAGAAGTTTGATAATTTTCAGACTTCTTATGCTGTCTGACAAGAATTTCAGACAGCGAGGGAAGTCTGATAAAAACATCGCATTTTTGGTTTTTATCCAGCGTTGACCAAAATTCGATATTTCAGATGTCTATAGTCGTCTGGCAAAAGTTTGGAATTTCAGATGTCTATAGCCGTCTGATATTTTTTTCCTTATTTTCAGACAGATTTAGAAGTCTGACGACTTTTCGCTTATTCTGGTCAACATCTGAAAATTTGGGTCAATTGCAGTTTCTACCCCCCATTATTTTCACACATCGGATCCCGTCTGACAAAAAGTCAAAAATCGGTCAATTTCTTGCCAGACTACATAAGAAGTCTGACTAAAAAATCAAATTTGAATCAATTGCAAAACTACCCTCTTCTTATTTTGACTTCTTGGTGACGTCAGATAAAAAAAAATTTTGTTTTCAAAGGAATTTCTCAGACTTCTATGGAAGTCTGTCAATTGAAATTCAATTGCAAAACTACCCTCTCGTTGACCATAATTTTTCATCAGACTTCGTGGGAAGTCTGAAATCGCGAAACAGATCTGAAAATCGGGGGATCTTGTGAAAAATCACATAAATCTGATTTTGAGCTCGTTTTTACCTTCCTCAAACACTCAAGACTTTTAGTTACACCAATACCCAACAAACCCAACCATTTTTATGCAAGAATAACCACTATCACAAGAGATCCAAATTTTAATTTTTTTAAAAACGTGAATTAAAGAGATTTTTGGATGAAATTGGAGAGAAAATAAGAGAATATAAGGTTGTGAGTTCTAATATGGAGTTTTGATGGCTCGAAATTGGTTGTGTGAGGCATTAGGAGCTCAAAATTGGTTGTTAATGGTGGTTGGGTGAATTGTGGAAGATGACAGTTTCGTAATTAAGTTAAATCTGAAAGGCTATTTTTGTCTTTTGGTAAAAATGTCAGACTTCATATGAAGTCTGGCGATGGTATTATCGTGAATACACAGATTATTAGGGGGATATATTAGCGAAAAAGAGGCAGGAGAAGGAAGAGGGTACTTTTAGGGTTGACTTCAATTTTAGGGGCATTTTTGCAAACAGCCCAAAAATAAACCCGAACTTACCGTTGACCTTACCAATTTAGAACACCGTTAAAAAAGTTAACTGGAGGATTCAACGCCGTTAATCCAACCGTTTATGAGTCTGTTAAACAGATATGACGTCGTTTTGGATCAATTCAGCCGTTTTGTTCAACGAGAAAAATAAAAGGAGCACTCAGCTGGGTTCAGTGTTCTAAAACGCGGTCTAGGCGGCCGCCTAGGCGGCGCCTGGGCGCTAGGCGGTGGTCGAGCGTCCCGATTTTACATTATGCGGTGGGTTAGGCGGTTTAAAAAAAATCGGACGCCTAATAACGTCTAGGCGGCCATTACGCGGCCTAGGCGGGTGCATAGGCGGATTCTAGGCGGCCGTTTTGAATTTTTTTATAAAAAAAATTGTATAATTATATTTTATTGTGTATGTCAAGACTATTTAGTTTGAATAATATTTATTATAAGTTTTTAAACTAAGAAAATTTAATTCATTTTAGGAGTAAGTTTAAAAACTATATATCCTTATTTATTTATTTTATAAAGATTATGACTTTTTTATTATTGTTGGAGATTATTTATATATTTTTATTTTATTTTATCAAAGTTTATTCAATTTGTTATTTGAGTCTATGTTTTATTCTTTTTCTAAAACTATAATATATAAAAAACTATTCTCCATGAAAATTATATATATATTATCCGCATAGGCCCCGCTTAGGCGTCCGCGTATACGGCTAGGCGCTAGGCGTTCGTCCACCGCCTAGCGAGCGCCTAGCGCGTTTTAGAACACTGGCTGGGTTCGAACATGCGACCTGTGAACAAGTGTATGAGACATGTAACCATTGAGCCATTTGATAATACATTGTTTATGATTACAAACGAATTATCTTAAGTTCTCTTCGTTCCTTATTTATAATAAATCTGAAAATGATTTGTAATTTACAACTCTACAATAAAAACTCATGATATAAAATTACGTATAACAAATATATTTACTAATATCTTATAATCATATATATTATAGAAATTATTTGATATTTTAAAATTTTTATTAACAGAATTATATATACCTATTGAATATAATAAAACAATAATTTAAATCAATATTAAAAATTAAAACAATATTAATATAATAAAACTAATTTTATTAAAAATAGCCAATTCGGTAAAAATTTAAAAACATTTCATATTTGCTATTAGTGCTTCCGTGCATAAATGAATAAATATGGTGACAAAGGATCTCCTTGTCTAATTTCCCTCTGTGGGACAATATGACCTCGTGGTTAACCATTAATTAGAACTTTATATTGAACTGTGGCAATACACTTCATTAACCATCAATCATGTGTATTGATAGTACTTTCTGCTGATATTTCATTGACTTTGTTGAATCAGATCGATACCAGATTCTTGACTCATTGCCTGTCTTGTTTTGTTTGACTTGGAAATGCTTTGTTAGGTGGGATTTAGGATCAAATGTGGGAGAATTTGATGGACACTCTAGGCGTGTTCTTAGCTGTGCTTTCAAGCCAACCAGCTCCTCCTTTCAAGTTCAAGCTCTCAAGCTGGTAAGATATTCAAAACATATGCTCCCCTTCTTTAGAAAACGAAGATACTTATTTGTATCTGTTAAATTCCATGCTTTGTTGTTTCGGAATTGTTTACGAGTTTTGTCTTTGTTGGTCAACAGAGAGCATTCCAACTTTGTCAACTGTGTGAGGTTTGCACCAGATGGAAGTAAGTTCATTACTGTAAGTTCAGATAAAAAGGGAATCATATATGATGGAATGACTTGTGAGAAACTGGGAGAACTCTCATCTGACGATGGACATAAAGATAGCATCGACGCGGTTAGCTGGAGTCCTGATGGCAAACAAGTACTAATTTATGCATGTTTGTTGTACTGTATTCTCAGTTATTGTCTGTTTCCGTCATATTAGACTCAAACTACAGGCTTGAGGGTCTATTAGAATAACATCTGAAATTGATTGGTCTAACCCGCTGCAGTCTATAGATACATGAGCTATTACTGTGGCCTAGAATGTAGCCGTTTATATAAAGACTCAACGAGATTTTAACTCTTGATTACAATTGGTTGATGCTGCGTCAGTACTCACGTGGTGTATATGTTTAAATAATCAACTAGGTCCTCACTGTATCTGCAGACCAGTTATTTAAAGTATGGGAAATATTGGATAATGGTAATAGAACACTGAAGACCACGTTGACCTGTCCTGGATCATCAGGTGGAGTGGACGATATACTTGTCGGGTGTCTGTGGCAGAACGATCATATTGTCACAGTTTCTCTAGGTGGTACATTCATCATATTTTCAGCAAGCGATCTTGACCTTTTCACTAATGTGTATGTGAAGGTATTTGTACTTTGTTCTTGGCTTTTGATTGCACACCTCTCGTAGGTGGTATATAATTTTTTACCCTGTGATATTTGGTATATACTTTTTTTACCCTGTGATATCTCGGTCTCCCCGAGTGCTTCAGTGGGTCGAAAAGAAAGCTGCTCAGTTATTTGAATGAGAAGCTTCATGGCAGAATGAATGGGTGGTTTGCTAAGGCCCTTTCACAGGGTGGCAAAGAGATTCTCCTCAAATCTATTGGTTTCACCATGCCTATATTTGCTATGTCTTGCTTTAAACTCCCCAAAGAGACTTGCTCCAAGTTAACAAGTGCGATGACAGAGTTCTGGTGGAGCAGTGGTACCTCTAAAAAGAAAATCTCATGGGTAGCTTGGAAGAAACTTTGCAAACCAAAGGACCAAGGGGGTCTAGGATTTCATGATATTGCTGATTTCAACCAAGCTCTACTTGGTAAATAGGCGTGGAGGATT
This sequence comes from Orychophragmus violaceus, assembly GCA_030180135.1. Taxonomy (NCBI): domain Eukaryota; kingdom Viridiplantae; phylum Streptophyta; class Magnoliopsida; order Brassicales; family Brassicaceae; genus Orychophragmus; species Orychophragmus violaceus. The sequence continues at coordinate 32,311,207 of CM058231.1, read as the reverse complement.
TTGAGTAACCCGGAATCTTTGGTGGCTCGTGTGTTAAAACATCGATACTTTCGTAACTCGTCTTTTCTTGACAGCAACATTGGAGCTCGACCATCTTATGCGTGGCGAAGTATACTCCACAGACGAGATCTGCTCAAGAAAGGTCTAATATGGAGAATTGGTAATGGTAACAACGCAAGGGTTTGGATCGATCACTGGATTATGGATGGAAGTCCTCGGATTCCTCGATAGAGGGAGGATGCAAACATTTTCCTCTCCCACAAAGTATCGGATTTTATGGATCAACAATCTGGACGGTGGAACGAAAATCTGATACGCCAAACATTTACTCCAGAAGACGCAACAAACATCCTCAACATGAGGATTAAACCCCAAGTGGTTTATTCTCTGGTCTGGTGTGGTAATAAAAATGGCACGTACTCTTCAAAACGTGGTTATGGTTTCATTGAGACCTTGCGCAACATCCAATCTCCACCAACATCTGTTTTGGCCCCTATGGAAAAGAAGGTCTGGAGTGATATATGGAAGACGAGAACATCACCTAAAATGCGTCATTTCTTATGGAAAGCGTTAGCTAGAGCATTAGCAGTGAAGGAACGGCTTGGTTCTAGAGGAATCCCGGTTAATACAAGGTGCTTAGCTTGCCAACAGGACACACCGGAAACGATATGCCATGTCCTCTTCCATTGCACTGAAGCACGCGAAACATGGAGACTCTTTGGCCTGACTCTGCCGCCTGCAGGCTTCTCTTTGTCTAGTGTCCTGCTTAACATGCATTATTTGCTATCCTGCAGCAGCAAACATAGTTCCCCGGAGTCAGTCCGTCTCCTTTTCCCATGGTTACTATGGCAGGTGTGGAAAGCACGTAACGCTCTCGTCTTCGAGAGAACCAGATATGGGGCCAGCACAATTTTATCTAAAGCCAAAGAAGAGATGGCGGAGTGGTTGGAAGCAAGAAACAAAGAAGAAGAACACTCGTCCATTAGGTCCACGGTCTATTGAGCTCAGCCTGACCGACAACGTTGGGAAGCACCACCAGCGAACCATCTGAAATGCAATATTGGCTCTATACTAGACATTAACATTGGAAACGTGGGAGTATCCTGGCTAATCAGAAACCAGAGGGGTGACACAATCATTCATGGTCGATGGTCCTACGCTTATGTCTATGAGGAAGTGAGTGCAGAACTCTTAGGCTTTTTGTGGGCTTTGGAATCTCTGCAATCATTGCACTTCCATAATATGACTTTTGAATCTAACCTTTTGCTTGCGAAGGAAGCCATAATGCATCCTGAGGCTCACCCATCAAGCAGAGATATTCTGGAAAAGATTCACAGCCTTCTGCGATATTACTCAAGTTGGAGTCTGAATCATATAGAAGATACGGGGTAACAGAGCGGCGATAGCCATTGCGGACAGTGTGATCAGATGTGACTTCCTCCAGTCGTACATCGCTCGTCAAGGTCCGAGATGGTTATCTACACTTCTGTTGGATGAAGCCCGTCCGTTTGTCAGCTCTTAGCCAGCTTAACATTGCTCAGCGGTCCTGTGCTAGGTTTATCACTTCGGCTATCCTGCTACTGCTCTCAAGCTCTCCGAGAGGGTATTATGCAGGATGGAACTGCTCATCCTTTAGTTTTCATGGGTATCTAATGATATTCCCCCTTTCTTCTAATAGTGTTCTCTTTACTTTGAATTTCCCTTTGTTTTACCTTTGTCTTCATCGAGGTCCATCTGGAAAATGTACTTTGTACCTTACTCTCTAATGAATGATTATAAATCAGCGTTAAAAAAAAAAAGATTTGACAGTTACCTAAAGCATGACAAACAAATTTATTAATAGATAAAGAATATATAATGTCACCACGAGTTATAATTACGGAACTGAGTTAATTAAGAGCTTCCACCGCAAGGAATAATAAATTTAAATTGCTATGACAGGTAATAAATATAACATATTTTACTCATTTCATGTTATGTGTGGATGGAATATATACGAAAATCTAACTTAAACTCACTCTGATTTTCCATGTTTAATTTCGTTTAATATTCGGAATTTGCTTTTTTTATCTCCTTTTTAATAAACTTAAGTAGGAGTCCTCTTTCTATGATCTTTTAGTAGATTTTTTAGATTCTCAATTTCATAGGTTATCATGACTCTCATTCATAGCCGCCACCTTCGATGTCGTTTGACATCTGTAATTGCACACAAATTAAGATGAAGATATTTAATTTTCAGTTTTAAAAGTAGCATTGAGTATCCTTTAGAAATAAACACAAATCAACCAACAATAAAATCAATTCTTGAATACAAATGGTCATAAAAACATAAAATTTAATAAATTTACATTGGAAAGTAAGAACGTCATACTGAATATAAATAATTTATAGTAGATTTTGTTAAATATTAGAAACATAAGTAGATTTTGCCATATATGTTATTTCTTTTTTATTGACCCCAAACTTAACCATAAGTAGAATTAGTTCTTTTCTATTGACCACAAACTTAACCATATTCCCATTCCCTTATATATATTTTGCCATATATGTTATTGGAACTATCTCCAAATCGTCTCTCTTTTTTAACATCAACACATTTCGCAAACAAATCACAAAAAATGGAAGCTTTTTCATTACTATCGGAGGTTGATAAAACAAGAACCAATTGGATATTTTGTGTGAAGACCATAAGAAGATGGTTCACAAATTATTTCCCTCATGGCGAATGATGTTATGTGATCTTATGTGATGAATTGGTAAGATTTTGTATCATAAAATCCAATCGCTTTGTAATTTTTTTAAATAGTTTTAATCATTTCTCAATCTTAATTTTTCAATTGTAGGGTTTCCAAATCCAATCAGACATCTCATGCAGGTTGTTTGGAACCCTAGACTTGTGGCATCTTCAAGTTGGTCACTGGAAGTATATAGAAAATTTCGAAGTGATTGAAATGTATACTAATAGTGATATTACAAACACTATTACTAGGAAAAAGATCTTCATGGGCGAGAACACACTCATTACAAACTGATGGACGATTCGATAAGTCTGAGACTATTTTATAATTTTGTTGGCATGTGGACTATTAGAGATTGCAGACATTCTCCAACATACACAATTGGTAATTCAATTTAATGTTCAAATTTATTATGTTACAAAATTCATGTGTTGGTTGCATTTTTATATCTTTTTTGTTTCATTATTTGTTGTCACATTTGATTGGAGTTATTTGCTATGTTGGAGACATGCAAAGTACAGGGGCATGCCCTAAACGACTATGACGAAACAATTGAGTTCCATATCAAAGAGAAAAGGTAAGTTTCTTTTGTTTTTCTTCATAATATATTTTCATTATAATCCTTTATATGAGGATTTCCAATGAAATACTTATATTATGCTTATATCCGCTATGGTGGCACATCTGTAAAATACATTGTTAGAAGAAAATTGGCTATCTAGTTTGATGAATACTAGAATTCCTTTGGTAGCTATAAGACTGTTGCCGTCTCGAGGTTTTTGCATGTAAAATATAGTGAAGGTAAGTAAAGCTGGATTGAGAATAAATTTTAAATTTTATTTAAAATATTTTGTTTATTGATTGCCAATTTATGTACTTTACTATTTTTAATAAGTTTTTCGAATGAATTTAAGTACTCTATTTGTCCACGATTTTGGGGCGATTTCACAACTTGAATTTGATCCAGATATTGAAGATGTTGCTTATTATAAAGACTGGTATATATTTTAATATTTTTACTTTTTATTTAAATTTTGAAATTTTTTCTAACTTACTAACTTCTGATTTATTTATTTTGTTGTAGGGCTCCTTTCACAAAAGTCACTCGATCTTGGTTCACACCATAAACATCTCTTTCAAACTTAATGGGCCTTCTAAAAATAAAAAATTTTATTTTGTATTTTGTTTTGTCTAGACATTTTTTCATGGTTTGTTACATATTAATTTTTAGAATTAATCTCAATTATATATATTAGAATATAAAACATAACCACCAACCAAAAAATATTCGACTATTAATATTAGTTTTAGCTTTCTAAAGGATATAACATTGTGAATGATAACTTGTTGATGTCTATTGCGAAATTTCCTTTTTCCTACTAAAATTTATTAATTCGTTAGTTGTTTTCCATATGTTTAATTATCGAGGATTATCTTTTCAAATTTAAGAATTTGATAAATCTTATAATTTTTTAAAAAAAATTCGAAAATAATATATGATCTATGTGATCTAAAAAATATTTACTAAGATTACAAAGATATACCAAATTTACAAACAATTTAAATTAACCTAAAAATAACAACACCTATTTTATAACAGAAAAACACTAACTACTACCCGCACGCATACTATTGACGAAGTCTTCTACAAATCAGCAAACAAACCTATCGCCGTTACTGCGTAATACAGAAAGCTAAAATTTTGGTATAAACTATAACTACTCATACGTGTTTCCTAATGACGTTGTTATGTTCCATATTGTTTAATTTCTATATTTTTAAAAAATGTATGTAGTCTAAGGTTAAAGACAAACATTGAGATTTATAGATTTGTGATTATATATTTCGTTAAGATTTACTTAATTATTTTTATTGTTTGTTTGATATTACTTATTAAATGGATTACTAACACTTCATAAATGTAGTATTTTTAATTCCAGCCATGGGATGACTCTATATACGTCGACATTAGCAATAAAACGTAAGAAGTCGTTTACGTTTTGATTGGATAAAGAAAACAATGCTCTTCCACTACGGAAAAGTAAGTTCAGTAAATTATAATTCTTTATAAGTATAGATTCGATTTTGTATATGATAACCGGTAAATATTGTTTACTCTCCTCTATTTTTTTATTTGGAAGCCAAATAATAGAAACTGTTGTAAACAAACTGGAAGTCTTTCTAGCAGTTGTGTGACTAATCAGCAAAATAGGATTGCATTCATGGATGTTACAAACTTTGCTTTCACCCCCCATTACAGAAATGTAAGTTCAGTACATTATTATTCTTTAGGGTTATATATATAATATTTTTTTAATGTAAAACTGCATTCATGGATGTTAAAATTGTATTGAGTCCTAGGATCACTAAAATGAACATTATAAAACAAAGGAAAAATGACGGTGTCTTTCTTAGAACTCAGATCCGTTTAGATATTTATAACTAATTTATTTTAATGCATGATCTATTTTATCTTATGCATACAACAAAAATGTATAAATGATATTTTCATTTTTTTGTCTATAGATTCAAGCACAATACATAATACAAGGTTATCTTCAACACAAACTTCTGTAAATACTCGGAACTCCAACGAATCTCGTCCAAAAAACACAAAATAAACCTCAAACGGAAGGTTCGTTTCCGATTATCAAATTAATTTTTAAAAATATGTTAGTTTATATGCATCAAAATAGTTAATTCATTAAATATTAATCCAATATTAGACGAGCTTTTATTAAAATGCTATAAAACTGATTGGAGTAATCGATGTTAATTTTATAAAACTCTATTTGAAAATATAATTTTTGTACCGATAACCTGATCTCATATGCACACGATGATGAGTTCGTTGCATTTGTAGAGACGGATTCAAAACACGAATAAGAATCAAACAATGAAGATAATAATTATAAAAACCATCAACTTAATTTATAAGTTGTTCACATGCGTTGTTGCATATTAATTTATTTTTTATTTTTTTCTAGACACTTTTTCATGATTTGTTACATATTAATTTTTAGAATTAATATCAATTATATATATTAGAATAGAAAACATAACCACCAACCAAAAATATTCGGATATTAATATTCGTTTTAGCATTCTAAAGGATATAACATTGTGACTGATAACTTGCTGATGTCTATTGGGAAATTTCCTTTTTCCTACTGAATTGTATTAATTTGACAGTTGTTTTTCCATATGTTTAATTATCGAGGATTATATTTTCAAATTTAAGAATTAGATAAATCATAGAAAACTTTTAAAATCTTTCGAAAACAATATATGATCTATGTGATCTAAAAAATATTTACTAAATATACCCAATCTACAAACAATGGAAAATTAACCTTAAAAGAACAACACCTATTTTATAAAAGGAAAACCCTACCTATTACCCAGTTGCATACTATTTCCAAAGTCTTCTACATATTAGCAAACAAACCTATCGCTGTTACTGCATAATACAGAAAGCTAAAATTTTGGTATAAACCGTAACTACTCATAGGGTTTTTCTAATGACATTCTTATGTTCCATATTGTTTAATTTCTATATTTTTTTAAAAAAATATGTAGTTTAAGGTGAACGACAAACATTGAGATTTACTGATCGTTGTGATTACACATTTCATTAAGATTTACTGAATTAGTTTTATTGTTTGTTTGATATTACTTATTAAACGGATTACTAACACTTCATAAATGTAATATTTTTAATTTCATCCATGGGTTGACTCTATATACGTCGACATTAGCAATGAAACGTAAGAAGCCATTTACGTTTGGATTTGATAAAGAAAACAATTCTCTTCCACACCCATTACGGAAAAGTAAGTTTAGTAAATTATAATTTGTTATAAGTATATATTCAATTTTGTATATGATAACCGGTAAATATTGTTTACTCTCCTCTATTTTTTATCTGGAAGGCAAATAATAGAAACTATTGTTAAACAAATTAGAAGTCCTTCTAGCAGTTGTGTGACTAATCAGCAAATAGGATGACATTCATGGGTGTTACAAAATTTGTTCCTTCACCTCCCATTACAAAAATGTAAGTTCAGTACATTATTATTCTTTAGGGTTATATATATAATATTTTTAATGTAAAACGTTAATCTCTATTTCTTAGGTGGAAGACCAAGAAAAAAATGTTGTTGAACAAACTGCATTCATTGATGTTACAATTGTATTGAGTCCTCGGATCACTAAGATGAACATTATAAAAAAAAAATGATCGTGTTTTATCTAAGAATTCAGGTTCTTTTAAAGGTTTATAACTAATTTATTTTAATACTTGTTCTATTTTATCTTATGCATACAACAAAAATGTATTAATGATATTTTCATTTTGTTGTCTATAAATTCAAGAACAATACATAATACAAGGTTATCCTCTACACAAACTACTACAAATACTCGAACTCCAATGAATCCCATCCTGGCTCATAATCTCTTACTCTTTCTTTAGGTTCTTTTTGTTTTTATTTTGAAATATGAAAACATTGTCTTTTGCAATACACCAGCTTTTGTATTTATCAATTTTGTTTATATAACTAAAAAATTATCGAAGTAACGTTTCATCAAAAATAAAACTTTTTGGTCAACCATCAAAATATAACTTTATGTTGTTTGTTTTTAAATAAAAATGTGGGCTCTGTGGTTCCCTCCAAAAATGTTAAATCATGCCAAATTAAAATCACTTTTTTAAGAAAAACTCCAAAATTATGGTCAGTTGTGTAAGATCCAAACCATGCCATTTGGATTATTTCGGTACGATTTGTTTTTATTTTCTTTTTTAATTGTCTTTTATGTCTTTCCAGCTGTCTTGTACATTTTTTTTAATATGAGAACCTTTTAGAGAAAAAAACAAAAACTCCAAAATTGTATTTTCACTTTTCTGTCAAAGATATAATTTCGTGTTAATTCTCTGCTTTCATCGAAAACTTAAAATATATATTTCCATCAAAATTATAAAATCGTATTTTTCATCAAAAACACATTTTCGTTTCTGTCATTTTCCACTAAAAACGTGATTGTATGTGTTTTCACCAAAAATTTAAAATTTCGTTTTCTCCCCAAAAAGTAACATCTAATTTTTTTACCAAAGACATGAATTTATGTTTTCGTCAAAAAACTATAAAATTTCAGCAAAAACGTAAAAACGTAAAAGTTAGCTATCGCCAACATAAAAACCTATTTTCCATGAAAACATAAAGTCTCATTTCTCTATCATAAAATTAAATTAACATAAAATCATGGTTTTCGCTTGGAAACTCAAAATCTCGTTTTCATGTTGAAATACACACAACTTTCACTTTTATGCTAAAAACATGATTTTGTGTTGAAAAAACTTGATTCTATGTTTTCTCATAAAAATTATCACACATATAACAAAATTATTGTTGATAAGACATAAACAAACAAAACATGAAAATAATTTGGATATATGTGAATAACGATAAAACTTTAGAGTTTTTCAGGTTATATCCTCATAGTTTAGGATATTTTCGAATAGCTTTTAAGATTAAAATAGTGTAAGATTTTTTTTTATCTACCACAACATCTTTAGCTATGTAGACCAAAAAAATAACAAAAATATACTACAATAATTGACATGACAAATCTTCGACTTTGATTTATTTGGAATCTCTACAAAATGGAAAAAAATAAGAAAAAAATTAAAATTGAATATTTATACTTATAAATGAGAAGCGATTTTGAGACGAAATATGATGTGTCAACAAATCTAAACAATATTCTCGAAAATAGTCATGTGGCTTTGATGACATGGCATACTCAAAAATATACAAATGGGTTTAACCTTAGAATAAATTACGTGAATGTCATTTTCAATTTAAAATATTTAAAAACTATTTGAATCCAAGTCTACAAATCTAAGCAATATTCTTGAAAATTTAATATTACCCTATTAGTTATAAATAAGTTAAAATCGTAAAGGAAAGATTTTAGGAAATCTATAACTTCCAAATCTAATAATATCTTTAAAATTGAGTATTACTTTTATTTTACAAAAAAATCTGTAAATTAGTTCAACTTTAAATCAATTGATCCATATAAATAGAGTCTCTACCATGCTCATATAACACTCACATATCGACACATTTTTTATATCCTATTAAAATTAACAAGGTTCTAATTCTGTATTGTATTGTGGTATTGATGAATTTGCAGGTTTGTTGCATACCAAGCCAAACAAAAAGGTATTTATTTCTTATAATTATCATGGTTCTAATTTTTTTATTTTTCTATTGATGATTTTGCATGTTTGTTTCATACCAAACAAAACAAAAATGTATTAATTTCTTATCATTATTATATTATTGAATTTACTTTTAAATGTTTTGGTAAATTATGCTCAATAGGTAGAATCTCCAAACTACCAACACATTTTAGACACTTTGTCACTTTTGAAATTCGAAGCATGGAAGCTCCTTAATGTAAGTCTTAAGGTTTATATTATTTGAACCGTTCTTTATTTCTTAATGTTGATTCTAACCTTATTTAGTACTTTCAATATGTGCATATTTTATTAAATTTGTTGACTCCAAAAACGAAGTTAACTCATGGATAGTATTGCTTTCGGCCATACAATCTCTAGGATCGTATAGGAGATACAGTTGAATAGAAGAGAAATGTACGAGAAGAGAATGAACGCAAACACAAAAGAGGAGAATAAATAGATGAATATGATTTCAACTTTATAGTCATTTTTAATAGATATGTGTTTTCCATTTTTTATTAGTACGCATTTGTAATGCATTTTGAAGCTAAATCTTAATTATATGAATAAGAATGTTGTTATTCCTTCTCTATCTTGAAATATATCGTTATGACTCATTCAACTTATCACAACATATGGTATGCAATTATCTATTGTTGATCTAAGTTATTTGTTCATATTCATCGGCGAATATTAATTCCAAGCGAGCATTTGATTGATAGTGAGTAAAACAATATCATTGGCACCAAGGTTGATCTAATGTTTGGGTTTCTCATCGGATTATTCCTTTAATCATGTGAAGTTGTTTGATTAAATTTAGATATTTTATAATATTTACAATCGTTATCATATCTAAAATATATATTTAGATAGATATAGGGGAAATACTATGAATGTCCAATGTTGAATACATTTTGATTGTATAACGAGAGTATATTCGTTGTACTCATTGTGATTGTATCTAATATTTAATTCATTATACTCATTATGTCCTATCTATAATGATCCCTATAATATTGCCTAAGTATTCTATGAGTAAATACTCTTTATTCGAAAATACTTTACTTCTAGATGTCAAGTGAAAAAAAGAATAATAATATTGTTGTAGATGAATCCCAATATTCGATGCGATGGATTTGGTAAAATATGGTAAAAAATTCTCAAAATTAATAACTAATCTTTATAATCTAATCCTGATTTCACAGTTACCTAAAGCAAGACAAATAAATTTATTAATAGACAAAGAATATCTAATGTCCACGAGTTATAATTATGGAATTGAGTTAATTAAGAGCTTCCACCGCAAGGAAATAATAAATTTAAATTGTTATGACAAGTAATAAATCTAATATATTACTCATTTCATGTTATTTTTGGATGGAATAGATATGAAATTCAAATTTAAAATCACTCTAATTTTCCATGTTTAATTTCATTTAATTTTGTTTAATATTCGGAATTTACATTTTTATCTCCTTTTTTAATAAACTTAAGAAGGAGTCTCTCTCTCTATGATCTTTTAGTAGATTTTTTCGATTCTCAACTTCATAGGTCATCATGACCCCCATTCATAGCCGCCACCTCCGATGACATTTGACGTCTGTAATTGCACACAAATTAAGATAAAGATATTTAATTTTTGGTTTCAGTTTAAAATTAGCATTGAGTATCCTTTAGAAATAAAGACAAATCAACCAACAATAAAATCAATTCTTGAATACAAATGGTCAATAAAAACATAAAATTTAATAAATTTACATTGGAAAGTGAGAACGTCATACTGAATAGAACTAATTTATTGTAGATTTTTTAAATATTAGAAACATAAGTAGATTCGGATTTACCAAACGTAAATCGTCAATGTAGACGAATTAGTTCTTCTTTATTGACCCAAACTTAACCCTATTCCCGTTCCCTTATATATTTTGCCATATATGTTATTGGAACTATCTCCAAATCGTCTCTCTTTTTTAACATCAACACATTTCACAAACAAATCACAAAAATGAAGCTATTTCATTACTATCGGAGGTTGATAACACAAGAACCAATTGGAGATTTTGTGTGAAGACCATAAGAAGATGGTTCACAAAATATTTCCCTCATGGAGAATGATGTCATGTGATCTTATGTGATGAATTGGTAAGATTTTGTATCATAAAACTTAATCTCTTTGTAATTTTAAATAGTTTTAATTATTTCTTTATCTTAATTTTTCAATTTTAGGGTTTCCAAATCCAATCAGACATGTCATGCAGGTTGTTTGGAACCCTAAACTTGTGGCATCTTCAAGTTAGTCCTGGAAGTATATAGAAAATTTCGAAGTGATTCAAATGTATACTAATAGTGATATTAGAAACACTATTACTAGGAAAAAGATCTTCATGGGTGAGAACACGCTCATTACAAACTGTTGGAAGATAAGTCTGAGACTATTTTGTAATATATTAGAATAAAAACATAACCACCAACCAAAAAATATTCGGCTATTAATATTCGTTTTAGTGTTCTAAAAGATATAATATTGTGAATGATAACTTGCTGATGTCTATTGGGAAATTTCCTTTTTCGTACTGAAATTTATAAATTCGTTAGTTGTTTTGCCATACGTTTAATTATTGAGGATTATCTTTTCAAATTTAAGAATTAGATAAATCTTAGAAAACTTTAGTTTTTACGGTTTATGACAGATATTATCAAATTACATGTGTTGATAACCAATACGACAATTTATGAAAACTCTCAATGAGGGGTTATACCTTAGCCTTCTTTATCTTCAGACACTTCAAGCACAGAAGGCTCAGCATTTGTTTCAACTCACTAACATGGGCAGGATGGTATATTGCCAATGGCAAATGAATATACCGGAAATGACCTGAAAATGTAGAAACAAACATCGATATATGAAATTTCGGCAAACAATAAAAGAACAAAAATATAGCAAATTACCTTCACATTTATTTGGCTCTGATGCACCACAAGATTCACATTTACCAAATTCCATAGGTAACCCCAAGAATGAGTTAGAGAGTTGGCTGGCATGATTGAGTCCAGCGTCACTAATTGATGTTGTACGCTGCAAAAAATGAGATATTGAATCAAGCATCGATCTTCTTCTTCTCCCATAATAAAAGATACTAAAAAATCGGATATTGAATATTTTGCTTTTTATTCTCTTTTCTTTTCATGTATTGTTAGAGATCAGCAATTATAAAAATTATAGTTAGGAGGAAGCTGAAGCTCTCACGTTATGGCTTTATCAACCCTTTCACTTTCAGCCGTCTAAACCCCCCCCCCCCCCCCCAAAAGGATTCTCATTCTTCTTCATCATTTGCTGTTGATGAGTTTCCTTTCTGTTTAAAATTACTCCCACTTGTTGTTCTTCTTGTTGCTTACTGCTATAACTATATTTTCCTTCGTGGTAGTTCTCTAATTTCTTCAGTTTTTTAGGTTCTTATACTATATTTTTTAATAAGGGCGAAAAAAATCTCAGGATTTATAGTATAATTAATGAATACTTTTTTAAAGTATATATTATGTGATATTTAGTACCTGATGATGGTCAGGGTCTCTATCCAGAACTATTGTTTCTCGCATTTCACATATGAACGGCGTTTGACTCTGAAATTCTCGGAATCAGACCCACCACTTTGCTGTAACGGTCGTCGGCGATCTGTGAAGACAGCGTCGATTCAATTGCGTGAGGGAGGAAGAAAGGGGGTGAAGATGAAGAGGTCAGACTTATTGGGTGGTGTAGGTTGTTGACATTTGTGGGTTTGCTTGGGTGAAAAATGAGTTTATGGATTGTTTTGTTAAAGCCTATTGGCAAAACAAAAAAAAGCGGACACATGGATAGCTTTAGAAGGAGAGAAACTCTCATGTTATATAACAGATTTAATGCCAAACATATGAACACGAGTCTAATGCGTTTGCATAACGAGTAACGACTTATTCAAGGAAATGGTCTCAAAAGAATATCCACTAGAATCTTCTAATTGACCAACGACTTGAGTCCACATGGCAGCCTTTTTGGTCTCACAACGTTCAAAAACCGACTCTTTCTCGTTTTCTAATATCAATTTTTTTAACAAAGAGTTTTCATTTTTATAGATTTTTTTTTAATTACAAAGCAAAAACATAAACATAAAAGTCCAAATAAAGCTCAAAATGGCCCGACTAACTAAAATTACAAGTCATAGCTCCTATTCTCGTTTATTCTCTCTCGGCGATGGCTCGTGAGATGTGGCTCCAAATGCAAAATCTCAACCTTGGATTTGATCGCTCACCGCTCAAGCTCTCGGCGGAAGTCTCCAAGGTTCGCGATGCTTCTCACCGTTTAAGCTTGGTGGTTCAGGGTCTTAACCCTCTGCACCAAAATCCGGCTGGTCTTCGCATCGTCCTTCCCCGGGCATGGCGTTTAGAGGGCCGTGTTACCAGTCGGGTTAACGATGACGGGACGGTTCAGTTCTTCTGCGAACACGAGCACCACCTTCTTACTGTTCTTGAGAACCAGCCGTGGAGCTATCGTGGCTGGATGGTGGTCGTCGACCGTTGGTCTCGCCGGTTTGCTCCGGATTATCTCCAGCTCACCCCGTTTTGGATCAAAATCGTTAACATCCCTGACGCTTTTCGTGCAGACCAGGCTATTCGTGAAATTGGCAGTGTGTTAGGCTTTGTTGATCAGGTCCGCATCCATCAACCTTCTCGGGACCAGCCGGGCTCTGTTTGGATACGGGTGATTATGAATGCTTTTAGGCGCCTCATCTTTGTCCGCTTCATTCATTTTCACCCTGCTGATGAACCTGTTATGGTCCGCTTCATCTACGACCGGCTTCGACGTTTCTGTGCTGCCTGCGGTAGCCTTCTTCATGACCTGGATGATTGCGATATCCCTTCTCCCCCAATTCCTGCTGTTATCCCGTTACAAGCTGTCCCTGCTTCTCCGCCTCAGGATAGGGTCAGTCCAGTCCCGGCTGCATCTCCTGATCGGATGCCTCAGGCTGAGGATGATGCTGCTGCTGATGTTGTCGGGTCTAACAGCAATCTCCAGGCTCTGGCTCCTAACACGCTTCCATCTGGCTCGGATCTTCTACAACTCCTTCCGGAGCAAATACTGCCTCCCCTGTTCAGTGATCCCGCGCCGATGTTTGAAGTCGGTTCCTCCTCTCATCCTCCTCATGGTGTGAAGCGTAAGTCGGAAGAAAGTGCCGAAGACGAATCCTCCTCTTCTCGCCTGAAGACCTCTGACGCCCTTTCGGGTGAAGATTCGGGCATGGTGGCGCCCCCTCAACCACCACTTCCTCCATGAGACTGCTCCACTGGAATTGCCAAGGCCTGAGGAGTCCCTTGACAATTCCTTTTTTGAAGGACGTCTTCCGTACATACCATCCTGACATTCTACTCCTCGTAGAAACTAGGAATGTCGATAGTTTTGTGCTTAGGCTTGGCTCTGAACTTAGTTTCCCTCACAATTTTGTTGTTTCTGTTGAGGGTTTAGCCGGGGGTATGGCTATTTTTTGGGGTAAAGATGTGAAGTGTTCTTTTGTAACTCCTCCAACTCTTCACTTCACTAATATAACGGTAGTTTATGGTTCTTCTTTCTTTTCATTGTTTTACGTCTATGGCCACCCGGTCCGCTCACTCCGTCAACATCAATGGGATACACTTACATCTTCTCTCCTCTCTGCTCCATCCTCTCGACTACCATTCCTGTTGCTAGGCGATCTAAATGATATCCTCAATAATGGTGAGCAGCTTGGTGGTCTTATTCGTCCCGAATGGAGCTTCACGCGGTTTCGTCGAATGATAGAGGTAGCTGAGATGCAAAAACTCCGTACTGTTGGTGGCCCGTACACATGGATGGGTACCCGATCTACGGGTCCAATTCGTTCTAAGCTGGATCGTGCTCTTGCCTCTCCTGATTGGTTCGCTCTTTTTCCCTCTGCTTCCGCACAGTTACTGCCATGGATTGGTTCCGACCACCATCCCCTCCTGTTGTTTACTGATACTTCTGATGCTCGTGTGCCACGGTTCTTCCGGTATGATAACCGTTGGCGTCATTTGGCTGACGTCGGTCGCTTGATTGAAACTACTTGGAGCTCTCAGTGTGCGCAACTCCCTCCTATCCGCTTTGCTGATGCGCTCAAGCGTTGTAGATCCAGTCTCTCCTGTTGGAAAAGGGATCATGCTACTAATTCTCGCCAGAATATTAGGTGCCTTAAGGACTCAATCCAACGAGCTTACGAGAGCCCCAACATTGACCCCACTCTTCTTTCTGATCTCCAGATGAAATTACACTCGGAGTACAAGTTAGAGGAAGAATATTGGCGCCTTAAGAGCAGAATCACTTGGCTCCAAGCTGGTGATCGTAACACCAAGTTTTTCCACTCTGTAACCCGACAGCGTCGCTGTATTAACCGGATTTCACTCCTGGAATCGGCTACTGGTGAGCTCTGTACCACGGACTCTGCTTTACATCAAGAGATCCACCAGTACTTTACTTCTTTGTACGCTCAGTCAGATCCGACTCTTTTGGATTCAGTCCTTCAGCATGTACAGCCTCAAGTCTCGGATTCCATGAACCAAACTCTCACCCAGCCGGTCACGGAGGATGAAATCTTTCATGCCCTCACTCTTATGAACGAGGATAAGACAGCTGGTCGTGATGGTTTTAACGCTGGATTTTATCGCCACCATTGGCAAGTGGTCAAACCAAGTGTGGTTGGCTTCATTCAGCATTTCTTTACCACAGGTTATCTTGACCCGGAACTTAATCAGACCCTAGTGTGCCTTATTCCTAAACTGGCTGCCCCGACTAAGGTTTGTGACTTCCGGCCTATAAGTCTTTGTAACGTTGCTTACAAACTTCTCTCCAAGATCCTTGCTGAGCGTTTAAAACCTCTTCTTTGTAACATTATCTCGGAGTATCAATCCGCGTTTGTTCCTGGACGCCTCATTACTGACAACGTTCTGATTGCTCATGAGCTCCTTCACTCCTTGAAAACCAAGCGCCTCAAATCCCCATCTATGGCACTCAAGCTTGACATCTCTAAGGCATTTGACAAGATTGAATGGGCCTACCTTCGAGCCATTCTCCATAAACTTGGGTTCTCTTCCCAATGGTGCTCATGGATCATGACGTGTGTCACTTCCGTCTCCTACGAGGTTCTTCTAAATGGTAATCCAGGTCCGCCTATTCAGCCTCACCGTGGTCTACGCCAGTGGGATCCCCTGTCGCCATATCTTTATCTCCTCTGCGCGCATGGCCTCTCCTCTTTGCTTTCGGCGGCAACCGAGTCACATTATATCCATGGCTTTAAAGCTAGTCGTGGCGGCCCGGTCTTCTCCCACTTATTCTTTGCTGATGACTCGTTGTTGTTCTGTCAAGCTTCTGTTCTTGATTGTCAACATCTCCTACATCTTCTCGAACAGTACTCTCGCGCCTCTGGCCAGTACATCAACTTCAATAAGTCGGCCATCATGTTTGGTAAATCTGTTTCTCCTGAGCTGCAATCATCGTTGGCCACCCTCACGGGTATCTCTCATCTTGGTGGCTTTGGGCGATACCTCGGTTTACCTGAAACAATTGGTCGCAACAAGCATGATGCATTCTCGTTCATAGCGCAGAGGGTTCAACATAAGCTTGAAAGTTGGACTACACAATTCCTTTCACTTGCCGCTCGCGAGGTTTTGCTCAAATCTGTTGTAACGGCTCTTCCGACCTATTGCATGTCCTGCTTCTTACTTCCTCGTAAGCTGCTTTCCCATCTTACTCGCCTTATGCGTCGTTTCTGGTGGTCTCAATCCCCCACTCAGAACAAACTTCACTGGGTATCCTGGGATCACCTTACCTTGCTTAAGCAATACGGAGGCATGGGTTTTAAGGATCTCGATAAGTTCAACATTGCCTTGTTAGCGAAACAGAGCTGGCGCCTTATCTCTCAACCTTCGTCCCTTCTTGCTCAGGTGTTTAGAGCCAAGTACTATCACACGACATCTCTCGTAGAAGTTGTTGTTGGCTCCCACCCCAGCCACGCTTGGCGAAGCATTTGTCAAGGCACCGCTCTTTTAAAGCAAGGCCTTCGTTGGCGGGTTGGATCTGGGGACTCTATCCGTCTATGGATTGACCCTTGGCTCGACTCTCCTCCTCGCCCGGCTAAGATGTGGCCCCATACTTTCCATCCGGCTACCACGGTCTCTACTCTACGTTCGTCCTTTGTGTCGTCCTGGGAGCCTCAAGCCCTCCAACGCTATCTCCTCCCGGAAGACCAAGCCTTAGCACTCCGCATCCGTCCCTCTGTTACCTCCTTACCGGACCAGCCTCAATGGATTTATACCTCCTCAGGGAACTACTCAGTAAAGTCCGGCTATCACCAACTCATCAAACCACTAATCCCGTCGGATGCCCTCTCATGTCTTCGTGCCCGGCTGTGTAAATCCATCTGGACCATGCATATCCCACCTAAACTCAGGCATTTCTGGTGGAAGTTCCTGCATAATGCTCTTCCTGTTGCTTCGGAACTCATCTCTCGCCATGTCCCTATTCCTGCGAATTCTAATTGCCTCCTACGTGGTGACTATCCTGAAACTCTTTCCCATCTATTTGGCACATGTCGTGTTTCTCGAGAGATTTGGGAGCTTTCCTCGCTTGACATCTCAAGCAGAATGCTCAATCCAAATCCAACGCCGGTTACTCTATTCAAGCTCTTCATGGAAGTGGATCAACCTTCCATTCCGCATCGCCTGTACTTTCCCTTTGTTGGCTGGCGTATCTGAAAATCTCGCAATGAACTCCTCTTCCGCAATATTCGCCGTTGTATTCCAGAGATTATACGTTCTGCCAACTCTGACTACAAACTGTGGCATGAAGCTTTCCCTGCTTCTAACCACAATAATCAACCACACGACTATGTTCCTCCTCTCATTCCATCCACGTTTCAGGAAGCCCTCCACGTCTCGCAAGCTTATTGTTGCACAATTGATGCCTCCTGGGTCGACCCTTCTTCCATTTGTGGCATTGCATGGATCCTTCATTCTGTTCATGGCGACTATCTACTTTGGGCCTCCACCTCAACTGCACCACTGTCCTCTCCTTTGGAAGCCGAGGCTTTAGCACTCCGTGAAGCTGTCATGTCTATCTGTCGCCTTGGTTACCGTCATGTCACTTTTTGTGGTGATGCATCGCTGGTGTACCGCCCATTGATGACCCGTACAACGTCCTCAGCGCATCACGCTATACAATTGTACTTAGCGGACATCCTTCAGCTTGCTGATCCAACATTTGCCTACCACCATATAAAGCGTCCGGCCAATGTCCTTGCGGATCAACTAGCTCGAACAGCCCGTGTTTGTACTTCCTCTTTTGTAATCTCCTGGCTACAATGATCTCTTAATAATAATTTCTCGTTGCCCAAAAAAAAAAAAAAAACTAAAATTACAAGTCCAACATGCCTCAAAAGTCCGGCCTAACTAAATAAGAAACCCTAGGTTCCTCCCAAGCGCCGCCAACACTATCGAACGCTCACCGCCACCGAAGAAACTCGAGAGACCAGCCGCTACTGAAATGAAGATAAAAAGACCACCGCAACGCCGCCACCAAAGAAAACAGGTACTGATTCCGGAGCTGAGGAACTATGCTAGATAACAGGCTGAAGAGAGGATTTGAGACGCGTTTTCGGTTGGAGAAGGAGGCAGAACAGACCCAAAAGTCCGACACCACTAGGTCGCTGGCGAGAGATCTTTAACGCCGCCCTCGAAGCTTACTCGAACTCGCCGCCGGTTCATACAACACAAATCACCTTCCTCGCTGCTTCTCAGCCTCCCACAACCCCCGGTCCACAACCCAAGAGCCAGGGCGGAGAATCGGAAGAGGGCACTGCTAGGAGGAGTCGTCGACCGTTCCGAGGGAAAGATCACCAAGTCTTGTCCCCAAAAACCCAGATCTGCACGGAACAACCAACGCCCACTGCCGACGAGTCTTTGCAACACCTTGGACCCTCAGAACCTGCCCTGCATGTCGGTCAAAGAATAGAGAAGCCGCGGATGAAGAAACGGGGTGAAAAGAAAAGAAAAAAAAAGGTACCACCTCTCACATCACCGGCAAAATCGCCGGAAAAATGGAAAGGCGGTGGCGAAGCGGAGAAAATTTTAAAGAAAGACGAGAGCGTTTATTTTTAGAGAGAGAAAGACAACTTGCCTCACTTATTTCTAATATCAATCTTATTAAATAAGTAGTCAATTTTTGTAGAAATAAATTGTCACAACTGTTTTAGGGTTTCTGACACGTAACCATATCTCACCGAAAACACCGTCCTTGTAGCATTCTTCACGTTTGTTTATAATCGAGAGAGATAAGATCAAGAAAGAGTAGTAGTCGTCTCTCTCTATAATAATATTCTCAAACCAATTCGGCGTTGCTCACCATCCTGATATTTCTTCTACTTTCACACACAACTCGTGTCGTCTCATCTAGCAGAACAGAGTTTTCTTTGTTTGTCTCCGGGTTTCTTTCGTGAAAATGGAGAACAAGACCAATAATGAAAATGAATATGGTCTAAAACATAGCCAAGTTCTGAAGATAAAGAGAGAGTTTGAGAAGATAAGGCAGCCATCTCTGCAGCAACCGGAGATGAGAAGAATCCTGGCCGAGATCAAGAGGCGTCAACGTTCACGTTCACCGCTCTGCTTAGGAGAGAGATCTATTTCCGTTGGGAATTGATAATCCATGTTTTCCTTTGTAACCGAGACAGATATATAGATAGAAGAAGAAGACGAGGAGGTTCTTAATAGTTGTAGAAATTGTCGTATATATGTCACCATGTAAATAATCTTTGATTTGAATATAATCGATGAATCTCTCTTCTTTGAGTAAACCCTTTCTTTTTCTTCTCTTTTGATCTACCTTGCTCCGTTTCCTAACCCAACAACCACGGCTGGAATTTTAAACCGAACACGCCCAACCAAATTTTTCGGTTTTCTTTTTAAATTTGGTTAGGTTCGATAGATTTTAAAAAAAAAATTGTTTTCAATTCAATTCGACAATTCAGTTTTAATTATTTTTTTCTAAAATAAAAATCAAACAAATCAGACGGAAGAAAAAATCAAACAAATCAGAACCATCTACCAAATTTTGAACCGAAATAATCGAACCAACCAAAATTATCCGAATTTTTAATCAAATTTAATCAAAAACCAAAAATTTTGATTTTTTTTTTTGTCAACTGGTGGTTTATATATTCATCATGAAAGAGTTTTAACAACATTCTAGACATTGGACAATACAGAGAAACAAGCCACAAAATACCAATACTACAAGAGCCTAAGCTTGACTATGTGTGGAGACTAACATTAGCCAAAAAGACGGAGAGAAGCCTAGAACACTCAAGGAACAGAAGCTAGTGTCTCATCTTCAAAAAGAGTACTAAGCCAACGAGGGTGACTCCGGGCTACGTATGATTGGAACAAACCATTTGAGCACACACTGTTGGCGATGAGATAAGAGCTTCTGTTTGAGGGCCTGTCTGCTACCATAACTCTCCAATTCAACATCATAGACAAAAAATAGGTAAGTTCACTAGCGTAGAAGCTGAAATTTGGCCATGCTTTTGGCCTTAAAATCGCCCCAAAGAGGTCCGGAACCTCAGCTGCAAATATTACTCTGTCAAGATTATGGGCAATCATTGCTTCAATGGCCCAGATTATACCTTGCATTTTTGCTTCAGTGAGATTAGGGATGTCAGCCAAAGCTGTCCGGCTGTGCAACAGAGCCTTGCCATCGCTATTTCTTAAAACCCAAGAACAACCTGCAACTTTAGAGTGTTTGCACCAAGCTATTCCAATGTTGCATTTGAGCCAAGTCGGGGGAGGGCGTTGCCAAGTTGAAGCTCGAGAAGGAGCTTGAGGAATGGAGCCAAGGGCAGAGGGATCATCAATGACTTGTGCGTGTGACCAAAGTTCCGAGTCCTCTGCTGATTTCAAAGCTATAAGGGAGGGCAAGGACATCATACCTTCAAAGAAGAATTTGTTACGATTTTTCCACAGGTTCTAAAGGGTCCACGGGAATGAACGTCTGATTATGAGTGGTATCGTCGGCCTAAAAGACGAGGTCATGAGGTATTGAATGTTTACGTATACAGAGGCGGGGTGGAAACCGTCGATAGGAAGCGGGAAAAAAGAGAGGGCCCAAGTTTGTCTCGCAATATGACAAGAAAACAAGACGTGATTAGCCGATTCTCCTTCGAAACCACATATTTGACATCGAGGATCCACTTTCATTCCCCTGGATAAAAGGTTGTCTGCTACAGGGAGAGCGTCACTCAAAATTCTCCAAATGAAGGCTCGTATCTTTGGTTCGGTTGGTATCGTCCAGATTATGCATTTGATGTCATTTAAAGATGGCTGAGCTGAAGCTTCTCGCATTGCGTCTGAACTGTTCAATTGGCTGGCAAGCCAGTACCCAGATTTGACAGTAAAGTTACCGCCCAAAAATTTTGATTTAATACGGTATAATTTTTTAAATCCGAATTATATGAAAACCACGAACCAAATTTTTATTTGATTTAGTTTGACAAAAATTTGTGTGTACTGAATAAACCAAAATCTGAAATAACCGACCGGAACTACCCAAACGAACCAAAGTCGCATGCCTATCAACAACCAAGAGCGTGTATCCAACGTTTGGTTCAAACAAAAGTAGGACACCAACCTTTGCAATATGGCATTATGTATGAATCTGGATTTACTTGACATGTATGTGAGATTTGTATTGTCACAATAACTGAAGAAAACTCCTGAGACAACAACAAATTTTTTATTGATTCGACCTGCCAGAGAACTCAGAAGTCTTGAAAGAAGAAACAAAGCACATATGTAGCTTATAAGTTCCCTTCTGTCAAAAAAGAACCAATCTGAAGCATTAGAGGATAAACTGGACTAAACTCTTTGTCCCCTCTCGACCTGATCTTCACTGCATAATCATCCAAAGTCGCTTTTATCCCTTTCCAGATCTGATCCTCTCTTTGGTTGTCAAGCCACAGTGAGTACTGCTTAGGACTCAGTCTGTTCTTCTGCATAGGCGACTCTAACTCGTCGGGGCCTCTCGTGTAGAGATGATGTAGGACGATGCTCGGTGGTAGATCCTGGATGAGAGGAGATGATCCCATTTCAGATGTTTCCAAGAATATCAATGGCCTAAATGCTCTAAGAGCTCTGTACGGTGCACCAAGTTGCTCCACAGGGAACAAATTCTGTCCCACCGCGAGTTCCACCTCGGCCATGTCTCTAGCCATCCTGAGTTTTCCCCATTCTGATAGTGGTCGCACGAGGGAAGCATGCCTGATGTAGAAGATCAAAACCCGTGAAGCCATTTGTTTTGCAAGTCTAGTGCAAATTGATTCTGCCCCTGCAGTGTTAGCCCTTGCTGCGGAAGGCAACAGTCTAGATAGGAACTCCCTACGGAAGTGAAGAATCGATCTCTGCAACTCCTCCATGTATGGGGAAGTGTTGTTGTCCAACGCAGCATCATCAACACCAAAGTTTTGATCGTGGATCTGAAGAATGCATGACTCGAGCTGGTCTCGCATTGCTTTAAACAAAGGTGTAACTGGCTCGCATGCTGCAGCATATATCGCACCCAGATGAGGAGACAATACATCAGCAGCGATACTGGGAAGGTCCGCTACCATGGATGAGATATGCGTGTGGATTCCTTGAAGATGCTGACATAATGTGAAGTTCCTGATCTGTGTTGAAGTTGCAGGACCTGTTATCTGGCGCGTCTCAGGGCCTGTAGAAATCTGCCATATAAATGTAGCTGCGTTTCATGTCAAAAATAAAAGCATACATAATGGTCTAACTTCTCTTTCTGCTTAACCCTGATTATTATATCAGCTAACACATGCAGAGGTAAAAGTAGCTCTAGTTTCCTTCATCTCTGTCTGGTGTGTTACAAGGAATCTATAGTAGCGGCACGGTTATTATTTTATACACATTCTACCCTTTACACCTGCACGCAACCTTCATTGTATTCAAGCAGAATTTGATGCCATACTCTTCAGAGTTTATAGAATCTATACTCATATTGTGCGAATAGGGAGAGGACAATGGGTACATATATCACCAATTGAGAAGAATAATAGAAGACAAAAGAAGTTTAGCATACCTGGCACTCAGCTCGTTGAGCAAGGTTACTAAGGGCCTTGCCTATCTCACGCAAAACTAGAAGCGTCAAACGACCATCTGGATGAACAGCCTCAATCTCGTCTTGAATGTGTGATAATACCTGTGAGATCTGTTCTTTGGAAGGTAAACTGCCACGGCTCGACATAGGGAATATTGAGTTCACAAGATCTGACAACCGTCCAAAGCATAGTGATAAGAAAGCAGTCTGGAATATTGCAATGCATGAAACCATTTGTTCTTTCCTTTCTGAATTAATCGCAGGTAACACTCCTTTCACATCAGTGTCGCGAGAAATCCTTTCAAGAAGATTTTCTATCATAGACACGAGCTTTGGATATCCCATGGTGAATATTTCTTTTACAAAACTCGAAGCTGTGAACGCAGACTTCATTTGGCTAGTAAACGCCTTCACAAGTGCATCCCAAACTCTGTCAGTTAACACAGAATCACCTTCCTGTCACATATAAACAATGCATGTCACCATCAATCAATAACCCTGAGATCACAAAAACACATTCCAACGGAATCAATTTGATGCAAAAACATGGAAGGAAGGATTATCTACTAAAGTTGCTTAAACACCAATAATCCTCGCTAAAAGTAACAACGGAATCTTCTCGTCCACATCCAAGAACAGTCTCTCTTTCTCTGAATTATATAATGCAGCTTAAAGTTCCTTGTACCTTGATGACTTCGTCAAGAAGAAGGACATGCGTAAAAGGATCTCTCTTCTTCGACAATACACGCTGCAAATGCCACACAGCGACTACAAGTGAATACAACTGGTCCATACAACTCGCCATCCTCTGCCACAGCGCCTCCCTAACCTTAGCCCCGCCACCAATGTGCGGTGCTCCGCTAGACCTAATCCCTCCTGGCCCGAACCCACCACTAGAGCCCGAAGAAATCGCTTTCATGTCCATAGCAACGCTCACGCTCTTCACAGCCATGCCCTTGTACTTGTTCACCAATTGATCCACCGTATGCTTAAGCTCTCCAAGATTATAGAAAACCTGCAACCCAGTTCCCACTTCGGCTTGATTCAACCCTTCCATGCCTCTCTCCAACACCTTCATGGCTTCAGATCTCAATTTCTCCCCAATCTCGTTGACGAACTTGATTTCCTCGTCGATAACGTCAATGCCGAACAGATCATACTCTTTACACATTGTTAAGATCTCGAAATGGAGCTGTGCAGCTTTGGTGAGATCGATCTTTTCTGGATCCGAAGAATCCGTGAGATCGCGAAGCTTCTTCGAGAGTCGTAGCGTACGAACCGAGTGAGAAAGCAACTCAGCAGCGGAGTGTAGATTCGATAGCTGAACAGATTTGGATCGGATCGAATGTATAGGTTCGGATAGATCGGATCGGACACGGCGAATAGAAGATTGAAGGGATGAGACGGATGAGCGAAGGGAGGAGAGTGAGATCTCGGCGTGGGAGAGAGAAGATAGCTGAGAGAGCAATTCGGGGTGGCGAGAGACAACATCGTGACGGAGCTGCGAGTCGAGGAGACGGATGGCTTGGTGGAGACGCTCGGCGGTGGAAGCGGGAGATCCAGAGGCGAGTGCGGCGGAGGAGAAAGATGCGGAGGAGAAGGAAGGAGAGAGAAATGGGGCGAGAACGGGATCGTTAGCGAAGGAGTCTAGCGGTGAAGACGACGGGGGGGAAGAAGTAGACGGTGCTGGTGGTGGTGCTCCGGAGAGTGAGGAAGGAGGAGGATTTTTGAAGGTGGAGAGTCGCTGAAGAGAAGGAGGAGGAAGTGCCATCATCTCTCGTTCTTTTTTTTTTTGCTCCGACGAGCCGCGCGTTTTTGTTCCCACTCTTTCTTTACTGACGAGAATACAACAGTAAGACACTTGTCACAATATAATTGGCCACCTTCGTCACCGTCTTTGTTTAATCGCGTCAAAGCGTAGCCACGCATCTTCTAAACGCTGTTCAGCGTTTGCGCCTCGACGACAACAATCCCCTCATTGATCCATTTTTCTGGTGTATGTTTACGCTTCGTCTCTTCTCAATTACTCCCGTTGCGTATACGTGAGAAAATGACGGTTAGGTCCATCGGGAGGAAACTCTCGTTTGACATTCTCAGCCAAAGCAGCTCCTTTGAGGATGATACACTTCCGTCAGATCCAATCAGCGAATCGCTTAGGGACAACGGGAAACGAAAGAGACACAGGAAGAAGAAGAAGAACAACAAGGCGACCCAAGTCGAGGCTATTCCTGAGAACGGCGATTCTCAATTCGCCAACGGTTCCGTGGAGGGTTCGAGTTGGGCTTCCGAGATCGACGGAGAAAGAAGGATTTTTGAAAACAGATTGAATTGTAGTGGCGTCATAACGCAGACTGTCCGTCATAATGGGTTCAATTTCGGCGAGCTAAGGCAGAGGAATGTCAACGGTAGTATCGACGGGAGTAATGATGTCAACTGTCCATTATACGCAGAGGTAAGCTCCTCTGAGAATCCACCGTTTCAAGAAGTACAGAATCAGTTTCCGAGACTAGACACAGAAGCTTCTTTGGACTGGAAACAGCTTATGGCTGATGATCCTGATTGTAAGTTTCAAACTTTTATTGCTCTCTTCCTTCTTGTATCCCGTACAATAATGTCTGCTATTACTGTCACCAGTTCTTAGTGCTGAGACGAGGTCACCTATGAAGTACTTTATGGGGGAAATTTATGGTGGGGTCTCATTACGGAGCACAACCACTTCTGGGAATGACATAGAACGGGAAAGAATATATGATACAATCTTCCGCTTGCCATGGCGATGCGAAGTGGTAATACTGACTCTCCCCTTTTCTCACAGAGTGAACGTTCTTAGTTTAGCTAAGTATGTTATTTTGTCTTCTTATAGTTGATAAGTTTGAACGGGTACCTAAGTTGAAGTTAAATACATCTTATGTATGCTTGTGTTTTGTGACTTTTTACATTTTGAAGAATTTTAATGCAGCTTATAAATACTGGCTTTTTTGTCTGCGTCAACTCATTTCTGTCATTGTTGACAGTCATGCCAATAAGAGTCCTGCTGATATTATGGGGTGCTTTTAAGAACAGGTGAGAGTCATTTTCTAGATTCTTCCATGATAATAACACGCTATGGACTAGTCTGTATTACTACAATGTGCAATAGGTCTTCATCATATTATTCTCATTGTGAGGAAGTAACTTAGTAATATTCGTGGCAGGCAGTTCAGGAGGCCTTCCTCATCGGAGCTGTCTGATCTTGCTTGTTTTCTAGTTTTGGCTTCTGGTACCATTCTTCTTGGGAGAACAGGTGCAGTAAAATCTTCGTGTTTGCATAAACTTGTTATATATATTTTATGTTTAATCTATCAAAACATCTGCAGTGATAGAATGGACTTTTCTGTTCAGCTCATCAAGGTGATGTGTAAATGGATTCTCCAAACAGTTCTCTGATTATTTTTTTACGTTCCTTGTCCCTATTTGTTTTGTCTCCACAGATATCAGCCTAATTTACCACATGATTCGTGGTCAAAGTACCATAAAACTATATGTGGTTTATAATATCTTAGAGGTAACGTAAACCCTCCCTTCTAGATTTTTTTTAGCTCTGAATTTTCATGTTCATGTTCATTTTTTTCCTTTCATCACTTACATGATTTAGTTGGGTAGTTCACTGCTTCTGCCCGGCTTGCTCCTCCTTTATCCAATTGGTACCAATAAAAATAATGTGTTTCAGATATTTGATAGACTCTGTCAAAGTTTTTGTGGAGATGTATTTGGGGCCCTATTTAGTTCCGCAGCGGGACTGGCTATATCCCATCCTGAAAAAATGAGATTTTGCACTTGGAGATTCGTTTCGGACCTGGCATTAACTATGGCTGCGTCAAATATCCTTATTACTTGATTGCTAGTTTGATTTCTGTTAAATCTTTATTCTGTTGTGTCCTTAACTGTCTTCACTTCTCCATTCATTCATTCTATTAGCTCAGGCAATTACGTTGTCAACTTGTATTGTTGCTCACAACAATGCCTTGTTGGCCCTTCTGGTGTCAAATAACTTTGCTGAGATCAAGAGCAGTGTCTTCAAGCGTTTCAGCAAAGACAACATTCATGGTCTAGTATATGCGGGTAAGCTTTGAACATCAGCGTAATTCTTTTCCAACCACCTTTGAAGATGGGTCGGATTGAGACTCTAATTCCAGTTTTTAACTTTTTTTTTTTTTACTGGTATGATCTGGTTCTTTTGCTATTTCTGTACCAGATTCGATAGAGAGATTTCACATATCGGCCTTCCTGGTGTCTGTTTTGGCTCAAAACATTCTCGAGGCTGAAGGTCCATGGTTTGGAAACTTTATCTACGTATGTTTACATAATTCACTGGTACTGTTAAATTACACACAAGTCTCTTTCCAGGTTGCTCATAAGTAATTTTACTTGATTCTGCAGAACGCTACTATGGTCTTCTTCTGTGAGATGATGATAGACATCATCAAGCATTCATTTCTTGCCAAGTTCAATGGCATCAGACCTATAGCGTACTCTGAGTTTCTTCAAGCTCTCTGCGAGCAGGTATAGATGATATAAGCTTCTCTCTCTTACTGTTCCATTGGCCCTATAAAATCTGTTGCTGCGTCAAGTGTTGTGTTTCCTACATCCATTTTATCGTTCTCTGGTAATCTTCTTTGTCAGACTTTGAACATTCGGCCGGAAGATAGAAAGACAAATCTCACCTTCGTTCCCATTGCACCCGCTTGTGTGGTATATTCCTCTTCCCTTTTGGCCTAGAAACACGCGCTTGTGATAAGTCAAAATTTTAAGTGAGTGTTTATGGGCTTCAGGTGATCAGAGTACTGACTCCAGTATATGCAGCACACTTGCCTTATAGCCCCCTCCCATGGAGAGTGTTGTGGATGGTCCTTTTATTTGTCATAACGTATATAATGCTCACAAGTCTCAAAGTTCTCATCGGCATGGGACTTAGGAAACATGCAACTTGGTACATTAATAGATGCCGAAAGCGAAACTCCTCCCATCTACACAACGATTAGCCTGACTCTTAAAACTATTGAGAATTGAAGAAAGGTTTCCATGTATGTGGTAACACCTCAGCAGGATGGAGAGTGGAGCAACCGGATTGCACTTAACTTTGTGATCTTACACATGTTTAGTATTTGTTGTGGTGTACAAAGAGACCCCATGGATCATTGTGGCAAAAACAAAAGCTATAAAACAAAGTAGTCCCTATTCTTATAATAGTGTCATTGATCACATGACTTCGAATGGTAATACCAACTACATAATCAAATCACATCACTAATTGCTCTTGGAATCAAATCAAATTTCTCAAACAAATGTATAAATATTAGATAGATAATTAGAAACTAGATGACTCGCCCGCACCTTGTGCGGGGTGAATATTTTTGGGTCGACGAATTTCAATTTTTGTATTAAGAGAAATGTTTCATTCGAATATAATAATAGTTAGTTATATAGATGAGAAGATGTAAGTTAGTGGATAAAATGTATAATTAGCTGACTGCTGAATATATATTTGTTTCTATTATAGTAGAATTGTATTATATTTATATTAAAAATTTGTTAGATATTTCAATAGTATTAACGTTTGGTTAATATTGCGGTGAGATAGAAATCGAAATTGAAAAAAATACTTCAAATTGATAGATGTAATAAACTAAACAAAATATAGTATAAATTTAAGAAACAGACAAAGCATAGCACTAAACATATGTTTTTGTCAAAATAAAACATAATTCAAACAGAGGATCAGTCATGGGTTTGACCAATTCATACATTTCTGCAGGAGAGGAGTTTGAGGACAGGAGTGGAGTCATTTTGCTAGAAAATTTGTAGTATGATTGCTTGCTTGGCCTTGACGTTGTTTGCCAGCAAAAACTCTCTTAAGCCGCACTCAAACGAATACGTCGCCTGTCACTATAAGAATGAAATGCAAGCTCAACAAACCATATATCTCCCGCATCATTGACCATCGATATGGTGTTGCCCGCAACCTTCTCTAACTCATTTGCCTCCACAAAGGACTTTGGAAGATACTGCAAAATGATTCAGTATGGATCAGGCAACAATATTTGTAACAAAAAAACAAAGAAAAAACTTACGATTCTGCTTCGTTTGATGTTGTCACTCGTTACGTTTAAAGTAACAAACTTGTCTTCGGTTCCTTAAAAATTATGCCCTTATTAGTCAAAATATTAGAAAGGATGAAGAAAGTGTCTCGGAAATAAGAGAAAAAAACATACTCGAGCTTGCTTCTCCTGTCTCCATATGAATAGTATTTCCATATGTGATCTCACAGCAATGCAGTCCGTAATGTTGTAACATATGAAAATTGGCACCTCCACGATACTCAAAAAATTAAAAAATCACCATCCTCTAGTGCATGTGCTTTAAAGAACCGTTTCCATCCTTTTGTAAGCTTATCACCAAGAAGTTTAATAGGAAACTCTTCTGGCCTTGCATCAGATGTAAGTTTGCCGACCGTAACATCGGTTTTTCCCAGTATATTTGTTCTGAAGAACTTTTTTGGGATAGTCTGCAACAGAAAGTGTAAAAACTGATAGCCTTAAATAAAAGCTTTATAGAAATTAAACACAATAATAAAAAGAACTGAGATTACATACCATACTCTTTCTACATTTGTTTGGAATCATAGGCTTGAAAAACCGAGGGTTTGTCATCTTCTGATTTGGTCTGAAAAGCTAATATAATGTTATATAAATCAAAATTATTAATACGTGTACGAAAAATCAAATGAAATAGACCTCATCTAAAAATAAAGAACGATTTGTAAAGTTGACGACACCATAAAGTCTACTGTAAAATATAAACTTGAAAAAGATTAGCAAAATCGATGAGTACTTATTCTTTGATCTCGAATCATCTGTTTATCTAAATATGGATCAGAAAATTACATAAATATAAACCCTAATTTCAAATATAGTTCTACTCCAAAATTAAAGTTTACCTTGTCGAATGAGATGTTGGTTAAACACAAAAAACCAATTTATCGACACAATATTTGGCAGCGCGAAGATTGAATTGAAGAAATTAGTCAATCGCCTGTGAGTTTAACCGATTTATGGAAAAATTAGAACGACTTAAATAATTTGGTATCGTTTCATCTTCATGGATCCAACAATGGACCATAATTATTTGGGCTTTAATAGTATACCCTCTTCTGAATTGTTATGTCAGAACTAAATTAGCCTATATGGAATATTAGTTTGATAAGTAGGTTCACAACATGTAGTAGAGTATTTGAAACTATAGCATAATTTATGAAGGATTTTTAGCTTAATTTAATAAGTAGGTTCACATGTAGTAGAGTATTTGAAACTATAGAAATGGTAAATGAAGCTTGAATTTATAGAAAGAGAAACTAACAATAAAAATGAAAATCAAGAACGATGAATTATTTATTATTTAAAAGAAACACAACCATTATTTGAATAGATAATTAAGTAGATGATTAAGATAATCGAACATAAATTAGGCACCTTCATAAACAACATTGTCAATCGTCCTTAGATCCAAATAGTCACATGGTCTCCTCATTACATCCAACAGACATCGTAAATAATATAGTTCTCCAATTTCTTCTGGATATACCGGTAAACAACATAATCGCGGTTTACCTTGTATTCGGGGTTTCCACTGAAGGTTAATTTTATCCCACACAAATTGAGTTGTTATTTCTGAATATAAAAGACTTCTTGCTTGAAGATGAACTTGACTGCATTTCATCCATGCCCGAAATTTATCTTTTATTTCTTGAGAAGCAAAACTGACATCTTCGTGGAAAACAATTTGTGGAGAAGGAAGAACAATAGGTAAAATTTCCATAGAATCAGTAGAACGTTTGGAAGAGTCTGTAAAAAAATTAGAATTGTTAATAAAAATAGTAAAACTTGTTCAACAGAAACCAAAAAAGTATGGAATATAAAGAGTTGTCAAATGTACCTATAGCTTCCATTAGCAAACCGGGTACGAAATTGATAGTAATGAGAAGAGGATATCAAATATATAGTACTGTGATATTAGGGTTTTTAATGATAATAATTTTTTTGAATATTTAGTTTACTAATATCGACCACATAAATTATACAGAAAATTTTATTGTTTAGATATTAGCCAAGAATATAGTATCTTCCATTTAATGGCAAGAATATCTTATTTTCTTATTAGGTAATATTGTATAATTTGTTAACTTATTTTTACATTCGGGAAGTAATTCCAAATTCGAAATCTAAGAGATTTTGATATTTTTCTTAGTCAATAAATTGTCTTATAAAAGTAAATAGTAGAATGGGAGTGGTAGTAGGTACAATTGTAAGTAGAAATATAAATACTAATTGGCTAAACTTCTTCTAAATCGTTTGCTAAGTTATAATATTAATGTATGTACTTACCATTGAAAGATGTCCTAACAGAAACCTTAATATAATTATAATTAAACACACTTGGGAAAGCAAAAAATATCCATAAACATAAGTTTTGTCAAACAGGCAAGGAAATTACAACATAGGATGGATAGTGAATTAGCCAAATTCAATCATTTTTAGAGAAGAGTTTGAAGCCAGGAGCAATTAAACTTTCCCAGAAAAGTTGAAGAACGATTGTTTGGTTGGCCTTGACATTGTTTGCCAACAAAAACTCTCTTAAGCCGAAACTCAAAAGTATACGTCGACTGTCGCTATAAGAATGGAATGCAAGCTCAACATACAATTTCTCTCCTGCATCATTGACCATCAGTATGGTGCTCCCTGCATCACCCTTTAAATTGTTTGCATCCACAAAGGACTTTGGAAGATACTGCAAAATGAAGGAAATAAATGGATCATGTAACAATAAACAAAATACAAAAGATATAACTTACGATTCTGCTTCGTTTGAGGCCGTCACTGGTGACCTTTAAGGTAACAAACTTCTCCTCATTTCCTTCAAATATTATTTATTTATTAGTTAAAATATTTGTAAGAGTGAAGAACATGTCTCTAAAATAAGTGAATAAAACTTACTCGAGCTAGATTGTCCAGTCTCCATTTGAGGTGTTGTATTTGCGTTAGTGATTTCACAACAGTTTGGTCCAAACCGGTGTATCATATGGAAATCAGCACCTGATATACTTGTATTTTCATGCATTTAGGCTAATGTTAGGATCATGTTTTACTTCTTTTTAGTTTCCTTTAGCTTCATTTCTTTGGTCATTGGTGTGTTTAGAGTATATGATCATCTAGAGCTAGGTTTAGGCATTCTAGGCTTGCATTTGGAGTGTTTCCTATGTTTTGTAGGATTCTTGGAGTTGCTAAGGATGTTTGGAAGAGTTTGGAGGCCAAAGGAGTGATTGCAAGTGAAATGGTGATGAAGGACCAAACCGATGAGCTTGAAAGATTGAGTCATATGAAGATATTACGTTGACTTTTAGCTCTGGGATTCTGAATAAAAATCATGGGAAATTGAGTTAGCTTTCTAATGGAGGTGGTTTGAAGTCATTCGGAGCTCTATGGAAAGAGTTATGCCTGATTTACTGGATGCATCTCAACACAGTCTTCATATCGGGTTGCATATCGGCCAGCCAACCGATACGACCTCTCGGATTAATTTTCGTGCATCCATATCGGTTGGCATATCGGTTCAGCCAACCGATACGCTCCTTCGACAGAAAATCCGAGAGCTCGTATCGGTCGGCGTATCGGTCCAGCCGACCGATATCGTCCCCAGATTTTCACTTGGATCCGGGTCAACACCCGGTTTGTTCCGGGTTGACCCGGCTCGCACCCTAATGACTATTTAAGCCAAAAACCTATTTCTATTTGTTTCTTAAGCTTTATTTTATGTTCTAAACACTTTGGGAAGAACAAGTTTGAATTCCTTTGATTAATCAAGTACTTCTTTGGTGATTCTTTGTTTCAATCTTCCTACTTTCTCTAATCTCCTATGATCAACACTATATCTATGGATTTTGTTGTTCGTAGAATGATTAGTGAGTAGTCCCCTTTTGAGCTTTTGGGTTAGGAAGATTTGAGTGATTAGGGGTTGAATCTTGATGTCTAGGGCTTAGATTTGATTGATCCTTTCTTATTAGATGTTCTTAATGCTAGATTAGGCTTAGCTATCCTTGATCTAGAACCTTGGGATTTTATTGCACATAAAGTGTTCGATGAAATGCTAGCTAGAATTTAATGAGAGCTTTACATTCTTATCCAATGACAATTGATGTGTAAGGTGTTTAGTAGCTAAAGGACTTGTGTTAAATGCGTGCTTGCTTGTTATTAGCCAACGAGAGTTGATGTTTAATGCTTGATTAGCATAGGGTTAATGACATGAGAATGTATTGACTTGAATTGGTGTTCCTAAGCTAAAGGATTAGCATTTTAATGTTGTGTTTGACATCTTGATTCAATGCCTAGTTGCTTAGATCAAATTTCATATACCCAAGAGCTTGATCTTTAATCTTTGAATTATCTTGTTTGTTCTCTCTTACTTGACTCTATTGCTTGATATTGTCAATTGCACTTAGGATATTAGAATTTCAACTCGAATTGGTATTGCTTGACTCTAGAGGTTTAATGTATTCCTATTGGTTTTATCCATCCCAAAAAGGTTCGATACCTCAAAGCTACATCGATAAGCTTGAGGAATTGGTACCTCAAAGGATTGCAAAATCCTTGTTATCAATTTGGCGCCGTTGCCATTTTGGGATTCTGGATATATCAATTCGTTTTCTATTCCTTTTTAGTTCAAGTTTTTGTTACTGATTTGCTACTTTCTCTCTTGTTGATGTTAGGTGTATGAACTTGCGCAGCAAAGGGACTACAAACTTAGTTGCAAGGGTTTACGACATCAAAGCACACGAGAGGAGATTCGCAAGGGAACGACGAGCACAAGAACGAGCTGTTAACGTTGAGAGACTTGGGTTGGAACCAACTGTTGAAGATATACAAGATTTTGAGAGTGTTGAGCAACAAGTTATGGATAACCATGAGGATCAACAGCAGCAACAGCAAGAGAGGCCAGCTAGGGCCATTGGTGATGGAGACACACCGGATACAAATGCAAACCGGCATGGGATCATTCCACCACCGGTAAACAACAACAACTTTGAAATTCGGGCTATGGTGATGAACATGGTGCAGAACAATCAATTTCATGGGCTAGCATCTGAAGACCCGTTGCAACACTTGGACACTTTTGACAAGATATGCGCTACTACAAGGTTGAATGGTGTGACTGACGATGGTTTGAAGATGCGTCTCTTTGTCTTCTCTTTGGCAGATAGAGCCAAGGATTGGGAAAGCACTATCCCTCCAGGATCCATCACTACTTGGGGAGACCTGAAGAAAGCTTTCCTGAAGAAGTTCTTCTCACCTACTAGGACTGCCCGTTTTCGCAGTGAGCTATCCGGGTTTGTGCAGCGCAACAATGAGAGCTTCGCTGAAGCTTGGGAGAGGTTCAACAAGCTCACCACTCAGTGCCCACACCATGGTTTCACCAAGGAAACATTACTCAGCAACCTCTACCGTGGAGTGCTTCCTAGAATGAGGGCAATGCTAGATTCTTGCAGCAATGGACACTTCCTAGGCAAGGGAGTAGATGCAGCTATGGAGCTGATTGAAAATCTTGCAACGAGTGATGGTAACTACAATGAGGACTATGAGCGCACCAATAGAGGATCATCTTCCACGAATGAGAAGTATGAAAAGGAGATCAAAGCTTTGAATGAGAAGTTAGACAAGATGATCTCCATTGGCCAAAAGAACATCAGCTTTGTGGGACACTATGAGGATTCTAAGCCACAGCTTTATGATGATGATGAGGATTTGACACAAGAAGAGATTAACTTCATTGCTGGACAAGGTGGTTTCAATAAGGGCTTCAACCAAAACTATAGAAACCACCCAAACTTCTCATACCGCAACCCCAATGTAGCCAATCCTCAAGACCAAGTCTATCCTCAAGCTCCATCTCAAGGACAAGCTCCACAACAAAAGCCTTTTGTCTCCTACACCAACCAACAAGGGTTTGTCTCTCAGCCTCAACCTCAAGGACAACAAGGCTATGTTCCCAAGCAGCAATACCCTCCACCCGGTTTTGGGCAACAAAAGCCACAAGCTTCTTCCTCTTTGGGTTTGGGTAATGAGTTAAAGGGCATGATGCAACAACTCATCCAAGGACAAGCTAGTCGGGCATTGGAAGTGAAGAACTTAAAGAATGAGTTGCAGCATTTGACCTCTCGCTTGATCAATGTTGAAAACATGCACGCTTCCACTTCTAGGCCTACCGGTACCTTTCCTGGAAACCCGGAGAAGAACCCGAAAGACTACTGAAATGCAATCTTCTCTACTGTTGATCATGAGAAATCAGACTATGAGCGAGAGGTTGATGAGATAGAAGCACTTCTCTATGGTTATGAACTCCCTCCGGCTGCGCCTGTCCCTCTCAAGGAGATGAAGGCCACTGCAATTAAGCCTTCCTATGTTGCACCAGCTAAGGTGATGAGTGCTACTGATACTTTTGCTGAAGATATTGTGCCTACTGTCCAAGCAGCACCAAAAGTGCTTCCTAAGCTTGGCAATCCGGGTAAATTTACCATCAGTTGTACTTTGGGAGACTTAGAGATTATGGATGCATTGTGTGATTCCGGCTCTACTGTGAGTGTGATATCTCTTGACATGGTGGAATCTCTTGGGATTAAGAGCATGGAAAGGTACCCATCTTCTATTACATTTGGAGACTCTTACTCAAAAACTCCAATGGGAATGATCAAGGACTATCCACTGAAGATTGGTGAGTGCACTATCCCAACTGACTTTATTGTCATGAAGATGAAGAAGAGTACCCAACTACCTCTCTTACTTGGTACCTCTTTCCTCCACACCACTGGAGCTCGTCTGGACTTCAAAAAGAGACGTGCTGTGCTGAATAATGTTGATACCAAAGCTTACTATCCTCTAAGAAGCACATCTCTTCACACTTGTGGTGTCATCCTCTCTCCCAATGAAGATGATGTGCTAGAGGAAGCAAGGCTATTTGCCAATGTTGGCAAGGAAGTTTGGCCTAAACACATTTCTTATGGATCACTGAGTGAGCACATGGGACGTGCTAAAAAGAAGGGAGTGGATAGGGCTATTAGAACTCCTCCCATGACCATAAGGACTGAGTTTGTTGGATCCATCTCTTCGAAGAAGCTGAGCATCGATAAGGAAAAAGCTCCCAAAGAGAAGGCTGTGGATATGGTGACAAAGATGTCTCCAAAGGTTGTAAAGGCTTCGATCAGTCCAAGGTTCCAAGGTGACTCGGTTAATCTCAGTGAGCTGACTTCTCAGGTCCTAGCCATCAATCTCGAAGGCAGGCCACGCTCTCCAACCGCCTAAAAACTGGTTTGCAAAAGTCGAGCTTAACGACTCTAAACAAAAGCGCACTTGGGAGACATTCCCATGTTTATCCTTGTACATATGATCTTTTTCTTGTTATTTTTGATGTTTTGCTTTGAGTTTTATCAGGTTTTGGTTTAAGGATGAGGCTGTAGATCAGTTGGTGTTGAGCAAAGGCCGCGGGAATGAAAATAAAATGACGCAGGAGCCAATATCGGGTTCCGTATCGGCTGGCCAGGCCGATACGGTTCTGGTAAAAATAATCCGAGGCTCAATATCGGGCACCGTATCGGTTGGCCAGGCCGATACGGATTTCCCAGAAAGAACGATATCGGCTTCCGTATCGGTTTGCCAGGCCGATACGGGATGCAGGAATTAAATCCGAGAGCTGATATCGGCCCGCGTATCGGTTGGCCAGGCCGATACGTGGCTTCGCCCGGGTAAGTTTTCTCGAACCTAAACGGTTTTAGCCAGGTTACACTCCATCTTTGTACATAGTTTTCTTCTTTTCTTTGTTTGCTTTTTGCTTGTTTTCGGTCTTTCTTCCTCGCTTAGATCACACAAGGGACCGTGTGATTTAAGTTTGGGGGAGAGACCGTTTGCTAATCTTGAGTCTCATGCATTCATCTAAGGCATAGAAAAAATCAAAAAAAAAAAAATTGAAAAAATTTCAAAAAAATTCAAAAAGAAAGCATGTAGTTGCAATTGCATCATAGGATCGAGTCTAGTTGCATCATATAGGACGCCTGCATAGGGAGCAATGATTGAATGTCCTTGTAAGACTGATTGAGTGATGACTTGTTCTTTATGCTAGTTGTTTGAGCTAGTTGATTGTCCTAAGATTGAAATTCAAGAAAGGCTAGAAAGTTAAGACGAACCATGCTAGGATTGCTTGCTTTGAAACTTGATTTGAAACTGAAATAGGCTTTGAATTGACACTAGCTCTACTTAAGTGAGAACTTTAATGATGACATCTAATTATCTTACTCATGCTCTGTGTGCTAAACTCATGGATACCCTAAAATATTTGAGCATTCTTATCCTTTCTACCCCTCTCTACTTGCTCAAATAGATTTCCATACCTTTCACCACCCTTCTTTCAAGCCACAAACACTATCTTGAGTGGTAGGCCTATTTGGAATGAGCTAGGTAAAAAGTGTTGAGTATGAGGCGACTAGGAGAAATTTCCATATAGATGCAAGTTCAACATCTTTGGCTTTGCAATAGGCTAGGATCAAAGTTTGGGGGAAGAGTTGGGAAAGGAGAAAGAGAGTAAAGAAAGGGAAGAATGAAAGGGATTTTGGTTGGGATCTTATGTTTGTTGGCAAAGTGTTTTAAAAGAAGAAAAGCTCTTATGTGTTTAAAGAAAAGAAAAGTGTCTCATATTTTGAAATGAAAAGAAGCCAAAGGCTCACCTTAAAGTAAGAAAAGAGACCATTGCTAAAGATAAATTTGAGCTAAGTTAAAAAGAAAAGATTTGCCACTGTTTTGAAAAGTCTTTATTGATCCTTGGGGAGTTTGATTGGAAAGTGTCTGATTGAGAAAAGGGGATGAGGCAAAAACAGCCTTGGTCAAGGGTAGTATCCATTTTGGTGGGCTAGATTAGGAGAAGAAGTAATTGGGGCATGGGTAGATGGAGATCAACCTAGTATGCACCAATTGCCTCTAACTCTTAGCATTTTACTATAGCTCATTCACTTCTTTATGAGAAAACCTTCATGCTTTTGGAGTAAACCCCTCTTTTGATTGAGATCACTTTATTCTCAAAACCTTATCCCTTTGCCAAATGAGTTTGTTCACCTTGCATTGAGAAAGATCCACTTGAAAACCTAATGAATGTTAAAGAGCTAGTTGATAGGAATGCTTGTCTAGGTTGAGAATTGAGCTAAGAGTTTTGTCTTGATGAGCATGGCTAAATTTTTGGAGTAAGCCTAACTTGGTTGCATCTTGGTGACGTTGACTCGAATTGGAACTTGTTGATCTCGGTTTTGTCTTTGGATATGAGCTCCCGCCTTCAAACTTTTTCCCCAACTTGTTGTGATTGTGTTAAGCTTGCTTGTGGACAAGCAAGGTTTAAGTGTGGGGGAATTGATATACTTGTATTTTCATGCATTTAGGCTAATGTTAGGATCATGTTTTACTTCTTTTTAGTTTCCTTTAGCTTCATTTCTTTGGTCATTGGTGTGTTTAGAGTATATGATCATCTAGAGCTAGGTTTAGGCATTCTAGGCTTGCATTTGGAGTGTTTCCTATGTTTTGTAGGATTCTTGGAGTTGCTAAGGATGTTTGGAAGAGTTTGGAGGCCAAAGGAGTGATTGCAAGTGAAATGGTGATGAAGGACCAAACCGATGAGCTTGAAAGATTGAGTCATATGAAGATATTACGTTGACTTTTAGCTCTGGTATTCTGAATAAAAATCATGGGAAATTGAGTTAGCTTTCTAATGGAGGTGGTTTGAAGTCATTCGGAGCTCTATGGAAAGAGTTATGCCTGATTTACTGGATGCATCTCAACACAGTCTTCATATCGGGTTGCATATCGGCCAGCCAACCGATACGACCTCTCGGATTAATTTTTGTGCATCCATATAGGTTGGCATATCGGTTCAGCCAACCGATACCCTCCTTCGACAGAAAATCCGAGAGCTCGTATCGGTCGGCGTATCGGTCCAGCCTACCGATATCGTCCAGCCGACCGATATCGTCCCCAGATTTTCACTTGGATCCGGGTCAACACCCGGTTTGTTCCGGGTTGACCCGGCTCGCACCCTAATGACTATTTAAGCCAAAAACCTATTTCTATTTGTTTCTTAAGCTTTATTTTATGTTCTAAACACTTTGGGAAGAACAAGTTTGAATTCCTTTGATTAATCAAGTACTTCTTTGGTGATTCTTTGTTTCAATCTTCCTACTTTCTCTAATCTCCTATGATCAACACTATATCTATGGATTTTGTTGTTCGTAGAATGATTAGTGAGTAGTCCCCTTTTGAGCTTTTGGGTTAGGAAGATTTGAGTGATTAGGGGTTGAATCTTGATGTCTAGGGCTTAAATTTGATTGATCCTTTCTTATTAGATGTTCTTAATGCTAGATTAGGCTTAGCTATCCTTGATCTAGAACCTTGGGATTTTATTGCACATAAAGTGTTCGATGAAATGCTAGCTAGAATTTAATGAGAGCTTTACATTCTTATCCAATGACAATTGATGTGTAAGGTGTTTAGTAGCTAAAGGACTTGTGTTAAATGCGTGCTTGCTTGTTATTAGCCAACGAGAGTTGATGTTTAATGCTTGATTAGCATAGGGTTAATGACATGAGAATGTATTGACTTGAATTGGTGTTCCTAAGCTAAAGGATTAGCATTTTAATGTTGTGTTTGACATCTTGATTCAATGCCTAGTTGCTTAGATCAAATTTCCTATACCCAAGAGCTTGATATTTAATCTTTGAATTATCTTGTTTGTTCTCTCTTACTTGACTCTATTGCTTGATATTGTCAATTGCACTTAGGATATTAGAATTTCAACTCGAATTGGTATTGCTTGACTCTAGAGGTTTAGTGTATTCCTATTGGTTTTATCCATCCCAAAAAGGTTCGATACCTCAAAGCTACATCGATAAGCTTGAGGAATTGGTACCTCAAAGGATTGCAAAATCCTTGTTATCAGCACCTCCACGATACTCAAAAATAAGAAGATCGAAAGCATCTAATGCATGAGCTATGAAGAACCGTCTCCAACCTTCAGTTAGCCTATCACCAACACGTTTGATTGGAAAATCTTCTACTCTTAAATCAGAAGTGAGTACACCGAATGTAACATTGGTCACTCCAAATATATGCCTCTTATAGAACTCGTCCAGGATAGTCTGCAGGACACAGTTTAAACAATGATTGGCAAAAAAACAAATCCTTATAAAACATAAATGTTAATGAGACAAAGATTCAATGTATACATACCAGACTGTTTCTGCAATTGCCTGGAACCAAAGGCACAAAAAATATTGGGTTTCTCATCTTCCGATCTGGATTGAGAAGAATATTGGAAATCATAAAAATCATTAATCCTTACATGCATTTAACAAAAACAATAGCAAAACATTAATCAGGAATAAGATGTTTAAAAAAGCAAGTGTTTGCGATGAAATGATTTTATACACAAAGATAATATATATTAAGCTAAAACCAAAATCATAACATGCATAAACCAAGACAATCGAAAATCTACTATTTTGAAGTTGAATAGGCAGCAGTTAAAAATACAGAACATCCAAGTAGTTGATAATGCTCAAAGTATAGTTACAATTTGAAACTTCGGATTTTTAACAGAAATCAGTGAGTAAAAAATACAAATTTTCTCCATTAAGATATAGTAAACCCTTTTTTTGGTCATCCACAGTTTTTTCTCTCTAAAAAATATGATTTCTAACCCTAGGTATATGAGAATTTTTCATGAAATAATCGATTACCTTGTTTACAGAGTTGTTGAATGAAATTGATTTTCTCCTAAAACAATCTTGTGTTGGTTTATCTTCTTCTTCAATTTTTCTGCTTTGAATTTCTGTTCTGATTTTAGTGAATGGGGAATTTGGGATCGAGTAGATGTAGAAGTATGTATGTTTCAGTGGGCCTAAATAATTTGGGCTTAATCCTAATCTCTTAATGGATTTGTGATTATTAACTATGACATTTA
This sequence comes from Orychophragmus violaceus, assembly GCA_030180135.1. NCBI lineage: Eukaryota > Viridiplantae > Streptophyta > Magnoliopsida > Brassicales > Brassicaceae > Orychophragmus > Orychophragmus violaceus. Next base: position 32,269,971 of record CM058231.1, on the reverse strand, counting down.
AAAAAAAAAGTTCAATTAGAATATCGGCACCAAAAAGTTAGTCATTTGACCAATTTATTCACTGCATATTATACTTCCACGGATTTTTGTTTGTTATCATGAAGATGTCTTTATTTTCGATAAAGAGATCTACATAGAGCTATTCATTTGTCATGTTGTTGTTTTAGCAATGTTAACGTAATATGTCTAATATATTAGATGAGGATCTATATGTAATTTTCATAAAGTACTTTCAATAATTGATTCTAAAGGACATTAGTGTTGTAAAACCAAACATTGTATATGTTTTTAACAGAAACAAAAATATGATCAGAAGATCATTTTACAACAACAAAATAAAGCTAAGTAGAGTTTTTTTTCAATAGGGAAAAAATTTACCACAGCTTTAACCAAGAAGGAATGTTATCTTCAGGATATTGATGAGGTACAGGATTTGGATAACTACAAAATAGAAAAACATGTAAGTCACCAAGCTTGAAATAAAACATTTTACATAATGAAATGCATTAGTGGTATAAAGAAAACCTGAGGCGAAATTCATTATAGTTAGAATTCTTGGTTTGATCGTACAGAATCGTCGAAATACCTTCTTGTGCTTTCAGCCAAGTTATACCGAAATATAAATGTTATACACAAACAATAATTACATTGTCAAGAATAGAGAAATCAAAAGTGTCATCAATGAAAAAAACAAACATGTAATATAGACAATGAAGTGATTATGAAAAGACAAAGTTAAATTAAAAGAATACCCTCTAATGACTTTATGAAGAAGCAACGGAGAATAACAAATAGATGTCTATCATACTCCTTCCAAAACCTTTTTCTTAGTTCTTTAGCATCTTCCCCATATATTAAGCACTCCACACTACGGAGGCTATAAAAATTGATGATTTCCAAAAATGTAAAACACACAAAACTTGATATGTGAAAAAACTATAGTCGTATGTTTAACTAACCTTAGGTCACGAATTGTAAACTGCAGCTTTTGTTTTCCATTATCAGCTTCAAGGTTTCCAACACGCGTAATTACACCAAGGACATCTATAATGAAGTAAATTTGATCAGTAAGAGATTCATACATATATTTTCTATTTAGTTTAAAATATAATGATAATCACATATTCGATCAACAACATTAATATAATCCGATAAAGGAAGATTATGTATTAATGAAAACATACCTAGAGGATATTCATCATAGACTCTCGCTTCTAATATATCCAGAATTGATATAAATTGCATAAAATGACCTTCAGGAATATTATCATAAGTAAGGCAGAATGATGTGTTTAACCAGAAAAGGAGCTGAAAATCGTGAGGGGTCAACGATCCATATTTCGGTGCTTGAATAACTCGAGCATCTGCAAGTTTAAACCAACAACCCTCGCACCATGTTGTGTAACGGAATTTCTCAATAAGAGGCTCAAGAACAGTAGCTTCTATTTGGGTACCCTAAATCAATAAAAGAAATATATAACTGAACATGCAATAGCCAAAAAAAATCAAATCGAAGTGTTATTGAAAATAGAGATAACCTCTTCATCAACCAAAAGCATTCGGACTGTTGGATGAACAGACATAACAGACATCCAAACACGAAGAACAAACACTTTTAGAACCCAAAAGCAAGGAATAAAGTTATTGATGCGAGAAATTTGTCTGAAAGTCTGAGGAGCCATTGTTTTGATTCTGAGAAAAGCCTGCAGAATAAAGGATTTTCGAATTTTTTAATTTTTCTCAGTAAATGGTAAGAATACGAAGGGTCTAGGGTTTCTGAGGAAATAGTTTCCAAATTCTGAGTAAAAGGTGTTTAGTCTTAAGAGATGTAATAAATATAAGTCACAACGATTACTGTTAAAAAAGAAGTATTTGGGCAGTAACTGCTTAAAAAAATTAGTTTGCATTAGCCCACGTAAATTATCCATTTGTGATTTTGAATTAAATAGATTTGTTTATTAGCTTATATAAATTTTAGCATAATGTGAAGACCTTTTCATATTAAGTCTTTTCTATTGGAATAATCAGAACATAATCTGAAGCGTATTTTTTAGCATAATTTAGACAGCTTTTCATAATGAGGTTAAATACCATAGATTTGTTATAATGATAATGTGGTAACAAAACCAACCGATAAAAGGAAATTCAATAAAAAAACCACAACTGTTTTGATAATTCAACCAAAAATAAAAACGATATGCAACACAAAAGAAGATACGCAATAAAAAGTCTATAATATCCTTCTTGTCACAGTTTCCTTAACTTTCTGCTTAATCTTTTTTGTAACTGATGAATTTTCACCAACACTGCTTAAAGAGATGCAATCTTCTGATCTTTTTGTTGTTGATGGTGTGAGTGGTAGAGTCATTGACGCATCAGAATCAGTCTCCATACCCGAGGTAAGCATAAGAGGTCCCTAATCAAATTTAAATATTAGCAAAGTTTTATACAGCTTTGAACAAAAAGTTTAACATGCACTTTTTCAATGAGGCGACCCTATAATGTACCTGAGTCGAGTTAGTTAAACTTTCAAATTCATCAATTGCAGACTCATCATCCCAAAATAAGTCCACAACATATGGACTCTTTGACACCTTTTGAACATTATCCTTAGGAATTGTAACTTTGAATAGACACTTGCGGCCAATCAAATCGAATAATTCAACAGGGAGATAATATGGATCCTCCTAAGAACAAAAATTAGAAAATAATGAATTCTCATTACATTATATTTAATAGTTTAAAAAGAAACTCATATTGCAAATACCTCAATTTTCTTTTGATTTTCTTTGTAGATATTGTCTGCAGATCTCTTCACAAGCTTATCTCCAATTTCATCAAATGTGAGAAATTTTGCTTCACCCTCAGAATGATCAGACACACGTAAGATCAAATAATATCTAAAACATGCATAAAAATATATAAACCAAGTTAGTTGAGATATAAAAATTAAACAACACAGCAGTCTAACAAAGAATTTACCCTGCAAGAATACTTATAAACAAATTACCTTGCAAAGACATTTTTGACATCGCCACATGTTTTACAATTATATAAGGGTTGAAAATCTTCTTCATCATCAGAATCTGATCCATACTGAAGAACTTTCAATTTGAAAACTTTGCAAGCTTGGAAAAACCATTTTTTGAAGAGTCAATTGAGGCAATTGAGGCACACGTAACCACCTTACCATGCTAAGCAACAACAAAATCAAAGAAATATTAAAATAATTCTAATAAATACATATATATTAATAATACATTTAAATAGAGAAGTCTAACCCTTTCTGATTGCAGAATACCAAGCAGAGTCATTCTATTATTCTTGAGAAAAAACTCAGTACGCAAATCCAAAATGGACCCGATCCAAAAGAAACCATGCTTTTCTCTGACTTGATAATTAGAGCTTGAGCTTCTTTTGGTATACTGTAAAATAGATTTTAATTAATAGATGTACTCTCGAATTAAAAACTAGAAAACAGTTCTATTAAACATAATGTATCACATTACCCATCCAACCACTTTGAAATCTCAGGGTTATTTTCATCTCCGAATGAAAGTTGGGTTGAGTTGTAAGCATTCGAGATGTACAGCTTCTCTATATTAATGTTAATTCAAATGAAACAGTTAATGTTACAAAAAAAAACAGATTATACATTACAATTAACAGAGTAGTTACCTCTATATTCTTTTATCCATGCAAACCGGATAATAACCACGACAGGAGCATCGCTATTGGTGGAAGTATAGTCAATAACTTGTTTGGCATAATTTCCCCACAATATGCAAGGCAATGCTTCGTCTCTGTATTCAAAATGATGATTAAAAACCATATAAAAGTATTTATTTATTTAGGAATTATAACGACTATTATTCTTACCCATTATCTTTCAAGTATAATTCAAGCTTGGTGCTGTTTCCAGACTTTCTCTTGGTCTTAACATCTTCGATACCACCCATATGGACAATAACTCTCATAACATCTTATATCGGTGAAACAATAATTAAAAACTATTTATTGCAAATTGTAATATAAGGGACAGTATGTTTATTATAAATAACAACTTACCAATCAAAACTCTTTTGTCAAGAGATCCCTCGAGAATTTGAGAAATAGTATAACAATACTTATCGGGACTCTCAATCTCAAAATCTTCCAAAGGTTTTGCTCTTGTAGTACGGGTGATTGCTAACTTGTAGGTAAGATCACTTGGTCGAAAGTCGCCAACATACTCCTTGCAAGAAAATGAGTTAAGTATAACATGTTTACCTATCTAAAGACATGCTTTATGTTTGCTGAATAAGGCCTCCTCACATGATGCTTGAACTCGTGTTCCCTAAAGAAAGTGTGAAGGAAAGCTATAAGTATACGAACATCACAACATTATACCGAAGCTAAACCAAAACACATGTCTTTCTCGTACCTTTATGTCAGACCAAATCATTTCTATGACGTTTCCAGACTTAGAGTTAAACAAATTCCATTGTGCTAATACCCGAACCTGGACCTTCTCGATTTCAAAGCTAGTGTCTATGTTTTCCAGCAAAACATAGGTTGAACGCCGTCTGCGTTGGAGGTTATTACTGGTGTCAACTAATTCTGCCATTTCTTTAAATTTCGATATAGTGTTTAAAGTGAATGATAAATAAGTTTAATACCGATGAATATATATAATAGTTCGGAGACCTAATGGATCAGCGCACACTATAAAATAATGAATATTTTGTTACAACTAATTTGGAGATTTAAAGATTTGCATTTACACATTTTAAGATATTTACCGTGTCCGTTTTTAGGTATTGGTTAAAATGAAAATCAGTGAATTAAAAGCATTTGTATTAGTTTCCTAATTGTCGATATAGTTTTATTTTGGAATTAAAATTTACGGAAATCACTGATGGAGAAAATATTTGATAAAATCTATAATTTAGGGAAGAAGTTAAGATTACAAAACAGAATTTTAGGTAAGAATGTTCATTAGATTTAATAGGAAATATCATTTGATTGATCGAGACGTATTAATGTATTTTGTTTCCTTATACATAATCTTCCTAATATTAATACTAACCAAACTTATATTTCGTCTCAAGTAAATTGGAATATTAACAATTAATTAAATTTTAGATTATAGTATAGAAATTTGCATACGATTGAGTCGTAATTGCGTGAAGTAAATTTGATTATTAGTCTAGATTGTTAATAGTTAAGATATTATGGTTCTAATTATCTTCAACTTCAATTTTATTCAATTAAGAAGAAACCAGAAAACAAAACTAAAGGATTAAATGAACAAATAAAGAAGAAAATAATCATTTTATTATTCAAGTATGCTTTAGTAGTCAAACAATAAAACTATACAAATGTGAACTTTAAAGAAAATGCAACACAATCTACTACATATGAAAAATTGTCTTGCATACTTCATTGACTCCATCCTTAATCTTTTTTTCCGTGTCAAGTGTAACAATCACCGATTGGTAACATACATATGTTCAATCTTATTCTATTAAAAAAATCTCGAAGCAAAAGTGAAGGATTAATTGGACAGATAAATAAGAAAATAATCATTTTATTATTCAAGTATGTTTAGTAATGCAAGAATAAAAGTATACAAATGTGAAATCAAAAGAACATACAAAACAATATCTACTATAAAGGAAAAATCGCTTGAAGACTTCATTGACTTCGTCCTTGGCCTTTTTTCCGTGCGATATGTAACAAACACAGATTGATGAGTAGTTATCTAGCAAATACAGATTAGTGACATAAAAAGATTAGCTGATAGATTTTTATCATTTGGCTTCATATGAATCCAACCTTTTAAATTAATAAACACAAAATAATCACAAAAATGTTAATACAAATACAATAGTTACCTAATACTTAGCTTGCTATGTTACATACCTGTGAATGAATAATAACCTAAAAATAAAATAATCACAAAAAATGTAAATACAAATTAAATAGTTACCTAACATTTGGCTTGGTATGTTACATACCTGCAAATGAATAAAAACCTCAAAACAAAATAATAAGCATGATAATGTGCAATGAGATAGTTACTTATCGTATGGCTTGGTATGTTATATACCTACAAAACAATCAAAACCATATAATAAATTAAGCAGCATGTTAATAGCAAGTGAGAAAGATACCTTATTGTTTGGCATTGTAGGTTTCATACCTACAAAATCAACAAAACAACAGAAACAAAATTAGAACAATGAAAACTCAAAAACAAAAGAATGCTTCGAGATGTGGGTGATATGAGTGTCTGGTAGAGACTGTATTTATATGATCATCATATTTAGGGTTGCAAAAGAATTCGAAAGCTTCTATTAGAAGATTAGTATATTCTTTGGGATATTTTTTTATTCAAATTTGACAATTAATGTTTACAATTATTAATTGCTACATTTTAGTGTCGAATTTAGTTTGAATTTGAAAAGAAAGGAAATAACTTATGGAAAAATTATAAACTGTAATCTAAAATTATGGGAAGAAGTTAAGATTACATTTCGTAACTTTAGGAAACGACATTTAATTTTCAAAATTTGATTAATTCTCGATTTTTGGTTTTTTTAATCCAAAAATTTCCTAAACGAATTTTGATTTATTTTTAATGTCAAAAAGGCTCTCGACCAATCAAAACCTTTCACTTAAGCCTTGTCATCGATGATGTCATAATTGTTATTGGCTGAGATTCATCCATGTCATCAATGACTCATCATTTTTTCCCATCGCACTTCGCAAATAATATATAGTAGATTTTTATTCTTGCATTAGTTACATTTATTAACGTTTGAGAATTATAAAAGAATGAACTTCCTTCAAACCTCTAGCACTTTGCAAACATTGCTCATGCTCCCGCTTCTAAAGCCTAATTGAAAATAGTGTTGTATACATAACTCCAATAAAATTTCATCACGGTAAATCGCTCCCACGCCGCAATTAGAGGACTCTACCTTACAAGAAGCATCCACATAACATAATAGTCTTGTTGGTAGTCCCATATTGTTAGCGTCTGGTGTTGAGAACCTCTCTAAACATGTGCTTCATGCCCCTCTTTTGCATCTTTTATAGCTTTGGTAAGCATTTCTTCTTCAGTAAAGCATCGATTCTCAAATCTCAACACACATGCAAGCGTATAGATCCGTATTGTAAATTCCTAAAGTCGGTAAACTTACACACTTAAGAACTGATCTAATGTAGGAGCTTGAGTAAATCTTGGTAATGAGATCGGAGCTAGATCCCATACCTTATGTGCATAAGGGCATTCAAAGAGACAATGTTCGACACCCATTCCTTCTGATCCAGCTCATTATCATCCCATCAAAATCTTTTTAAAGCAGATTGAATCCTATCCACGAGTAACTCATGAAGCTTAAAACAAGACGTCACATAAGATGGAACATTTGATATTACATATTTCCCTGTCGATGATTGAAATCTAGTCGACCATATTTAACCTTTTTGCCTTATATATCCACTATATATATAGAAGTGAATATGTCCCTCTTTCTTCATCCAAAATGTTATGGCAGACCCAAATATTTTCCAAAATCTCCTTCTTTTGAATCCTTAATATCCTTTTTGTCTTTGTTATTCTTGTAGTTCAAGTCTTTGATGTGAAAGTTATTGATGACTTAACCATGCTAATAAATTGTATCGATGCATTTTCGTATGTAGATAGGATGTTCTTCAAGCTTTGTCAACTAGCTTCATCAGATTTACAGAAAACATAGTATCATGATCATCTGTAACAATAAATGGTTAATCAGTGGGCTGTTTCAAGTTACTTTAATACCCTGTAGAATTCCCTCTACTTGAGCTTTTTGACATAACCTAGATAGTACTTATGTGCACAATATGAATAGATAAGGAGACAACATATCGCCCAGTGACAAAAAAAAAAAAAAAAAAAAAAAAAAAAGGAGACAACATATCGCCTTGTCTAAATATATGGGAAGGCACAACTGTGCCTTGGAGAAACTCATTGATTAAAAACGAGTATGATAACAAAGTAACAAATTCCATTCTCCATTTTAGTCATATCATAGATTCAAAGTGCTTTAGAACTACCATAAGAAACTTCCAATCTATGCGATCATACACTTTTCTCAAATTTTCTTTATAGGCATTGCGCCTCTGACTGTTGCCTTTGACTGTCGCAAATAATGAAGACTTCATGTGTTATCAAAACATTGTCTGAGATTGTTCTGTCTGAATAAAACTAAGTGATTTTCTAGATCAGGTTTAGTAAGATGCACTGCATCGATTCAGTTCGTCATCAACTGTCCAGATTCAAACTCAGAAAAAGTATCAATTAAAGTTTGTATTTCATCAACTCTGTCCAGCTTCAGTGATTTCTCAATGTTTTCATGATGAATTTTCGTTTGATTTTCGCAATTAGACTTGCCATAGATTCTTTAAATAGTTAAATGTTATGCCTTATGGATTTTGTTTCTCAACATGACTTGAACCGTTGGAAATTGGAAATTATATGGTTTGATCAAGTCTGAACCGCTTTTGAACCGTTGTACCCGTTTGAACCAAATTTACCCGAATAACCGAATCGGATTACCCAAACTATCCATATTTTACGTAAGTAACCATTTTTCAAAGAATTCGGCTCAATTCGCTAATAAAACCATTACCCAAACCGGAAAAAATCGGTTGCTTTCGGTACATTTCTCAGTTTCCGAATTACTCGAGTACCCGAATAACCGAACTAAACCGGTCTGAACTATCCGAAATCGCATGGCTACTTATCAAGCTCACGCATATCAGTTTTCCTCAATTTTGTCACCTCAAAGTCCAGATTTTACACCTAATTGAGTAAGTAAAAGTTGTCACTCTAAATAAATATCGAATAAATAATTATATTATCGTCTCTCTTAAATAAATATGTTCTTATTTGTATGTGAATGTGCAATATATGTATATGATAGAAAATATAGAGTTATAGTTTTTCTTTTCTATTTTAGGCATATTAATTTTTACAATTATATAAATATTCTTTCAATATTTTCTCTCAAGATGGAGTATGACGGTTATAAATGTCCAGTTAGGAAGAAATTGTTAAAACTGCAAGAGACCAAGTGCTTTGGTGAAGATATCAATAGGTTGATCATGAGTACGAACATTCTTTATTTTGGTGAATCCGTCTTGAAAATATTCTCAAACATTATGATAATCCAACTCAATATGCTTAGTGTAATCATGGAAGACCGAATTCACTGAGATATTAGATGAAGTATTTAAATATTTAATTTGTACAAAACAATATTTAAACTTTAAAAATATATTGTTGATGGTAAAAATATGAAAGTTTCTATTAAATGGATATTAGAAAATTATTGTTTGATAGTAAGTTGACTATATCTGAATTCAATAGGAAGGTTAGTGATCATGGGTTATTAAAAATATTTGACTAGTTTTTAATGTAAAATTAATGATTGAGAATCTAACAATGTTGGAGTCTCCATTATTTTTGTATATAACCAAATACATGTGTATGATATGCATGTATAATATACAAAAATTGTAAAAGGTATGTATCTTATTTTGGTTATTATTTATATAATCATTGTACACGCATATATGTCTTTGCGATATATCGAACATGCACACTATGTTTACAAGCTTCTCTTATTTTAGTTGTCTTTCTTCACCACTAATAAAATACATACATATATGTATATATTTATACATGTTCATTGAATACATTGTCAATCCAATTCATGGACTCACTATTATCATTAAATTGATCTCCTTCCTCCATTGGAGTATTGTATGCCTCATGACCGATATAAATATTAGACTGAATATTCCTTTCAGAAGTACCATGATTTTCTAACAGAGATTCCATGCTCATCTCACTCACGTTAGTGTCAAAAGATATCATATGTTCAGTCGGAACATCAAAACCTTCATCATTTTGAACTTGACTTCGAGCTCCCACATGGGTTTCATAATCTACTCCACCATAAACCAAACCCAAATTGGTCGTATTAGTTTCACATGAAACCATCTTTTGAGGAATAACATTGCCTTCTTCAAAAGATGTATTACTCATATGGTTTAAATTGGTTTGAGGAAGGGTTATATTGGTCATATTAGATTAATTGTTTGATACATTACCAGTAACAGAATGATTATTCAGATCCAGTTTTCCGCCTAGATAAAACTTTAGCATCCCTGTATCTCTCTCCTTAATAGAGTTTTTATCTGAAATTTCATAAGAAAAATAATATTAGTACATAAATGCTAGAAAATGATAGAACTTAAAAAAATATATATAGTACAAATATTTATGCATTCAAATAGCTGATGATGAAGAGTTCTCCATTTCAATACCATATGGAGTTACCTAAAATGAAATTCTTTACAAGGCTAGATGCTTTGAAAGGATATTCATAGTCTGCAGGGTAATTGAATGTTTTATCTGTCGATCTCCATTCATTTCTTGATAATGTATTATTTAAACGATCAACTTGAGCCTTGTATTTCTGAAAATGATTAAAATGTTATAATAAGAATATAATAAAACTACCAAACAATATTTTATGTTTGATAAAATTATAAATATGAACCTGAAGGTGACTACTAATTTGGGGCAAAGTCAAATTTGGCTCATTCATAATCCTCAATATAGGTTTGGGATGAGAATCTATATATAAGACCATATACAATCCAGGGTTCTTAGCTAAGTTTCTTTAAAAAAAATAATAAAATATTATGGGTCCCACGTGAACAGTTAACAACCGAATTCTAAAAGTTTCTATTTAAGAGTGGATTCTTATATTGTAGCTGCTACGTGGCGTAACATGAGTGGTCCCTTTTTGATTTTTTTTTGCATCTGTAAAAAAAAAAATTATTAATTTTTTTTTAAGAACCCCAATATCACGGATGAACATGCTCTAAGAGTATAAGAGCATATACATCGCCGGCTCTTACGAGTATCTTGGCTCTGGTTCTTAGGTGAAAAGGCATTTAAAAAAAAAAATCATAATTTCTTAAGAACCGGTTCTTAGTTTAGAGCTTTAAGAACTCGGTTCTTACCACGTGTCTTGTTATTATTCGTTACTTTTTTTTGAGCAGGGTTTAATTTTTGTTCGAAATCGACTTGCGACTCCTTTCTGCTTGAGATTGAGGTAAATATCGACGAGACTCTTTATTATTATGGTTCGATTTAGCTTTTGAATTTAGGGTTCGTATTCGATTTCGGATGGGATTTGAATTGATTGAAATTGGAATTTTGGAAATTTAGGGAAAACGACGATTCTGAAGATATTAGGAGGGAAACATATGGTGGAACCGCACATGGTTAAGGTTCTTGGTCGATCGGCGTTTCATGATACCGGATTAATATCTTCTGGTGATCTCTGTTATCTCGATGGCGAGGTTCGTATAGAAGAGCTGAATGATATTGGAAAGGATTGGTGGTCTCTGGTTAGATGACCGTCTCTTACTCTCTTTCATCAATTATTGTAATTTAATGTGTTGTGATTAATACCATGTGGTTTTAATTGATACCAGTGTTGGTTGAACTGTTTTACTACTAAAAGTTTGATCTTTTGCTGTTACTTTGCAGACTTCCGAGAATGATTTGAACATTTTATGGATCCAAGAGAGCAAAGATGAGGTCGAATATTTCAGGCTTAGTGATCTTTGGGACTGTTTTGATGAGCTAAGCGCCTATGGACTTGGATCAAAGGTCGATTTAAACAATGGCGGATCTGTTATGCAATAATATGTGCCATATCTATCTGCCATTCAACTCTATACTAGCAAATCTCCAGCCATTTCCAGGTTTGATTAATTATGGTATAACATTTTAGTTTGTAACTGGTGGGGGGGGGGGGGAGAAGTTTGTTGTTCTATGTGGTACAAAATCTTGAGGAGTGTTGGTTTTGTAGGAACCAGAGTGAGGTGGTTGATTTTGAGAGTGAATGCTGGAGTGATGATAATGAGATAGAGAAGTTATCAAGGTCAACGAGCAATGGTTCTAGCAAAATATGGGATTCTGTTTCAGATGATTGGTCTTATGAAATCGATGGCATTTCTTTGTCGACGCAAGATAAGCTCGGTTACATTGAATTTCAGTACTTTTCTGCAGAGAAAATGATATTTGGAGTAGCTGGTATTGATCCTCGTAGAAGAGCTGAATTGATCAAGGTTAATTCTTCTTTACATTTGATTCTGTGAAATTTTGGAAAGGATTCAAAAGTATTTGACATAATATTAAAGCTCATGACTGATCTTTCGTCGCATTTAAGCGTCTTGACAAATGTATTTGATTCTCAACCTTTCAGTATTGATTTAATTGTTGTTCGGTTCAGGTTTTGGATATTGGTATCTCATGGAGATTACACAAGGTACAAAGAAGACGTGTTCAGATTTGTATGGGACTCCTCAAGCCTTTCAAGGTAAACACGAACTTTCGAAATATGTTTGATACTTAAAACATAGGACAGAGATCATAATAGGATCTGAATCCAACTCTCTTGATTAGGTTTTTCTTTTGGATGAAATGTGTTTGAAATATATATATTTTTTTAGATCCCCAACTTGGGTTCATCAATGAAATGGTAGAAATTACACAAGTTCTTAACTATTCATAAATAACTAAAATATTAATAAAATATTGTTAAGAACCCCAAGCTGGGGTTCACCAATGTTCATGGTCTAAGAATACAATATAAATTGTTAAAAGAAAGAATACAATATAAATAAATAAATAAATAAAATAGTCAACAATGAAAGACATGTCTTACCTTTGTCACCCAAAATGGAGAGAGCAGACAAAAAATTTTAGTGACGGTCATAACTCCATAAAGTCTTAGGTCTTCGAGCAGTATTCTTCTTATTTTCCCCTTCATTTATATTATTACCAGTCTCAGTGGAACACAACGGTTTGATTTTTTTTGTCATCATTAGCTATATTTCTTTTCCTTTGGTCTGTTTGAGAAGTTGTGAATGGTCTCAGAAACGACCGTCTTCCTAACAAAGATGCTTGACTTGTTCTCTGTCTTTTAAGGGTTTTTTTGAAAGCTTCAGTCTGCTTCATATGTTTGTCCATATTGCATTTTTTTTTAGCTTTGTAGATTTTTTCTGACTCTTGACTTTTATTAGGTAACACATGATGCAACATGTTTTTGATATCTTTTTCTGAAATTGGCTTCTTTAGAAAATAACATGCTCTTTTGGCCAAATAATTTGATGGTTTATATGTCTCCACCTTTGGACATATCACTTTTAATATGTAAAAATGGAAGAAATAAGTTAAAACTTTTGAATAAATAAATTAAAAAACAGTAACTATAATGGATATGTATTAAAATAAACTTACATGTGAGAGAAATATTTTTGTTGCGCAAAAAAGTTTGGAATGAATGAGAATATGTATAAGGTATTTCAATATTGGCTATGACAAGTACGATGTCCTTCTGTTTTTGGATTATTGATATAGTCTCACTTGCCATGTTCACGCTCATCACTAGTAAATAAATTTATATGTTATTTGTTTAAAAATAGTTAAGAAAAACGTTAAAAGTAAAAAAAGAAAAAGCAAAAATTTATTATATTTGTAGTTATTTATAAACTGTTAAAAAAAATAACAAAAAATGAGTATTGTTGGTTATACTAGGTATATACCCGCGCTACGCAGCAGATTTTTTTTTTATAAATATTGTTTTTAAATGTATTTTCGCCTTTTCGTTCGAAGAAAACCCATGTCTGAATAAATCCGCTCCATCGAGGTTAAAGGTCCATGTCTCCGAGTCTCCGAATGTCTTGAGATTGCTGCCAATCCACTCAGATAACGACCTTGAAAACCCAAGTTCGACCATATGATTCACAAGTCACCTACAATCACAAAATTAATGGTATTTGAGTGGCATAATGTTAGATTTATATACATTGCAAGCTGAACAGAGCCTCTGGATAAGTGTAACATAAATACATAATATGCTAGAAACAATTATACAAACGTAGTATATATTCCCACTTATCAATACACATGTTGTTTACTTTACGAAAACATGCCAAAACTAAAAAATGCCCTTGCATCCGCAACAATAACTAAATCAAAGAGATGATAAACATGACATACACTAATGCCCACCTGAGATCTCATATCAAAAGTGAGCGCTGGTGTATAGTGAATGAACAATGAGAATCTAAAAAATCAAAAATTGGCTCAAGTCATGTGGTGAGTGTTATGTTGTAACACTATCAGTTTTGTTTTCAAACAAGCAAATATCCCTAATGTGAAGCAAGACAGCGATAAAGAAACATTAAGTAGACTAATCAACGTACCCGCGAAAGCTTTTCACTGCCACTCAAATGCCTCCAATGCTTGCTGATGAATGTCTGCGTCTCCTGCTGCAACCACATTAAAGCCTGTGACACCAATGGATAAACAACATCTTCGAGGAATGACGAGATAGTCAAAATGGTTGGGTTATATTTATATATACCTCATCTTGCGGAGAACACCAGACATCTCCTCTCTCTTCCTCTTGGCTCTCTTGTGGGTATCCAACTTCCTCTTGGAAACCTTAAGAGCCCTCTTGTCTTTACCAACCTTGAGAAGCTCAGTGATTCTCTTCTCTTATGGAGCAAAACCAGCTACTTCCCTTATCAATGATCTGATAAACAACGTCCTCTTGCTCGTTTTCTACAAGATACACCAATCCAAACACCTTCAGACAAAACTATTTCTCAGCTCAGAACACAATATTAACAAGATGTCTGAATCCAACATGCTCATGAATCAAAGTAAAGTTATGCATTGTGCGTTCATGGTGATGATCGTTTGTTTCTTTCACCGCTTGTGAAACGTCTAGTGATTTCAAAACCTTTGAGATCTCAGCTTGTCTCTGATGATGCATTTGCATCATTTCCCACATCTTCCCCATCCTCCAACACAACACAGTTTCCATAAGAACAAAAAAAAAACTCAAAACCATATAGTATAAAACATATTTCATCGGCAACTAAAAATTACGCCTCAACAAGGTGAACGAGCTTTACGTATAGTTCTTCATCCCAGAGACGATTGATCTCTGAAACAGTGGAGTCCATAGATTGCATGTCGACTATGTATCTTGAAATGCAACTGACTAACTGCTGCTTTGGCTCTCTCTAATGAATCTGAGTGGCCACCTCGTTTCTTTATCCGATTCAAATGAGCAACCTTTTTCTGGTACTCGATTTTCATGAGTTCACCGGCCTAAATCCAACAAAAGTTTATTCCAAAATCTGAACTCCAATGCACACATATATCATCATCTTTGCTAATACACAAACTACCAAAAAACAATCAAAATCCAGTTTACAAGTACATAATCACAAGCACAGTCTGATAAATTTACCTTGACTTCATCGTAGAGCTTCTTTTCCCAGTTGTCAAGAACAGTGGCATGAGTCTCGATTTCTTCGGAATCGAAATCATCTTTCCCATCATCAGCATTAGGTAGTCCACGAAAAGATCTATTCCAAGTAATTACACGCATCACTCTAGCAGAGTGATCAATGTGGCCTACAAAACAAATATATTCATATTCAAAATTATAGCTAACAAGTCAATGATAAAATCTTCTTGTGGAGGATAAGAATCAAAATACCTCGGTTATCTGCAAAATTAGAGTGGTAATGGAGCCTCGTGGCTTCAAGCATCTTGGAAACCTCATGAGCACTTTCAGAAGCTTTCAAGAAACTATCATCAAGCCAAATTCGTAGTCACCGGAAACCTCCCTACCCTCCTCTCTCCACCGATCGGCATCCCTTTGCTCTTCTTCATCCCTATAAAATTAGCAGCTTTTTCCAACTTCACACTCGGTTCCTCCACTCTCTTCCGCCTTTCCTCAACCGGTGGTTTCCGTTCAACCACCGGCTCATCATCTTCCTCCTCCTCTTCTTCTTCCTCTTCATCTTCCTATGTGGATGGTGAGGTTGGTTGAGGAGGCGCCGGTTTCACCTGTGGTTGTGGCTGTGGAGGAGGAGGAGTGTCCTCTAAAGTGGTTCCAGGTATGTTGTCACTCGAGAAGAAATAATCGTAAACCAAGTGCTCTTGTTGTTGATGCTGATGCTGACGTGGCGGTGGAATCAGCCTTGGATTCGCCGCCATGGATTGCAGCAGGGGAGGAGGAGGAGCTTCTTGGTGGTGGTGATCATCAATCATAGTCGTACCTCTACTGCTACCTCCACGGCTTTTCGATTTCCTAACCAAACGACCATGATTCTCCAATTCAGAGTCATCTTCATCGCCGTCTAGGGTTCCGTCTTCCTCAATTATAGTCCCGTTGAGTCCATTCCCAGAGAGACCACCGGATCTACTATTCATCCCTGGCATGGTAGCAGCTCGTTGGAGAGGAAGCGGTAGAGGAGGAGGATGTGGTGGGAGAGTATCGGGCATAGGCTGAGGGATCGCAGAGGAAGAAGAAGCGACGTAATTAGAAATCGCGGCGGCGGAAGAAGGAGAAGTAGGAGATACACCTGTGGGAAGGGAGGAGGTTGAACCGATTGTAGCTGCGGAGGATGAAAAGAGCAATCCGGAAGAGAATCGAAATATGTCTGCCGCTAAGACTACGAGTTCTTTAGAAAAATGGTACAGAAAAAAAAAAAGACAAAATCAAATGAGTTGGATCAGATGTGGAGAATTCTTTTAATTTGATTGGGTTTTCAACTTTTTCATTTATTGACATGACAACACCAAAAGGCTTAAAGGGGCTGAGGTGTCAACACCTTAAGAAACCTTAGCTCTATTAGTGTGTTGATTTGATGACTAGTTAATCTAATAGATAATATATTTTATAAATTAATTTTTTAATGAATTTTAACTAGAAGCACCAGATATATAAAAATATTTTAGTATCCGAAAAGAGAGATTTTATTAAAAAGGTAAGATCCATTTATAGCAACGGAAATAGAAATACTAATTTTTCCAAAATAAATCTAGGCGAATAAATTATTGAATAAAAGAGATAAAAAACCATCTTCAAATAAATCAATAAAATTTAGACAAAACTATAAATTTTCTTTTCAATGTATAATGTTTTACTTGATATATTTTGATACAATTTTATATACTTTTTAACTCGTACAACTATTTTGAATAATAATCTAAAATATGCAAGATTTAGAAACTTTGAATCATAATCATTAGAAATAAATGTAACATAACAAATACAATAATTTAAAATATAGAATAACTTGCATATGATCAAATGTTATATAAATAATAAAAATAAAGGATATTTTCTAACAAATGATTAATTTTGTTTACCTTTATATGAAAATTGTATTGAAGTGAGACAGGCGGTTGATACAACTTCATTGTCGATTAGCAAGATGGAAACATCACCATCACATTTAGGAACTTTGTTTTCAATCAAATCAAAAGAAAAGTTTTCAGCCATTTTTTAAAGATTTTTTTACGGATATATATGATAAGAGAATTTGAGAAAAGACTGAGTTGAGGAAGAGAGAAACAATTATATATATATATATATATATATATATATATATATATATATATATATATAAAATAAAGAATACAAGTTGTGGACCTATGGGTCGTAAACTATTTACCAAAAGGAAAAACATATATTAATATTTACCCTAACATATTTAATCAAACATTTGACTATACACAATATTTAATAACTATATTGCAAACTAGCAACGAGAAGATGAAAACTACATCATAGTTTTTAATTGCAATATATTTACTCTATTTGACCCTATAATATGTTTTCTCTTGTGAATAGAAGAGAGATAGAAGAATTGGTGATGATTATTCCAATTAATTAAAACTCCTTTATATAGAAGTACAAGGACTTGGAGACCAAATAAAACCTAGAGTACAAGTAATTCTAGAAGCTACTACGAGATGAGCCTTATAATGGGCATCCATATTATTATTCATAACACTCCCCCTTGGATGTCTATTATAATGGAATGGTTCGTAATGCGTTTAAGATGTTGCCTCATTAAAAACCTTACCAGGAAAACCCAATGGAAAAAACCATGGTTAAGGGAAAAAGAGTGCAACACGCAATTACTCCCCCTCTTGAGTACACGTGTCGAGATCTTTGAGACGGCGTAGCCCGATCTGATGAACTAACTTCTTGAAAGTAGAAGTAGGTAGCGCCTTTGTAAATAAGTCAGCCAAATTATCGCTCGAACGGATCTGTAGAACATGTATATCGCCGTTCTTCTGTAGATCGTGTGTGAAGAAGAATTTTGGTAGAATGTGTTTTGTTCTATCACCTTTAATGTATCCGTCTTTGAGTTGTGCGATGCATGCTGCATTGTCTTCATACATAATTGTTGGAGCTTCTTTCCCTCCAGAAATACCACAATCTTCTTTTATATGATGAACGACAGATCTTAACCATACACACTCGCGACTAGCTTCATGGATGGCTAAAATCTCTGCATGGTTAGAAGAAGTAGCGGTGAGAGTTTGCTTCATAGATCGCCAAGAAATGGCAGTACCTCCGCAAGTGAACACATATCCTGTTTGCGATTTAGCAGTATGTGGATCGGATAAGTATCCTGCGTCTGCAAAACCAATTAGGCCTTCCTTGGATAAGTTAGAAAAGAATAAACCCATGTCTTTTGTACCTTGGAGGTAACGAAGTATATGCTTAATCCCATTCCAATGCCTTTGAGTTGGGCATGAGCTAAACCTTGCTAACAAATTCACCGAAAATGATATATCTGGTCTTGTGTGACTAGCAAGGTACATTAATGCTCCTATTGCACTTAAGTATGGTACTTCAGGGCCAAGAACCTCTTCATTGTTTTCTCGAGGACGGAATGGATCCTTTGACACATCAAGTGATCTTACAATCATTGGACTACTCAAGGGGTGTGCTTTATCCATATAGAACTTTTTGAGCACATTTTCTGTGTATGTTTCTTGATGTACTAGAATTCCATTCTTTACATGTTCAATTTGTAGTCCCAAACAAAATTTTGTTTTCCCAAGATCTTTCATCTCAAATTCTTTCTTCAAATACTCCACTGTATATGAAATCTCTTCAGGAGTTCCAATAATATTTAAATCATCAACATATACTGCAATTATCACAAATCCTTTCTCAAATCTCTTTATAAAGATGCATGGACTAACACGGTCATTCTTGTAGCCTTCTCTCACTAAGGCGATTATACCACATACGCCCTGACTGTTTTAGTCCATAAAGAGATCGATTTAGTTTTATGCAGTATTGTTCTCGGGAATTCGAATTTACTACTTCAGGTAGTTTAAATCCTGCTGGGACTTTCATATAAATGTCATTTTCCAATGGTCCATATAAGTAGGCTGTCATTACATCCATTAAACGTAAATCAAGTCCTTCTTTTATCGCCAGACTAATAAGGAACCTGAAAGTAGTTGCATCCACCACAGGAGAGTAAGTCTCTTCATAATCAATTCCAGGTCTTTGTGAGAATCCTTGTGCGACTAAACGTGCTTTATACCTCACAATTTCTCCATTTTCATTCCTCTTTCGTACAAAGACCCTTTTATGTCCTACTGGTTTTACACCTTTAGGTGTACGGACTACTGGTCCAAATACTTCTCTTTTAGCGAGAGATTTTAATTCTGCATCTATTGCTTCCTTCCATTTTGGCCAATCACTTCTTTGTGTACACTCTTCAATAGATGTTGGTTCATGATCCTCATCCATAATATCAACTGCTACATTGCATGCAAAAATATCATCGACGTCGATTTGCTTTCGGTTCCATTTTATTCCAGACATGACATAATTAATTGAGATCTCATCATTATCAGGTACCTGAATTTCATTCTTTGTCATGTTTGAAGTCTCTTCTAGAGATCCTTCATTCGTAACTATTTCCTCGGTTTCACCATTGCCAATTTCTGCTCCTTTTCTTTTTCGAGGATTTTTATCTTTGGAACCAATAGGTCTACCACGTTTCAAACGTGCCTTAGACTCATTAGCAGTTTGATTTTGTCCTTCTGGAATATTTATTCTTATCGGAGCATTTACAGCTGGTATATGTGATTTGATCACACTTTTTGGGTCAGTAAAAGCGTCTGGCAACTGATTTGCTAAGCTTTGTAAATGAATTATCTTTTGGACTTCTAATTCACATTCTTTAGTCCGAGGATCAAGATAAGACATTGATAATTCATTCCAATTTATATCTTTTTCCAGCTTTTTATTTTCTCCCCCTAGAGTTGGAAAAACAGACTCATTAAAATGACAGTCTGCGAATCGAGCCTTGAATAAATCCCCCGTAGATGGCTCAAGATATTTAATTATTGATGGAGAATCATATCCAACATATATTCCCAACCTCCTTTGAGGACCCATCTTAGATCGCTGTGGTGGAGCAATTGGAACGTATACAGCACATCCAAAAACTTTCAGATGGGAAATATTTGGTTCCTGACCCAGAATCAGTTGTGATGGGGAGAACTTTAGATTACTTGTTGGCCTGATGCGAATCAATGCCGCTGCATGTAATATAGCATGTCCCCAAGCAGATATTGGGAGTTTTGATTTCATTAGTAATGGTCTAGCAATCAACTGTAGACGTTTGATCAAAGATTCTGCTAAACCATTTTGTGTGTGAACATGTGCTACAGGATGTTCAACACTTATCCCAATTGACATGCAATAGTCATTAAAAGTTTGAGACGTGAATTCACCAGCATTATCAAGGCGAATTGCCTTTAAGGGAAAATCTGGAAAATGAGCTCTTAGTCTAATCAACTGAGCAAGTAATCTCGAAAACGCCAAGTTTCGAGTTGACAACAAGGATACATGTGACCATCTACTAGAATGGAGCAGAGCCCGTTGGACGTAATCCATGATTTTTCAGCAACAACTCGTTGTTTTTCTCAGCCACAAGGAGACAAGAAATAAGTTGGGAATACTTCACGAATCCCTTTTCACGGTATTGTGTCTGCAAGACAATGTTATTAGCATGAAAAGTAGAGAATGTTTTCTCTAACTTAGCTTCATCTGACATTTTCTCTCCACATAACTCCAATTTGGATGTAATCTTAAACAAGGCTGAGTTATACTCACTTACAGACTTAAAGTCTTGTAATCTCAGATGAGTCCAATCATAACGAGCTTTGGGTAAAATCACAGTTTTCTGATGATCATACCTTTCCTTTAGATCATTCCACAAAATTTGTGGATCTTTCACACTCAAGTATTCATTCTTGAGGTCCGCATGGAGGTGATGGCGAAGGAATATCATAGCCTTTGATTTATCTTTGCTTTGAGTTTGATTTCCTTCTTTGATGGTCTCAAGGAGATCCTTTGAATCTAGATGAATTTCAGCATCTAGTGCACATGCCAAATAATTATCTCCACTGATATCAAGAGCTCCAAATTCAAGACTCGTAAGTTTCGACATGATTTACTGAAATATTAAAAAAAATATATCAAGTTTCATAAAAAAAAATATTTATTTTCTACATAAGATCAATTTATAAAAAGAATGAAAATCAAATCAAGTAAAAATAATAATAATTAATGGTAGCATCAAAACTATTTAAACCATACATATTTATAAACTAAAATTTAGTAAAGTTTGATCAATTAGGAAAAAAAATATGATAAGAAAATCGTGAGCAAACTTAATCCAAATTGAATAATTGCAAAAATATTACATAAGCAATATTGTATATTGTGCACGGTTAAAAAGGAAAGACGAGATAAATTCATTTTATATTCATTATGCTATATTCATTATTGCTATATTTATTGTATATGAAATTAGGTAATCAATAAAATAATGGGACACATAACAATATAAAGATAGAAACTTAATAATTGAAAGATTGATTCAAAAAAAAATCGTGTAAACATGTTTAAAATCGTGAATGATGTAACATTATTTTAATATATATACGAATCATGAAAATAACATTAGAGTGAATCCATTGAGATGAACCATGAATTGATAATAAACATGATTCAAACACGGGATAATAACAAAGAACAATAAAATATTATTCTAGACAAGTATCAATAACTATCTCTTTTATGAATAATCTACCATAACGATTATTCGGAGAAGATATCACTTATCATCCCGGAATAAGAAAAAAATAGAATGAGAGACTATCATGTTGAACCATGAGTTGATAATAAACATGATTCATCAGGTAATATCGATAAGTAATACTTCAATTAAATATCGATAGAATTGAGTCTCTTCTTATGAACCATGAGTTGATAATAAACATGATTCAAAAGAGAACTAGAAAAAAAAATAATTACTATAAAATTGCCTACCTTCTAACTCTAGTGATTAGAGAATCGTGCTGATAACGTGTTGTGAATAGAAGAGAGATAGAAGAATTGGTGATGATTATTCCAATGAATTAAAGCTCCTTTATATAGAAGTACAAGGACTTGGAGACCAAGTAAAACCTAGAGTACAAGTAATTCTAAAAGCTACTACGAGATGAGCCTTATAATGGGCATCCATATTATTATTCATAACATTTTCTAATTAGATGATTTATACGTGTGTATCTTTTATTTCCAAAATCGGATGCATATCTCTCCATCTACATATGTGTATAATAGTATGTATATTGTAACATTTTTTTTTTTATATGTATATTGTAACATATCTTAAACCTATATTGTTTTGCGTGAAACAATTTAGTAAAGTGATGAAATAGAAAGATTTGAAGCGTTGAATCTTCCACAATAATATAATCACTCATGTGTTTATCCCTCTTTTATGTTTCATTTTGGTAATCATATTATTTTAGTATTTAGTCATTTTGACTCCAGTAATTTTCCTTGTCAAGAATATTTATTGATTTTGTTCTTTGTATGATGATTTTCTAAACACTCAGCAAGTTTTGCGTTATCAAATATCTTCTCATCATGTATGTGGTGACATCTATCCATCAACCTAACCATCAACATATCCAACCTAACCATCCATTAACGTCAGTTTTTTCAATCTCACCCCACAAGTGTGACATGTTTAGGTCTTGTCTCCATCATTCGATCATTCACAAAACACATAAGGAAGAGTGTAGAACACAAATAGTTGTTGTTCCCTTTCCTCATTCGTATAAGCTTCACCACCGAGTCATATATCATGTCAGCGTCGCAGTATCAGAGATACTCTCATCATATTTGTGGTGTGTCATCCATCTATCAGCGTCACTATCAATAGATCCAACAAGATATAGTGTTAAATACAAATTTTTGATCCTTCCTCAAAAATCTTACACGTCCATGTATTTTGTTCATCTTTCAATCATTGATTGAACACACATGGGAGAGCGAATGAAAGCCAATACGTTGTTCTTATAGTCCATCCGTATAAGCCTCACCACAAAGTCTTATATCAACCAACAATTAATTTTCCGTTGTACCTTTTCTTTAACATAGTACATTTTTTTCCAACAATTGCTTTGATAAACCGAAATACTTTCCACCACCACTGACATTTGAGATATTAATATTTTTTTAAGTATGTTCATAAACTTTATCTCCAGAAGTTATTGAAGATTTATAGAGATTGATTAATGGCAATGGTGCTCTCTCATAAGTTTCAAATATTTTAAGCAAATGGACGACAAAAAGAGAGATTTAGAAGATTCACACTAGTAACCTTGCAGTTGTTTAATGTTTCATTATATAGCTTATAATTTATATATATGCTAATAAACACACTTATTATTCATTTTCATAAAGATTGTATACGTTAATATCAATATGTTTAATAAATTAGCATGATATATTATATAATATTATTTATAGTATATATATTTCCAAAATTATATATTTCTTAATAAGAAACCTATTTTCCCTCCCAAATATTTGGCTTCAAGTTCTATGTAACATATGTTTGAAGGAGAAACATTTCAATAGAAGAATAGAGAAATCGGGTTCCATTCAACTTTGATCCGGCCAATTTACAACTTATGGGTTTTAAGATAAAATTTGTGATTTTATACATGTTGAACATCCGAGGAATAGATTTAATATCGTTAGATCAATCAAATATGTGTAAAGAGTGAGCTAGCACTTCTAGGCTCCGGTAGTTAGTGTAGTCCCGTCTTAGTGATGGATCTAGGTTTGTTTAGAAGAGTGTTGATTCATAGATGTTGATGATTATCTTTGTTTGAGTGTCTTTTAACTTCTTAGAATAAACTGTTTTTGTTCGAGTAACCATATGAAAAAAATTATGATCTGCTTATTAGACGTTTCTTAGTCCTTCTATTCTTGTTTCTCTCCTTTTGACTCTATGGCAGCTTCATTTTTCGAGTTTTCAAGCTATTTGTTGCTACTTCTTAATACTAAATGATACCAAACTGAAATTTTCAAAGTACCTATTGAATTTGTTTCCACGTTTCTAATCTTTTTCGAGACTAATCTTCTTAGGTTAAGCAATTTGTTAGCATAATTTGTAACACCTTAACAGTTCGTTTTAAATAATATTTATATTTTAGAAAAAAATGGGCAAAGAGACCCCCATGAATTATTGGCAAACCAAAAAGCTGTCATAGGACAAAATAACTATACTCTTCATCATCTCTTTGTACTCTTTTTTATACAGCACTACAAAATAGTAAAAATTTTAGAAACTTTTTTCTTATTAACCAAAATAATATCAATAATTAAGAATATATTTATGATAATTTGAGAATTAAGTGAGTAACAAAATTTTCATCTTAAGAACAATAATACCCCTGGAAAAATGCCAAGTACTATTTTGTTGGTTTGTTTGTATTATTTTAGTTATATTTTGTATGGAACAAGAAACTTTACAATATGTAATATGATCTCTTATTTATTTTAGTTTTGTATAATCATTTTAAATGCATATTATTTTACCATAAATTTATGTTTAAAGTTGAAAAACTTCTCTCATGGGCTATTTTTTGGGCGATGTAACCGTTTCCTTTCCAAAATTGATTGCTTCCTCTTGCTTGAGAGGTGGAATCCCAATTTGATGTCGGAGTGGGTCGGTTTCTTGGCGGTTTCACCCTTGTGTCATCCAACTCCGTAGTGGGTCTCGATTTTCACCACAATGTTGTCACTCTTCGATCGTTCGATCTGTCTCAGTCCGGTAATTTCTCCTACTCTTTCGATTCAGTTTTCTCTGTTGATTGCTACCGCATCAAAAAACTAAGAAAGCAATGCAATACATCAATTTTGGGGCCAATTATGTTCCAAAACTCTTACCAGTGGAGGTTTGTTCAGAAGCGGTTAGGGTTAACCAATTTTCTCTTATGGGGCGTCCTTTGATGTCGAGGAAGAAAAAAAATTGTTCCATTGTCGCTGCTTTGCCGCGTATGTGGGGTCTAGCTAGAATCATCTCGGGTAGAATTGTCGAACGCAACCGCTCCCAATTTGTGTTTGCTTCGGAGAAATTGATATAATTTGCGCTTAATTGGGGTTCTTGAGCATTCAATGTTCGGATGATCACTTTACGAAAATGGACGCCAAAACTAGATGAGTTTGATTTGAAATTTATTCATTTTTGGATTCAGATTATATATATTCATCTACAATATATGTCTCATTCAGTTATCTCTCACATTAAATGTAAGCTACGAGAAGTCATGGAGGTGGATTTCAACCCGGATGTGGATGCAGCGGTGGAGTTTGTGAGGGTCAAAGTTCATGGAACATTGATATTCCTCTCATGTTTTAGAAGATTTTCCGGTTCTTACCTTGTGAAAATACACTACTGAAGTTCATATATAAAAGACTGAGAGATTTTTATGAAATTTATGGCATAATGACTCATGATATCGGGGTTTGTCTTTAGAGGAATGAGGAAATGCAGCCACAACATGTTGATCATTATGATGATAATGGTGATGACCGAAAAAATGAAGATAACATGGGGTTAGTTGAAGCTCAGGTGCACGCGGCATAAATTAAATAACCAATGCAAGGCGGGGTTAACCAAATTATGATCAACCAGAGCGTGGAAGAAGGTTCTTCAGGAAGAAAACATGAAAATGTGGAGGAGGAAGATATTATGGATGCAAATGAAAGGGAGAGGGATTCCATTTATGGAGCGGAGAGAGCGAAACGCAAGAGAACCTTTATTGAGAACTTGGTTTTGGAGTGTTGTGAGGAGCAAGCTGATGCTCAAGAAATTTGAAATACTCTAATTCCTGATCCTGAAGATGATGAAGATAATATTATCTTACAGGCTGAGGATAGATAGAATTTAGAAGATCATCGTTGGACTCCAACTGGTCAAATTACTCATCAACAATATCAATATAGGAGTTTTCTAAGTAATTTCGATAAAACTCATGAATCAAGTAAGAGAATTTCAGTTATGGATCATAATAATGGCTTGAAGCTTCTTATGAATTCATTCTATTCAGGAGATGAAAGAAATCCTTCTAAGGGATCAAACAAGCCAGCAATGACATCTATGGAGATAGAGGACACATTTGTTGATGATGTTGCGTAAGATCTGTTTGAGAGTAAAGGATTAGCCAAGTTGCAGCAGGACTATGGAGTGGTTGAAATGTCATCTAATGCAATGACCTTCGATGGAGGAGTGGTGGGCCCTAATCCATAATCATTCCCACAAGAGTCTAGGTGTTGAACTGTCGAGTTCTAGAACAACACCTCATTGTTCGGTGTTTAAGGGAAATGCGTAGGGTGTATTTCCTAGGCTTGTTGTATTTGGTGGGGAAAAAAACAATTGAATGATTATGTGCGAGATATAAGATTATCTCTAGGTTAAGATGATATATGTCTATTTGTTCCACAAGATGATAGTAGTGGCGGTTTGGTTGTGCTTTGGAAAAAACATGTTTATGTTTAATGTATTTCATAAGATGCAAGACTTGTTGATCTTTTTATTGAATATAAGTCATTTTTGTGTTTATGGAAATCATGTACCAAAATGCAGACATTTTTATTATGGGACAAATTTCAGAGAATAAGTACAACAAGCATTGGATAATGTGTGTCGGTTTTAACGAGATCATTCAACAATTTAAAAAAAAGGAGGAAGGATAAGAAATAACAGTACCCGACTTTTATTTGATTATTCAGGTATGTGCAATGAAAGATTTGGTGTCTAATGGAAATCAGTTTAGTTCCCTATAAGAGTATTGAGTATTTATAGCAGTTGCAGACAGTGTTTTAGGTGTTTTTGCTATGGTTGACTAAACTTTGATGTTTAGATAGCGTTTGTTTAGTAAACGCTATCAATTTGTTAGCGAGACTAAAAAATTTTCACGCATTAATTTTTTAGTTTCGCGTATGTATTTAATAGTAAATACACAATTAAAACGCTATAAAATGTGGGGCGGGAAAAAAAATTAAGTCTCCGCCTCATGAATTTAGCGAAAAATTGGCTCCACAAATTAGCAATTTTATTTTGCTCTCCCTCTCCTGCTCTCGATCTAATTTTTTAGTTTCGTCGCTCACTCCCCCACCGGTCGTCTCTTTCAGTGCCGCCTTCACTTTCAGTGCCGCCTTCACTTTCAGTGCCGCCTTCACTTTCTATCCAATCCCACCTCATTTATTTTCCGTCGCTCACTCCCCCACCGTCTCCATTGCTCCTTTTGCTTCGTCTTCTTCCTCTTTTTCCTTCCCCAGAAGCTGCCACTGATTGTGAGTTATCACCGTCGATCTGGCACTTTTTCCCCCACTGATTTGTGCGTTGGGTACATATTGCATCTATTTATAAAGTAGATTCCCCGATCCGGAGATTAATTTACTATCTATGCTTCTTCTTCATTCTTATTGTTTCCCTTTTTTTATCTTTTGATGATTTTGTTTTTGCAGCCGATCTTAATCTTGTCGTCAAATTCTATGTTTTCTACTGATTCTTTCTGCTTGATTTCTTTTGGAGAAATAGTGGAAGTTCGATGGATCCACAGACACAGAACACTTCGCTGCAGCGACTCCAGAATGTAGAGGAGGTAAAATTTCGTTGGATTCACTTCTTCTCCTAGAAATTAAATCTCCGACTATGGTGTTTCTTGATGTGGATCTATGTCTATGTGTTTTTTTGGGACACATAATTGTTGGGGTTTTGGAGCTAGATGGAGGAGTAATGGAAGAACTCGCGAGTCCTTCTGGGCCTAGGAAAGAGTTTGTCAACAGTCATTGCCGAGAGTTTATGTAATATATAAAGGTTTCCTTACTCAATCTCTTCGTCACTACATTTGAGCTCAATGTTTATGAATAGTGGATTTGAATTCTAGTTTTCATAACGTCACTGAGCTCACTTGTCACAAGTCTAAATTTTAAGATTTTTTTGCGATTGATTTGTGTTCTTGACTCAATCCTTCTTTTACTACATTCTCCCAAAGATGTAGTCTCGTGAAATAAAATATAAGCTTGTTCAGTGTTACTATAGTTATCCTCAGTCTCATCAATGTCCGAATGGCAAAGAATATCATTTCTCTTCTATATATTGCATCACATATAGACTTGTTTCTTTTGCCGTTGAAATTGTTAGCGGAAGTAATTCCTCCTAAAATCGTTTTACTTGTGAGTTTTTGTGATTCCTGAAGATCTTTCAGTTCTTTGTTTTGGTGGTATAATACTACTCGAGTCATCATGCGAAACAACACTTCCGTTACTTCTCTATGTTCTTTTGGAACCTCACTAGGCACACCTTTTAATATCTCTAATATTAAAATATTTTTGACATGGACTGATGCATCTTAGTGATGGCAAACCTTTTTGCAAGTGATAATACTAAAGCCAAGTTTGATGTGAATATATATGGAGTTATTTATTGTTTTGTACTTGGCAACCGTTTTACAAGAACATTTTTTCATTTTTTGTACTATTGATATATCATGGTTTTATGGGTTTTTAACTATGATATAGGTCTTTATTATTGAGTCTTTTATGTGTTTTGGAGTCTTTTAGAGTCTTTTATAGGTTTTAGCACGTTTGGAGCACATTTGGATATCATGGCGCATTATGGAGTCATTTGGGAGAAGTCATGCTGAAGAAGAGAAGCCGGTACAAAGATTGGAGACCTGTGTCGATCGACATATATTTGGTGTCGGTCGATGCATGGTCGACACAGAAGGAGCTGATTTTACTTTAATTCATCGATCTCATATATCGTCGTAAGGAGTCTGATATTCACATCACGAGCGAGTGTCGATCGACACTGCCTTGGTGTCGGTCGACATAGACCCGGATTCAGGAAGACTTCCCGATTTACAAGACTTTGGAGAATTGCAGTTTAGCCCAGAAGTTTCTCATAATTACAAAGAAGCCCAAAACGTGTTTAGACTATTATATTAGAGGTTTTAAGCCATTTTTTAGGCTACGCTTTATTTTACATTTAGAGAGATTATGAGCTTTGAGGGGCTGATCCGATACTCGACAGAGATAAGATTTCGAACCCCTGTTTCTTATTCTCTTTTATGTTATTGAGTATTGTATTCATTATGAATTGTGTTTCATTGATCATATCTGAGTAGTTTACTAGTTAGGTTTAGGGATTCTCATTAGGGATTCATGGAATATTAGGTTAATTGATCTATAGAGATTCATAACTTCTAGTTCTTCATCTAGGTTGATTTTAATGCTTAATCTGAATTAGCTACTTAGATTATTGTTGTTAGGTTTATTCTTGCAACGAAAGTTGGTTAATTAGCTAGAAAGAACCTAGGTAAGTAATTTGTCTATTCGCAAGGAAATTTGGTTTAGGGAAATTGTGAATGAACGAATATGAGATTAATGCATGTTTAGAACTCTATAACTCGCAACGAAAGTTGGTTTGCTAGGTTTTTATGTTAGATAGCCTAGAATCTAGGGTTCGTTATATTGAATCACTAACCTCGTTCTTACCTTGTACTGGCAGCGGAATGATTGGTGAAACGAGATCAGTAGCGACTCAGATGCTTCACCTCTACCAGATACACACGCACACAAACCTGGAAAGCCGGGATGCTAGTGCCAAATCTTGGGATTTCTTAGTTTCTGGTGTTTCTGCTTTCTCTGTCAAGAAAGAGTGAACCGCTAGGGTTTCAGGTCGAAACTATAAGTCTTATATTGACCTGGAATGACTAAAACCGAGCATCGGTTAATACCAATTCGTTTAAGTCATAAAATCGAAACATCAGTTTCGAAACCCGATCTGTGTCGACCGACACACATACTGTGTCGATCGACACACCACTATAAACTCAATATTAATGTGTATCCAATACACATCAATATGATCATTACCATAATGATCATTCTCATATTTTACGCTTCCAGTTTTCTTAGGTGTGTGAACCTATAGGATCATATAATACTGGCAGTAAGCCTGCAGCTTACAGATTGCAAGAGGCTTCTAGCAAAACATTGCAACCGCCCAGTATTATACGAATGTCTGATCTCGACTCACAACTATCATCAGGAGTGAGTACAAGTGTGATTTCAGGACACAATCCCAACAATCTCCCACTTGTACTGGAATCATCAGTTCCTATAATCCTTTTGTCTCTATATCTCGATTCGGCATAAGGCAAGATTAGTGTCATCCTTATTAAGCCAATATCGTGTTTATCGAACTCATGATCTATACTGAACAAGACAAAAAACTGAACTACAGTTCGTTTGAGTGCGGCCACACATTTTTTCAGTATTGAATCTTCGATAGGCCTTGAGATATTTATCTCCCGTTATACAGGAGGGACAAATCCCATCTTGTTCCATCCCTGTTCCTACACACACTCCATGATACACCTAAGCAATGCCGTTATAGCCGCCAGTTACGGGTCGACGTTTGACAAGGTCAAAGTGTACCAATTCATATGCTAGAAAGCATGATGAACTCAGGTCTAAGGACTATACTCTATAGTCGTAATGAGAATCTCTCATGACACAGATATAACTATCTTGGAGATTTCTCATTAGCGGGTCACGTCCGATCATATGTTCATCAACATATATCTATGTGACTGACTGTGATAATCATATCATTGACTCCATGAAACTTAGTCAACAGTCACCTCACAATCTAGTATCTCGCGGTTGTCATTGTCCCACTTTGACAGCCTCGACTAGGGACACATCATAATTTATGTCATCTATAACTTATAGGGTTTCATGATCAAGTCCTCAACTTGATGACCTATAATATGGCATAAACTTATTTTGGGACCATTATTTAGATCATAATAAATAATGCTGAAATCAAATTTCATTAAACATATCCAAAAGTATGTTTGCAAGAACATCTTAATATAACTAAAATAAAACCACAAAACTCCCACTGGAATCAAGATTACATCTTGAGATCTCTAATGCCTACAGCAGTCGTATGACTCTCATGCTTAGGCCTTGGGAGTGGCTTAGTCAGAGGATCAGCGACATTCTCGTCCGTTGGAACTCGGCTGATCTTCACATCACCTCTATTGACGATATCACGAATCAGGTGATATCTCCTCTCTACGTGTTTGGACTTCTGGTGTGACCTGGGTTCTTTCGCCTGAGCAATGGCTCCATTGTTGTCACAAAATAAAGCCACTGGCTCCATGATACTAGGAACCACACCAAGTTCAGTCATGAACTTCTTGATCCAAACAGCTTCCTTTGCCGCTTCTGAAGCAGCAACATATTCAGCTTCCGTCGTGGAATCAGCTACGGTATTCTGCTTAGAGCTCTTCCAGCTCACTGCACCGCCATTTAGACAGAAGACTTATCCAGACTGTGATCGGAAATCGTCTCTGTCCGTCTGAAAACTCGCATCAGTGAATCCATTCACCACAAGTTCTTCACTTCCTCCATATACCAATAACTTATTCTTGGTATGTCTCAAATACTTGAGAATATTCTTGACAGCTGTTCAGTGATCTTCACCTGGATCAGATTGGTATCTACTCGTCATGCTTAACGCGTAAGCTACATCTGGACGAGTGCAGAGCATGGCATACATGATAGATCCTATTGCAGAAGCATAAAGAATCCTACCCATGCGTTCTCGCTCAGCCTGTGTCGCCGGACACTGCTTCTTGCTAAGACTAATGCCATGAGACATCGATATGAAGCTCTTCTTGGAATCATGCATCTTGAATCTGTGCAACACTTTATCAATATAAGTGTCCTGGCACAATCCAATCAGCCTGTTCGCTCTATCTCTGTAGATTCTGATTCCAAGAATGTACGCGGCTTCTCCCATGCCTTTCTTGGAAAAACAACTTCCGAGCCAAGTCTTAACAGACTGAAGCAACAGAACGTCATTACCGAGAAGGAGTATGTCATCGACATACAGTACTAGAAACACAATTCCGCTCCCACTAGTCTTCTTGTATACACATGGTTCTTCTTCGTTCTTGATGAAACCAAATTGTTTTACTGCTTCATCAAAACGAAGATTCCAACTCCGTGATGCTTGCTTCAATCCATAAATGGATTTATGAAGCTTGCATACCTTCCCAGCATTCTTAGGATCTACAAAACCCTCAGGTTGTGTCATATACACATCCTCTTCCAGAATACCATTCAGGAAGGCGGTTTTGACATCCATCTGCCAAATCTCATAGTCATAATGAGCGGCAGTTGCTAGAAGAATCCGAATGGATTTAAGCATAGCGACTGGGGAATATGTTTCATCATAGTCAACACCATGAATTTGTTTGAAACCTTTAGCCACCAACCTAGCTTTGTAAATTTGGACATTGCCATCCACGTCAATCTTCTTCTTGAAGATCCATTTACACTCAATGGCTTTTGCACCATTAGGTAAATCGACCAAGGACCATACTTGGTTTTCTGACATGGATCCCATTTCGGATTTAGAGGCTCCAAGCCATTTTTCGGAGTCCGGGCCCATCATTGCTTCCGCGAAGGTCGCTGGTTCGTCACTTTCAATGATCATCAGATCATTGCAATTGGTCACGAGAAATCCATAATATCTCTCGGGTTCGTGACGGATCCTTCCGGATCTGCGAACTTCAGGCTCCACAGGCGCGGGTTCCACAGAACTTTGTGGATCCAACTGCTGCTTTTCCTCAGTAGGTTGAGCAGTCTCCTGTGCATCTTGAATTTCTTCGAGATGTACTTTACTCCCACTGTTTTTCTTAGAAAGAAATTCTCTCTCAAGAAAAGAACAGTCCCGAGCAACAAAAACTTTGTTCTCAGATTGGTTGTAAAAGTAGTAAGCCTTGGTTTCCCTATGATAACCAACGAAGTAACATTTATCTGATTTGGGTGCGAGCTTGTCAGAGATTAAACGTTTGACATAAGCCTCACAACCCCAAATCTTCAGGAAAGACAGACTTGGAATATTCCCAGTCCACAATTCATGTGGTGTCTTTTCCACTGATTTAGATGGAACCCTATTTAGTGTAAACGCAGACGTTTCTAGAGCGTATCCCCAAAAGGATAATGGAAGATCTGAATGACTCATCATAGACCAAACCATATCCAATAAGGTTCGATTCCTCCTCTCTGACACTCCATTCCATTGGGGTGTTCCAGGAGGAGTGAGTTGTGAAACAATTCCACACTCGCTCAGATAGTCGCTGAACTCTTGACTCAAGTATTCTCCTCCGCGATCTGACCGCAGAACTTTGATACTTTTGCCAAGTTGGTTCTGTACTTCATTCTTGAATTCTTTGAATCTATCAAAGGATTCTGACTTGTGTCTCATCAAATAGACATAGCCATACCTACTGAAGTCATCTGTGAAGGTAATGAAGTACTTGTAATTTCCTCTGGCAACAGTGCTCATTGGCCCACATACATCAGTATGAATAAGGCCCAATAAATCACTGGCCCTTTCATTCGGTTTGTTGAAAGGGGCCCTAGCCATTTTGCCCATCAATCAAGATTCGCATTTCTCACATGATTCAAAATCAAATGAGCCCAGAAGCCCATTTCGATGGAGTCTCTGAATGCGTTTCTCATTGATGTGGCCCAAACGACAATGCCATAAGAAAGTCGGGTTTTCGTCATTTGACTTAAACCACTTTGTATTTATGTTAAAGACAGGCATTTCTTGGTTTAAGACATATAACCTATTATCTAATGGGGCGCTACCATAAAACGTACCATCACGATTAAAAGAACAAACTTTATTCTTAACAGCAAAATCAAAACCTTCCAAATCCAAAACGGAAACTGAAATTATGTTTCTGCTAATCGCAGGTACAAAGTAGCAATTATTCAATTCTAAAACCATGCCCGAAGGTAAAGACAAATCATAAGTGCCTACAGCCAATGCAGCAACCTTAGCTCCATTCCCGACTCGTAGCTCCACTTGTCCTTGCTTCAGTGTTCTACTGTTTCTTAGTGCCTGCACATTAGTACAAATATGAGCACCGCAGCCGGTATCCAATACCCACGAAGTAGAACTAGAAGACATAACATTAAGTTCGATAACATAAATACCTGAGTCAGACGCATCATACGTCTTCTTCTTGTAATCTTCCATGAACTTCTTGCAGTCTCTCTTCCAATGCCCTAGTTGATTGCAGTAGTTGCATTTGTCCTCAGGAGAAGGCCCGGATTTGGGCTTGGGCTTGGGCTTGTCTTGACTCTCAGTCTGGACAGCTTTAGCTTTTCCCTTGTCCTTACTAGGTTTCTTAAACCTTTTACCCCCTTGTACCATCAGTACACTAGGAGTTGCCTTCTTGAGATTCGGCTCTGCTGTCTTCAGCAAGCCGTGCAACTCAGTCAATGTCTTAGTCATGTTTTGCATGTTGTAGTTCATGATGAACCGATCAAAACACGACGGAAAAGACTGCAGAATCATGTCAGTGGCTAGCTCCTGGCTAATGGCACAGTCCAGTTTCCCCAGGTTATCAATGTAACCCATCATTTTAAGGACATGATGACTTACTGGACTGTCCTTAGCCAGCTTGCAATCCATGAGAGATTTAACCGTCTGGTATCTCTCTGTGAGAGCTTGCTCCTGAAACAAAGCTTTCAGGCTGTTAATCATCTCAATCGGTGACATCACGTTCTCATATTGCTTCTGCAGCTCAGAGTTCATAGTCACCAGCATTAGACAATTAACGTCTTTGACATCAGCTGAATGCTTATCCCAAGCATTCTTATCTGCCTGCGTGGCATTGGAACGTGGCCTCTCGGGGAGAACTCTTGTAAGGACATATTCCTTGTTCTCCTGCCTGAGAACTATTCTCAGGTTCCGATACCATTCCAAGAAATTTGATCCATTAAGCTTGTCCTTCTCAAGGACGGATCTTAGCGAGAAAGTGTTGATGTGAGTTGAGACAGACATAGCTGTAATTAAAAGAGGTAGAGGTTTTAGTTATGATGCTCAAGAAATGAGAATTCTTATCTACTAAGAAAACTCGCATTGTATTAAAAAAACTATGTTTCCTCAGATGAATACAATAAACCAAGATCCTCAGATCACCAAAATTTGAGTGGGCGACTCGCCATCACCCAAACTTTAGTTATCTAGGTAAACAAATCATTGCTAATTGTACCCAGTACAACTCTTGGTCGCAGATAAGACAATCCATGTCTTATCCACTCTGATGTCTCTGGGCCCAGAACTTCTGATATCCCAGTCAAGTAAACCAATCTCTTCAGTCTTGTGATCATTGACAGTCGCACTGCAAGTCTATCAATGATCACCTGCCTTACTCATGTAGCTGTGGATACCAAGGACTCGAAGGCTATCCAACAACGAAACGAGTCTTGACAGTAGACAAGATCGGGCAAGACATCAAGATCACTTGATATTAAGTTGAGGAAAAGAACTATTTAATCTTGATGCATATCCAATATACATCCAAGAATTTATTAAGTTAATTAAAACAATATAGTTTTATTAAGTTTAGTTTAATCTAGAACTTTGGGAGTAAATTTGGTCCGGCATTCGCAAATTTGAGGTCCAACCATCAAGTCTGCGGTTGGTGTGTCGATCGATGCCAAGCATTGGCATCAGTCGACACAACCCAATTTAAACCGGACTTCGATAGCCGGTCAAACCGGATCGAATTTCTTTAACCGATTCAATCTAATTGAACCGGTCCGGTTTAATGGTCCATGTCGATCGTCACACAACTCTGTGTCGATCGACATTACCCAACCAGATCCGAATTGGTTAATAAACTTAACCATGCGAGATAACCGGTTCAATCCAATTGAACCGATCTATCCATTCGCATAATCTGTGTCGACCGACACACCCAGTGTATCGATCGACATAGTAGGGATACGGATATTCGATCGTTGATCGAAACCCTAAAATTTTAAAACGTTTTGCGGCGTGTCGACCGACACAAGCTTAGTGTCGATCGACACAGTGCGAAAACAACAGTTCATCGTTTTTCAACAGAAACTTAATCCGAGATTAAAATCTTCAAAACACGATTTAACAGGCACTAAACTAATCAAATTCATCAGTATTCGATTTAAATGCCTTAGATTCAATAGACTAAACCCTAACCTGGCTCTGATACCACTATTAGATAGCCTAGCATCTAGGGTTCGTTATATTGAATCACTAACCTCGTTCTTACCTTGTACTGGCAGCGGAATGATTGGTGAAACGAGATTAGTAGCGAATCAGATGCTTCGCCTCTACCAGATACACACACACACAAACCTGGAAAGCCGGGATACTAGTGCCGGATCTTGGGATTTCTTAGTTTCTGGTGTTTCTACTTTCTCTGCCAAGAAAGAGTGAACCGCTAGGGTTTCAGGTCGAAACTATAAGTATTATATTGACCTGGAATGACTAAAACCGAGCATCGGTTAATACCAATTCGTTTAAGTCATAAAATCGAAACATCAGTTTCAAAACCCGATCTGTGTCGACCGACACACATACTGTGTCGATCGACACACCACTATAAACTCAATATTAATGTGTATCCAATACACATCAATATGATCATTACCATAATGATCATTACCATATTTTACGCTTCCAGTTTTCTTAGATGTGTGACCCTATAGGATCATATAATACTGGCAGTAAGCCTACAGCTTACAGATTGCAAGCAGCTTCTAGCAAAACATTGCAACCGCCCAGTATTATACGAATGTCTGATCTCGACTCACAACTATCATCAGGAGTGAGTACAAGTGTGATTTCAGGACACAATCCCAATATTTTAGACATAGGTAATATTCGCAACGAAAGTTGGTTTGTTATACATATGATTCTAGTTCTAGAACCGTTCTTAATTTGATCCAGATTGATTGATTAGTTTATATTCCTGATTTCCTGAGAACTCCCTTGACCTGACGCTTTACATGTCTGCTTGCTACCGTTTATTTACTTTATGCTTTATTTATCTGCTTATTTATAACTCTTCTTAGCTTAATTCGACACTTTATAATCTATCGCAAGATTCTTGAGTCTCTGTGAATTCGACCCCTATATACAACAATTACATATCTGTGCACTTGCGGTGTAGCTCTAGGATATTGAAACTTTGAGTGTATCAAGTTTTTGGCGCTGTTTCCAGGGACTCTTTTGAGTCTTCGATAGATTTAAGTTTAGAGTTTAGACTAGGATTTTATTTTTAGTTTTACTAACTTTTTTTTCTTTTTCTCTTGCGTGTGTTTTAGGTTGTGTGAACAGCTGCATCGATCAACACACCTTTCAGCATCGATCGACACAGCTCACGACTCAGCATCGATCGACGCTTATCCAGCATCGGTCGACGCAATGGTCATGAATCAGCTAGTGCAAGCCTAATCGTGCACTCAAGAGAAATCCGAACAAAGACCTTGTGTTTCTTCAAAACCAGGCTCTTGCAAGACTAGAGCGAACGAACAGAAAAGCACAAAAACCAGTGAAGATGTTGAATCTTAACGCCGTGGTTTTGACTCGGGATGAAGCTGGTGTTCTAAGGGACCTTGATGGTAACACTTACAATAATCAGGGTTAGAAACTTGATGGGGAAGGAAACCCCATTGTTGCACTTGTTGTTGCTGCGGGCGTAGATCAAGCTGGAGGTGTTGAACAAGCTGCTGGCGCACTTGTTGCACATGCGTAAGGGAACGCGCAAGCTGGGATGACTCTTTCTCGGGAAAACGGCTATTTTATGCCTCAACACATGTCCACGGTCCCAATCAATACCTATACTTATTAGTTGTGCCAATTTAAACATCAATTTGTCTAATATTTAAATTGCATACATCAATTTTTGAAAATTGGCAAAAATATACCATCGCCGTTAACTCCTTAAATCAACCGTTAGTGAAAGATAACAAGGCAATGACATGTTAAATTATTTACAGATAGTTTTCAATTTTATTGATTTGTGATGTAAACCCGAAATCAAACCACACTATACCAACTCAAATTAAAATCACAATCCGACCACAGTTTCAAAACTTAAACCATCATCGTCAATCCAGTTGGAATCTGTGTCGAATTCCACCGCAACAAAAGCCAACCCGGATCCGGATTCTCTGGTGAGACCGAGAAATCGGTTGGTGGATCCGATATATTCTCCATCGGGGGAGTTTACGAAAGCTAATCCACCGCCGAATGAGGATGGACTGAGTTTCGTTACTGAAAATGAGAAGTAAGCCGAGAAGCTCAATGGCGATTGTGTCTCTGGGTGTCGGAATCTAACCGCTTTTCCGTAAAGAGCTTTTCCGGCTGTGGAAGTCGGGACGGAAAGCTCGTGAGTGAGTTTGATGGTTTTGTTGTTGAAATGAGCGTCGCTGAGAAGCTTGAGGCTTGAGAGAGTCAACGTTCCGATATCGAATCTCGTCGCCGGAAAATCGCCTCTGGCGTCGGAGGTCGGCTTTAGATATTAGGTTTATGCGGTGTCTTCTCTTGTATTAGTCGCCGATTGTGGTCGTCGAGTTGGTTGAGATATGCAAAGCCTCGCCTCCTCTCTTGTTGGAGGTTTGAAGAATCTCGTTTGTTTTTGTTCTTTGTCGGAGACGGACAATCAGGCAGAGGGCCGAAGAAGATGATAGGTATACGAAGATGGTTATCGAAACCAGCGACATGGTTAATATCCTTGTTGAATTTCTGGATTCTGAGATGGAGATTCAAGAGGAAGCTTCTAAAGTTGTGTTGTTAATCTCTGGGTTTGATTCGTATAAACCTGTTTTTAATCCTATTGTGTGTCATTGGTCATCTGGTTAGGGTTCTTGAAAACGGAAAATGTGTTGTTAGAGAAGCGTCCGCTAAGTGTTTGACGAAATTAACTGAGAAATCAGAGAATTATTGGTCGGTCTCTGCTCATGGAGGAGTCGTGGCTCTGTTAAAGATTTGTTCTTGCGGTGAGTTCGGTTGCGAATTGATCGCTAGCTCGTGTGGAGTGTTTAGAAATCTAGTGGGTGTTGAAGAAATCAAGAGGTACATGATCGAAGAAGACATGGTTTCCATGTTCATCAAGCTTTTGGATTTGTTTAATATA
This sequence comes from Orychophragmus violaceus, assembly GCA_030180135.1. Classification (NCBI taxonomy): domain Eukaryota; kingdom Viridiplantae; phylum Streptophyta; class Magnoliopsida; order Brassicales; family Brassicaceae; genus Orychophragmus; species Orychophragmus violaceus. The sequence goes on along the minus strand of CM058231.1, from coordinate 32,230,622 downwards.
TAATATTGTTTAATATATAATATTACGATATGGAGGTCAATGGTGTACCACATATCGATGCTTGTGATGGACCAGATCTTTTTTTATTTGGAAAAAATTACAAAACGACGTCGTTTTATAACACTGATATTTTTATTAAAATTAGTTTTTTATTTATATGACATTATGACATGTCACCGCCAAGTCATCATCCACAAATGGCTTGGTTATGGAGTTAACGGCGAAAGTATGTTTGGCCGATTTTCAAAAATTGAGGTATGCAATTCAATTATTAGACGAGTTAAAGTTTAAATTGACACAACTAATAAGTATAGGTATTGATTGGGACCGTGGACAAGTGTTGAGGCATGAAATAGCCGTTTTCCCACTCTTGCTTATTACAACAGACATAACGAGTTCTATTATAGCAGGTCTGCTATCAAACCTCCTCTTATTCAGAGGAATGACTTCGAGCTGAAGACTTCTTACTATACTCTTATTGGACAGCATATATTCCATGGTCTTCCACATGAGCATCTTATGGACCACATCGAAATATTTGAGGATCTGATTATATGAATGAAGCACAATGGAGTGAGCTATAACTTCCTGCACTGCAATCTTTTCGACACTCTCTTGGTGGGAAAGCTGTGAATTGGCTGAAGCAGATTCCACCATGTACTCTTACTACTTTGGATGAGACTAAGAAGAAGTTCCTTCGAAACTTATATGATGATGCTAGATATGATCAGTTGAGAGAGGACATTGATATTCATACATTTTCATGCATTTAGGCTTGTATATAGTTCTTGTTTTGACTTCTTTTCTCCATCATTCATACCATTTTGTCGAGTCATTGTCACATCTTGAGTCTAGAGTTGCTTAGGACTAGGATTAGGCATTATAGGCTTGCATTTGGAGTGTTTCTTGTGTTTTGCAGGTGAATGGAGGCATCTAGGAGCATTGGTGAGCTTGGAAGTGGAGTCTTGAGCTCAGAAGACCAAGGAAGAGCCAGCGAAGGACCATATCGGCCTGAGTATCGGTCAGGCGGGCCGATACGACCCCTCGTCAAAATCCTGGAGAACCATATCGGCCCCAGTATCGGTCCACCCAACCGATATGGACTCTCGGATTAATTTTCGAGACTTCATATCGGTTCACATATCGGTCGGGTGGACTGATATGCTCCCACCCAGATTTAATCCGAGACCTGGTATCGGCTCACATATCGGTCCACCTGACCGATATCGTCCCATATTTTCACTTGGATCCGGGTCAACACCCGGTTTGTTCCGGGTTGACCCGGCTCGCACCTTTTAGACTATTTAAGCCAAAAACCTATTTCATTTTGTTTCTTAAGCTGTTTTTGATGTTCTAAACTCTTTTGTAAGAACATATTGGATTCTTTTGATTAATCTAGCACTTCTCTTGTTATTCCATCAACAATCTTTCAATCTCCCACTAATCTACCATGATCAACTCTATTCCTATGAGTTTTGTTGATCTAGCTATGATTAGTGAGTAGTTCTCCATAGGCTTATGGGTTAGGTAGGATTAGGTTGATTAGGGGTGATCAATTGATTTCTAGTGGTTAATTGTTTAATATCTCATCTAGCAAAGTGTGTCTAATGCCTAATTAATCTTGATCACATTGATTAGGATGTTTAGAATTTCTTGTTCACAACATGTTCGATGAAATTCCAGTATCTAGCTTTGTTAGGACTTTCATATTCTAGCGCATGAAAATGTATGTCTAGAGTGATTGTTTGCTGTTTGGAACCTGTTTGAATGCTCGTTTGATTTTAATTCACAAATGATGATTTGTTCTTGAGTTAAGATTAAGTGAAGAATTGGTATTAAGAGATTAAACTGATTTACTTGATGTGTTCCTTGCTAAGAGATTAGCTTTTAGAAGTTTGAATTAGGATTCCTTGATCATCCCGAGTCACCTGTCCGTTGACCTTAACCCTTAGGCCTTATTCTTGTCATTGATTGAACCGTTTGTTTATTTGCTTTTGTTTACTTCTATTTGATTTGAATTCGTTAGGATTGTTAGAAATTAAAAACCAAATTGCTTGATTTGACTCTGAAGGATTAGTATTTGCTTGTTGGTTTTATCCGTCCCAGAATAGGTTCGATACCTCAAAGCTACTTCGATAAGCTTGAGGAATTGATACCTCAAAGGATTGCAAAATCCTAGTTATCAATTTGGCGCCGTCGCCATTTTGGGATTCTGGATATATCAATTCGTTTTCTATTCCTTTTTAGTTCAAGTTATTGTTACTAATTTGCTATTTTCTCTCTTTTTGATGCTAGGTGTATGAACTTGCGCAGCAAAGGGACTACAAACTTAGTTGCAAGAGTTTACGACATCAAAGCACACGAGAGGAGACTAGCAAGGGAACGACGAGCACAAGAACGAGCTGTTCAAGTTGAAAGTGTTGAGCCAACAGTTATGGATAACCACGAGGATGAGCAGCAGCAACAGCAGCAGCAACAAAGGCCGGTTAGGGCTATTGGTGATGGAGATACACCTGACACAAATGCTAACCGGCATGGAATCATTCCACCAGCGGTGAACAATAATAACTTTGAGATCCGCGCTATGGTGATGAACATGGTGCAGAACAATCAGTTCCATGGGTTAGCATCTGAGGACCCGTTGCAGCACTTGGACACCTTTGACAAGATTTGTGCAACCACAAGGCTGAATGGTGTGACTGACGATGGGTTGAAAATGCGTCTCTTCGTTTTCTCTTTGGCAGACAGATCCAAGGATTGGGAAAGCACTATCCCTCCAGGATCCATCACTACCTGGGGAGACCTGAAGAAAGCTTTCCTGAAGAAGTTCTTCTCACCTACTAGGACTGCCCGTTTTCGAAGTGAGCTATCCGGGTTTGTGCAGCGCAACAATGAGAGCTTCGCTGAAGCTTGGGAGAGGTTCAATAAGCTCACCAATCAGTGCCCACATCATGGTTTCACCAAGGAAACACTACTCAGCAACCTCTACCGCGGAGTGCTTCCTAGAATGAGGGCAATGCTTGATTCATGCAGCAATGGACACTTCCTAGGCAAGGGAGTAGATGCAGCTATGGAGCTGATTGAAAATCTAGCACAGAGTGATGGAAACTACAATGAGGATTATGAGAGGACTAATAGAGGATCATCATCTTCAGATGAGAAGTATGAGAAAGAGATAAAGGCTTTGAATGAGAAGTTGGACAAGATGATCTCCATTGGCCAAAAGAACATCAGCTTTGTGAGGCACCCGGAGGATTCTAAGCCACAATTTTATGATGATGATGAGGATTTGACTCAAGAGGAGATTAACTTCATTGCTGGACAAGGTGGTTTCAACAAAGGCTTCAACCAAAACTATAGAAACCACCCAAACTTCTCATACCGCAGCACCAATGTAGCCAATCCTCAAGACCAAGTCTATCCTCAAGCTCCATCTCAAGGACAAGCTCAACAACAAGGTCAACAAGGCTTTCAACAACCTCAACAGCAAAAGCCATATGTCAATTACAACAACCAACAAGGATATGGAAACAAGCCTCAGTTTCAAGGTCAACAAGGCTATGCTCCCAAGCAACAATACCCACCCGGTTTTGGTCAACAACACCAACAAACTTCATCAACCTCGGGAGCTGATAATGATCTGAAAAGTATGATGCAGCAACTCCTTCAAGGGCAAGCCTCAGGAGCTATGGAAGTACGGGACCTTAAGAATGAGCTTCAGAGTTTGACTTCAAGGGTCACAAACATGGAAAACAAGAATGCCTCTACGTCCCGCACTCAAGGTACTTTACCCGGAAAATCTGAGCAAAACCCAAAGGAGTACATCAGCGCTATCACCTTGAGAAGTGGTAAAGAGTTGCAACAAAGTCAAGTGCCCAAGCCTAAGCTAACATCTTCACTCAATGAGGACATTGAAGTTCAAGAAGGGGAGGAGAATTCTGAAAATTCTGCTCTCAACAAAGAGAGTGATAGTGACATGGCTAAGAGGAAAGGAAAGGCTGTAGTTGAAGAAGTAGTGAATGATACACTCAAGAAGAAGGATAGTGTGTTTGTGCCACCACCCTATGAGCCCAAGCTACCCTTTCCGGGCAGATTCAAGAAGAAGCTCCTAGAGAAGTACAAAGCTCCTAGAGAAGTACAAAGCTCTTTTTGACAAGCAGATGAAGAATGTTGAGTTAACCATGCCTTTGATTGATGCCTTCTTGCTAGTTCCTCAGTATAGCAAGTTTTTCAAGGATGCAATCAAGGAAAGAACAAAGGAAGTGCAAGGGATGGTTGTGTTGTCTCATGAGTGTAGTGCAATCATCCAAAGGGATATTGTTCCAAAGAAACTTGAAGATCCTGGCAGTTTTACTCTTCCATGTGCTATCGGTCCATATCGGTTAGAGGGTTGTTTGTGTGATATTGGAGCGAGCGCAAGTTTGATGCCCTTCTCAGTAGCCAAGAGGCTAGGTTTCTCTACCTACAAGGCATGTAGGATCTCCTTGGTTCTTGCAGATAGATCAGTGAGATACCCAATTGGTCTCCTAGAAGATCTTCCGGTGAAAGTAGGAGGATTTGAAGTACCAACAGATTTTATTGTATTGGAGATGGACGAAGAACCAAAGGATCCTTTAATCCTTGGGAGACCTTTCCTTGCCACAGCTGGTGCGATTATAGATGTCAGGAAAGGGAAGATAGACCTCAACCTTGGCAAGGACATAGTGCTCAAATTTGACATCAACAAGGTGATGAAGAAGCCAACCATTCAAGGTCAAATATTTTACATTGAGACTATGGATGAGCTAGCTGATGAACTCCTTGAAGAGTTGAACATGGAGGATCCTTTAGAGGTCACCTTGACCAAGGAATGTGGGGAGTATGGATATCTTCAAGAGGAGAGATGGGCTTACATGAGAGCGCTTGATTCGCACAAGCCTTTGTTAGAAGAGGTTGAGTTCATTGAGCTGGGATCAGATTCAGTGTGTGAGGAGCTGGAGGTGTTTGCTGTAGACATGGGTACTGATGGCACCAAAGGAGTGGAGCTGTGCAAGGAGCAGCTTGTAGCTGATGCTTGGAGCGAGCTTAAGGCGCCAAAGGTTGAGTTAAAGCCCCTTCCGCGGGGGCTTCGGTATTCATTTCTTGGCCCTAACTCTACCTATCCTGTCATTGTGAATGAGTTGCTGAATGATGATGAATTGATTGCTTTGACTACTGAGTTGAAAAAGTTTAGAAAAGCAATAGGATACTCACTCGATGATATAAAAGGATTGTCACCTAGCTTGTGTACTCATAGGATCCACCTTGAAAATGAATCCATGTCTTCTATTGAGCACCAAAGGAGATTGAATCCTAACCTTAAAGAAGTAGTCAAGAAAGAGATTCTAAAATTGCTTGATGCAGGGATAATCTACCCTATCTCGGACAGCACTTGGGTTTATCCCGTGCACTGTCTTCCAAAGAAAGGGGGGATTACTGTGGTTAAAAATGACATTAATGAGCTGATTCCTACTAGAACTATCACTGGGCATAGGATGTGTATTGATTATAGAAAGCTAAATGCCGCGTCTAGGAAGGATCATTTTCCATTACCATTCATTGATCAAATGCTAGAACGCCTTGCTAATCATCCTTTCTATTGCTTTCTTGATGGGTACAGTGGATTCTTTCAGATCCCGATACACCCTAATGATCAGGAGAAAACGACATTCACTTGTCCTTATGGTACCTTTGCTTATCGAAGGATGCCATTTGGCTTGTGCAATGCACCGGCTACCTTTCAACGGTGCATGATGTCTATTTTCTCAGATCTTATTGAGGATATTGTGGAAGTTTTTATGGATGACTTTTCTGTGTATGGTTCTTCTTTCTCCTCCTGTTTGCTGAACTTGTGCAGGGTCTTAAGGAGATGTGAAAAGACGAACCTCGTGCTGAATTGGGAGAAGTGTCACTTCATGGTAACAGAGGGAATTGTGTTGGGGCACAAGATTTCAGAGAATGGTATTGAAGTGGATAAGTCTAAGATAGAGGTGATGACAAGTCTTCAGCCACCAAACTCAGTGAAGGGAATCCGAAGCTTTTTGGGTCATGCAGGGTTCTACCGGCGGTTTATTAAGGACTTCTCCAAGATCGCTAGGCCACTTACACGTCTGCTGTGTAAGGAGACAGATTTTTTGTTTGATGATGAGTGTTTGGCAGCGTTCCACATGATCAAGGAGGCCTTGATTAGTGCCCCGATAGTCCAAGCTCCCGACTGGGAGTTGCCTTTTGAGATCATGTGTGATGCAAGCGACTACGCAGTGGGAGCAGTCCTTGGGCAGAGGAAAGACAAGAAACTCCATGTCATATACTATGCTAGTAGGACATTGGACGATTCTCAAGTGAGGTATGCAACAACTGAGAAAGAGCTTCTTGCTGTGGTATTTGCCTTTGAGAACTTCAGATCATACTTGGTTGGGTCTAAGGTTGTGGTGTACACGGATCATGCTGCGTTAAGGTATCTACTTGCCAAGAAAGATGCCAAGCCAATACTTCTGAGGTGGATACTGCTACTGCAAGAATTTGATTTGGAAATCAAGGATAAGAAAGGCATTGAGAATGGAGTGGCAGACCATTTGTCAAGACTGAGAATTGAGGATGGAATTCCTCTAGATGACTCTCTCCCTGAGGAGCAGCTAATGGCTTGCAAGGCTGTTAAGGATGCTCATGATACAAGAATGAAGATTGAGGAAGTGAACTCTATTGAAGACAAGGAACCGTGGTATGCTGATATAGTCAATTTCCTAGCTGTTGGGAAAGAACCACCAAGCCTCGATAGCTACCAAAGAAAGAAGTTCTTTAGAGATGTCAACAGGTACTATTGGGATGAGCCTTACCTCTACACTTTATGCAAAGATCAGCTCTATAGAAGGTGCATAGCTGATGAAGAAGTGGGAGGCATTCTCCTACATTGCCATGGGTCAGATTATGGTGGTCACTTTGCCACTTTCAAGACGGTTCAAAAGGCTCTACAAGCTGGGTTTTGGTGGCCTACAATGTTCAAAGATGCCCAAGAGTTCATCACTAAGTGTGATCCTTGTCAAAGAAAGGGGAACATAAGTAGAAGGAACGAGATGCCTCAAAACCCCATCCTTGAAGTTGAAGTATTTGATGTGTGGGGCATTGATTTCATGGGACCCTTCCCATCCTCTTACGGGAATAGCTACATCTTAGTAGCTGTGGATTATGTTTCCAAGTGGGTAGAAGCAGTGGCGAGTCCAACTAATGACGCCAAGGTTGTAATAAAGCTATTCAAGAGCATCATCTTCCCAAGATTTGGAATCCCGAGGATTGTGATTAGTGATGGAGGCTCACACTTCATCAATAAGCTATTTGAGAGTCTTTTGAAGAAGTATGGAGTGAAGCATAAGGTTGCAACACCATATCATCCTCAGACAAGTGGCCAAGTTGAAGTGTCCAATAGGCAGATCAAGGCTATCCTAGAGAAGACTGTTGGAGCTTCAAGGAAAGATTGGGCTAAGAAACTTGATGACGCACTGTGGGCGTATAGAACCGCTTTCAAGACTCCATTGGGCACTACACCATTCACCATGTTGTATGGTAAGTCATGTCACTTACCGGTGGAGGTGGAATACAAGGCCATGTGGGCTGTCAAGTTGCTGAACTTTGACATCAAGACCGCAACTGAGAGGAGGTTGATTCAGCTGAATGAACTTGACGAGATACGGCTTGAGGCTTTTGAGAGCTCGAAGATCTATAAGGAGAGGACCAAGCTTTTCCATGATAAGCTGATCCAGAAGAAGGAGTTCAAGGAAGGAGATCTTGTGTTGCTCTTTAACTCCCGTCTGAAACTCTTTCCCGGGAAGCTCAAGTCTAGATGGTCGGGACCGTTTAGAGTGAAGGAGGTGAGACCATATGGAGCAGTGGTACTTTTGGGAAAATCTGATGAAGAGTTCACGGTCAATGGCCAAAGACTCAAGCATTACTCCGTCTCAGAAGCAATAGAGGAAGGAACTTCCATTCCACTCTCTAGCCCTCCCTCAGCTTGAGATCACGGTTTGCAAAGTCGAGCTTAACGACTTTAAATAAAAGCGCACTTGGGAGACATTCCCATGTTTATCCTTGTACATACGTCTTTTGCTTGTTATTTTTGATGTTTTGCTTTGAGCTTTGTCAGGTTTTGGCTTACGGATGAGGTTGTAGATCAGTTGGAGTTGAGCAAAGGCCGCGGAAATGAAGAAAAATGGTGCAGGAACCGATATCGGGTTCTGTATCGGCTGGCCAGGCCGATACGGTTATGGTAAAAATAATCCGAGACTACATATCGGTCTTCGTATCGGTTGGCCAGGCCGATACGGATTTCCCAGAAAGGTCAATATCGGTCTCCGTATCGGTTAACCAAGCCGATACGGTTCTTCGGAATGAACGAATACCGGTCTCCGTATCGGTTAACCAGGCAGATACGGATTGCAAAAATTAAATCCGAGAGTTGATATCGGTTGGTGTATCGGTTGGCCAGGCCGATACGCCCTTCGCCCAGGTAAGTCAATCCGATTCTAAACCGATTTCAAACCGGTTCTGGCCGGATTTTAACCCAACAATCGATTTCTTCCCCTCTTTTCTCCTCCCCACACGCGTTTCTCTCTCTCTCTTTCCTCCTCTTGCGATTGCAACAAGAAACTTTCCAAGTTCTTCCAACTCCATTTTCTCTCTCAAATCTTCACCAAATTTCGAATTTTCAAGTGCTAAATTCAAGGTTTTCTAAGCTCTATCACTTGAAATCATCCTCTACCATCATCCATCATCAGAATAGCAAGGTATAATTCACTCTCTCTCAATTTCGGATTGCTCAAAAAATTTCAGATTTTTAGAACTCGAAATTGTGGATTTTTGCTTGATGATTAAGGATAGAAACCTCTGCTAGACTGTTTTTAGATGATTACCCAACTCAATTGCACCCTAGATTGTTTGAATTTGATCTTTGGTGAATTAGGGTTCTTGAGGATATTGAATTCCGAAAATTCTGGGGGTTTTCTAATTGGATGGTTTCTAATGATGCATTGGATTGTTAAAAGCTTAACTTTGTGATACTACTTGATTTGGATGAGTTTTGTTTCACAAATGTTTCAAATATGTGCATTGAGAGCCTTTGGTTCATGAGATTGTTGAATTGCTCAAGAAAGTGATTGATTTGCTTGTACATTGTGCTTATGCTGAGCTAGAATTGGGTTTGGTTAAGACGCTTAAGCTTGTTTACTGCATTGAAGTTGAAAAAAGTATGCAATTGTTAAGCTCCCACAATTGTTGATCATCAATGCTTTAAGCTCTTATTGATTGTGTTGATAGACTGTGCGATGTACTTATTCGTTCTTTGAGTTGTCTTTTGTAGGACAATGACAAGGAAGAGAGCCAACCCGAGACCCAACCCAAAGGCACAAGAGCCGGTACAAGATGTGGGAACCTCATCAAAAGGAAAAGGGGTAGCAGTTGATGAAGAGGTACAAGAAGCCCCGGTAAAGATTACCCAAGTGCCTTACAAGTACTCCACCTCTGAGATATACGACAAGCTGGAGGGGATACCATTTTGGCCAACCCGATACCCTCACACCCCGACACTTACTGCACTTGGGCTACTGGATGACTACAACGAGATTGTAGAGAACATGGGCCTTAAGGAGTTCTTCAACCTTGCCAGTGACTCTTACCAGAGCTCCGCATGCCAATTCCTCTCATCCATGAAAGCAACAGTTAATATGAGGAGAGCCGCTTTGGCAAGGGAAGTGAGCAGAGGGAAGATTGATTTCCAAATGGGTAGGAAGAAGTACAACATGACGTATGAGGACATAGCTGCAGTTTTTGACTTTCCAGAGAATGGTGCTCAGCTGGGAACTAATATCCCCATTGATAGGGACGACCTCGAGGGTGTTTGGCAGATGATAGCTGATGGGCCCTTTAAGCTGGGAGCTATGAAAGCTGCAAGGATCAGACACCCAGCTATCAGATACGTGCACAAGGCGTTAGCTCACACTTTCTTTGCTAGGAAGGAGGCAAACCAAGTCCACGAACTGGAGATGAAGATACTGTACATTGGGTTGCAGCCTCTCCTGCTCACATTTCCCAACGGTCAGCCCATACCACCAGTTGAGCGCCTCCCAAGCTACACCTCCATTTTGATAGAGCAGTTTGCTGTCCACCGAGATTGGGCAATGTCAGTGAGGGACTCTAGTCCGAAGTTCAGCATGGGTGGCTTGATCACACCGTTGCTTGTGAAGAAGAAGGTAAAACTGGAAGGAAGTCTGGATGAGAAGACATTTGGGGAGCCTACACCAGTAGCATGGATGGATGTTCCGCAGCTTTTCCGAACTCACTACCTCGCCTCCAAGCCGCCTCCAGGGCGCCATCTCTACCGGATGTGCTCGGGTACTTCCCACGAAGAAGGGTATCTCCTCCCAAACCCCGACATTATAAGCTTTGCCAACAGAGCTCATATCAGATTTTTACCGGGGGTAGAGCATGTGTTTGGACCTCACGGGTCACAGAGAGCGACTGCAGCAGAACATGATACTTCCGATGCACCTGCTGGGGTGTATGGGCTGCACAGATACCTTATCGAGCCTCTAGATGATCCTATCGCTAACAAGACAGTCAGAGCACTGAGGGACCAGAACCGGGACCTCCAGAGGCAGAGCAAATGGCACGGTAGGAACATTAAGAAGATGGCTTCCTGCTTGAAGAAAGTGACCAAGGTTCTTAAGATGATTGTGGGGAAGAAAGACAAGAGTAGCGCTGCGGGACAGACCTCCACATCCCGAGAGGCTCAGCCTGGTGTAGATGAGGAGATTCAGGCAACTACTGAGGAGGTGATAGCTGAGGCAGATAACCTGGTTGAGCAGGCTGAGTTGGAGCAAGGCAGGTACTCGGTTGCTGGACACGAGACATCAGGATCTGCACGCATGGCCCATGACTCCTACTATGAGGATCCTCACCGCCACTCTACTCGCGAGGACAAAAGGAAGAAGAGAAGGGCCATGAGGACACCGTCCTGCTCTTCCTCAAACCCGACTTACTCCATGGGGGACTCGTCACCTCCGTACCTCCACTACTAGCCAGGTTACACTCCACCTTTGTACATAGTTTTTCATCTTTTCTTTGTTTGCTTTTTGCTTGTTTTCGGTTTTCTTCCTCGCTTAGATCACACAAGGGACCATATGATTTAAGTTAGGGGGAGAGACCATCTACTAATCTTGAGTCTCATGCATTCATCTAAGGCATAGAAAAACCAAAAAAATTGAAAAATTTCAATAAAAAAAAAAATTCAAAAAGAAAGCATGTAGTTGCAATAGCATATTAGGATCGAGTCTAGTTGCATCATATAGGACGCATGCATTGGGAACAATGATTTGATTTCCTCGTAAGGTTCAATTGGGCTAAACTTGTTTCATACGCTAGCTTCATGCTAGATAGACCACACTAAAGTTGTAACTCGAGATTGACATTGAAAGCTAGAACGAACCATACTTGGATAACTTGCTTTGAAACTTTATTTGATGCTGAAACTTGTTGTGAATTGAAGCTAGCTCTATCTAAGTGAGAACTTTAATTGAATCATCTAATTATCCTTGTTCATGCTTTGTGTGATAAACTCATGGGTACCCCAAAATATTTGAGCAAGCTTATCCTTTCTACCCCTCTCTACTTGCTCAAATAGATTTCCATACCTTTCACCACCCTTATTTCAAACCCCAAACACTTTCTTGAGTGGTAGGCCTATTTGGAACAAGCTCGGTAAAAAGTGTTGAGTATGAGGCGACTAGGAAAAATTCCCATTATAGATGCAAGCTCTTCATCTTTGGCTTTGCAATAGGCTAGAGTTTAAGTTTGGGGGAAGATTTGGGAAAGGAAAAAGAGGGTAAAAAGAAGAAAGAAGTTTGAATGGGATCAAAGTTGTTTGGTAACAAAGAATGAAAAGCTCTTAAGTGTTTTGAAAGAGAATAAAAGAGTCTCAATGTTTTGAAGTGAAAAGAAGCCAATTGGCTCACCAAAAAGAAAAGAAAGTTTGTGAAAGAAGACACTAAAGAAAAGAAAGAAGAGTTTTGAGCTAAGTTGAAAAGAATGAAGTTACCAAGGTTTTCAAAATGTTTTCAATGATCCTTGGGGGTTTCTTGGGAAGTTTTGTATTGTGAAAGAAAGAAAAGGCATCAATAGCCTTGAAAAAGGGTAGAACTCATTTAGGAGGGTTTAGACTAGGAGTTGAAGTTCTTGGGGTATGGGTAGATGGGAATCTATCCTAGTATGCACCAATTGCCTCTAACTCTTAGCATTTTACTATAGCTTGTTCATATTTCCTCCGAGAGAACCTAAATGATTGTGGAGAAGCCTTTCTTTCAGTTGAGACCATCTTTGTCTCAAGACCTTGTCCCTTAAGCCAAATGAGTTTGATCACATTGTTTTGAATAAGGATTCGCTTGAAAAATCTAATGAATGTCAAGGAGCTAGTGGATTTGAATGCTTGTGTAGGTTGAAGGTTAAGCTAGAAGTTTTGTTTTGATGAGTATGGCTATATCCTTGGAGTAGGCTTTTCTCGGTTGCACTTTGGTTGTATAGACTTGAAACTTGTTGAAGCTTGATTGAACCTTTGGATATGAGTTCCCACCTTCAAACCTTTTCCCCAACCTGTTGTGATTGACTAATGCTTGCTTGTGGACAAGCAAGATTCAAGTTTGGGGGAATTGATATTCATACATTTTCATGCATTTAGGCTTGTATATAGTTCTTGTTTTGACTTCTTTTCTCCATCATTCATACCATTTTGTCGAGTCATTGTCACATCTTTAGTCTAGAGTTGCTTAGGACTAGGATTAGGCATTCTAGGCTTGCATTTGGAGTGTTTCTTGTGTTTTGCAGGTGAATGGAGGCATCTAGGAGCATTGGTGAGCTTGGAAGTGGAGTCTTGAGCTCAGAAGACCAAGGAAGAGCCAGCGAAGGACCATATCGGCCTGAGTATCGGTCAGGCGGGCCGATACGACCCCTCGTCAAAATCCCGGAGAACCATATCGGCCCCAGTATCGGTCCACCCAACCGATATGGACTCTCGGATTAATTTTCGAGACTTCATATCGGTTCACATATCGGTCGGGTGGACTGATATGCTCCCACCCAGATTTAATCCGAGACCTGGTATCGGCTCACATATTGGTCCACCTGACCGATATCGTCCCAGATTTTCACTTGGATCCGGGTCAACACCCGGTTTGTTCCGGGTTGACCCGGCTCGCACCTTTTAGACTATTTAAGCCAAAAACCTATTTCATTTTGTTTCTTAAGCTGTTTTTGATGTTCTAAACTCTTTTGTAAGAACATATTGGATTCTTTTGATTAATCTAGCACTTCTCTTGTTATTCCATCAACAATCTTTCAATCTCCCACTAATCTACCATGATCAACTCTATTCCTATGAGTTTTGTTGATCTAGCTATGATTAGTGAGTAGTTCTCCATAGGCTTATGGGTTAGGTAGGATTAGGTTGATTAGGGGTGATCAATTGATTTCTAGTGGTTAATTGTTTAATATCTCATTTAGCAAAGTGTGTCTAATGCCTAATTAATCTTGATCACATTGATTAGGATGTTTAGAATTTCTTGTTCACAACCTGTTCGATGAAATTCCAGTATCTAGCTTTGTTAGGACTTTCATATTCTAACGCATGAAAATGTATGTCTAGAGTGATTGTTTGCTGTTTGGAACCTGTTTGAATGCTCGTTTGATTTTAATTCACAAATGATGATTTGTTCTTGAGTTAAGATTAAGTGAAGAATTGGTATTAAGAGATTAAACTGATTTACTTGATGTGTTCCTTGCTAAGAGATTAGCTTTTAGAAGTTTGAATTAGGATTCCTTGATCATCCCGAGTCACTTGTCCGTTGACCTTAACCCTTAGGCCTTATTCTTGTCATTGATTGAACCATTTGTTTATTTGCTTTTGTTTACTTCTATTTGATTTGAATTCGTTAGGATTGTTAGAAATTAAAAACCAAATTGCTTGATTTAACTCTGAAGGATTAGTATTTGCTTGTTGGTTTTATCCGTCCCAGAATAGGTTCGATACCTCAAAGCTACTTCGATAAGCTTGAGGAATTGATACCTCAAAGGATTGCAAAATCCTAGTTATCAGACATTCTCCATTTCAAACAGGGTCCTACATAAGCTTTAAAGGCTGCTTGGATACATTTCAAGATGTACCAACGTGACTGCCCTTATCATGGTTTCTCTGAAGTTCAGTTGCTGGGCTTAGGGACCAATATGATTATTGGTTTAGGTAGGGCGGTCTCTAGTTTACAATGGCTCAGAAGTATGGTTGGAGATTGTGCTTATCTTCCTATTTCTCATATCTCGAGTTACAGAGGCTTCTGCAAACGCAGAATTGGAGCTGTCCGCCAGATGCATCGATCGACACACCTTTAGTGTCGATTGATGCCCAGCCCAATTGCAGTGTATTTCGAGTTTTGATGGAGTTTCGAACGCTGGTATCATGACCATGGTCGACAAAGCAAGATCGATGCAACAGAGCATCGATCGACACATTCCTAGTGTCAATCGACACACACCTTATCTGAAGGAAAGATCCGCTTTTGAGAAGCTAGCATCGACCGACACTCATCATGCATCGGTCATCACTCAATCCAGACGAGTGCGGGAACTTGAAAAAGTGCCAGAGCGAGTCTATAAGCCTCTTGTACCCTTTCCAAGAGCTCCTAATAAGTCCAAACTGAAGCTGGATGAAGCTAAATGCATTGCAGTCATGGATAAGAAGCTTGTTGAGCTTCCACTGGTTTATTCCTTGAAGAAACACTCTTCTCTGCAGAGATATGTGAAGAAGATGATCTCCACATATGGAGATTTGAAAGAAGGGTTGGTGATGGTTCCTAAACAGGTCAGTGAAGTGTTACAGAACCAGATTCCAGACTCAGGAGTCTTTGTGCTAGACTGTTCCATCTTCAATGACAGCTTCAAGCGTTCTTTGTGTGACTTAGGATCTGGTGTGAATCTCATGCCATACTCTGTGGCTATGAGATTGGGATTGATGGATTTTCAGCTTACTAGGATCTCTCTTATCCTAGCTGATCGATCGAAGAGGACTCCAGAAGGAGTTCTAGAGGACATTGCCATCAAATTTGGAAACTATCTAATTCCAACTGACTTTGTGGTTCCGAAATACAAGGTTGATCCTTCTTGGCTACAGCTGGAGCAGTAATTGCTGTGAGGCGCAGATTGATTGATCTCCATCTGGGAGATAAGCTTTTGAAGTTCATGATGGATAATCTGGAGAAGTCCACCATTGATGGATATAGATTCAATGTTGAGGTGGAGCTAGAGATTCAGATTGGTGAGGCTAAAATGTCAGATATTGGAGAGAAGAAGATGGTGGTTCATCCTGAGCCTACTCTAACATCTTCAGAACCTGCAACTGCTCATAAGCAGAAAGCTCCAGACATCTCACATCCACCAAAGCAAAAGTATGTACCCTCTAGATCTTCAACTACTAACCACATTGATGTGAATGCAGGGAAACGCAGTATACCACCCACACTTCGCTCCCACCCTGGTTCTATTCCCTCATTCCTTGGGAAGTCTTATGCTACTACATCTTATACAATACTTTGGATGAGGATACTTTCACAGTGGCACTCATTGCCTCTGTTGAAACCTCGAGGAGCCTGATCTCTTAACCATAATCAAGCTAATGACTAAAAAACACGTGCTTGGTGGGAGGCAACCCACTGGTAAGTCTGTAGATATGAATTTTAAGTTTAATTTTCATCTTTGGTTTTGTTTGAGTCTTTACAGAGAGTACTAGCGACATGGAAAATCAATATCGATCGACACTCTTTCCCAGTGTCGATCGACGCTTCGCGCGAAAAAGCAAATCGATCAATCCCGCACTTTTCTATACGGATTTACGAAATCGAGGTTTGACCTTGATTTTACTGCTTTGACCGGTTCACTTTTCCAGTGTCGATTGGCACATTTTAATGGGATCGATTGACACTGGCCGCATCGAGGTAAGTAAGTTTCTTTTAAATCGCGTATGTTCTTCATCTTCTCTCCAAACCTCCATTATCGAAAAACTCTCCCACTAACTCGATTTCTCTCATTTCTCAACCAAATCGAGTGATTCCAAAGCCTAACCTGACCGAATTTTTACCATATATCCATATATGTGATCCGTTTGCGTCGAAACCAAGTTATCTGTTCTTAATATCGAATTTTCAGAACCGTTTCAATAAGGTAAAAATTTGATTTTTGCACTATATGCTTGATTAGATGATGGATTGACACTGGTTTAGGTTGTTTGGTAGTGGAATGATGATGCATAAGTATTTTTCACGTTTGATTTTGCAAGTTTTTGAAAATTTAGGTCTGGTGATAGAACTTGTGGAAATTGTGCAGAAATGACGAATTAAAAAACATGAATGAACTTCTTGTGATGTTGTGATTGATACCGTTTGCAGTTTGGAAGAGGATTTGTTAATTTTTTTTTTTCAATTTATTCGACTAATTCCTCTATATGTATGATTTTCGATCGCAGATGCGTCCATAGAGCAAGAGGTTACACACAAATGATGTAGGTCCATCTGGGACAGCACCACCACCTCCTGCACCTCCATCTCCACTACCTATGACTCCTCAGTCTCCTTTGGGTTCTCCAAAGATGCCCTCATATGATTTACCGATACGCCCATGGCCCCGAGGCGAGAGGGATAAGATATGTAAAGAGAAAGTGTGGGATGGGCCGCTGAAGGACATAGTATAGGGGTCTGATTGTGTGCACAGAGAGGTCTTAGACACATGGGACAAGTACGATACATTGTTTTAGAATGGATGGTGTGATGTTTACATTGAGCCTACACGGCTAGTATGCCCTGACCTTCTGAGGATGATGGGTATGACAGATGAGGTTCAATTTTTCCTGAGGAGGATAGGTCTGGGAACTATGACATACACCTGCTACGACCTGTACCCGGAGTTGGTACGACAGTTCATGGCTACAGTACGTGTCACGTACCGGGATTGGAATGCTCGAAATGCACATGAGGGACATTTGTGCTTCATGATACATGGCAGGAGATACATGCTGCCACTGAGCGATATCTGCGTCATTTATTGGTTCAGGAAGGATTACACATGAGCGACACTTCCAGGTGGTTTTCCTGATTTGCAGAGGTTATGGGCTAAATTCAGTTTGACTCTCTATTTCTCGAAGGAGTCGAAGATGAGAAATGTACGACATCCGGTCCTGAGGTATATCGTAAGAGTTTTGGTTACCACGATCATGTGTAAGATGGAGCTAAACAAGATGAGGAAGCAAGATCTGGTTCTACTTCGCCCAGCAGTGGGGCATCTCTGTTCCCATGAGTATCGAAAGGACGGTCCCTACGAGAGGACAAACCTGGGCGCAGTCTTTGTGCATCATTTGGTTAGCTTGCAGGCGAAGCCATATAGAGGTACATGCTCAGGCAAGAAGGAGACAGTGGGGAGTCTTTTGACACCTATCTTTCAGCACTTCCAGATACCACCGGCAGAGTATCAATGCGTACAAGAGTATCCTGAGATTGATGAGGAACATCTGAAGAGTGCAGGCTGGTTGAAGCCAGACTTGGTGTGGTGTTATAGAGATGACATGCAGAGCGTGCGGTCCAGCTTCCATCTGTAGCTTTGACTTTGATAGGTACAAAGGAATCTCTGCGATTTATACCTGATCCGAGAGATAGGAGAGAGGCACCTCATGCTCGTGCCCGCAGAGGAGCTTCTTCCCAAGTTTTTCCTACTCTTGATGAGGACGAGCCTGTTCCTGACCCTGCTGGTGGTCCACACGCGCACTTTCAACTTGCTCTAGAGGCTCCTCCGCCACTCCCTAAATATGATGATGAGCCAAATAGGAAGTATATGGTGGACACGATTAGAGCGATGTGGAGTGGATTGGCTAGAGCACTGAGCTGCACTTGCGTTTGTCCGTCTCACGGTCGTAGACGTCAGAGATCCCCGACACCACCAGATGCAAACAACGAGGATTATGATGCCAAGTTACCTCCTCCGTCCTAGTTACTTCCCTGAGTTTGATTTTTTTTTTTTAAATTTTTTTTTCTTGAGTCAGCTTTGATATTCATTGAGTAAGTTTGTCATGCTTTTGTTGAGTTGTACTTTGTGGAACTTTTATTTATCTATCATGTTGTGTTTGACTTGTTTGTGCGTGATCTAACAGTGCTGACTTTGGGAGAAATTGTGTGACTAACACAATATGCTTGGATCACAATTGTGTCTACGACCTTGGTAGCGATATCCGTAGAGGTGTCGATCGACACCACATTTGTGTCAGTCGACACTACATAAACTATGTGGCGATCGTTCTTTTATGCGCAGAAATATGGGTCGAACAAAGCTCAGCATCGTTTATGCGCAGAAACATGGGTCGACCTAAGCTTAGCACAAACGATGCTAGCTGTGTGTCGGTCGACACCATTCGCGACAGCAGGTAAGAACACTGTTTTCCTCAGTTTCCACACGGTTTTGATTTTTCTATCACCGACTCTAGACTCTATAACATTGGGGACAGTGTTGTTCAAGTATGGGGGAGGTAGTTGTTGACATTGTGTTTTGTTTTCTTAGAGTCAGACCAGTCTGTTTTATCGAGTCAAACCCTTGTATAGGAAACTAGGACTTTTTGAGAAAATCACCACATTTTTCAGGAACTTAAGTGACCATTGGACATACTTGCAGTAAATCTATGACTATTAGAAAACCAAAAACGGATCAACCTACCAATGACACTCATATCACTTCAGGTATTGAGAGGATCCATTATTGAATTCACCCCTAACTTGACTTACTTTTTCTCACCCAAGGGCTTGGTATACTTTGGATCGGATTCCTCTGTCAGTCCTGAAAGTCTTGTAAACCTGTCTGAGTATGGTTCCCTTCTCCCTTCCATTCAAGCAAATAAAAAAGTAATAAATTGCGGATAAGCTAGTAGCTTTGAAGTGATCACGAGAGTGGTAGAGACCTATTACCTCATTTTCTTCATGGAATGTCACTACAAGAAAACTGTCTGATAGCTACGGATTAGCTACAGATTTTCCGTAGCTATTTTTTCAAGCTATGTAAAAAATCAAAATCTGTAGCTATTTCGTAGCTATCCGTAGCTATATAGCTACGAAATAAATTTGTAGTTGTCCGTAGCAAAATAGCTGCGTATAGCTACGACACGTTCGTGGAAATATATAGCTACGAATATCTACGACAAAAAAACGCTGAAATATAGTTACGACATATTTTCGTAGCTATTCGTAGCTATATCTAACGAATATTTAAATATATATGGTATAGATACGACTTTTTGTAGCTATCTGTGACTTTAGGATATAGCTACGGATTTATCCGTAGCTATTCAAGTAGCTATTCAAACCATAAACCCTAAACAAACCCTAAAACTCTAATTAATAACATTTCAATTACCATAACATAACAAACACTAATATTCAACACTTATAAAAATAAAAATATTTTGCAAATCTAATATTTTCAAACATTAACTTATAACCCTAAACACAACTCTTTAAAGCCTATACTAAACCATAATCATACTCTAAACCTAACTATTTCATAAACTATAAAATCAAAATATAAAATTAATTATATATATCTATAATATAAACAAAAGTAATACATAAGTAATACATAAAACTATATACTCTAAACAAACCCTAAAATTCTAAACTATAAACAAAACTCTAATTAAAAAATTCTAATTACTATACCATATCCAAAACTAAGATTCAACACTTATAAAAGAAAAATATTTTCAAAATCTGTTATTTTCAAATATTAACTTATAACCCTAAACACAACCCTTCAAATCCTATATCATAAACCATAATCATACTATAAACCTTACTCTTAATAATAAACTATAAAATTAAAATATAAAATTAATTTTGTATATACAAAAATAATATTTAAACCATTTAAATGTATACTTTACACAAATTAACTACCTTAAAAGCAATAAAATCAAAGTTTAATGAATTTTGTTTGAATTTTACTAATTTTTAATGCTAATAATAAAATAAAAATTCTTAAACAATTTTTTTGTTATTATATACTCATAAAGAAATTTTAACACTATTAAAATAAAGAAAACTAATGTAAACCAAATTTAAAATCAAATTAATCACTTTTAGTTATTATACATACTCATTTTATTATTTTTAAATAATTTATAAATTTTAATATTTTAAAATTTTTTATCTCTAACACTTTTAAATTTACCATTTAAAAAAAAATATTTGAGCCATTTGTATTATTTTAAATCAATGTTTGATTATTATATGTTAAGTATAATAAAAAAACAAATTTATTTGCTAAGATTGTGTCATGCGGATAACTCTTATTGGCCGTTGATTAAAACAGATGAATGGTTCAGACTTTATATAGCAGAGGTGGGGATCACACTTCTGGACCATTAGATCTCTACCCAACTTTAAATCTCAACCGTCCATTTACCTCTTCACTCATTAACCTAATCAGCCTTACCCATCTTCCCTCACGACCCGCCGTCTCTCATCATCCTTAGGCTTTTTTTTTAATAAAAATTACAAGTTTACATAAGAAATGAAAGTTGAAGATGAATCCACGATGGGGAATCGAAGACGAAGACGAAGACGAAGATCCGGCGATGATCCGCGATGGGGAATCGAAGACGATGAGCCGCCGGAGCCTTTGGATAACGCACCTCTCGTGAAGAAATCAAAGATTCGGCAATGGGGAGTCGTTGCATAGAAGATCCGGCTTCCGTCATGAGTTTTAGGTGGTGAGCGAGAGAGAGAGAAGACGGAGACGAAGCCGGTGGTGTTGACAGATGAAGACATCGCTCTGTGTTGGAGAGGAGATGGTGGTGTTGGCGGCTGCCGTCGTGAACTTCAGGTGGTGGGAAGACGAAGACGGTGAGACGACGAAGACGAGCTGAGAGAGACAATGACAGTTGTCACCGGAGTCGACGGCTCTGGTAGCCGGAGTTATATGCTGAAGCCGGCGGCGGTGATCCCAATCACCGGAGTCGACGACTTGTATTGTTTTTTGTTTTTTTTCATAAAAAATAATTATTTAATGTAAATTTATCTTTATATTAATTGAAAAGTGTTTTTGGTCTTATATGAAGGATTGTTTAGTTGATCCTGATTCAATTCTTAGATTCATATCAACCTAAACATGCGGATCTAGGTTCTTCTCAGAATAGAAACAAACAAATGATGATCTCACCTTATACCTGTTTGCAGCGGAAAGAGATGGTATGTCTGAGATCAGAGAAACACCGAGGGATGAATCCTCCAAAGGTTCACACACGCGATCACAGAAAACGGCTGCTAGACCACAAGGAGCTCGGCGCAGAGAGAGAGAGTTTTCGGCTGAGGGGCTAGGGTTAATTGTTCAGAAACTCGAGTTTTACCTTATAAAACTTGTCCGATTCCGTTTGGGCCATTTGGCCCAAACACCAATTAACTCGACGGCATTCGCGCACTGTGTCGACCGACACACCTTGTGTATCGATCGACACAGAGTAGCTAAACCGTTTTATTCTCTCTAAGTACAGTAAATGCCTAGCACTTTTACCGTACTTCTGCTAAACCGTTCCTACACATTTTCCTGTTAGCTTAGGCGTGTGACCCATATGGGATCATATAATAAAGGCAATAAGTCCAAGACTTATAGATCATGAGCGGACTCTAGCAAGCCATCATGACCCCCAGTATTATATGACTTATGTCTGATCATTGACATACTCTTACTTTCTAGAGACAGTACCGAGATTACTGGACACAATTCCAACAATCTCCCACTTGTACTGGAATCTCTGTATTCATAATCCTTTTGTCACAATATCTCGATTAGTCATAAGGCAAGATTGGTGTCATCCTTATAGAGCCTAATCTTGTTCATCGGACTCTGATTCGATACTGACAATCCAAACGACTCGGGACAGTCCGTTTGAGCATGGCCATGCATTTTCAAGTATTCAAATCTCCGATTGGCCTAGAGATATTCACTCCATTTATATTGGAGGGATAAATTCCGTCTTGTTCCATCACTGTAAACTACTCATTTCATAATGTACCCAAACAAGGTCCTTATAACTATCGCAGAACGATAGCGTTAGACAATGATCAAAGTGCATCAATCCATGTGCAGTCACATGCATGCGAACTCAGGTCTAAGGACTATACTCTATAGTCGTAGTAAGAATCTCTTATGACACAGATATAAATATCCTGAAGAGTTCTTATAAGCGGGTCTTGTCCGGTCGTATGTTCCCAAACATACACCTATGTACTGACTTTGATGCCGCGCATCTATGACACACTGAGACTTTGTCATAAGTCACGTACCAATCCAGTCTCACACGGTTGTTGGTGTTCCAATTTCAACAACCTTCGACTAGGGACGGGATGATATAAAACATCTATCAAATATAGGGTCTCATGATCAAGCTAAATGACTTCGATGACTCAAGATCAAGTCATTTACTTCGATGACCTATAAAATGGTTCATATCACTTTGGAACGATTATTTCATCACAGTTAAAATAATCTTGAAATAATAATTTCATTAAACATCTTAAATGTTATTTCAAGAACATATCCAATAACTAAATAAAGCCCTTTAATAACTCCCACTGAAATTAAGACTATATCTTAATTTCACTTATCCTACAGCAACAGTCCGCGACTCGTGCTTTGGCCTAAGGAGTGGCTTCGTTAATAGATTAGCAACGTTCTCATTCGTTGAAACTTGTTGATCTACTTAACATCTCTGTCATTTATCTCACGGAATAGGTTATACCTATCCTCAAGGTGTTTGGACATCTGATGTGCAGCTAGTCTCATCTATGCTGGAAATCACATCAAGTTCAGTGACGAACTCTTCTTTCCAAACAACCTCTTTCGCCACTTCCCAAGTTGCGAAATGTTCAGCTTAAGTCATGGAGTCAGCAACAGTGCCTTGCACCGCCAGATAGACACAAGATATAACCGGACTGTGATCGGAAATCATCTTTGTCTATTGGAAACTTGCGTTTCAGACTCTGTCGACTCGTAGCACCTCACTTTCTCCGTAACTCAAGAATTTATCCTTAGTATTCCTCAAATACTTTAGGATATTCTTTACGGCAATCCAGTGTTTCTTTGCTGGATTTGACTGGTCTTTACTTGTCTTGCTTAACATTAAAGCAACATCAAACAAGTACGTTTCATGGCATACATGATAGATCCAATTGCCGACGCATATGGAATCTTATCCATGCATTTAAGCTCAGCAGTTATCGTAGGATACTGTATCTTGCTTAACTTAATGCCATGTGACATTGGCATAAAACCCTTCTTGGATTGCTCAAAATGTGTAGGACTTTGTCAATTTAAGAATCCTGACTTTGTCCTACCAGCTCTTTTGGATCTCTATCTTTAGATCCAAAATCCAAGAACTACGTGGCTTTGCCCATGTCAATCATTAAACCAACTCCCAAGCTAGTCCTTTACCGACTACAGCGTTGGGACGTTATATCCGAGAATCAGTATGTCATCGACATACACTTTGAGAAATGCAATATCGCTCCCACTAATCTATTAGTAAACACACAGTTCCGCTTCGTTTCTGTTCAAGTCAAAACCTTGACTATTTCAACAGAACGAAGATTCCAACTCCGATATGTTTGCTTCCATCCATGAATGGATCGATTAAGCCAACTTACACAAAATGTAATTCTTCGGAGTCTGGGCTCACTTTCGCTTCCTAGAATTTCGCAGATTCGTCGCTTTCAATGATCATCAGATCATGCGAACATTCAATGATCATCAGGCTGAACTAATGACGAGAATTCACTCTCGGATTAGTGACTGATTCTTTCATATCTGCGAACTTCAGGCTCCACAGGTGTAGATTCTACAGAAATCTGTAAATCCTTCCGCTGCTCTCCCTCAATAGGTTAAGCAGCCTCCTGTATTTCTCGAATTTCTTCGAGTTGTACTTTTACTCCCACTGTTCTTCTTGGAAAGTAACTTCCCTTCTTAGAAAACAGAATGGTCGTAAAAATACTTTTTACTCCCACTGTTCTTCTTGGAAAGTAATTTCCCTTCTTAGAAAACAGAATGGTCGTAAAAGTACCGAGCCTTGGTTTCCGTAAAAGTAACAAGCCTTAGTTTCTCTAGGACAACCAGCGAAGTAGCACAACTACAAATACTCAGTAAAGACAAATTTGGATCGATTCCAATCCACATTTACGTGGTGTCTTTCAACTGATATTGGTGGAACTATTTCAGCGTAAACTTAGATAATTTAGAGCGTTATAATATCATGGAAGATTCGTGTGACTCATCTTTAATCATTTCTAATAAGATCTGATTCTTTCTCACAGAAAAACCTTCAGGTTTTCAGGAGAAATGAGCTGTGAAAACGATTTCACACTCATTCAGATGATCACACAATCAATGACTTAAGTATTCTCACTCGTGATTTAATCCAGAGTCTTAATACTTTTGTCATTCAGATCCTATACTTCATTCTGGAACTCTTTCGACCATGTCAAAGAATTCCGACTTGTGTCTCATCAAATGAACACAGTCACACTCACTGAAACAATCAGTAGAGACAATGAAGTACAGGAGATTTTTTCCTGGCATTACTGCTCATTGGGCCACATACATGAGTATGTTCCAGGTCCAATAAGCCTTTGGGCCTTTCTCTAGCTCGGCTAAGATAGGCCCTTTACCTTTTGGTCTAGTAAACAGAATTCAAGTCTCATAAGATATTTTATCAAATGAGCCCAACAGTCCATGACTATGGGATTTCTGAATCCGACTTACTCTATGTGACCAAGACTTTATGCCAAGAAAAATCAGGTTTAATTCATCAGATTTAAACCAATTCGGTACTTATGTTATATTTAGGCACTCTTTGGTTTAAGATATAAAACCCATTCCATGAATAGGGTGCTACAATTAATATTTCATTAAGATCAAAAGAACAAAACTTGTCTTTTATCAAAATGAAAAACATTCAAATTCTTACAAGAAAATGAAAGACAATTCTGCTTAAAGCAGGTACATTGTAGCAATTACTTAATACAAAACCAAGCCTAAAAGGGATCTATAAGTGAAAACCCTACGGCTGAGGCAGCATCCCAAGCTCCTTCCAGACATGTAGTGTCACTTGCCCTTCCTTCAACGTTCTACTGTTGCTTAGGCTCTGCATATTATCACAAATATCAGTGCCACAACCAGTATCCAATACCCTTAAGGACGTTCTATTGTTGCTTAGGCTCTGCATATTATCACAAATATCAGTGCCACAACCAGTATTCAATACCTTTAAGGTAGAACTTGAAGTAATAACATGAATACCTGAGGAAGTAGTCTCATACATCAACTTCAATTCCTCATCATCTTCCATGAATTTAATGCAATTTCTCTTCCAATGCCCTGTCTCCTTACAGTAGCAGCACTTACCAACGCAAGAGGTATCTGACTCGGGCTCAGAAGACACACGCTTGCCATGATTCAAAATCTGGACAACTTTGTCTTCACCCTTGTCAGCATTAGGTTTAGTAAACCTACCCTTCTCATTCATGAGATTGTACAGGGTACTCTTCACGTTTGGCTCAACTGTCTTGAGCATATCATGCAGTTCAGTCAGCGTCTTCGTTAAGCCTTTCTTGATATAGTTCTTTCTGAACTTATCATAGCTTGACGGCAGTGACTGCAGAATGATTTCAGTTGCCAACTCTTGGCTAACTGGATAATCCAGTTTCCTCAGGTTATCAATGTAACCCATCATTTTACTGACATGAGGACTCACTGGATTATCATTTGGTAGCTTGCAGCTAGTGAGAGACTTAACCAACTGGTATCTCTCCACCCTTATCTGCTCCTGAAATTTCAATTTCAGGCTGCTGATCATCTCTATTGGCGACTCCATGTTCTCATATTGCTTCCGCAAGTCTGAGTCCATGGTAGCCAATATCAGACCACGCACATCTACCGCATCATTATAATGCTTATTCCAAGCATCATATACTGCATGAGAAGCATTGGACCCGATCCTCACGGGGAGAGCTCTCTCAAGGACATAGTCCTTTCTCTCCTGTCTGAGGACTAGCCTCAGGTTCCGCGACCAAGTCAAGAAATTTGATCCGTTCAGCTTGTCCATCTCAAGGACAGACCGGATCGAGAAAGTGTTTTGATTGTTTGAGCTAGTCATAACTGAAAATTAAGATAAAAGGATTTTAGTTAATATGTTCAATATGATTAATCTCGTATTAAATTTAATATGATTAATCACGCATTATATTCAATAACATAAGTTACCCTCAATAGAATATAATGATTCCAAGATCCACATATAACTAAGATTAAAGTGGGCCACTGGCCGTCACCAAACCTTAGCTTATATCGGTAAGCCCTATATCGGCTAATTATATCCGTGATATAACTCTTGGTTGTGAATCTGGGCCCGAGGCCCAATCCACTCTGATGTCTCAAGGCCCGGGACTCCCGATGGCCCAGTCAAGAAAACCAGACTATACAGTCATGTAATCATTAATGTCTGGGACTCCCAATGACATTTATGAATCACAAACCGTCTTATCCACGCAAAAGCAGACACCCTCACACTGTAAGGCCATGAATACAATTGAATGGGCTTCGACAGCTGACATAGAATGGACAAGACATCCAACGCTTGATATTATTTGAGGTTCGTAGGTTTATTTAAAAATTCATTCCCAAAATAGAAGATTACTATTTCGGGAAACTTTCCATTTTTGGAAACCTACTATTTTTGGAAACTTTCTAAAATTGGAAACTTTCTAAAAACGGAAACTTTCTAACTTTAGAAATTTCTTAAAATCCGAATCATGCAAATCTAGAAACTTTTATAAATTAAGAAACTTTCTAATTTCAAAATATCGGAAACTTTAATTTAAAATCGATTTATATTCTTTATAAAATAAATTTTAAATTAATGTGAAGAAAGACTCAAATAATTGGCCCAATTGTTTTAACCTCTTGGCCCGAGGCCCAAGAATTGGTCCATGTCCAAGACATGACCCAATTGTCCAATTAAATGACATAACCGGTCTGGTTCATTAAAATTGGTCTAACCAAATTTTAATTACTACGATGACCACAATTGTCAACCGGTTATTTACTAAACCGGATTTTCTCAATTTATTTGGTCCAACCAAATCAAATTAGAAAATCCTGGTTTAGGCACTAAATCCAATAATTCTTTCGACATTGGATTTCTTGTCCCGGTTTAACCAGACTTAATAAAATTATTAAATCTGTTTATTAAACCAGGACGAATTAATTTTAATCAAAATATTAAACCGAGCCTTAAACCAACCATGTCGATCGATGAACCAACCGTGTCGATCGATCCATCAACCGCATCGGTCGATGCTCTTAGCATCGATCCTGCATCGATCCTGCATCGATCGATGCTTTCACGCGTTAACAGGGTTAGCCGATAGGCTGTATCGACCGATCCATGCGATCGTATCGATCGATCCATGCGATCGCAGTCGATACAGACCTTTTGAAATCGCATTCTACCAAATCATATAGCTTGGTTTCTGCAATTTTATGTGTGTTTAGGTTTCAATTCTTGTTACTTAAGTGGTTTCTCTTATCAGTAGTTGATTCAAAACACTTTTAAACAAGAAAACAATCCTAAACATGAATCTAAACAAGAAAAACCAGAACCATTGGCTCTGATACCACTGAAGGATTGTTTAGTTGATCCTGATTCAATTCTTAGATTCATATCAACCTAAACATGCGGATCTAGGTTCTTCTCAGAATAGAAACAAACAAATGATGATCTCACCTTATACCTGTTTGCAGCGGAAAGAGATGGTATGTCTGAGATCAGAGAAACACCGAGGGATGAATCCTCCAAAGGTTCACACACGCGATCACAGAAAACGGCTGCTAGACCACAAGGAGCTCGGCGCAGAGAGAGAGAGTTTTCGGCTGAGGGGCTAGGGTTAATTGTTCAGAAACTCGAGTTTTACCTTATAAAACTTGTCCGATTCCGTTTGGGCCATTTGGCCCAAACACCAATTAACTCGACGGCATTCGCGCACTGTGTCGACCGACACACCTTGTGTATCGATCGACACAGAGTAGCTAAACCGTTTTATTCTCTCTAAGTACAGTAAATGCCTAGCACTTTTACCGTACTTCTGCTAAACCGTTCCTACACATTTTCCTGTTAGCTTAGGCGTGTGACCCATATGGGATCATATAATAAAGGCAATAAGTCCAAGACTTATAGATCATGAGCGGACTCTAGCAAGCCATCATGACCCCCAGTATTATATGACTTATGTCTGATCATTGACATACTCTTACTTTCTAGAGACAGTACCGAGATTACTGGACACAATTCCAACATTATATTCACTCTCAAAATGGTTGATTACTAAATTACCATTAATGAAATTAGGCTTTTTTACTATGTTAACCTTAGCTATGTTTATAATTTTGTAATTTATTATATTAGTTTTAAATTTAGTTTTATTTTATTTTAGAGATATACATTATCTGAATAAAAAATAAGAAGATAAATACGAAAAATATTTTTGATTATGAGTTTTTTAATATCGATAACTATGACTATTATGGATAATACAAATTTATATAGTAAATTCGTATTAATTATATGGATTTTAAATTTAGATAAATATAAACAATACATATATATATAACCTTGAAAAAAAATAAAAAGTAAGATGGTAAAGATGAAAATATTTATGAAGATTTTTAAACATTAATAAATATGTTTGTTATAGATGTTAATAAATATATTTGTTATAAATGTTAATAAATATGTTTGTTAAATATTAATCTTTATTAAGTATAATAATGTTTATATCTATATTTAATAACAAATAGTTTGATATAGATTTTATTATAATTTTATTATTGTTAAATAAAATTGATGATTTTTATTTTTAGAAAATTTATGTGTTATAATGTAAATAAGAATGTTTTAGTAAGAGGTTAAGTATAACAATGTTTATATTTATATTTAATTACAAATAGTCTGATATTGATTTTTTATAATAATATTATTGTTAAAATAAAATTATTATATTTTATTTTTAGAAAATTTGGATGGTAATAATGTTTGTGCTCGCACATGGTACGAGCGAATCATACTAGTTTTATTATAAATATTAACTTAAATAAAAACAAATTTATTTTATGTTTTTAATTTTTTTTTAAATGGTAAATAATAGCTACGACAATAATCGTAGCTAGTCGTAGATATAATAGCCATGAATATCTGTTATGGCTATTCATAGCTATTAGCTACGGATACGTTTGTAACTATTCCGTAGACACGTTGCTATGGATAGCTACGAAAGTTCAATAGCTATGAGCGTTTAAACGGGGATTAGAGTCGTAGCTATCCGTAGCTATGACCCAGTTTTCTTGTAGTGTGTGTTCAAAGTAATACCAAATAAAGGGAAGAGCAGCTGATAAAAAAATGATACCCAAAGGAAAATAATCAACTGCTGTAGTGAGAAAAGGGAGAAGAAACGAACCAGAAGTTGACAGTCTTGTGATCAGGTACTGATTGAGAAAGAGTCTGTGTGTCCTCTGATCGATACTCCCTTGGTGAGACCGCACCTAATTGATTATAGAGGTCAGTATGGTGAGTTTGAATGCTCTGAAGTTGATTGTGGAGTTTACTAGGGACATTTTCTAAGTGTGGGGGAAGAACATTGTGGTCTTGATTTCTAGAGGCTTGTTTTCATGTGTCTTACTAAAGGGCATGTGAATGTGGTGCTCTGGCAATAAAATGAGTTTCTAAAGTTTTCAAACTTCTTCTCCTGATCTTGGTTTTCTGTTTGCTTGAGGACAAGCAAATGCTAAGTGTGGGGGAGTTGATATATCATGGTTTTTATGGGTTTTAACCATGATATAGGTCTTTATTATTGAATCTTTTATGTGTTTTGGAGTCTTTTAGAATTTTTTACAGGATTTAGCACGTTTGGAGCACATTTGGATATTATGGTGCATTATGGAGACTTGTGTCGATCCATATACATTTGGTGTCGGTCGATGCATGGTCGACGCAGAGGAGCTGATATTACCGTAAATTCATCGATCTCAGATATTGTCCTAGTCCGATATTCACATCACGATCAAGTGTCGATCGACACTGCCTTGGTGTCGGTCGACATAGACCCTGATTCAGGAAGACCTTCTCAATTTACAAGTTTTAGAAAATTGCAGTTTGGCCCAGAAATTTCTCATAATTGCAAAGAAGCCCAAAACGTGTTTAGACTACTATATTAGGAGTTTAAAACCATTGTTTAGGCTACGCTTTATTTAACATTCAGAGAGATTATGAGCTTTGAGGGGCTGATCCGATACTCGACAGAGAGAAGATTTCGAACCCCTATTTCTTATTCTCTTTTATGGTATTGAGTATTCTATTCATTATGATTTGTGTTTCATTGATCATGTCTCAGTAGTTTACTAATTAGGTTTAGGGATTCTCATTAGGGATTTTATGAAATATTAGGTTAATTAATCTATAAGGATTCATAACTTCTAGTTCTTCATCTAGGTTGATCTTAATGCTTAATATGAATTAACTACTTAGATTATTGTTGTTAGGTTGATTCTCGCAACGAAATTTGGTTAATTAGCTAGAAAGAACCTAGGTGATATATTTGTCTATTCGCAAAGAAATTTTGTTTAGGAAAATTGTGAACGAATGAAGTTGAGATTAATGCATGTTTAGAACTCTAGAACTTGCAACGAAAGTTGGTTTTCTATGTTGTTAGACATAGTTAATACTCTCAACGAAAGTTGGTCTGGTATATTCCTATGATTCTAGTTCTAGAATCGTACTTAATTTGATCTCTATTGATTGATTAGTTTATATTTCTAATTTCCTGAGAACTTCCTTGACCCGACGCTTTACATGTATGCTTGCAACCGTTTGTTTACTTTCTGCTTTATTTATCTGCTTATTCACTACTCTGCTTAGCTTAATTCGACGCTTTATAATCTATCGTAAGATTCATGAGTCTCTGTGGCAGAGACTCGACCCCTATATACTACAATTTCATATTTGTGCACCACTACAAGAAAACAGGTATGTTGGGACGTCTCTTTTAGTCCCAAATTCGTCGTAAAAGCCGTTTTGGGACTAGTTTACAATGAATGATTTTTCGTCGTTAAACGTTCGTCGTAAAACAATAATCGACGTAAATTCGTCGTAAAATTACGTCGACAAAAGATTCGTCGTAATTTCGATGTCGATTTTAAGACGAATATTTGTCGTCGTAATTTTACGAAGAATTTACGACGAATTATAGTTTGGTCGTAAATTCGTCGTAAAGCCGATGCAAAGTTACGACGAAAAGATTTCGTCGTAAGACTTTGTCCCAACAGACATGTTTTCTTGTAGTGCACTTGCGGTGTAGCTCTAGGGTATTGAAACTCTTAGCGTATCAAATTTTTGTTAGGTTGGACTCATGGCAAGCATAAGGGCATTGCTTGAGAGAACATGAGCATTAGAAACCGTGCATGTGATTCTCGAGAGATTGGAAGCCGATTTGAAGGCAGATGGTCAATTCACTGTATGTATCTAGTTTTGCTCTCTTTATATTGTGGTTTCACTTCTTCACGTTGTTGCAAACATGGGAGGAACGGATGTTGAGGAAGTGGCTGCACGTGTGAAAACCAACCCATCAATATCAGGATTGCATGTAAAGTTTGAAAGCATCTGTAGGTCTCAAAGACTCCTTAGTTCCAACTGAATAATATGTTTAGTGTATATCTGGTGTATTTTGACTGATAGTATGTGATAGTTTAGACGATTGTGCTTCTTTTGTGATGTGCAGGGACCAACAATAAGTCCAATTTACTGTCAACGAGATGGACAAATATTGATTGAGTTATATGCCATTGTGATATGTGTACCCAACAAAGCTCTATACGATTTTGTGTAGCAACTGAGGGCGGTTTGTAATGCCATCCATCCATCTTCGCTTCCACCTCCCTTTTACTCTAACATGTGTCATTTTTCAACGGGATTTACAAAGAGATTGATTGCGTTTACTCGTAAAATTTATCACCCCAAACCATTTGCGTATTGCCTAAAATGGTGCAGATTATGTTGTCGAATCTCAAATGTTTAGTTTAGCTATATGTCATGAAATGTGTGATTGCAGGTGGGAGGAAGTAGGGTGCTGGTGTAGCCTCTAACATACATTTTCGACGAGGACACTCCCAGATGGAGTAAGCTTCTGAGAAATCTCGGCCTTTGATGTTGCTTTCACATTACTCAGACGAGACTTTGGTTTAGTCAGATGCATTCGTAGAAGGAATTCTAGAGTAAAAAGAGATCATTTGGGTCAAACACTCCAATTATTTTTACATTTGAATGTTATTTCAGACTTTGAACTCGGCTTTGTAATCTTTACAATATGTAATATATTTGTCATCTATTTGATATTTTGTTAAATCTAATATTTCTAGAAATTTAGCAAAAACAAAAATCCAAATTGTAACATACCCAAACTGGCCCAATTAAAATTTTTGAGAAAAGAAGAGGAAAGTCCATTAGTCAAGCCCAAAAGCCATTTTCCTTTCCAAAACCCTAGTTTTTCCCTTATAAATAGGAGCCACTTCTTTTGGAGAAACCAAGAAGAAAAAGATCTCGGCGAAGCCCTACCTCTCCATCGCCGCAGCCTCAGCCTCCAGAAGGTAGATCTGATACTCCTCCATCGTCTAGAGTCCAAGGAGATCCGGTAAGCCCATTGTTAGATCTGATTTCTTCCAACCCGAGATCTAAAACCTCCATATCTTTCTAACCGTGAGGAATCTGGGAAATCTGAGACCACCATCGCGTTCCTCTCGTAGAGACGAAGCCGTAGCCGTTAACCGATCCTCCATAGCCGTCTGGACGCACCCGCAATCGCCAAAGGAAGATCCGCCGGTTCTCCACGCGCCGCCGCACGCGCCGCCGCCGCCGGAGCCACGCGCCGCCGCCGTCCGCCGGGAGCCTCCGCCGTCGCCGCCGTCCCTCGCCGGAGCTCCGCCGCCGCCGACCACCGGAGCCACCGCCAACCGCCGCCGAGTCAACTCGGCCGGCGACCGAGTCAACTCGGTTGACCGGGTCGGGTCGGTTGACCGGGTTGGGTTGACCGGTTCGGGTCGGTTGACCGGGTCGGGTTGACCGTTGACCGTTGACCAGTCCGGTTTAGGTTAACCGGTTCAATTTCCAATTTCGATTCTGATTTCAATTCTGATTTCCGGTTTAGGTCGGTTAAGCTGGTTTGAGCAGGGTATTTTCAATCGATCATATCTAGCTCATCCTAAGCCCGATTTAAGCGATTCAAAAGCCCATATCACTCGATTTCTCGTCCTCTTTCCAGATCTGATGTCCGTTCGGGTCAGTGGGGATGCTAATTCACGGTTTTTCCCTCTTCTTTGGCTAAGGTGAGGACCGAACGTGATCTCCCTTACTTCATTCAATTCCGGGCGATAGTCCCTTGTTAATGTCGTCTTTCCTAGGTAGTGTAGGGTTAGTGATACGTCTGATGTGATTGCTGGAGAACGTAGAATGCTAGGTTATCGCTGAGCCTGAAAATGTTGGTTGTGCGTGATGGATATGATTGTATAGAACTGTGATAGGTCCCCCGAAAGGGTGTTTCTTGGCGGCTCGCGTATAACGAGTTTTGGTACGCGACCCTTGTATCGTCGGGAGGTCTTGGCGAGCCTCCCCAGTGAAATGGCCGTGGGCCCAGTGATACCGGGTGGGCCGGTTGTGTGTGCCTTCGGGCCAATGTAGGGGTTCATGAGTGCGGAAGCGCGAGTGGATGTAGTTTGCGTGGTGAAAGCCTTCGGGCCTGTTTGCAAGGTGATATTAGCTTAGGACTTGTGATCCGTAGTTGTGTGGTGTAAGCGGGATAGCGGACTCCCTAAGTCCGTCCTCACTGGGTGATTGTGTTTGAAACAATTACTCAGGCCTCTTTCCCCTTTCCTGTCCCCGTTTTCTTGCAGGTCCGGATGCGGGATCGATACAGTCGAGTGACGTCTTGGTGGTTTTCAATAAGAAGGAAGCG
This sequence comes from Orychophragmus violaceus, assembly GCA_030180135.1. Lineage (NCBI taxonomy): Eukaryota > Viridiplantae > Streptophyta > Magnoliopsida > Brassicales > Brassicaceae > Orychophragmus > Orychophragmus violaceus. The sequence continues at coordinate 32,196,447 of CM058231.1, read as the reverse complement.
CCGGGTCCTGGGACAAGTTGAGAAGGCATCCCGGTTGGACCGAATCCGGTTCAACGGGTGTCCTAATGCCGCGTCTCCGGTTATGCCGGGAGACGGGTGTTACAATTTGGTATCAGAGCCAGGTTTAAGGTCTCCCAGTCCTGCCCTGGGAGATCAGCTTTCGTTGTTTTCCAAAAACCCAGTTTTCAATCTTTTTCAAAACCGTTTGCGAAATTTTATAAAATGGTTACTTTGCGAAAGGCTTTTTCAAACACCAAATATATTATAGGTTATTCTCCACGCCGGTCCTAGTCTAGATAGAAATTATCCGTGCAGGTTGGCGTCATTGTCTTCAAACCTCGGTTGTGCTACTGCCGCTAGATGTGTGCCGAGATATATGTCGTGATGTGTGCCGTTGAGGTGTATGTTGTGATGTGTGTTGTGGTATGCGCCTACAGGGCAGTCGGTACTAGTGAGGTGGTGTTGGGGTCATCGTGGGTTCAGAGTATTGTTCAACCAAGTGTGCTAAAGTGTCAAGGATGCGAAGACGATCAGACGAGAGGCTAATGCGGGAATACTGCTAGGAGCATTGTAAGAGCTGCGAGGAGTGCTACAGGAGTTTCAAGAGGTCGATGGAAAGACCGGATTGCGAGGAGTGCTACAGGAGCTGCAAGAGGTCGATGGAAAGACCGGATTGCGAGGAGTGCTACAGGAGCTGCAAGGGGGTCGATGGAAAGACCGGATTGCGAGGAGTGCTACAGGAGTTGCAAGAGGTCGATGGAAAGACCGGATTGCGAGGAGTGCTACAGGAGCTGCGAGGGGGTCGATGGAAAGACCGGATTGCAAGGAGTGCTACAGGAGCGGCAAGAGGTCAAGGGAAAGACTGAAATTGCAAGGAGGTCATTTGGAAGTGGCGGTGTTCCTACTGGATTAAGCGTCAGAAGTTGCTTGAGTTGCTTGGATCACAAAGAGCAGCGGGAGGCTACCCAAATCTGTTTCAAGTAGGGAATCTTGGAATCAGTTTGTGACATCAACTTCAATGAGTTATGGGGCTCGTTGAAGTTTGATCAAGCGGGAAGCTGGAGAAGATCTTCGTGGTACGGCAAGTTCGAGATTCAACGGTGGGACCGGAAAGGAAACGGTCTGCCCTGGAGTTCTTATGGATTACTGGAGAAGCTAATGGAGTTCCACAAGACGGGAAGAAGATCGCAGAAGCGTTTTGGAAAGTGGCGTTGTGGCATTTGGAATTGCCTGGCAAGCCGGACTTCTGCAATTGCAAGCTCAAGTGGACAAAGCTGGCCATTGGAAATGGAAATCCAATGGGAGAGTGTTAGGAAAAACACTATGGAGGATTGGCAAGAAGCTGCAAGGACCATCAAAGGAGGGCAAGTCTAATGGGGAAGGAAACCCAAAGGATGGTGTTTGGAAAGCACCACAACCGGATCACAAGGTAGGACACCTTGACCTGGAAGTCAGATTGGAAGCTGGTTTGGATATCAGAGTGTGCAGCGGAAGCGTGGCATTGGAGCATATCAGGAGTTAAGTGGGTCGTTCCCCACCAGCCAGATAGCCATAATGGACATGGTTAGCTGCATCGGTCACAAAGGTTAGCAAGGATGTTTGCTTGGGCGACAGTCAACGCCATAGTGCACGGTAATGGAAAACCGTCGTAGAGGATCCATTTGGAAGTGGATGATGCATTGTGGCACGGTAATGGAAACCGTTGAGGAGAATGGGATCGGAAGAGGGGCATCGAATTCAAGACTTGGAACCACTCGAGGGATGAGTGTTGTTCTAAACGTTGGAGACCGACCCGAATGGACATGGGCGGTAGCATGTGGCGTTTGTATTGCATTCTGGAAGCTATTGTTGGATCGGCACCAGGAATAAGGACACTTCAGAGTGTGGTTGGAAATAAGGGGGGGGGGGGGAGGAGCAGTCTGCAGGATTCAAGCAAGTAAACAATCAAGTCAGTTTTGGGTCAGCGAAGTTGCGGAGTGTGGTTGGTAAAGAGTTGCAGTGGGGAACTTCCGCCACGGAATTCGGGACGAATTCTTTTCTAGGGGGGGAGAATTGTAACATACCCAAACTGGCCCAATTAAAAATTTTGAGAAAAGAAGAGGAAAGCCCATTAGCCAAGCCCAAAAGCCCTCTTCCTTTCCAAAACCCTAGTTTTCCCCTTATAAATAGGAGCCACCTCTTTTGGAGAAACCAAGAAGAAAGAGATCTCGGCGAAGCCCTACCTCTCCATCGCCGCAGCCTCAGCCTCCAGAAGGTAGATCTGATACTCCTCCATCGTCTAGAGTCCAAGGAGATCCGGTAAGCCCATTGTTAGATCTGATTTCTTCCAACCCGAGATCTAAAACCTCCATATCTTTCTAACCGTGAGGAATCTGGGAAATCCGAGACCACCATCGCGTTCCTCTAGTAGAGACGAAGCCGTAGCCGTTAACCGATCCTCCATAGCCATCTGGACGCGCCCGCAATCGCCAAAGGAAGATCCGCCGGTTCTCCACGCGCCGCCGCCGTCCGCCGGGAGCCGCCGTCGCCGCCGTCCCTCGCCGGAGCTCCGCCGCCGCCGACCACCGGAGCCACCGCCGAACCGCCGCAGAGTCAACTCGGCCGGCGACCGAGTCAACTCGGTTGACCGGGTCGGGTCGGTTGACCGGGTTGGGTTGACCGGTTTGGGTCGGTTGACCGGGTCGGGTCCGTTGACCGGGTCGGGTTGACCGTTGACCGTTGACCGGTCCGGTTTAGGTTAACCGGTTCAATTTTCAATTTCGATTCTGATTTCAATTCTGATTTCCGGTTTAGGTCGGTTAAGCTGGTTTGAGCTGGGTATTTTCAATCGATCATATCTAGCTCATCCTAAGCCCGATTTAAGCGATTCAAAAGCCCATCTCACTCGATTTCTCGTCCTCTTTCCAGATCTGATGTCCGTTCGGGTCAGTGGGGATGCTAATTCACGGTTTTTCCCTCTTCTTTGGCTAAGGTGAGGACCGAACGTGATCTCCCTTACTTCATTCAATTTCGGGCGATAGTCCCTTGTTAATGTCGTCTTTCCTAGGTAGTGTAGGGTTAGTGAGACGTCTGATGTGATTGCTGGAGAACGTAGAATGCTAGGTTATCGCTGAGCCTGAAAATGTTGGTTGTGCGTGATGGATATGATTGTATAGAACTGTGATAGGTCCCCCGAAAGGGTGTTTCTTGGCGGCTCGCGTATAACGAGTTTTGGTACGCGACCCTTGTATCGTCGGGAGGTCTTGGCGAGCCTCCCCAGTGAAATGGCCGTGGGCCCAGTGATACCGGGTGGGCCGGTTGTGTGTGCCTTCGGGCCAGTGTAGGGGTTCATGAGTGCGGAAGCGCGAGTGGATGTAGTTTGCGTGGTGAAAGCCTTCGGGCCTGTTTGCAAGGTGATATTAGCTTAGGACTTGTGATCCGTAGTTGTGTGGTGTAAGCGGGATAGCGGACTCCCTAAGTCCGTCCTCACTGGGTGATTGTGTTTGAAACAATTACTCAGGCCTCTTTCCCCTTTCCTGTCCCCGTTTTCTTGCAGGTCCGGATGCGGGATCGATACAGTCGAGTGACGTCTTGGTGGTTTTCAATAAGAAGGAAGCGCCGGGTCCTGGGACAAGTTGAGAAGGCGTCCCGGTTGGACCGAATCCGGTTCAACGGGCTTTCTAATGCCGCGTCTCCGGTTATGCCGGAAGACGGGTGTTACACAAATTATGTGAATAGACGACTAAAATAAATAATAAATGGACTACTATATTTAATAAATAGAGGACAATTAAAAATGCTCTTATATAGATAATTAATAACAAAATAACAATGCCATTGTAACTTAACATATAGCAGAAAAAATAAATGTTATTTTAAATAGAAATATCATAGCACATAAAAAAGTATTATCTTAAGTGCCTGACCTTTTTATCGTGGGCGGTGACAAAACGTTTACTAAACCGCTATCGTACCGAACAATAGCGTTTTCCAGGCTCTAATAACACTCAATAATTTTGTAGTGGTTGGGTGGGAAAGCATAGAAAAAGTTCATCAAATGTTGTTTATATATAGTTATGGTTAACTCACAATGGCTTAGTCTCTATCATGCGTCTGAGAATGAATATCTTGAGTTAGCTGAATCAGATCATAGACCAATGATAATGAAAATCTAATATGAACCAAGAATTGGAGGGGAAAATTTTTGTATGATAAAAATTAGTACAGTTCCAAGATAGTGTGCATACAATAAAGGAAACTTGGAGTAATAGTCGAATAAGTGAGCCAATTCAACATAATAAATTGATTAAATACCGAAAGAAAATGGTTGTGGAAGCTGAGAAACAAAACTAATTATACTTTATTAATTCATGAGCTAAGAGAGAGAATTGATATAGCTATTAGAGATCTTCTATGCTCCTTTGAAGCCATTAATTATCTAAAAATAAACTAAATAAACCTTGTCCTGATGAAAAAGATTATCGGCATCTAAAGAGTATAAAAAAGTGGCTAACTTTAAGGATAGACATATAAAATTTTATTATGCAATAACTATATCTAGAAAAGCAAGAAAGTGAATAACTAAAAAAATATAGGTATGAAGTCATTCATTGTAAGGATGAGGTGATTGCCATGATTGCTGAATATTATTTCTTTGGAATGTTTGCTTCATTAAGTATAAACTTACTTGAAAAATTTATGATGGGGTTAGAAAAAATTAACAGCCGACATGAACGCAAAGCTACCATGACTATTATTAGACCAAGAAGTGAAGGAGACGGTATTTTTATTGGAGCGAATAAAGCTCCAGGAAGTGACAGATATACACAGTGGCGGATGTAGATGAGGGTGAGGAGGGGCAGTTGCACCGGATAACCTGAAATAATTATCAAAATTTGTGGAGGAAACAATTAATTGTTGTTGGCAATGCTGGTAGTTGCCCTCCTCAAATAATTAATAATGCCCCTATTAATTTGTGTTCAAACCTTTTCTATTCCATTTTTTTTCTTTCTAAATATAAAGAAGCTAACTAAACTCTGCATTTCTATATGAGACATCTTTTTAAAATAATAATTATTTACTTCTTTTTATGTTATCTTTTATTTCTGCTATATATTTATGATAATATATTATATCATCTTTCTTTTTCTTTTACCATCAATTTTTATTTATGATACTTTATTGTGATGTATTTTTATTCTACCATATATCATATCATGTTTGGCTTTGATAACAATTTTAGTTATCTAATTAATGATTTCTTAATAAACTGCATAATTATTATAAAAATAAATTGTAGTAGTTATGCAAATCAACAAATAAGAAAATTCTAGTATAATGTGTTAAATCATATAAATAACTAACAAATATTATATGCAAATTTTGGATATTATTTTATAGTTTTTAATATTAAAATAATACTTTATAATTTAATAATTTAATAATTTTCATTAATTAGTTTTTGCCCCTGGTAAAATTTGGTTCTAGATCCGCCACTGGATATACAACTGCATTTTATCAATATTTATGTGACTACACACTACAAGAAATTTGAACATTGATAGCATACGAAGATAGCACAGTTTTGCGAAGTGCTGTTATAGAGAGTGTGTTGGAGTATGATACTTTATAATAGCATTAAATCAATGTTATACCGTTTTTTCATTAAGCGGTAAACAAAAAATATGTTTGAAGCCCAATTTTATGCTATAAAGCGCCAACACTTAGAAAATTTGACAGAATTTTATACACAATTTTTGGGTTTTGGGAGAAAATTTTTTTTCCATCTCCTAATTTTTTTTTCCCTCTCTTAACTTTTGTTTCTTCTCTTCCTCAAGAAAAAAATTCTCTCCACAGCCGTCCTCTTCCTCCAACATCATCTTCCATTGTCTCTTCCATTCCTTCCACTCTCTCTCTCAATCTTCAACATCTCCTCTAATCCTACAAATCTATTAAATCCCCAAAAACTCCCAAATCTCAAATCCCTATTCTTCTCATACTCCACCTTCTGAAATCGCGGTTGCTGCTACTGATCGACATTTGGAGGCAGCATTCAATCAGAAAACTCAAATCACACAACCTCAAATCAATGAAAAACAATGATTCTCTGAATTTCTGTCCAGCCATGTGAATTGTTCTGGATTCTCTTTTTGTTTCAAAATCTGTAAGACTTTACGATGGATGTTGGTTTATGGTGTTTTCAGGGAAGAACAATCTAAGGCCTTACAAAACCTCAGTTTCTCCATCTTCGAAGCTGTTTGTTGTGAGTATCTCTCTCTCTCTTTCTCTCTCGGCCCGAGTTTGGCTTACCTTTATTTCTGTCTCTGCTTGTATCTGTTTATGGATTTCGTATATCTTACTGAAGTATTTGGTTGTATAGTGCTTCAGTCATGTGGATCTTCTTGTTGCTACATCTTGTTTGATGAAGCAATCGAAATTAATATACCTATCATAGTGCTGCTTCTTCTTACATCTATAAGTTTGAGTAAATTGAAGGAAACATCATTTTTTTACTGTGAGTTTGCAGCTTCGAACACATGGGAGGTCTTTACTTTGATGCTATGGCTGAGATTCATGAAATTTGGCGTATTACATTATGCACAACCTTTGTGGAACATGATATAGGCTTCTACGTTTGTGAGATATGATGACAATGTTGTTTTTGTTGATGTCAGGTACTGAACTTGATCATAAGGGACTTGTTCGAAGGACATCCCATCAGTCAAAGAAAGCTAAAAGAATTGCTGGGTCACGTTGAGTTCTTAAGAGGTAAGCGAACCAGACAACTACTTGCAATTTGGTTTTGACTCCATTTCCAGTTACTTTACTTTAATTGTTGATGAGTTTGCTGATTTGGTTTCTTATTTTTTTTCAGATTTGTAAAGAAAATGAGTTTGTTGGAAGAGAAAAGGAGGAAGCTAGAGTTTACGATAACTATATATGCGAAAAGGAAAACAGATTGGTAGAATGGGGTCATGAAAAATGGAGTCAAAATCAAGCTAGAGCAATGAGTGAATGTCTTCCTCACAATACGGTTTTCATGCTCTCTTTGTCTTAAACGTTATGTATTACTATAAACTGTGTTCAAAATCAAACTTTTCTTTTTCAAGACTGTTGTCTTGTTTTCGATTTACTGCAAGACTCTTTTTCATCATCCCCTTTAGAATTTGTGATGATTCTATTGACAGATGTGGTGATTAGTTTAAGTCTGATTTTCCACGATCGTTGTTGAATTGCAGGTTTATGTGCTTACTGGTGGCATGTCTCCTCTTATATCTTCAATTGATGTTTCCCAGTTAAAGCGTTGTCCTCCCGCATATGAGAAGGTTAAAGACTTATCTTCTTATCTGATTTGTGAGTTTTGTGATGATTCTTGTTGAGTATGATGATTAGTCTAATATGTTCAGGTATCTTGGCAATGGCGGCTCCGGTTTTTAATAAGTTTCTTACCTTGTAATTATTTAAACAAAGGTCCATAAAAGCAAGCTCTGCCGTAATAGAAGCAAACCCAGTGAATTTGAATCCAAGGAACAAGACATTGTCTTTGTAGCTAGTGCTACGAGAAAGTTGGTTCTAGGACTGTGAGGTTAGTTTCTTCTTGTTTTTTTTTCAGTTTGAAGGACAGTTCTAGCAATGTAATGTTTCTCTTTTGTCAGAATGGCATGTTAGTTGGTTAAGGAATGTATCTACTTTGTTCTTGCAGGTGAACCAACTTCATTAGGTTGCTGAGAAATGTCTTTGTAATAAAAACCATGCTTGTAATTGAAGTTTTGATTAATTTTTACCTCTTAAAGGGTAACTGAAGAAGCAGTGCAGAGAGAGCTTAAACAGAGTGAAGAGGACATACTACGAGTGGCTAGAAACATTTCTCTATTGAGGGTCATGCCTCCACAGTTTGATTCAGAGGAACATGAGACTTGTTGTTTTTTACAAGCCTTCATGTTTGTCTTCTTGTAATCTATCCATTTTTCAAGTTAGAACAATTTGTCTTCTTGTTTCACTTTAACATCATTTTCTCATATATGTTAATAAAAAGTTTAGCAATTTTAAATATTTTATTTAGAATTTTAAGACATTGTAGGTTTAGGGTTGAGACTCTATACTTTAAACACAAACCCTAATTATCTAAACCTTTAAATAATCATACACTAAATTTCTAACATCAAGAAACATCATTTGTAAATAGTTTTGGATATATAGTTTATATTTTATTAATTTACAACATATTGAAAAAGTAACCTATTAACTAAAAAAATCATAAACATAACCTATTCTATACCCTAAACATAACCCTAAACCTATATTCCAATACCTTAAACCCTAAACATATACTATAATTACCTTAACCCTAAATCCACAAAAATACATACAACACTTAATAAAAAAATTAGAAATATAATTATTTTCTTCATCGCAAACTCTAAAACCTTAACTTTATACCCTAAACACAAACCTTGAACCCTAAAATGTGAATCGACTCAGAAGATTTTTCAAATTATGATATTATGCATGTATATCCGTCAAATGTTGAATATGTTTCATAAGATAAATTGGAAGATTAATGTGTCGATTCCAATTTCGACTCCAAATATAACTTTTTATGGTACAAGTTTAGGGTTTAAGGTATTGGAATATAGGGTTTAAGATTCACACTTAAACATAATTTTCCTATTTGTCATTTAACATAAGAAAAATCTTATTTTAAAAATAAAGTTTTCAAACATTTTATTTTAAGTTTCGGGCATTGTGGTATAGGTTTAGATTACTATACCCTAAACCATAAACTCCAAATCCTAAAATTTTATACTTAAATATAAAATTAAATCAAATCTACAAATTTAAAATATAATCATGCACAAAAATAATATAATTAATTATAATATTTTTAGAGCCTAACTTTTGCTATTGAGCTAGCGCCAAACCCAAAGTTTTTGATGAAAATAACACTAATTTTTCTTAAGTGTCAAGAACAAAAACCCTCTTAGTCTTCCCCTTGGCCTCACTCTCTCTAACTTTCTCACAGTTTGGATTTCATCCTCTTCCTCTTAATCTTCGCTCTCATCCTCTTTATTCATGAATCCATTCTCTCATCCTCTTCACTTGATGAATCGTTGCTCTCCTCCTTTTAGTTATGTTCGCCGTCGATTATCTCTCTGAAAACCCTAGTCTCGAGCATCGCTTTTTCACTCGATTTTTCTTCTGGGTAACTTCTCTTCGATGGATAATTTCTTTTCGGTTCGATCTATCTCATAAATTGGATCTAGCTTCGAGCATAACTTCTAGGTCTACTACTTCTCTTGGATCCATCTTAAGAACTTCTACCAGACAAAGTTTGATTACACCTAGAGGATTTTTCTATCGTTTAAGATTTGGCCCATCTTTGATTTCTTAAGATTTATATTTACTGATTCAATTTCGTTTCTACCCTCCGTTTGAAGATCTTCTTTCCAGACACGGTTCTCAATGTATGTATTTTGTTCCTTTCAATTTGAGCGTAATTTCGAGTAGATTTCTCTTCTGAGTAACGTGATTTTAGGTTTGGTGCTAGGTAATTTCTGACATTGGTTGTTCTCACTTTTCCTCTTCATATCATAGCGTCCTTGCTGCCGCTGGCCTCGATTCAAAACTCCTTCTGATGTCACCTCTTATGAAGGTAATAAGAAAAATCTGCTTTCGATTGTGTTTTTTTAAGGTTTGGATTAGTCTTAATGAGATAGACAACACAATACTAGCTGCTCTTTCTTGAGTATGATTGGTTTCAATTATTGAATTTCCTGAAAACTGAATCTTTTTACTTGTGTTTACTTGAGAAAGATGCAACATTTGGCTGTGTTGGGGTGTCTAAGCTTCAAATCAAATCGCTTTAGTTGCGTTTCTGTGAGAAAGTTGCAACATTTGGCTGTGTTGGGGTATCTTTTTCATTTTAGTATTTGATTTGTAATTTGATGATATCATTTGGTTCTTATTTGTTCAGGTTCTTCCTCGGCGCGAACAAAGTGATGCAGGTTGCTCTTAGTCGTTCGGCTTCTGATTAAATCAGTCATGGTATCTTCAAAGCCTCCAAGGTTGTTTACTCTGCTTCTTCTGCTTTGGGCAGAGAGGCATTTCTCAGTATGTGGGATGCAGATTCTACAAAGGTCTTACAGCCAATATGATGAGAGTGATATAATTATGTACTATTTTTTTGTAATATAAAGTTTAAACAAATTTATGTTTGATATTGTGTTTGTTATTGTAAGTTTATATTTTTAAATATTTTTGCAATTCTAATTGATTTTAAAATAATAATTCATAACCAAAATATAAAATAATAAAATAATTTAAAATGTATATTTCGTAACAGACTAAACATATATTAAATTAATGCAATTATAGTACATATTATCGCATATATAAAACTGTTACGAAGGCTTATATCATAGCAAAATTAACGAGCTATAATATATAGTACTATAGCATCTAGAGGTGCGCTACTAATACAGATTAGAGCATTATGTCTATGCTATAATATAAAAAATATATCACATACATATAATGCTATAATAGATTGCACCAAACATAGCAAATTAAAATTAACGCTATTACATTGCAATAATAACATGGCACGAACAAAATGCTATGATGGGGGGGGGGTCTATTATAGCTGCCGATGTCAGAGCGTTTGTGAAAACGCTATCTATTACATACCATAGCTTGTATTGTGTGCTATGAATGTTCATTTTTCTTGTAGTGACATAGGCCAGAATGTGTACAAATGGTTAGATAAATTTTCAAACATGCAAATTAGAACCATGTATGAATCATACCCATATTTTCTTTCTACCGAAAACTTTATAAGCTATGGAGTTAGTTGACTTTCGAATAATAGCCTTGCAAAGTTAGTTATAAGGTCATCTCTAAAATTATGGTTATGCATCTCCAAGGCATAGGTTGCTTAGTATTGAAAAACCAAGCTGCATGTGTGCCATGAAAGAACATTGCTGATAATATACTTGTAACTCATGAGCTATTGCATTATCTTAAATCCAAGAAGGATGTAGTTGAGTCATATTTGGCCATTAAGACATACATAAGTATGGATTATAATAAGTTATGAAGAAAATTAGTTTTTGGTGATCAATGTATAAGCTGGGTTATGGAGTGTTCAGACAATTACATATTAAGTAATTTTTAATGGAGTAGATTTTGGTAATATTATACCCTCTTTCGGTATCAGTCAAGTGGACTCATTGTCACCTTACTTATTCCTTTTACCTGTAGAGGTTCTATGTACTATGTTACGAAAGGCTAATATGAGGAAGGAAGTGAAAGGTATTACACTAGCTATAGCATGTCCTGCGATTAAACACTTGTTATTTTTGTATGATTTTTGTTCTTTTGCAAAGTAGAAAGACATGAGTATGAAAGAATGGATAAGATACTAAGGCAATTATGAGCTACTTTCTGGCCAAAAGGTAAACGTTACAAAATCTTCCTTAAGATTTGGAATGCATATATGAGAATCTAAACATAAAATGATCCATAGCATAATGGGAATAGATCATATACAGTATAACCTACATAAATTAATAATCACTATAAAATGATATATTTGTTTGGTCCTAAGTCGGGCCTATTTAAAAATTAACAAAATTTGATAGATAATAAGATAGTAATTTATTTAAAACCCTTTTGTAAATATATGGTCCTAGAAATACATAAATTAATAATTATAAATCTTAAGCGTATTTGACCCCAAAAAAAAAAAAATCTTAAGCATATATACCTAAGATAATTTAGTAAAATATGACTCTAGTGTTGTTTGTTTTTTCCCTAAAAGTTGGAATCTCGTTGGAGCCCATCTCTAATTTTTCTTATTGCATCAGCAACTCATAGTGTTGTCTTCTCATTCTACATCCAAATTTTTTGAAGAGTTCTAGAAGCCATAATTGCTTCCTTACATATAACTGCTTGCAAAGGTTTTATGATATCGTCTTCAACTTCATCATCAACATTAAGAACATTAGCCGCAATTTCTTCCAAACTCTGAACTTTTGAGCATGTATCATTTTCATCCGGATAGTCGAGTAGGCTATTGACATCCATTCTATTCTGATAACCAAGATTATTAATTACAACTTCAATTTCACGAATGTCGTTTATTTTTTTTAGTTTCGTAATGTGACATCTCCAGAACAAATTTCACAATATCGAAAACAATTTGCTATTGTGTCTTGATGAACATTGACTGTCCAAGCCTAGACTGCAAGAATGATAGCATCCAAAACTTTGATCTTACCTGGATCAGATTCTCCCAATTCATAGCCCTCTAAAATCTGACGATAAAATCTCCTACGATAATGCATCTTAAATGCTCTTATTATTCCAGCATCACAAAGTTGAATTTTCGATGTCATATTTGGTGGCAAAAAGAACAGCTCAACATTCTTCAACCTTCAATATTTCTTGGATGCCCTGGAAAATTATATAACAAAAACAAAACTCTTCTACCATGCATTCTCTTATCAAACCATCATATATATTCTTCAAAAAGCACATTTGTCTTCGAAGCTCTTTTATTGGCACGGTAATGACAATTCAAGCTATTCATGCTGACATTACTGAAATAACATGGCTTTGAATATTTTCCAATAATCCATAAAGTATATTTTTGGATCCATCTTCATTACAGCAAATAACAATTGTTAGCCTTTCTTTGTCTTGCTTTTTCTTTTAAGTTGTTTCGTAGCAAGAGAATGATCAACTTGTAATCTGTAAAACAAACCAGTTTCATCATATTAAAGACATCATTCATAGGGAATTTATCTATTTTCTTTTATAGCTTCCAACTTCTTCTTCATGTCTTGTACATCAACATAACCACTCTCTCCAAAGCGTCGAAAGATTAGATACCATGCCGTAATTTGAATATTTCAAGCCAACCTTGAGAAAATTTGTGATCAGAATCTTGTTGAGGATATAAAAGCTTCATTGCGTCTTTTGCCTTTTCTAAAACTAGCTCTCCAGTCATATTCACACGATCTTGGTATTGGAGAAACCATTCATAAACAATTTTCTCCATATCTGGAAATTTTGATGGTTTGTGTCTCTTGATATCTCTTCTTGTTTCGAAGTTCATGGAAGATACTCAAAATGATCGTTTGAATTTTTTGAGATTGTACCTTGACTAATATTTAATTGAAACTTTTTTCAAGCCATGATTACAAATCTTTTGAGTGCATGTCGTGTGATCTCTTTTGTACTCACATAATCATTTGCGTATTTGATCCGTCATTGTTGATTTTGCAACACCTTTTAGATGAGATGCCATTGCTAAGATTAGTGTAAGAAAAATGTGGTAGTTTAAAGATGAAAAGATTATGACAAACATCATATACATATCATACAAGAAGAAAATAAGTAAGAAAAAAAAAAGAATATTAACTTTGTATAAAATATGTAAACAATAGTAGATATGGAAACTTAAATAAATGAAAAAAATTCTAAAATGAAAATTTTTCTAAAATGAAAATTGGAAACTTAGATAAATGCAAAATTTCTAAGAATTTATATGATGAAAAAAAAACATCTCTATAGATTAATAATTATTAATTTATCGATTAATCAATATATCTATAATAAAAATAATAAAACATTAAAATCACACCGTTATTAATTTATAGAGGTTTTACTGTAGGTGGAGGTGGTAAGCATCTAGGTATCTGGACAATTTGGAAGAAGAAAAACATAGCAATTAGAATTTGTGATACAAAGAATCAAAGATAACATCAATGGTTGGTATAATCAATTTGTAAACCCTGTAGAAAAGGGAAATTTTAATCAAATCAGTATTGTTAGCTAAGCCAATATATTTAGTGAACTTCTTTCTCATTCCAAATATCATTTGTGATAAAATAAATAGCTTGTCATCTGAGCTTTTGGTAGGGTCACAATAACGGCATAAAAATCTCATGGATAGTTTGGAAAAGATTGGCATTACTGAAAGATGATGGTGGCTTGAGATTCAGGGATATCAATAAATTTAATAGTACCCTTTTAGCTAAACAAGCATATACTTGAAAAAACTAGATTCCTTGCTTGTAAAATTATATAAAGGCGGATATCATAACACTTTGAGTTTTTTTATATAGTCAATATGTGGCAGTAATTCATCTTATGGATGAAGATCATAAGCAGGGAAAGACATGCTATGCAAAGGGTTACATGTTCAGGTAAGGGATAGAATACTACAAGCATTTGGGAAAACAACTGGATTTTTATTTGTCTCCACGAAAATTCATGGTATAGTCTCTTTTTCTTTGAAAGTAGTTGAGGACTTATGGATAGTTTGAGAATGGAATGAAGATTTGGTTAAGAATTTTTTTTTTCCCATGGATGAGGCATATCTTATAATTCGAACAAGCTTATCTAACTATGAGATAAGATATAGATGGATATAACCTCTTAACAAAAATTCTAGATATAATGTGAAATCTAATTACTGATCCGCTACACATGTGGTGCCGAGGATGATAAGATAGTTCCACCAAGTGGACATTTCAAATCTAAGTAACATATTTGGAAATTGGATATTCTTTCAAAGTTGAACATTTTATATATGTGGAGGGTTCTATCAGGAGCAATCTCATCAAATGAGTGTTTGAGATCAAAGTTGTTGTTTCGAGAGAAGAAACCATAACCACATTTTATTTCAATGCCAATATGCAAAAATGGTTTGGAGGAGTGCAAGAATTCTAGTGTTTGATTCTATGGATAACTCGTTGGAAGTAAATATGAGATTACTTTGATAATTATGTAAACTAGTAACTATATAAGCAAGTAAGAGCATCACCATCGTGGGCTCTTAAGACAATATCCACACAGAAACCTAGGCTATTGTGATTTAAAATTAATCTGACATTGTATTAAAGCTAAGAACCGATCCTTATTTTAGGATTTTAGTATACGGTTTCTTAGCCACGTGTCTGATTTTGATTTGGTCACATTTTTTTTTTGGGGGGTTACACCCATCATCGTAAGCACGCGCCGCTTCGTCTTCTTCGTTGAAGGTGCCTAGCCACACACGCTGGTGCTTCTCGTAAATCTGAGCTCCCCATCTTCCGTTGAGGAACTACGCCTTTGAATCTTGACGACGGGAGCTTTCTTGATTCGGCTTCGACACCGTTCTCAGAATCTAAAACTACGCTTGATCCGCTTCCCATTCTGTATAAAATCGCAGGGGATGACGACATTATTGCAGTCGCAGGCGGAATCTTTGCCGGAGTGTGAATCGAATCGGTAGTTGTCGAGCTCTCGTCAACACTACTCACTGCGTCCATTTCTTTTCTTTCTTTTTAAATTTGATTTGAATGGGAAGAAGAAGTTAATGAAATCACAAGAAAATTGTGAAATTTTAGAATGGAAGAAGAAGCTAAGAACCCCATTTGTGGTATCATCAATGGATGGGCATATACACAAAAAACTCTTAACTATTACAAAAATCTTAAAAACCATTAAAAAAATAATTAAGAATCCCATAAGGGGGTTCATCAATGGTGGTGCTCTAAGACTAGTTCCCTTTTGATTATGTTGGTTTTGTGGAAATCTAGAAATTAATTTTTTTTGTTTTTTTTTTTGCTATGCGAATTTTTTTTTGTTTTTTTTTTGTTAATCCAGGGGTAGATCCCAGACCAATTGATCCAGACTAATCCCCTGGGAAAGCTAAGCGAAGTTTCCATCCGAAAGAAGATGCAAAATGAGGAATGTATAGGGTTATGGAATGGATTCAATGTTCTGTTGATAATTGTTGGATACGGTGTCGTCTCAGCCTTGTGGGCTAGCTTATGCGAGCTGGGCCAGCTAAATAGTTTAGCCCAAAAGTCGGTTTGGATCTTTATTGATCCGGTTGTGATCCGCGAGTTTAAGAGGATAAAAACGTTATCCGAAAGTTCGTTACAAGGTGTTCGTTATCATCGTTGAAACAGAGTAACGACACAAAGAAGAGAGAGAGAGAGAGTTCTAGAGGAGAGAGATATTCTTCGGTGGTGCATCTCGGCGATCTTCGACAGAGGAATCAGCGGTTGCGACGGCGTTTGTTGCGAGAAGAGCTTGGCTTAGCTCTGCTTGATTCCGCAGGGACTTCTCTTCATGTTTCTTCCGAAAGCTTGATCTTCATATACCTGAAAAGACGAAGGTCAACTTGTTAATCGGATTGTACTAAGTGTTGATTGAAATCTAGTGCAAGCATGAGAGTTTTGTTCTCTCCCCAGAGATGTAGCCGTAATTGGTGAACTCTGGGTAACCAAATCGTGTGTCAATCTTCTTTAAGTTCTAAGATAGAATCGCAGTCAAAGAATTACATTGTTCAATCTTCAAATCGACTAAGTCTCAAGCTAGTAAAGGATATCTTGATCCTTAACAAGTGGTATCAGAGCCTCTGGTTATCTTAGTGGGGTTCAGAGTCTTCGGTTTCAGAAGGGTTGGATCATCACAGCTAGAGGGGGTTTGGTGAATCAGGGTCAGTGATTCACGCTGCTAAGTTTCGGTGTAATCTTGGACTGAAAGTTTCTTAGGTTATCATCATCAAGAAGATAACCATGGAGTCCGTAAACACCAAGTTTGTGATGGAAAAGTTCGATGGACAAGGGGATTTCGGAATGTGGAAATTCAAGATGCTCATGCAACTGGAGCTTCAGGGACTGGGTAAGATCATTAAGCAAGATCAGGATAAGGACACAGATGAAGACAGTGAGCAGGTGAAAGATGAAGCAGAAGTGAAGAAAGATCCTTTGGCAAAAGAGAAGGATACACGAGCTAGAAATCTAATCTGCTCCAGCTTGACTAATATGGTTCTTCGGAAGGTCATGAAGGAGACCACGGCAAATGGGGTTTGGAAGGCTCTGGAAGGGGATTATCAAACCAAGACTCTTCCAAATCGCATATACTTAAAGCAGAGTTTTGCGAGTTACAAGATGTCTGAGAGTAAGATCATTGAAGAGAATCTGGATACTTTCTTGAAGTTAGTAGATGATCTAGCAAGTCTGAACATAAATGTTTCAGATGAAGATCATGCAATACAGATTCTCACAAGCTTGCCTCCAATGTATGACTCATTAGTTCATACTCTGAAGTATGGAAATGGTAAGGAGACCTTAACTGTTAAAGAAGTTACCACCTCAGCCTATGCTAAGGAAGCAGAACTCAGAGAAAAAGGTCTACTGGGAAAGTCTAAAACAGCATCTGAAGGTCTTGTGGTAACTCGAGGAAGATCAGATAAAAGATCTGGGGGAAATGGGAAGAACCGCAGTAAGAGCAAAGACTATAAGTCAGACAAACGTTCCAAGTCTAAAACTAGAGGTCAATCTAAAGCAAGGGAATGTTGGACTTGTGGGAAAGAAGGACACTTCAAGAGAGAATGTCCTGAAAGAAAAGACCAGAAGGGAAACAACTCAGCAAACATAGCCCAGGATAAAGAAGAACCAATGATACTAACAGCCAGCATTCAAGACACCAAAGATGAGTGGGTTCTTGACTTTGGCTGTACTTTCCACATCACACCTAACAGAGAGGTTCTATTTGACTTAGAAGAGATCGATGGGGGAAAGGTTCTAAAGGGCAACAATACTGTCAGCGAAGTTAAGGGAATTGGTAAGCTGAAGATTGTAAATCCCGACAACTCATCTGTCATTCTTACTGAGGTAAGATACATGCCTACCATGGGAAGAAACTTAATTTCTTATGGTCAAATGGAGAAGCACGGATGCAACTATGTAGGTGGAGACTACAAGGTTACTTTCTACAATCAGGGAAAAAGAGTTATCTCAGGGAATTATCGAGATGGTTTGTATTATCTCCAGGGTAAAGTGGTAAAGGCAGAAGCCACAGTGGCAAGGCCTGAGGTTAACTGGACAACAAGATGGCACTCAAGATTGGGTCATATGAGTCTGAAAAATATGAATTTACTAGTATCTAAAGGATACTTGGATAAGGGACAAGTGCACACTCTGGAATTTTGTGAAGACTGTGTGTTAGGGAAGTCTCACAAGCAAGCCTTCCCCACTGCAAAGCACTCATCAAAGGAAATCCTAGACTACATCCACAGTGATCTCTGGGGATCAGCATCAAATGAAGAAAGCTTGTCAGGATGCAAATATTTCCTTACACTCATTGATGATCATTCTAAGAAAGTCTGGATCCGATTTTTGAAGAATAAGGATGAAGTGTTTGGACATTTTGCAGAATGGAAACAACCAGTAGAAACACAAACTGGAAAGAAGGTTAAGTGCTTAAGAACAGACAACGGTCTGGAGTTTTGCAACAACCAGATGGACACATTGTGTAAGGATGCAGGGATCAAGCGACATAGAACGTGTACTTACACACCCCAACAAAACGGGGTGTCAGAGAGGATGAATAGGACAATTGCAGACAAGGTGAGATGCATGTTAACTGAAGCTGGATTGGAGAAGAAATTCTGGGCTGAAGCTGCTTCCACTGCTGTGTACTTAATCAATAGAACTCCAAACTCATCTATTGAATTTAAGATACCAGAGGAAGTTTGGTCTGGGAGTAAAGTCAACTACAGCCATCTCAGAAGGTTTGGATGTACTGCGTATGTTCACACGGTACAAGATAAGATGAGTCCTAGGGCAGTAAAAGGTATCTTCATGGGTTATCCGCAAGGGACTAAGGGCTACAGGGTTTGGTTACCAGAAGAGGGTAAGTCAACCATCAGCAGAAATGTGGTATTTGATGAAGACAGTCTCTACATGAAGCCAACTTTAAAGGAAAACTCAAAGGGAAGAACAAAGAAGAAGGTTACTTTCAGTCCAAATTTGATACGAGGATCAAACAGGTTGATACAGGATCAGAATGGTTCAGGGTCTACTGATGAAGGTGGAGCAAGCTCAGACAGTAGCAGCTCAGATTCAGAGTCAGAAAAGGATCAAGAAGAAGATCATGAGGAGGAACCAACAGAAGAAGAAACTCAACCAGAAACATCTATGGATGAATATCTCTTGGTAAGAGATAGAGAAAAAAGGATCTCCAAGTTACCAAAGATGTTCACAAGTGGTGAGTTTGTGGCATATGCTCTCGCATGTGCAGAAGATCTGAAACTGGAAGAACCTAGATCAGTGTCAGAAGCTAAGCGAAGTCATGATTGGGCTAAATGGCGGGAAGCTATGACAGAGGAGATGAAGTCTTTAGAAAATAACAAGACTTGGGAAATTGTCAACAGGCCGCCAAAGAAAAGGATAGTGGGATCCAAATGGATCTTCAAACTAAAGGAAGGAATCCCTGGGGTTGAAAAACCAAGATTCAAAGCTCGGTTAGTAGCTAAGGGATTCACTCAAGTGGAGGGGATAGACTACAACGAGATATTTGACCCTGTGGTAAAACATGTATCCATACGGATCATGCTCTCAGCTGTCGTCTATGGAGACATGGAACTAGAACAGTTAGATGTTAAAACAGCCTTTCTTCATGGAAAACTTGATGAAACTATCTTCATGGAACAACCAGAGGATTTCATCAAAAAGGGAGAAGAAAGCAAGGTCTGCCTGTTAAGGAAGTCTCTGTATGGACTTAAACAGTCCCCAAGACAATGGAATCAAAGATTTGATTCATTCATTAGAGCTCAAGGTTTCAGCAGATGTGTGAAAGATCACTGTGTTTATCACAAAGGATCAGAACAAGTAGAGGGGGTCTACTTACTGCTATACGTTGATGACATGTTAATAGCAGCTAAGGACAAGGACAAGATCAGAAGGTTAAAAGATCAGTTGAGATCAGAGTTTGACATGAAAGATTTGGGGAAAGCTACAAGGATTTTGGGAATGGACATTATCAGAGACAGGGAGAAAGGGATACTTCAGCTGTCACAAGGTAGATACATCAAGAAGGTCTTGGAAACCTTCAACATGAAGGACTGCAAACCAGTGGTTGCACCAGTAAGCTCTCAGACAAAGCTTATGAGTTTAACTGATGCAGAATGGAAGGAAGAAGCACCATATGTTGATAAGATACCATACGCCAGTGTTGTGGGAAGTCTGATGTATGCTATGGTAGGGTCTCGACCTGATCTAGATTTTGCAGTGGGTTTGGTTAGTAGGTTTATGGCTAAACCTAGTAGAGAACACTGGGGAGCTGTAAAATGGATTCTACGGTACCTGCAGGGAGCTTCAGATATCAACCTGACTTTTACCAGGGCATACCATTTCAGAGTCGAAGGATATTGCGACTCTGACTATGCAACTGACCTTGACAGGCGAAGGTCAGTCACAGGTTATGTGTTCCAGGTTGGTGGAAACACGGTGAGTTGGAGATCATCATTCCAACATGTGGTTGCCTTATCAACCACAGAGGCTGAATATATGGCGATGTCAGAGGCTACGAAAGAAGGGTTATGGTTAAGAGAGTTTTGCAGCGAGTTGGGTTTCAGGTCAGACTACTTCAAACTATACAGTGATTCTCAAAGTGCTATATGCCTAGCTAAAAATGCAGTTCATCACGATCGTACAAAGCACGTAGCTACCAAGATTCATTTCATCAGAGACATAATTGAGGAAGGATTGGTTCAAGTTCTTAAAATCCACACTACTCAAAATCCCGCAGATATGTTGACAAAAGCTTTACCTGGAAATTCTTTTGAGAAGTGCCTCGTAAAGCTGAAAGTCGGTTCCTGATTTGCTCAGGATGAACTCCGAGACTATTCTGTTGATGGTGGTCTCGTCGAGTCATGAAAGGAGGAGAGCAAAAGGTCAATTTTTGCTCGGTAACTCTGGTTAAGCATCGACAAATGGTAAATGAAAGGAGACATGCTATTACCTTGGATCTGGAGGTAGAGCATCGTACTCTTTTGCTTCTTCAGGAGCTGGTAAAAGCATAAGAAGGGTTTGGCATGTTAGTAAAGGTAAGAAATTTGAGGATTTCAGTTCAGGTTATCTACATGCATTCAGGTCAGGAGCTAGTTTAAAGCTCAGGGAACTCACATGGGTCAGAATCGAAGTCGATCTGCTCAGGGATGAAAGGCGGAACCAAGGTCGGAGATTGAGGTTGCTCAAGTTCATAGATCATCGGAACCTCCTGTTCCAAAGGCGGAGCTTCATTGTTGTAAAAGACTGGTCGCAAAACCATTCTGTCAGCGGCTGTCAGAGGTGGTCTCAACAAGGTTCAGAGTGGGAGCTTGTTCGGGTGCTTGAGTGAATCGGAGTTAGCTCGCTCAGTCTGCAAACGACAAGGTGGAGTTTATTGGATACGGTGTCGTCTCAGCCTTGTGGGCTAGCTTATGCGAGCTGGGCCAGCTAAATAGTTTAGCCCAAAAGTCGGTTTGGATCTTTATTGATCCGGTTGTGATCCGCGAGTTTAAGAGGATAAAAACGTTATCCGAAAGTTCGTTACAAGGTGTTCGTTATCATCGTTGAAACAGAGTAACGACACAGAGAAGAGAGAAAGAGTTCTAGAGGAGAGAGAGATTCTTTGGTGGTGCATCTCGGCGATCTTTGACAGAGGAATCAGCGGTTGCGACGGCGTTTGTTGCGAGAAGAGCTTGGCTTAGCTCTGCTTGATTCCGCATGTACTTCTCTTCATGTTTCTTCCGAAAGCTTGATCTTCATATACCTGAAAAGACGAAGGTCAACTTGTTAATCGGATTGTACTAAGTGTTGATTGAAATCTAGTGCAAGCATGAGAGTTTTGTTCTCTCCTCAGAGATGTAGCCGTAATTGGTGAACTCTGGGTAACCAAATCGTGTGTCAATCTTCTTTAAGTTCTAAGATAGAATCGCAGTCAAAGAATTACATTGTTCAATCTTCAAATTGACTAAGTCTCAAGCTAGTAAAG
Organism: Orychophragmus violaceus; assembly: GCA_030180135.1. Lineage (NCBI taxonomy): Eukaryota > Viridiplantae > Streptophyta > Magnoliopsida > Brassicales > Brassicaceae > Orychophragmus > Orychophragmus violaceus. The sequence continues at coordinate 32,174,649 of CM058231.1, read as the reverse complement.
GATATCTTGATCCTTAACAATAATGTTATGTGTTTTAAATTCAAAGTATTGAGTGTGCTAAAAGGAGTTATGAATGGGAACCACCACCACAAAGAAGGCTGGAATCTAACTTCGACTGTAGCTTTCGTAATAATTTAAAGCCTGTGGGAGTGGGATAGATAGTTAGAGATTATTTAGAAAGGCAGAAATTCTATGTTTCTTCAAGATTAAATATGGTTATGGTTAGATCATCTCTTCCGGAGATGTCAATTTTGTTGCATGTCATGCAAACGATATGGTGTAGAGGATTTATAAATGTATAGTTTGAAGGGGACAAAATGGAATTACTACTTTGGTTAATCGACAGGAAGATAGCACATAAATTAGCAACATCCTCAATGATATTATGCATTGGATGCAAAAGCTCTTGGCTTGCTCTTTGGATCAAGTTAACAAATAAAATAATCAAGATGCTGATCATTTAGCAATATTAGCTTTATCTAATGTTTCTGAATTTTCGGTATTTAATTGTCCTTTATCTTCTATTGTTAAATTATTGTATCAACTATTCATAGTTTAAAGTTAATAAAATGCTTTTATGTTTGAAGTTTTTAACAATATAAAATTGACCGAAAAATTAGATTAGTCAATCTAAGTAAATATTCAACACATAATGGAATGGTATTATATATAGAACAACATCGAACAAAAACTGCACCAACGAGTTTGATTTAGTTTATGTTTAGATTTATTTTCACTTTTAATATATCTTAGTCTTTATATGTAACTTTTTTTAGTGATTCTGTTACTTGGCAGAGAGAATATATAGTAGCACACATATTTTGTTTTAGTTTGTTATATGTTTATTATGATTATAATCTCTTCTTTCGTTTTCACTTATAAATTTTTATTTTTGTCAGCTAAAGTTTTGACTATAAAACATATGAAATTACAATGTTCTTGAGAAAATATGGATTGATATGGAAAAAAAAAATCAAATGATGTGGAGAAATAACCGGTTTTTTACGATGCAACAAAAAAACAAAATAACTGGTTTTTTACCATTTTGGCATCTTCCATCTCTTATTTTATACATATATTTACTATTTTCTCATACTCCCTCTGTTTCATAAAGAATGTCATTCTAGCATTTTTCACACATATTAAGAAAATTATGTAAATTTCTACTTTACCCTTTATTAATACACTAAAAAATTTCTCTCTCTAATTAATAAGCTAAAATACTAGGGATAAAATAGAGATTTATTTTAAAAATATGCATTGGAAATGTAGAATGACACTCTTTGTGAAACAAAAATAAAGACGTAGAATGACACTCTCTGTGAAACGGAGGGAGTATTATTTTATTGATATAAATATTAATATTATAATAACTATTAAAAAGAATTGATTTATCATTTTAATATTTTCATTTATATTTAAGTTCTATTTGTTTTTCTCATATTTTTAAATTTTGTATGTTTTATATTTTTATTTCTCTCTTTTTCATATATCTCTTCATGTTTCTTTATAATTGGTTATCTTTCCAATATTTTTTCTTATAATTTTATAATTCTAATTTTTTCTTCCATTGTTTTATGGTTTTAAACATTTTTCTCATTTTTGGTGTAATAATTTGTTTTTCAGTTGTACTAAAATCTTCGTTACTTGAATTAAGTCACGCAAAATATGATAAATATAAATGAGTGATAATGCATTGTAGTTAGTCATGTCCTTTCGGTACATTTGGACCATTTGGTGACGTCCTCGTTAAAGACCTCACTTTCATTGTACGGTGAATGAGCATTGTCATCAGGTACATAAGGATCTGGTGGAAAACAGATGATGAGGAAAAACCGACCCTCTTCATATGGAAATTGGGGGGGGGGGGGGGTGATGTTAGCAATGGTAAATGATATATACCACACTTTTAGTGAAATATAGTTATCGATTTATTTGCATGTCATTAAGTTCTCGCTCAGTTCTTTGGAGATGCCATTAATCTCAAAGAGGAGAGCTTTCGAATAGAGATGAGAAGAGTTTTAGAAACTATGAAGTGGTTAGAAGACGAAAGATGAGATGAGAATCCGAGAAGTGAATTACGCTTTTCGTTTAAATTATAGTACGCTTTTATTTAAATTAAATGACCAAATTTAAAACATATTTACATATTCATGACAGGTGGGTTAGAGTCCCACCGGGCGTGCATCTCTTAAATTTGTAAATTTTCAATTTTAAAAACGTTTGTTTAGCTCAGTTGGTATTGAGTCTCACAATTTACGATGGACGGTGACTCGAATCAATTTTTTTCCGCCAAAGCATGTTTGTCCTCGGGCAAAAAAACTTGTATGGTGTAGTGGTTTAGGGTATGTTTACCTTCTTAAAGGTAATAGGTTCAAATCGCATTTGTGTAATTATTAATTTTTACTGGTTATTTTTTTTTTACAAATCTATTTTAAACCAACAAGAGTTGGCTCAGTTGGTAAATGTCAACTAGTAGCTTTCCGCTAACCTGGATTCGATTTTTGTTGGGAGGGGTCTCCTCACCAAAGGAGAGTGAACTTAACATGTTTTGTCCCTCCGGGAACATCCAATAAAATTGCTATGGTCGGTCTTCCTATATTCACAAGGATGATCCTTGTGAACAAAACCACATGGTATAATTTTTTTCTTTTTCTTTTGGACTTACTACTAGACGACAGCGTTTTGCTCTGAGGGAGATTTTTTGGGTGATTAGGGTTTACAAATCTCTCTTCTCTCTCACGGCAGCCAGGCCGCCGCCAATGGCTACGACGGAGGACACAGCCGTCGTAGGGGAGTCGGATGGCGAGAAACAACAACAACAAGCAGCTACACAAATTGATCTAAGGAGTAAGTGGTCAGATGTGGTCCAGAATAAGCAAGGTCTATCGAAGTTTGACATGGAAGTAACCATGACAGAAAGTGTTGGTTCGGTGGAAGTCCCGGAGGAAGTTTTTCAGTATGCGTCGCCGATTTGGGAAGAGTTTCTCATCGGTAAATTTCTTGCAAAAACACCCCATATTGCTAAGGTTCATGCCATAGTTAATAAGATATGGACACTTGGTGAGAAAACATAGAAGATTGATGTGATTATGGTGAACTCATCAACAATGAAGTTCAGAATAGCAAACCTTGCAACCAGGAACAGTGTACTTCGTAGAGGAATGTGGAACTTGGCTGCTATACCAGTGGTAATGTCAAAATGGTCACCTTTTGAAGAAGAAGTTCAACCTGAAATTAAAACAGTACCTCTGTGGGTTCATCTGAGAAATGTACCTATCTCCTGGTTTTCATGGAAAGCTCTCAATTTCGTATCAAGTCCGGTGGGAACACCAGATTGTTTACATGCTGAAACAGCCAACTGTGAAAATTTCAAAGTTGCAATTTTTTTTGTTAAGGCGGATTTAACCAAAGAACTTCCAAGATCAATGAAATTCAACTACCAAGGGAAGGAAACCTTGATTGAGTATTCATATTCGTGGCTTCCAGCCCGTTGTTCAAATTGCAGTAAATGGGGTCATCTTACTCAAGCATGTTTGTCTAAGGAAAAAACAGAAGAAAGTTCAGTGGAAAAGCAGAACAGTACCAAGGAAAAGGCAGAACAAAATACAGAAGGAATAAGTATTGTTGCAAAGGCAGGGGAGAAACATAATGTAGAAGAAATAAGTGCAGAGGAGGGAAAAACTCTGAACTTAGCAACTCAGACAGAGGAGTTACATACCCCACAGAAGGAGGCAGATGCAGAAAAGGATTGGTTAAGGGTATCGCCAGGGAAGGTAGGACAATCGACTCCAAAACAGCTCACTTTTGATCAGGTGTCCATACTGTCAAACTCCAGATTTATTGTACTAAATGTGGAAGGAGAAGAAGGAGAAAACCTTGAACAAGGATTGGAGGAAACTGAGCAAAAAAGTGATGAACATAACCATTCGAACAGTGTAGTGAAAGAGACCGAGCAGGAAGTGGAGGAGATTTCACAAGAGGAAGATGAGAAGCTAGTGCTGAATCAGAATCCAAAAGTGAAAGAAACCAATCCAATCCCACCTCGACAATCACTGCCACGAATCTCCAAAGACAATCACATATTCCTTTTGGAATCCAATGTTCAAAAAGCTAAGAATACCATTCCTAGCAATTTGAACACGAAGAACGCTAAACGAAACCTCTGATGTCAGCCTTTTATTGGAATATAAGAGGTCTGAACAAAGTATCTAAGCATAAAGTAATAAGGGATTGGGTCCGATCTGGAGATTTTCAGTTCGGATGCTTGATTGAAACGAAAGTGAAAGAAAGCAAAGCTGCAAGTATTGTTTCTACAGTGTTTCGAGATTGGTCTTATTTGGCAAATTACGACAGTAGTAGGTTGGGAAGAATATGGGTGGTATGGAATTCAAGAATGAGAATGAACAAGCAAACAAATGATCACATGTCATGTTAAGATGGCTGATAAGGAGGAGGAGCTACTTGTGTCCTTTGTTTACGCTGCAAATACAGCTGAGGAACGATGAGAATTATGGAACGACATAAGAAATCATCAAGACTTACCACTGTTCGTAAATAAACCGTGGTTACTCTTTGGTGATTTTAATGAAATATTAGATGTGGAGGAACATTCAGGATATTATAGCTCACCAGCTATACCATACGGTATGAGAGAGTTTCAGGAAATAACCCAGTATTGCTCTCTAATGGACATGACTTACCATGGTCCAAGGATGACTTGGTGTAATAAGAGGGAAGAGGGGATCATATGTAAGAAGTTAGACAGAACCCTAATGAATCAAGAATGGGCTGCAATTTTTCCACAGAGTTACTGTGTCTTTGAGGCATGGGGCTGTTCTGATCATCTCAGGTGCAAAATTCAGATTCATAATGCAGCAGAGAAACCAAAGAGACCATTTAAATTCTCAAATGCAGTTGCGGAGCTTAAGGGATTTCTACCCATGGTGGATTCTCATTGGAAGGAAATTGATGAGCTATATAACTCAACTTTTGCTTTATATCTTCTGCCAAAGAAGCTCAAGTCCCTAAAGCCGAGCCTTAGAAATCTAAGCAGAGAAAGTATTGGAGAAGTCACCAAGAAGACAAAGGATGCATTCAAAACGCTTTGTGATCTACAACAACAGACTTTGCTTGACCCTTCTCAAGAAGCAATGAGAGCAGAATCACGAGCCTATGATCGATGGAACTTGTTATCCACCATTGAAGAAAAGGTTATTAGTCAAAAGGCAAAAGTACATTGGCTTAAAGTGGGAGATGGGAATAACAAGCACTACTATCAAGTAGCAACGATCCGGAAATAAAAAAATGCAATAAGAGAGTTGCAGAGGGATGAGGGCACAATCGCAAACACCCAGGAGGAAATAAAAAATGAAGCGATGCAATACTTCAGGGGGTTCCTTTCTTCTAGTATGGAAAATGTTCAAAATATATCCGAAGAGGAGCTAGCTAATCTTCTGAAATTTCAGTGTGCAGAGGAGGATCAGGACATGCTTATCAAGTCTGTGACAGCAGAGGAGATAAAGTTGGTGTCATTCTCCATGGCTAACAATAAATCTCCAGGCCCCGATGGTTACACATGTGAGTTTTATAAATCAGCCTAGTCTATCATAGGAAAGGATTGTGTAGTTGCGGTGCAATCATTCTTTGATAAAAGCTTTCTACCAACTAGAATCAATTCTACGATACTGGCTCTAATTCCCAAAAAGATGAAGCAAGACACACCAAGGATTACATGCCAATCTCCTGTTGTAATGTCATTTACAAGGTCATCTCAAAAACTCTAGCTGGTCGACTAAAGAAGCTTCTGCCGAAATTCATAGCACCAAATCAATCCGCTTTTGTCAAAGGTAGACTACTAATGGAGAATGTTTTACTTGCTTCGGAGCTAGTAAAAAATTATCACAAAGAAAACATCTCATCTAGATGCGCTTTGAAGATTGATATATCAAAAGCTTTTGATTCTGTTGAATGGAGCTTCATATTAACAATCCTCTCTGCTCCGAAGATACCAGACATGTACATATTATGGATTCAAAGGTGTATAACAATGGCTAGTTTTTCTGTCCAAGTTAATGGGGAATTGTCAGGATACATTCAAAGCAAGAGAGGCTTCCGACAAGGCTGCTCGCTATTGCCTTATCTCTTTGTTATATGTATGCAAGTTCTATCGAAGATGTTGGATAAAGCGGCTGTGAATAAAGAGATAGGTTATCATCTTAATTTCCAAGCTTTGCAAATTACTCATTTGAGTTTTGCAGATGACCTTCTGGTTTTCGCGGATGGAAAGAAACATTCAATTGATGGTATACTCATTGTTTTCTATCGCTATGCAAAGATTTCTGGTTTGAATATAAGTCTAGAGAAATCCACAATATACATGGCTGGTATAAGAGAGGAGGAACGAGATGGTATTCTGGAAAACTTCGCTTTTGACACCGGAGAGTTACCTGTCCGTTATTTGGGCTTACCTTTGATGACGAAGAGAATGTCAGTAAAGGACTACACGCCTCTACTCGAGAAGATCAGAGCCAGAATAAGTACATGGAGTGTGAGAAATCTATCCTTCGCAGGTCGCCTTCAGCATATAGGATATGTCATTCAAAGTCTAACCAATTTTTGGATATCTGCTTTCCGGCTTCCAAAAGACTGTATCCGGGAAATCGATAAGTTATGTGATGCCTTTCTTTGGTCTGGACCGGATTTAAACACAAAGAAGGCAAAGGTCTCTTGGAAAAATGTTACAACACCAAAAGCAGAGGGAGGTTTGGGTCTGAAATCGATCATGGAAGCAAACAAGGTCAGTTGTTTAAAATTGATATGGCGGATTATCTCGGAACCGATGTCTCTTTGGGTGCGTTGGATTAAGAGATATCTCATCAGGAAGGGATCCTTCTGGTCAGCTAATATCAAGAGTTCTCTTGGCTCTTGGATGTGGAAAAAGCTCCTGAAATATAGACCCTTGGAAGCCACTCTCACAAAGGTCGATATCGAAAGTGGTCCAGATGCATCATTCTGGCTCGATACTTGGTGTCCTTTGGGACGTTTATATGATCTGGTGGGGGAGCGAGGAACAATTGATTTAGGGATAAAGCTAACAGCAACAGTGGAAATGGCTGTGGGAAATCGAAGAAGAAGAAGGCATAGAGTTGATGTGCTAAATCAGATTGAAGAAGAAATACAAAAACTAAAGAATAGAGGTCTGTCGCTAGAGGGAGATAAAAGACTGTGGAAAGGTACATGAAACTTTAAGCAATCTTTTAGCTCGAAGGAGACTTGGCTTCTCACCCGAGCTCAACAAGCAACAACCTCATGGCACACTGCAATCTGGTTTAATTATGCTACACCAAAGTACTCTTTTTGGCTTGGCTGGCCACACAAAATCGCCTAGCCACGGGAGACAGAGTTCAAAGATGAAGCACCAACTACAATCCGGTATGCCTCCTGTGCAACAATCACGATGAAAGCAGATCACATTTGTTCTTCCAGTGCACCTACTCAGAGGAAATCTGGAAAACTCTATCATATCAACTATTTGGTACGAGATACTCGACGGCTTGGGATGACATTTTGATTGTATTAGTGGATGCTTATCAACATAAAACTAAGCTCTACTTGATGAGGTATCTTTTTCAGACCACTATTTATTCAATCTGGGGACAAAGAAATGCCTGAAAGCATGGAAACAAGTCAGTACCCCCCCAACTGTTTTGATCTGAAGCATTGACAGGATAGTAAGGAACAGGATCTCTTCAATTCTTACGATGGGAGCATCTAAATATCAAGATGCTATGCAACTGTGGTTTATTTCACATTCATAAGCTCTCTGTAAAAGGTTCCAAACCCAAATGATAATGGTTCAAATAAAGCTAAACCCATTGTAAAAAGTTTTATTTTTGAATTAATTTAACATTTATTCAAAAACAAAACCCAATGGAAAGACAAAAAACTAATGCGTATTTAATTTGAGGCTGTCCATTTTTACTTTAATAGTACTTAGTATGATTGACGTAATTACCAACATCACTATCGATTTAATTTATCGTTTTTGGATTGATTTTACTAGAAGTGAATACTGTTGGGAATGTCCTGAAATCTATTGTACTTACTCTAAGTGAAAGTCGTATTGTCGAGATGAGACAATCATATAATACTAGGTAGTCATAATGCTTTGCTAGAAGCCACTTATGATCAATGAGTTTAGAACTCATTGCTAGTGTTATATGATCCTACAGGGTCACACACCTAAGCAAACTGGACGTTAAAGACGAGGTTGATCATTAATGTAATGATCTAGTGAATGCATATTTGATATGCATTCGGTATCAAAATTCTGGGGCCGTGTCGATCGGCACAAAGAGTGTGTCGGTCGACACAACTCGCGGATTATCAGATTAATTCGGTTTAATCGTTGGTTAATCCCGTTGCGGTTTAAGTCGACATATATAAGATATATGGTCGACCTAAATTCGAACTTAACATAATTCACAGCCACCAGAACTAGAAAAGAAACCTCTCTAGAGATTAGATCTCTCATAGGCACTAGCATCCCTCCTGTTCAGTTCGTGTGCGTGTGGATACCAGTAGAGGTTACCAGGTAAATCTGAGATCTGATAGATTCAATCATATGAACCTTAGATCCTAGGCTTGGAATTTATACCTAGGGTTGCTAATCCTGATTAGAACTGCTAGAAATTCCTTCAGTGGTATCAGAGCTTTAGGGTTCCATTGAATCTGTAGCATGTTGATTAGATTAGTTGAATCTGAATCTGTGTATGGTTTATACAAACTTGCTAAAATTCGATTTCATGAAAATCTAGTTTTTTAGGTTTTTTGACTTGAAAACGATTAGGGTTTATCGCCCTATGTCGATAGACACCAATCCGGTATCGGTCGACACAGAAGGATAACCCGAATAAAATTTGTTTCGCCTAGTGTCGATCGACACAAGAGTTGTGTCGGTCGACACAAACCTCGCGAGATTGATGAATCGGTTCAATTGGATTGGACCGGTTATCGAGCTTGGTTAATAATGGTTGAACACTGTGACTGGTTTAATTGCGATTGGTTTGATTAGTTTGGTATCGACCGATGCTAGTGTAGCATCGATCGACACTGACCGGTATTCAAAACCGGATCAATTGGATTGATCGGTTATCGCGGATTGCTTTTGGTTATTCTGCATCGATCGACACTATAGTAGTGTCGGTCGACATCAGATTCGATGGTTTAGGTTATGGAATCTGAAATCACAGAACCAAAGCAAGATAAATCAATTAATTAGAAGAATTAAAACATAATAAAACTGAACGTTTTAAATGGTTGCGTTCCTCAACCAAATATCAAGTGATACTTGATGTCTTTCCAATCTTGTCAACTGTCAAGACCCATTTAATTGTGCGATAGACTTGCAGTGCAAGATGTCCACAATTTCATGAGTAAGACAGAGGTAATCGTGTTGATGGATTTGCAGTGCAAGACATCGACAATTACATGACTGAAGAGATTGGTTTACTTGACTGGGCCATCAAAATCGTTTTGGGCTCAGAGACATCAGGTGGATTGGGCATGAGATGTCGATCCACAAACAAGAGTTATATTGGATATAACTAGCAAAGTTGTTGCTTACCTAGATAGCTAAATTAGGGTGATAGCCAGTGGCTCACTCAAGTTTAGTGAAGTATGGGTCTTGGATCATTATATTCATCTGAGGAAACAATGTTTGAATATAATGCGAGTTTTCTTAAAAGTTAAGACTTCTCATTTCTTGGACATCATAACTAAACCTTTTTCCTTTCTTTGTTCTCAGCTATAACTAACACTCATAATAACTCTTTCTCCCTGCGATCCGTCCTTGAGAAGGACAAGTTAAATGGATCAAATTTTCTCGAATGGTATCGGAACTTGAGAATTGTTCTCAAGCAGGAGAAAAGGGACTATGTCCTAGAAACTGTTCTCCCTGAAAAACCAAGAGCCAATGCTCCACATGCAGAAAGGAGTGCTTGGGATAAGCACTCTAATGATGTGGTCGATGTGAATTGTCTCATGTTGGCTACCATGAACTCGGATTTGCAAAAGCAATACGAGAACGTGGAGTCGCTAGTGGAGATGATCACTAGCCTGAAAAGTATGTTTCAGGAGCAAGCACGAACTGAGAGATATCAGACAGTTAAATCTCTCATTGAATGCAAGCTACCAAAGGACGGTCCAGTCAGTCCTCATGTCATTAAGATGATGGGTTATATTGATAACTTGGGGAAGCTGGATTGTCCCATTAGCCAAGAGTTGGCTACTGACATCATTCTGCAGTCACTGCCGTCAAGTTATGATCAGTTTGTTATGAACTATAACATGAACAACTTGACGAAGACGTTGACTGAACTGCATGGCATGCTCAAGACAGCTGAGCCTAATATCAAGAAGGGCACTCCAAATGTACTTATGGTACAAGGAGGTAAGAAGTTTAAGAAACTTGGCAAAGGTAAGGGAACGAGCAAGGACGTCCAGGTTGAGAACCAGGACGCGCCTGCGCCAGCCCCTAAGCCCAAGCCTGGCCCATCTGTGACTGATAAGTGCCATTACTGTAAAGAGCCTGGACATTGGAAGAGAAATTGCGACAAATTATTGGAAGAGAAGAAGAAGAAGAAGAAGAAGACTTTCGAGACTTCATCTTCAGGTTTTTATGTTATAGAAGTAAATGTTACTACTTCTGGTTCTACTTCTTGGGTATTGGATACCAGCTGTGGTGCTCATATTTGTACAAATATGCAGGGCCTAAGCAACAGTAGGAAGTTGGAAAAGGGACAAGTGGACCTACGCGTGGGGAATGGAGCAAGAGTTGCTGCATATGCCGTAGGAACATATAACTTGTCTTTACCCTCTGGTTTGGTTTTAAAGCTTAATAATTGCTACTATGTACCTGCTATAAGCAGAAATATTATTTCTATTCCTGTTTTGGATGTTGAAGGATATCAGTTTTCAATTAAGAATAAATGTTGTTCTTTTGATTACAATGATATATTTTATGGTAGCAGCCCATTAGAGAATGGGCTTTATGTTTTAAACCAAAGCGCACCGATCTATAACATTAACACCAAGAGATTCAAATCAAATGACACGAATCAGACTTTTCTTTGGCATTGTCGTTTGGGCCACATAAACGAGAAACGGATCCAAAAGCTCCATAGTGATGGGCTTCTGGGCTCATTTGATTATGAATCATGTGAGAAATGTGAATCTTGTTTACTGGGCAAAATGACCAAGGCCCCTTTCAACAAACAAAATGAAAGGGCCAGTGACCTATTGGGCCTTATACATACAGATGTGTGCGGCCCAATGAGCACAAGTGCCAGAGGAAATTTTCGATACTTCATTACCTTCACTGATGATTTCAGCAGGTATGGCTATGTCTATTTAATGAGACACAAGTCGGAATCTTTTGAAAAGTTCAAAGAGTTCCAAAATGAAGTACAAAATCAACTTGGCAAAAGTATTAAGGCTCTTCGATCAGATCGTGGAGGAGAATACTTAAGCCAAGAATTCAGTGATCATTTGAGAGATTGTGGAATTGTTTCGCAACTCACTCCTCCTGGAACACCACAATGGAATGGGGTGTCTGAGAGGAGGAATCGGACTTTATTAGATATGGTTCGATCAATGATGAGTCTCTCAACTCTTCCATTATCCTTTTGGGGATACGCTCTAGAAACGTCTGCGTTTACACTTAATAGGGTTCCGTCAAAATCAGTTGCAAAGACACCACATGAGATGTGGACTGGAAATGTTCCAAGTGTGTCTTTCCTGAAGATTTGGGGTTGTGAAGCTTATGTTAAAAGATTAATTACAGATAAGCTCGAACCCAAATCTGATAAATGCTACTTCGTTGGTTATCCTAAGGAAACCAATGCATACTACTTTTACAACCAATCCGAGAACAAAGTGTTTGTTGCTCGGAACTGCGTCTTTCTTGAGAGAGAGTTTCTTTCCAAGAGAAACAGTGGGAGTAAAGTACAACTCGAAGATGTTCGAGAACCGCAGGAAAATGCTCAACCCGTAGAGGAAGAGCAACAGTTGGATCTACAAAGAGTTGTAGAAACCGCGCCTGTGGAGCCTGAAATTCGTCGATCCGAAAGGATCCGTCACGAACCCGAGAGATATGGATTTCTCGTAACCAATTGTCATGATTTGTTGATCATTGACAGTGACGAGCCAGCGAATTTTGAAGAAGCGATGATGAGCCCTGACTCCGAAAAGTGGCTGAAAGCCGCTGAATCCGAAATGGGATCCATGTCACAGAACCAAGTATGGACTTTGGTTGATTTACCCGATGGTGCAAGACCCATTGAGTGTAAATGGATTTTCAAAAAGAAAATTGATGTGGATGGAAATATTCAGATATATAAAGCAAGGCTGCTGGCAAAAGGATTCAAACAAATTCATGGCATTGACTATGAAGAAACTTATTCCCCGGTCGCCATGCTTAAATCCATTCGGATTCTCCTAGCAACAGCCGCTCATTATGACTATGAGATCTGGCAGATGGACGTGAAAACAGCTTTCCTTAATGGAATTCTGGAAGAGGATGTGTACATGACACAGCCCGAAGGTTTCATCGATCCAAATGCAGCTAGGAAAGTATGCAAGCTTCATCGATCCATTTATGGATTGAAGCAAGCATCTCGGAGTTGGAATCTTCGTTTTGATGAAGCAGTCAAAAAGTTTGACTTCATCAGGAACGAAGAGGAACCATGTGTTTACAAGAAGACTAGTGGGAGCGCAGTTGCATTTCTCGTGTTGTATGTAGATGACATACTTCTTCTCAGAAATGACGTTCCGTTGTTACAGTCTGTTAAGGCTTGGCTCGGAAGTTGTTTTTCAATGAAATACATGGGAGAAGCCGCGTATATTCTTGGAATAAGAATCTATAGAGATAGATTAAACAAGTTGATTGGACTGTGTCAAGACACTTATATCGATAAAGTCTTACACAGGTTCAGAATGCAAGATTCCAAGAAGAGCTTCATACCAATGTCTTATGGCATAAGTCTCAGCAAGAAGCAGTGTCCTGAGACACCTGCTGAGCGAGAAAGCATGAGTCGGATTCCCTATGCCTCGGCGTTGGGATCCATCATGTATGCCATGCTCTGTACTCGTCCAGATGTTGCTTGTGCTTTAAGCATGACGAGTAGATACCAATCAGATCCATGTGAAAGTCACTGGACAGAAGTCAAGAATATTCTGAAGTATTTGAGAAATACTAAGGACAAATTCTTGGTGTACGGAGGAAGTGATGAGCTGGTAGTAAGTGGTTACACAGACGCAAGTTTTCAGACAGACAAAGATGATTTTCGATCGCAACCTGGTTACATCTTTTTCCTGAATGGCAGTGCAGTCAGCTGGAAGAGTTCCAAGCAAGGCACTGTAGCAGATTCCACGACTGAAGCTGAGTACCTCGCTGCTTCTGAAGCGGCAAAGGAGGCTGTTTGGATCAAGAAGTTCATCACTGAACTTGGTGTGATTCATAGTATTTCTGAGCCAGTGGCTTTGTATTGTGACAACAATGGAGCCATTGCGCAAGAAAAGGAACCTAGATCACACCAGAAATCCAAACACATAGAAAGGAGATATCACCTTATCCGTGATATTGTGAATAGAGGAGATGTGAAGATCAGCAGAGTCCCGACGGATGAGAATGTTGCCGATCCACTGACCAAGCCTCTCCCAAGGCCTAAGCATGAGTTTCATACTGCTGCTGTAGGCATTAGATTTCTTAAGATATGATCTTGTTTTCAGTGGGAGTTATATTTGTTTTAGTTATGTCATGATGTTCACAAAAACATAATAGTTATGTTATTTTAATGAAATTTGTTTCATCATTATTCAATTATGTTAATTCAATAACAGTCCCGAAATAATTCATGGCAATGTTATAGGTCATCAAGTATGTGACTTGATCATGAAACCCTATAAACAAAGATTGTCATGGATTATGTTGGTCCCTGGTCGAGGTTGTTAAAATGGGACATTAACAACCACGTGAGACTAGTATGTGAGGTGACTGATGACTATGTTTCATGGAGTCATTAATAAGAGTATTAAAGTCAATCACATAGATATGTGTTAGAGAACACATGATCGGACATGACCCGTTAATGAGAACTCTACAAGATGTTATATGAGTGTCATAAGAGTTTCTCATTACGACTAAAGAGTGTAGTCCTGAGACATGAGTTCATCACGTCCTCTCTCATATGGATTGGTTCGTCTTGACTTTGTCAAACGTCAGCCGTAACTGGTGATTATAAAGACACTGATTAGGCGTATCATGAGATATAAAAGAGACATGGATGGAACAAGATGGGATTTGTATCTCCTATATAACAGGAGTTAAATATCTTTGGGCCCATCGAAGATTTGATACTGGAAATGCGTGGCCGCGCTCAAACGAGGTGATTGTCAGTCGTTTGTTTTTCATCAGTACAAATCGGGATTCGATAAACGTGATCTGGCTTAATAAGGATGACACAGTTCTTGCCTTATGCTAGATTGAGATATAGCTACAAAGGGATTAAAGGAATAGATGATTCCAGTACAAGTGGGAGATTGTTGGGAATGTCCTGAACTATATTGTACTTACTCTAAGTGAAAGTCGTATTGTCGAGATGAGACAGTTATATAATACTAGGTAGTCATAATGCTTTGCTAGAAGCCACTTATGATCAATGAGTTTAGAACTAATTGCTAGTGTTATATGATCCTACATGGTCACACACCTAAGCAAACTGGACGTTAAAGACGAGGTTGATCATTAATGTAATGATCTAGTGAATGCATATTTGATATGCATTCGGTATCAAAATTCTGGGGCCGTGTCGATCGACACAAAGAGTGTGTCGGTCGACACAACTCGCGGATTACCAGATTAATTCGGTTTAATCGTTGGTTAATCCCGTTGCGGTTTAAGTCGACATATATAAGATATATGGTCGACCTAAACTCGAAATTAACCTAATTCACAACCACCAGAACTAGAAAAGAAACCTCTCTAGAGATTAGATCTCTCATAGGCACTAGCATCCCTCCTGTTCAGTTCGTGTGCGTGTGGATACCAGTAGAGGCACAGCGTTTGAGGTGCTTCGTGATCTCGATTATCTGCAAACCTTCTGCTGCTTATTACCAGGTAAATCTGAGATCTGATAGATTCAATCATATGAACCTTAGATCCTAGGCTTGGAATTTATACCTAGGGTTGCTAATCCTGATTAGAACTGCTAGAAATTCCTTCAAATACTGATATGATCGGATTTCACAATCGTAGTAAATAATGATATAACCGAAGAATATATATTTTACAAAATCTTTACGCTTGGTACTACTGATATATTTGGTACAACTTATACATTTAGTAAAACTCATATAACTTGTAAATACAAATTTTACAAAACATCATTTGTTTACATGTTTCCATATCAAAGAGGCAACAACAAATTCATATTGGTGTATGAAGATAATTTAATATCTTTCTTAAACAAGTAGATTTTGTGGAAACCCCCTTGGCCGAGTGGTTAACCAAGGGTTCATTAAACGCTTCTACACCAGCAGGTCACGGGTTCGAATTCACGAATGTGCAATTTCTACTGATTACACTACAAGAAAACAGTGTTTTTGTGACTGCAACCTGCGTCTATACTTGTAGTCGTAAAATTTTGCGACTATTTGGAGACACATTTGCGACTATTTTGCGACTACAAATATATGGTCGTCTACTAGTCGCTAATATACGACCAAAAATGATTGTCGTCAATTTAGTCGCCAATTTACGAGTGATTAACGACTATTGTCGAGACCGGAAACAGTAGTCGCAGTGTAGTCGATAATTTGGCGACTACTATGCGTCTGATGTGAAGGGTCGTATAAAAGTCGCAGATGAGTCACTATGTGGACGACTAATTTTCTACTCCGTGTATAGTAGTAACAAAGTCGTTAATTTGTCGTTATTTTTACGACTAATATGCGACTCGTTACTCGTGTCGCAAGTAGTCGGGTATGAGTCATATAATATAGTATGTTTTGATTTAATAATAATAATATAAGATAGTTTGGTTATTAGATTTGCTAATAATATTAACGGATTATCAAAGCTAATATATACTTGCAATATTTAAAGTGTATAGTCGTTCTTTTCCAACTTCTAATAAACATGTATAAGTTTCCACACTATATATTAACTAAATTCTAAATCGAAGTTAACCCTTAAAATAGAAACCAAACGCTTAGCAATCTTTACAATGGTTTTAAGGAATCAGTACTTAAAAATTCATAAGTTCTTAATAGTTATAGAATAAGAGTGAAGGAGAGTTAGAAACAATCGAGAGCCTGGTGCTCGTTTGAGTACCATGTCGGGAGATGATTAGGGTAACTACACGAAATCAAAGAGAGAAATATGTTAGATGTTGTTAATAATATATATGGTCATAAGATTTTCAATATGAAAATTTCAAAAAAAATCATACATATCCATCAAATTGTTCAACTCATCCAAAGTTAAACGATGATAGTCAATTGAAAAAGACACTTCTATTCCTCTAAGCCACTAATCCCTAAACAAAAAAATATATATTCTCATAATTTTGTTCTATATTAATGTCTTCCTCATATTTTATTGAAAACATGTCAACATACCGCAAAATATTTTGATCCAGAAACACTACAGGAAAACAGTGTTTTTACGACTGCACTTTTAATCGTAGAATAGTCGTTAATCGCATTTTTACGACTATATTACGACTAAATATGGTAGTTGTAAATCCATAGTCGCTAAATCGCATATTCGTATTATTAGTCGGCGATTTATGACTATTTGTACAACTAATATAGGTAATCGTAAAATAGACGTAGCGTTGTCGGAAGATATAGGGACTAATTTGCGACTACGATAGCGACAATTGTGCGACTATAGAGGGAGTCCAGATGCGGTCGGAGAAATTTTGTCATAAAATAGTCGTTAAACTAGGTGACCACTGGGCGATTAATATGTGATTGTATAGTATAGTCAGAAAGTAGTCGTAAATATTAGCCACTATGTAGCGACTGGGTAACGACCATTTTAACTACTATCCCGCGACTAATCTGAACATCCATATACGATTATGGCGACTGTTACGTGACCGTCTTATATAGTCACAAAGTAGTCGTAATATATGGGGACTATTTGGCGACTGTTTATTGACTAATTGACCGATTATATGACAACTAATTGGAGAATCCAAATATGATTATGGTAAACATCTTGCTATTAATTAGCGACTGTTAAACGACTATGCAGCGTCTAATCGAAACATCAAGATTCGATTATGGTATTGTCTGGCCGACTACTATCTGACTGTCTAATATAGTCATAACATAGTCGAAAGAAATGGTGACTACTTGGCGACGGTTTAATGACTAAATAACGATTATTAAGCGACTATTCAGAAAATCCAGATTCGCTGATGGTAAATGTTTAGCGACTACTTTGTGTGTGTAGTGCGAATAATTGACGACTTTTTAGTGATTTTTATCGTAAAATTAATAATTGACGACTGTTTAGTGACTTTTATTACATACATTTGCATCAAAAATAACATTGGTAACATTTATACTTATGTGTAGCATGTAGACACAAACGACCTACATACGCAAACTCCAGCATTTAGGAGTTGTCAAATCATATACCACTAAATTAACAAGTGCAAGCGACAATGATATGTAACCTACGAATCAGATGGTGTTGTTGTTTTACTTTGAGCTTCCTTCAGTTGCTCTTGGTGGGCGACAACACTGAAAAGTGTTTGGGCTGCTTGCGCTTGCCCATTAAAAGATTAGTTGTCAGGCTTTCGACTCCATAAGGACTTACTCGTTCATCCTTCTCAGTGCCCTGTGACAATTACAGACAGTAAGAGAAAAACAATTAAATAAAGAACGTGAGATGACTTTATAAACATGGATTGTGAAAAATGTTACTTTACCTGAGGAAATATGTTGTTATATTCAACTGTTGAGATCTCACGAGATCACAGTTCTTTGCAGTGCTTCTGCAGTCCTTTGTGATGCTAACCATGTCTTTCATACGTCGTTGATAGATCTCCACAAAAAAATGTTTTAGAAGAAAGTTATGAATGGTTTGGCCATGTCTCAAATAATACAAAAACTATCTTGTAAGCGCTCAGACACTCGAACTTAACAGAACACATTAATGAGTTAAGCATAGATTAGTGTCTTCAATTGCGTGCTAACTATAAGATTAACATCATAACCATCAGACTCTAACTCATCAAACATTCATTAACTGTGGAGACCATATTGAAGCTCATAGAGGAATATAGGAGTCGTTTACAACCTATAGAACCAAAATTAAATGTAAACAAATAATCAGATTTAGAGCCTGTCCCGTTTCAAAAGCAAAGCAAAGCAAAGCAGAAGCAAACCATTGATATAGCTACCTGTACTCGTAGGCATCGAATCACAGAGGGTTTCGTGATTGAGATATTCAAGGAAGAATTTGAGAGAGTCGATAAGGCTTCGGCCAAAGTTAGCGATGAAATTGAAAGCCTCGAATAAGAGATTCGAAGAATAGATATCAGTTTGAGATGGGTGGGCGTGGAAGAGGATTCAGAGAGAGATTAGAGAGATGATTCGAAAGAGATTTCTGAAAAGGGGAAGAACAAAAAAAATCAGGGTGTGACGTATTTGATGATTTCTCGGCACTTTGTCAAAAATTCTTGGGTATAGGCGGGTAATTGAAATGTTTTGGGCTATAAAATTGGGTTTATGTTTTCTGGATTAATTTGGCAAATTTTTTAAATTTTTGCTCACTTGTAGGCGTAATGTAGTCGTAATATATTCCATTTTTATTGACTTTGTTTTAAAAATTTAACTAATCTATTATACTTTAGTAAAATTATAACAATATTTCTCACAATATAAAGAATGATTGAAGACAGGTTTTATGAAAGCAAATTTTTGTTTAAATTCTTTGAAATTTTTGGATATACTTCCCGGATTGTAAAACTATAAATCACCAAAAATTAAGGAAATAGTTTTGCAATTTTGGTAATACTCAAATTAAAAATAGTACACACAAAATTTAAGAAATTGCTTTCGGACTAGAATGTAAAAGCAAAGACGAAACTATAGATTTTCAGAGTTTAGGGTTTCTTTTGGAGTGAACAAAACCCTATACCCTAAAAAAGAAACCGCAAAACCTCATTATGAGGTTTGATTGTAGAGCATCTCCAAAAGAAACCTCAAATTTGAAGTTTGAGAAACCTCAAATTTGAGGTTTCAAGGTGTTTGTCTCCAAAAGAAAACCTCAAACATAAACCTCAAATCACTTTAAAACTTTGCGTTTTTGCATTAAAGTCCTCAATATTAATAAAAATTAATTTATATCACAAAACTTTTACATAACTATACAACATATATTAAAATATTATAAAACGATATTAATTCATAAAATATTTCATTAAAATATTATATTACATAAAATAATAATAAAACATACAAATTACACTTACTATTACAACTAAAATTATTCAACAAACGTATTTCCGTAATACTCCCAAATATGATCAATCAATGCATTTCGAAGTGACAAATGTGCTTCTTTATTTTTTATGTTAAGATTGCGAGATAAAAATTGTTGAAATCGAGCATTTTCATTTACTGTTGTTTCCACAATTGGAGTTTGTGCTATTTCTTTATTTTTTATTTAATTTATTTCTTTATTTTATACATAAAATAAAATTTATAAAAAATCATATATAGTATATAAGATTAAAAAATTGTTTAAGGGTGAAAACTAATGAAATATTTAATTATAGGGACTAGATTGCTAAAGAAAAGATGAAACCTCAAATTTGAGGTTTTGAGGTTTCTTTTGAAGTGAGCCAAACCTCAAAAATATTGTTTTGAGGTTTCTTTTGGAGATGCTGAAACCTAAAATTTGAGGTTTAATCTTTCCTTTAACACCGAATGGTCTTAATCAAACATATATCAAGATGAAATGGTTGGTGTGAAATGTTCTTACTGGTTTTATGATGAGAAATTAAATTATGATTTTGTGAATTCTTTCTAGATATATGATTTTTTTGTTTGCGTATATACGAACTTATCATGTTAAGGAAATTTAATAATATTCGGTTGAGAAGAACATTGAATATTATTCTTGTCTTTGATTTATTGTGTAAACAATAAGTACAAGCCTACCAAATGAAACGTTAAAAACAAGATTAGAGGGTGGCTGCAGCATAAATGACACACCGAAACAGAGGAACTCTGCAAAATCCTGCAAGAGAACAAAAGACAAAACCAGTTTATGGTTCTATGTCTCTGAGGCTACACCAAAGCAAACGACAAAACCAGTATACGGTTCAAGGTCTCAGGGCTTACACCAGAACAAAGGACAAAATCAGTGTCCGGTTTGCATAATTTTTAACCATGTTATTTAACCATGATATTTAACCATGATTAATTGATTTGATTGGGATCGCGAAGAGATAC
Source organism: Orychophragmus violaceus (assembly GCA_030180135.1). Taxonomy (NCBI): domain Eukaryota; kingdom Viridiplantae; phylum Streptophyta; class Magnoliopsida; order Brassicales; family Brassicaceae; genus Orychophragmus; species Orychophragmus violaceus. The sequence continues at coordinate 32,154,111 of CM058231.1, read as the reverse complement.
ACTCCACGTAACCGTACGTATCTCTCTCTCTCTCTCTCTCTCTCTCTCTCTCTCTCTCTCTCTCTCTCTCTCTCTCTCTCTCTCTCTCTCTCTCTCTCTCTCTCTCTCTCTCTCTCTCTCTCTCTCTCTCTCTCTCTCTCTCTCTCTCTCTCTCTCTCTCTCTCTATGTTTTGAAGCGGCGATCGAGGAACATTATTAAAACCCTCATTTCTTGCAACCTTCTTTAATTCAAGTCCATTGTTTGGTGAGGGGAAGTTATTTCGTCATAATAATCATCTTCCTCACTAACGTTTCTCCCACTATCATTTTCTCTGAAACAGAACCAAAACACAATGGTCCATTACAACTACATAGCAGAAACACAACCTAACAGAGCCGAAACCGGTAAGCGCTTCAGAGTTAAGATTTTTCGCGTCTACCCTGTTGGGATTATGTCCTGAAATCATATTGTACTAACTCTATATGATAGTTGTATTGTCGAGATCGGACAATTCATGTAATACTAGGTCGTCATAATGCTTTGCTAGAAGCCACTTATGACAAATGAGTTGTAACTCATTGCTAATATTATGTGAACCTACAGGGTCACACACCTAAGCAAGATGGATACACTTTGTATGGGATTGATCATTGGCATATGGTCCGATCAATGTCTATTGGATACACATTGATATCGAGTTTTAAGAGTTGTGTCGATAGACACCATTGGGTGCGTCGATCGATACAAGAGGTGTGTCGATCGACACCATTGGGTGTGTCGATCGACACAAGGCCGATACCGAAACTGATGTTTCGGTTTATGTCGAGGTCTATATATATAGGCTTATGTATACGACCTAGATGTAGCCGTCGCAGAGAGTTTTTCTTGACAGAAAGACGCAGCCACCTCTAGAAATACAGAGAATCCCAGAAGATCCGATTCCCGGTACTAGTATCCCGGCGGATTCCAGCTTGTGTGCGTGTGGACTGCAGTAGAGGCGCAGCATCTGAGGCGCTGGAGATCTCGTTTATCTGACCCAATTCCGCTGCAAATCTCCAGGTAAACATGAGATCCATCGGTAAGGATTCAATTACTCAAACCCAGATCCTAGGCTTAGAACTTGTGGAATTCTGAAACTGTTAGAATTGGCCCAAAGTTCCTTCAGTTGTATCAGAGCCTTAGGGTTTTAATCATTGAATCAGAAGCATGGAATTCGAATAATGATGTATTTGAATAATAGGTTGATGCATGCTAGTTTTCGTTTTGATGAAAATAATCTCGGATTTTGTTTCTTATCGAAAACGAAGAACCTGTGTTTTCGCACACTGTCGATCGACACAAGTTTGTGTCGGTCGACACACCGCGAAAACGATCATAAAACTTTAGGGTTTTCGCACAGTATCGATCGACAATAAGCTTGTGTCGGTCGATGCACCGCGAATACGCTTATTAAAATTTGGGTATCGATCTTAGAGATCACACTGTGTCGATCGACACACTGGGTGCATCGATCGACACAGACTGTGCGAAAGGATAGATCGGTTCAATTGGATTGAACCGGTTATCTCGCATGGTTAAAATTTTCTGATACCATACTGTGTCTGTTGGATCCCGATGGATCTAGGGTTTGATATATTGAATGAAAACCAACCTCGTTCTTACCTTTCTGGCAGCGGAATTGAGATGGTGAACGAGATCAGTGGAGCAACACAAACGCCTTGCCTCTACCAGATACACACGCACGCTTCACTGGAAACGGGATGCTAGTGCCGGATCAACTGGACGGCTTCTCTGTTTAGGTCGAAACTTTTACAGTTTTATTCGACCTAAACGTGCTTAACGGGCCAAACTTAATTAAGCCTAAACTCGAAAAGCCTGTTCGGAAAATCCGAATTGTGTCGACCGACACACACGCTGTGTCGATCGACACAACACCATTTTGTCGATATTAATGTGTATCCAATACACATTAGTATGATCATTACCATAATGATCATTCCCATGTCGTAGCTTCCAGTTCGCTTAGGTGTGTGACCCTATAGGATCATATAAAACTGGCAGTAAGTCCATGACCTACAGTTTGCAAGAGGCTTATAGCAAAGCATTGCAAACGCCCAGTATTATACGAATGTCTGATCTCGACACACAACTATCACAGGAGTGAGTACAAGTGTGATTTCAGGACACCATCCCAACAATCTCCCACTTGTACTGGAATCACCAATTCCTATAATCCCTTTGTCTCTTTATCTCGATTTGGCATAAGGCAAGATTTGTGTCATCCTTATTAAGCCAACATCGTGTTTATCGAACTCCTGATCTCATACTGAACATTACAAACAACTGAACTACAGTTCGTTTGAGTGCGGCCACACATTTTTTTTTCCAGTAATCAATCTTCGATAGGCCCTGAGATATTTATCTCCCGTTATACAGGAGGGACAAATTCCATCTTGTTTCATCCCTGTTTCAACGCACACTTCATGATATACCCGAACAGTGCCGTTATAGCCGCCAGTTACGGGTCGACGTTTGACAAAGTCAAAGTGTACCAATTCATATGCAAGAAAGAATGATGAACTCAGGTCTAAGGACTATACTCTATAGTCGTAATGAGAACCTCTTATGACACAGATATAACTATCTTGTAGACTTCTCATTAGCGGGTCATGTCCGATCATATGTTCACTGACATATATCTATGTGACTGACTGCGATAATCATATCATTGGCTCCATGAAACTTAGCCAACAGTCACCTCACAATCTAGTCTCTAACGGTTGTTAGTGTCCCGATTCTACAACCTTGACTAGGGACGAAATAATTTATTAACTTATAGGGTTTCATGATCAAGTTCTCAACTTGATGACCTATAATATGTCATAAACTTATTTTGGGACCATTATTTAGACCACATTAAATAATGCTGAAATCAAATTTCATTAAACACTTCTAAAAGAATGTTTACAATAGAGTCTTATTATAACTAAAACAAAAACCAAAACTCCCACTAGAATCAAGATTACATCTTAAGATCTCTAATGCCTACAGCAGTCGAATGGCTCTCATGCTTAGGCCTTGGGAGTGACTTGGTCAGAGGATCAGCGACATTCTCATTTGTCGGAACTCGGTTGATCTTCACATCACCTCTATTGACAATATCACGAATCAGATGATATTTTCTCTCAACGTGTTTGGACTTCTGGTGTGACCTGGGTTCTTTCGCCTGAGCAATGGCTCCATTGTTATCGCAGAACAAAGCCACTGGCTCCAAGATACTAGGAACCACACCAAGTTCAGTCATGAACTTCTTGATCCAAACTGCTTCCTTTGCCGCTTCTGAAGCAGCAACATATTCAGCTTCCGTTGTGGAGTCAGCTACGGTATTCTGCTTAGAGCTCTTCCAGCTCACCGCACCGCCATTTAGACAGAAGACATATCCAGACTGTGATCGGAAATCGTCTCTGTCTGTCTGAAAACTCGCATCGGTGAATCCATTCACCACAAGTTCATCACTTCCTCCATACACAAGGAATTTATCCTTAGTATGTCTCAAATACTTGAGAATATTCTTGACAGCTGTCCAGTGAGCTTCACCTGGATCAGATTGGTATCTACTCGTCATGCTTAACGCGTAAGCTACATCTGGACGAGTGCAGATCATGGCATACATAATAGATCCTATTGCAGAAGCATAAGGAATCCTATTCATGCGTTCTCGCTCAGCAGATGTCGCCGGACACTGCTTCTTGCTGAGACTCATGCCATGAGACATTGGTATGAGGCCCTTCTTGGAATCTTGCATCTTGAATCTGTGCAACACCTTATCAATATAAGTGTCCTGGCACAATCCAATCAGCTTGTTAGCTCTATCTCTGTAGATTCTGATTCCAAGAATGTACGCGGCTTCTCCCATGTCTTTCATGGAAAAACAACTTCCAAGCCAAGTCTTGATAGACTGAAGCAACGGAACGTCATTACCGAGGAGGAGTATGTCATCGACATACAGTACAAGAAACGCAATTTTGCTCCCACTAGTCGTCTTGTATACACATGCTTCCTCTTCGTTCTTGATGAAACCGAATTGTTTTACTGCTTCATCAAAACGAAGATTCCAACTCCGTGATGCTTGCTTCAATCCATAAATGGATTTATGAAGTTTGCATACCTTCCCAGCGTTTTTAGGATCGACAAAACCTTCAGGCTGTGTCATGTACACATCCTCTTCCAGAATACCATTCAGGAATGCGGTTTTGACATCCATCTGCCAAATCTCATAATCATAATGAGCAGCAATCGCTAGAAGAATCCGAATAGATTTAAGCATAGCTACTGGGGAATAGGTTTCATCATAGTCAATACCATGAATTTGTTTGAAACCTTTAGCCACCAATCTCGCTTTGTAAATCTGTACATTGCCATCCACGTCAATCTTCTTCTTGAAGATCCATTTACACTCAATGGCTTTTACACCACTAGGTAAATCGACCAAGGACCATACTTGGTTTTCTGACATGGATGTCATTTCGGATTTAGAGGCTCCAAGCCACTTTTCGGAGTCCGGGCCCATCATTGCTTCCGCAAAGGTCGCTGGTTCGTCACCTTCAATGATCATCAGATCATTTGAATTGGTTACGAGAAATCCATAGTATCTCTCGGGTTCGTGACGGATCCTTCCGGATCTACGAACTTCAGGCTCCACAGGCGCTGGTTCCACAGAACTTTGTGGTTCCAACTGCTGCTCCTCCTCAGCAGGTTGAGCAGTATCATGTGCATCTAGAATTTCTTCAAGATGTACTTTACTCCCACTGTTTTTCTTAGAGAGAAACTCCCTCTCAAGAAAAGAACAGTCCCGAGCAACAAATACTTTGTTCTCAGATTGGTTGTAAAAGTAATATGCCTTGGTTTCCCTAGGATAACCAACGAAGTAGCATTTATCTGATTTGGGTGCAAGCTTATCAGAGATTAAACGTTTGACATAAGCCTCACAACCCCAAATTTTCAAGAAAGACAGATTAGGAATTTTCCCAGTCCACAATTCATGTGGTGTCTTATTCACTGATTTAGATGGCACCCTATTTAGTGTAAACGCAGACGTTTCTAGAGCGTATCCCCAAAAGGATAATGGAAGATTAGTATGACTCATCATAGACCGAACCATATCTAATAAGGTTCGATTTCTCCTCTCTGACACTCCATTCCATTGAGGTGTTCCAGGAGGAGTGAGTTGTGAAACAATTCCACACTAGCTCAGATAGTCGCTGAACTCTTGGCTTAAGTATTCTCCTCCGCGATCTGATCGCAGAACTTTGATATTTTTGCCAAGTTGGTTCTGTACTTCATTCTTGAATTCCTTGAATCTATCAAAGGATTCTGACTTGTGTCTCATCAAGTAGACATATCCATACCTACTGAAATCATCAGTGAAGGTAATGAAGTACTTGAAATTTCCTCTGGCAACAGTACTCATCGGCCCACATACATCAGTATGAACAAGGCCCAACAAGTTACTGGCCCTTTCATTCGGTTTGTTGAAAGGGGCTCTAGCCATTTTGCCCACCAAGCAAGATTCGCATTTCTCACATGATTCAAAATCAAATGAGCCCAGAAGCCCATTTCGATGGAGCCTTTGGATGCGTTTCTCATTGATATGGCCCAAACGACAATGCCATAAGAAAGTCGGGTTTTCGTCATTTGACTTAAACCGCTTTGTATTTATGTTAAAGACAGGCATTTCTTGATTTAAAACATATAACCCATTTTCTAATGGGGCGCTACCATAAAATGTACCATCACGATTAAAAGAACAAACTTTATTCTTAACAGCAAAATCAAAACCTTCCAAATCCAAAACGGAAACTGAAATTATGTTTCTGCTTATCGCAGGTACAAAGTAGCAATTATTCAAAGCTAAAATTGCCCGAAGGTAAAGACAATTCATAGGTGCCTACGGCCAGTGCAGCAACCTTAGCTCCATTCCCGACTCGTAGCTCCACTTGTCCTTTCTTCAGCGTTCTACTGTTTCTTAGTGCCTGCACATCAGTACAAATGTGAGCACCGCAGCCGGTATCCAATACCCACGAAGTAGAACTAGAAGATATAACATTAAGTTCGATAACATAAATACCTGAGTCAGACGCATCATACGTCTTCTTCAGCTTCTTGTAATCTTCCTTGAACTTCTTGCAGTCTCTTTTCCAATGCCCCAACTGCTTGCAGTAGTTGCACTTATCCTCAGCAGAAGGCCCAGATTTGGGCTTGGGCTTGGGCTTGTCTTGACTTTCAGTCTCGACAACCTGGGCCTTTCCCTTATCCTTCTTAGGTTTCTTAAACCTTTTACCCCCTTGTACCATCAGGACACTGGGAGTAGCCTTCTTGAGATTCGGTTCTGCTGTCTTCAGCATACCGTGCAACTCAGTCAATGTCTTAGTCATGTTTTGCATGTTGTAGTTCATAATGAACTGATCAAAACACGACGGCAATGACTGCAGAATCATGTCAGTGGCCAGCACCTGGCTAATGGCACAGTCCAGTTTCCCCAGGTTATCAATGTAACCCATCATTTTAAGGACATGAGGACTTACTGGACTGTCCTTAGCCAGCTTGCAATCCATGAGAGATTTAACCGTCTGGTATCTCTCTGTGCGAGCTTGCTCCTGAAACAAAGCTTTCAGGCTGTTAATCATCTCAATGGGTGACAACACGTTCTCATATTGCTTCTGCAGCTCAGAGTTCATGGTCACCAGCATTAGACAAGTAACATCTTTGACATCCGCTGAATGCTTATCCCAAGCATTCTTTTCTGTCTGCGGAGCATTGGAACGTGGCCTCTCGGTGAGAACTCTTTCAAGGACATATTCCTTGTTCTCTTGCCTGAGAACTATTCTCAGGTTCCGATACCATTCCAAGAAATTAGATCAATTTAATTTGTCCTTCTCAAGGACGGATCTTAGTGAGAAAGTATTGATGTGATTTGAGACAGACATAGCTGTAATTCAAAAAGAGGTAGATTTTAGTTATAAAGCACAAGAAATGAGAATTCTTATCTAATAAGAAAACTCGCATTGTATTCAAACTATGTTTCCTCATATGAATACAATGAACCAAGATCCTCAGATCACCAAAATTCGAGTGGACGACTCGCCATCACCCAAACTTTAGTCATCCAGGTAAGCAAATCATTGCTAATTGTACCCAGTACAACTCTTGGTCGCGGATAAGACAATCCATGTCATATCCACTCCGATGTCTCTGGGCCCAGAACTTCTGATGGCCCAGTCAAGTAAACCAATCTCTTCGGTCTTGTGATCATTGACAGTCGCACTGCAAGTCTATCAATGATCACCTGCCTTACTCATGTAGCTGTGGATACCAAGGACTCCAAGACTATCCAATCAGCGAAACGAGTCTTGACAGTAGACAAGATCGGGCAAGACATCAAGATCACTTGATATTTAGTTGAGGAAAAGAACCGATTTATCTTGATGCATATCCAATATACATTCAAGGATTTATTTATTTATTTAAAACATTCAGTGTATTTAGTTTAGATTCATCTACAACTTTTAGGATTAAATTGTTCTGGTATATGCAAATATGTAGTCCAACTAACATGTCTGCGAGCATTGTATCAATCGACGCCAACCATTGGTATCGATCGATGCAATCAAATTTAAACCGCTCTTCGATAACCGGTCTAACCTACAAGAAACCAAAGGAAGAAGGTAGATACTTAAGTTAACAGTCAAACAAAAGAAAGCAAATGAAGGCACAAAGAAGGAACAAAGGAAAAGACCTTAGAGAAGAAGGAGAACAGTCACAGATAGATTCAAAGCTAAGGAGGAAACGAGTAAAGAAAACAGATGGCATCTTATATAGATTATAGAGAAAGATTCTCACAATAAAAACAAGAAGGAGAATTTGACTCTTCAACCGGAACCCGCGCCTGTGCTCTTTCACATAAGAAAGTGGAGGCAGGCTTGGATACGAATCGAATTTACATAACCGATTCAATCCAATTGAACCAGTTTGGTTTAATAGTCCATGTCGATCGTCACACACTGTGTGTCGATCGATATGACCGAACCAGAACCAATTTGGTTAATCAAAATTAACCGAGCGATACAACCTGTTCAATCCAATTGAACCGGTCTGTCAACTTTCTTTGCCTGTGTCGACCGACACACCCAGTGTATCGATCGACGCAGCATGACCACGGGTACTCGATCTCAGATCGAAACCCTAAAATTATTTACGGATTTTCGCTTTGTGTCGACCGACACACGCTTTGTGTCGATCGACACTTTGCGACAAACCCTAAATTTTATTACGAGTTTTCGCTCTGTGTCGACCGACACACGCTTTGTGTCGATCGACACCCTGCGATAACCCTAAAATTTTAACGCGTTCTGCCGCGGCGTGTCGACCGACACACGCTTTGTGTCGATCGACACAGTGCGTTTTCATCAATTCTTCGTCTTTTCAAATGGAACAAAACCGAGAATATAACATGAAAACACGATTTGAACATGCAAAAATCAATTCAACAACATCAGGATTCGAATTATTTTGCATCAAATTCAATAGCTAAACCCTAACACGCTCTGATACCACTGTTGGATCCCGATGGATCTAGGGTTTGATATATTGAATGAAAACCAACCTCGTTCTTACCTTTCTGGCAGCGGAATTGAGATGGTGAACGAGATCAGTGGAGCAACACAAACGCCTTGCCTCTACCAGATACACATGCACGCTTCACTGGAAACGGGATGCTAGTGCCGGATCAACGGGATCGATTCTCTCTGGTGTGTCTAGTGTTTCTCTCAAGAAAACTGGACGGCTTCTCTGTTTAGGTCGAAACTTTTACAGTTTTATTCGACCTAAACGTTCTTAACGGGCCAGACTTAATTAAACCTAAACTCGAAAATCCTGTTCGGAAAATCCGAATTGTGTCGACCGACACACACGCTGTGTCGATCGACACAACACCATTTTGTCGATATTAATGTGTATCCAATACACATTAGTATGATCATTACCATAATGATCATTCCCATGTCGTAGCTTCCAGTTCGCTTAGGTGTGTGACTCTATAGGATCATATAACACTGGCAGTAAGTCCATGACCTACAGTTTGCAAGAGGCTTCTAGCAAAGCATTGCAAACGCCCAGTATTATACGAATGTCTGATCTCGACACACAACTATCACAGGAGTGAGTACAAGTGTGATTTCAGGACACCATCCCAACAGTGTCGATCGACACAAGTTAAGTGTCGGTCAACACAGGCCTTGCGATTGGTTGATCGGTTCAATTGGATTGAACTGGTTATCATGCTTGGTTAAGGTAGATCAGATCGGTTTAAATTGGATGAATTGGTTCAATTGGATTGGACCGGTTATCTCAATTAGTATAAACCGATTTGATTGGATAAGTCGGTTCAATTGGATTGGACCGGTTATCGCGATTAGTTAAAACTGATAGAATCGGTTCAATTGGATGGACCGGTTGAATTAGATTTGACCGGTATCTCAATTGGTCTAAAACCGGTTCATTTGGTCAATTATCGGTTCAATTGGATTGACCGGTTATCGGGTTTTGTTAAGGTTGGATGCGAACCGTAATCGTTTGGTTATTGAACCAAATGATTGAGAAACCGAACCAAATGACCTAACCCATTTTTGTTAGAACAATTAAAACTCAATTAAAATTAGAAGTTAAACATGTTTAAAACCCATCGAATACACATTGAATGTGTATTAGATCAAAGTTTAGTTTTCAATATGGTCAACTGTCAAGACTCATTTCGTTGTTGTGATACTCTTGCCAAGAGCTTGGTGTCCACAATTACATGAGTAAGGCAGGTAGTTGTATTGATGGTCTTGCAGTGCTTGACATCAACAATTACATGACCTAAGAGATTGATTTACTAACCTTTAAAGTTCCGTTTTCTCAACTAAATATCAAGTGACCTTGATGTCCTGCCCAATCTTGTCTACTGTCAAGACTCATTTCGTTGTTGGATAGTCTTGGAGTCCTTGGTATCTACAATTACATGAGTAAGGCAGGTGATCATTGATAGACTTGCAGTGCGACTGTCAATGATCGCAAGACTGAAGAGATTGGTTTACTTGACTGGGCTATCAGAAGTTCTGGGCCCAGAGACGCCAGAGTGGATGAGACAAGGATTGTCTTATCTGCGACCAAGAGTTGTACTGGGTACAATTAGCAATGATTTGCTTACCTAGATAACTAAAGTTTGGGTGATGGCGAGTCGTCCACTCAGATTTTGGTGAAGTATGGGTCTTGGATCATTATATTCATAGAGGAAACATTGTGTGAATATAATGCGAGTTTTCTTATTAGATAAGATTTCTCATTTCCTGAACTTCATAACTAAAATTCTCTTTTCTTAGATTTCAGCCTATGCCTAAAACTACTTTCTCGTTGCGATCCGTCCTTGAGAAGGACAAGTTAAATGGATCAAATTTCCTGGATTGGTATCGTAATTTGAGATTTATTCTCAAGCAAGAGAGTAAGGACTATGTCCTTGAGAAAGCTCTCCCCGAAAGGCTTGGGACCAATGCCTCGCATGCAGTATATGATGCTTGGAATAAGCATTATATTGATGTGGTAGATGTGTGTGGTCTGATGTTGGCTACCATGAACTCGGACCTAAAGAGTCAATACGAGAACATGGAGTCGCCAATAGAGATGATCACCAGCCTGAAACTGAAGTTTCAGGATCAGGCACGAGTTGAGAGATACCAGATGGTTAAGTCTCTCATTGGGTGCAAGCTACCAAAGGATGCTCCAGTGAGTCCTCATGTCATTAAAATGATGGGTTACATTGATAACCTGGGGAAACTGGATTGTCCTGTTAGCATAGAGTTGGCTACTGAGATCATTCTGCAGTCACTGCCGTCAAGTTATGATAAGTTTAGGAAAAGCTATATCAAGAATGACTTGACGAAGACGTTGACTGAGCTGCATGGCATGCTCAAGACAGCTGAGCAAAACATCATAAAGGGTAAAAGGTTTGAGAAATCTTGTGTTGACAAGGGTAGAGGCAGGGCCGTCCAGATTTGGAATCAGGATAAGCCTGTGTCATCTTATAAGCCTAAGTCCGGCCCATCTGATGTTGGTAAGTGCTGCTACTGTGATGAGTTTGGGCATTGGAAGAGAGATTGCATTAAATTCTTGGAAGATTCACAAGAGATGAAGGAGATGTACGGTACTTCTTCTTCAGGTATTGTGTTATTACTTCAAGTTCTACGTATGTATTGGATACTAGTTGTGGTACTGATATTTTTGAAATATGCAGGGCCTAAAGAACAGTAGAACGTTGAAGAAAGGACAAGTGGAACTGCGTGTCTGGCATGGAGCAATGGTTGCTGCATGAGCCGTAGAAATTCTCCACTTGTAGGAGCCTTTCAAGCTTGGTTTTTGAATTAAGTAATTGCTACTATGTACCTGCTTTATGCAGAGATGTCCTTCATTTTCTTGTAAGAATTTGGATGTTTTTCATTCTGATAAATGACAAGTTTTGCTCTCTTAATGAAATATTATATGGTAGCACCCCTTTTGATAATGGGTTTTATATCTTAAACCAATGTACGCTTGTATATATAACATAAATACCAAATGGTTTAAGTCTGAAGACTCGAAATCGATTTTCCTAAGCATAGTCGTTTCAACCACATAGAGTGAAGTGGATTCAGAAGTTCCATAGTTATGGGCTTTTAGGCTTATTTGATTATAAATCATATGAGATATGAATTCTGCTTGCTGGGCCAAATGACTAAGGCTTCTTTAGCAGAGCTAAAGAAAAGGGCCATAGGCTTATTGGGCCTTGCACGTACTGATGTATGTGGCTCGATGAGCATTAGTGACAGAGGAAATCTTCAGTACTTCATTACCTTATTGATGGCTTCAGTAAGTGTGGTTGTGTTCATTTGATGAGACACGAGTCAGAATCCTTTGAAATAGTCAAAGGAGTTTCAAAATGAAGTATAGAACCGATATGACAGAAGTATTAAAAATCCTCGATTAGATCGCAGAGGAGAATACTTGAGTCAAGAATTGGGTGATCATCTAACTGAGTGTGAAGTCTTCTCACAGCTCATTTCTCCTGAAAAACATGAATGGTGTTTCTGTGAGAATGAATCGGACCTTGTTAGATAGGCTCCGAATAATGATGAGTCACATGAATCTTCCATTATCCTTTGAGGAATACGCTCTAAAATGTATGTGTTTACGCCAAATAGTTTTCTATCAGAATCAGTTGAAAGACACCACATTGGATGTGGACTGGAGTTTTCCAAGTATGTTTCACTGATTAATTGGGATTGCAAGGTTTATGTAAAGCAGTTGTCAACAGACAACCTTGAACCCAAATCTGATAAGTGCTGCTTCGCTGGTTGTCCTAGGGAAACCGAGGCTTATTACTTTTGCAACCAATCCGAGAACAAAGTTTTGTTGTTCGGAACTCTGTTTTTCTAGATAGAAAGTTTCTTTCCAAGAAAAACAGTGGGAGTAGAAGTACAGCTCGAAGAAAATCGAGAAACACAGGAGGCTGCTCAACCTGCTAAGGGAGAGCAGCGGTTGGATCTACAAAGTGATGTAGGACCTACACCTGTGGAGCCTGAAGTTCGCAGATCCGAATGGATCCGTCACTAACCCGAGAGTGATTTCTCGTGACCGATTGCCGTGATCTGTTGATCATTGAAAAGTGACGAGCATGCGAAATTCAAAGGAGCGATGGTGAGCCCCAACTCCGAAAATTTGCTAGGTATGCATGTTAGCTTCACCGATCTATTTCTGGATTGAAGCAAACATCTTGGAGTTGAAATCTACGTTCTGTTAAAACGGTCAAAAGTTTTGACTTGATCAGGAACGAATAGGAACCGTGCGTTTACAAGTAAACTAGTGGGAGCGTAGTTGCATTTCTCACACAGTATGTATATAACATACTTAATCTCATAAACGACGTTCCGTCGCTTAAGTCTTATCAAGACTTGGGTCGGAAGTCATCTTAACGATAGACATGGGAGAAGCCGCGTGAGTTCTTGGAACAAGGATCTATTGAAATGGATTGGAGTAGGCTAATTGGATCGTGTCAGAATCCTTATGTTGATAAGGCATTGGACAGTTCCAATATGCATGATTCTAAGAATGGCTTCACACCAAAGGTCTTATGGCAATAATCTTAGCAAGATGAAGTGTCTTGGACACTGGCTGAGCTAGTATCTATGAGTGTGATTCCTTATGCTTCTGCAATAGAATCCATCATGAATGCTATATTTTGCGGTCGTCTAGATGCATCTTACGCACAAAGCATGACGAGAAGATACCAATATGTTCCGGTAAAAGTCACTGGACAGTTGTAAGGAATATCCCCAAGTGTTTGAGGAACACTAAGGATAGGTTCTTGTTCAACTGAGGAAGTGACGAGTTTGTTAAAAGTAGTTAGACGGACAAAGACGACTTTCGGTTCCCACCTGGTTATGTCTCTTTGTCTGTGTAGCGGTGCTATCTGTTGGAAGGGCTCCAAGCATAGGACCGTAGAATAGTGCTTATTAATGAATGGCGGTGTGGTTTGTTGGAATGGTTCTAAGCAAGAACACCGCAGTCTCTCTCACAACCTAAGCACGAGTTTTATATTGTTGCTGTAGGTATTAGATATCTGAAGACGTGGTCTTGATTCTAGTGGGAGTTATGTTAGTTATGATGTTCACATAGACATGCTATGGTCATGTTTATAAAAACTGACATCAGCATTATTTGGTTATTGGATAATTAAATGATGGTCCCAAAGTATTTTATGTTCATTTTATAGGTCATCATGTTGAGGACTTGATCATGAAACCCTATAAGTGTAAGATGACACAAAATTTTGTTTGTCCCTAGTCGAGGTTGTTAAAGTGGGACACTAACAACCGCGAGAGACTAGCATGTGGGGTGACTGTTGGACTAAGTTTCATGGAGTCAATGATATGATTATCACAGTCAATCACATAGATATATGTTGGTGAACATATGATCGGACATGACCCGCTAATGAGAACTCCACAGGATAGTTATATCAGTGTCATGGGAGGTTCTCATTACGACTATAGAGTATAGTCCTTAGACCTGAGTTCATCATGCTTTCTAGCATATGAATTGGTATGCTTTGACCTTGTCAAACGTCGTTCTGTAACTGGCGGCTATAAAGGCATTGCTTAGGCGTATCATGAAGTGTGTGTAGAAACAGGGATGGAACAAGAAGGGATTTGTCCCTCCTATATAACAGGAGATAAATATCTCAGGGCCCATCGAAGATTTGATACTGAGAAAATGCATGGCCGTGCTCAAACAAGGTGATTGTCAGTCGTTTGTTTTATCAGTATAAATCAGGAGTTCGATGAAAATGATGTTGGCTGTAATAAGGATGACACAGTTTCTTGCCTTATGCCATATCGAGATATAGCGATAAAGGGATTATGGGAATAGATGATTCCAGTAAAAGTGGGAGATTGTTGGGATTATGTCATGAAATCATATTGTACTAACTCTATATGATAGTTGTATTGTCGAGATCGGACAATTCATGTAATACTAGGTGGTCATAATGCTTTGCTAGAAGCCACTTATGACAAATGAGTTGTAACTCATTGCTAATATTATGTGAACCTACAGGGTCACACACCTAAGCAAGATGGATACACTTTGTATGGGATTGATCATTGGCATATGGTCCGATCAATGTGTATTGGATACACATTGATATCGAGTTTTAAGAGGTGTGTCGATAGACACCATTGGGTGCGTCGATCGATACAAGAGGTGTGTCGATCGACACCATTGGGTGTGTCGATCGACACCATTGGGTGTGTCGATCGACACAAGGCCGATACCGAAACTGATGTTTCAGTTTATGTCGGGGTCTATATATATAGGCTTATGTATACGACCTAGATGTAGCCGTCTCAGAGAGTTTTTCTTGACAGAAAGACGCAGCCACCTCTAGAAACACAGAGAATCCCAGAAGATCCGATTCCCGGCACTAGCATCCCGGCGGATTCCAGCTTGTGTGCGTGTGGACTGCAGTAGAGGCGCAGCATCTGAGGCGCTGGAGATCTCGTTTATCTGACCCAATTCCGCTGCAAATCTCCAGGTAAACATGAGATCCATCGGTAAGGATTCAATTACTCAAACCCAGATCCTAGGCTTATAACTTGTGGAATTCTGAAACTGTTAGAATTGGCCCAAAGTTCCTTCATACCCATACTAAGTGTTTGCATATGGACCACATTGGAGTTTCATCATGGCCGACCAGAGAGTAAGTGAAAACTATTTGATTGATTTTCCGGCATACAAGACTGCATTGGTTCTGACTCTTTGATATTTATGCATTCACTCATGTGCCGGGAGCCAAGATCGAAATGGTCATTGAAACATAACACACACGAAAAGACCTAATTTAATTTTTCTCTCGCTTATGAACGCCACCGTCCATCTACACCAAAGTGAGTGTGTGTACCTCCGGTGGCCGGTTCTTCTCACCGCCGTCGGGTGAGGGTTAGAATTTATTTCCTTCTTCTTCTAGTGTAGTTGTTTATAGTCTCGTTTGTGCTTCTCTCTGGTGTGTCGTTCCAGATCTGTTTGTTGAGTTGCTCCGTCGTTCAGCTCGCGGTTGCTCTTTCGGCGGCTCTGGTACCACTCTTGGATGCTCCACGGTGCTTGGCTCGTGTAGGTATGGAGACCTCAGCCTTGTTATTTGACGGCGGATCTCTGGATTTTATCTGAATTCCTTACTCTTCCATGAAGGTGGTGTTATTTCGTGTTTCCTTGCCGGGCTCATGCCGTCGTCTTATATGCGACAGTGGCGTGGTCATCTCTGGCCTTTTTTTTCCTAGATCTAGTCTTTGGCTGTGTTTTGGTTTTAGATGGCAGCGTTTGTGTGTTGTTGTGAGGTGAGCTTCACCGTGTGGTGGTGGTTCAGTTCACCACTAGTGTTTGGCTTGTTCTCGGATTTTGGTTTCTAGCGGATCTTGGTTGGGCGTGTTTTTTGGTGTTGATGGTATGACTTTTGTTTTCAAGTTTTTCAATGGATTTTGGCTACGGTTTAGCTTTAGTCAGGGCCTTGTTATCTGGCTTTTCTCTTTTTGATGTTTATTGCGCTATTATGGTTTGCCCTTCTATGTGGCTCGGCTTTCTTTATGCGCTTATTTGAGGTTTTCGGATGGAGCGTTTGTTCAGTTTCTGCTGAGGAGTTCGTCTTATGTTTGAGTTATTCTTGCGGGAGCATATACTCTCTCTTCTCTGAAACCTTTGGATTTTAGGTGGGGTGATAAGCGTCGCAATGGTTTCGGTTTTCAGCTCTTCTCTTGGCTCTTGCGAGGAGGTGACCTCTCTTTAGTTGGTAGATGGTTGGGATTGGTGAGCGAGTGTCCGTGTATATGTGTTGGATGTCTTGTTTGTTGTCTTTTCCTCTCGATGTTCAAGGTGTTGTATCTTGTGCATGTGCGTCCTTCTTCGTCTTGTTCCCTTGTTCTGGTTGTGGCGGTTGAGTTGTTGTTTCCTTTCCTCATCGCTCTTTTGGTCGTATCTGTCGGGATCTTTGTTGGTGGAGTTCTGCTTTGCTCTCTCTTAGCATAGTAGCAGAGTGAGTTCCAGTGTTCTTATTTTTCAGTTCAGGCTTCACGTTAATCGGTTCTCTTGGAGTGGTTTCTAGTGTGGCTTCGGAAAGCGGTGCATCGTGAGTTTTTCCGTTTCAGACCCATGTATCATCAGTATTCGATCATGTTTAGTTTTTCGCTCAATTTGTTTTATTAGTTTTTTGGCTCTTTTGATTCCGGCAAGTTATGTCTCTCGTAAAACTTCGAGTTTTGTCTCTTATAATCTTCTCAGGCTTTATCTCCTATAATCTTTTCGGAGTTTTATATATTATAATGTAATATCTTATAATTAATACTAGCATAATTTGCTCGCACCTTGTGCGAGCACAACCATTAATTAATAAAAATTTATTTAAAAATCACAAATTCACTTTAGCATAAATAATATATGAAAAATATTTATATCATATTCATTCTAATTAAATATATGTATATATATTTAAATATATGTATATATTATATTAATTATTATTTATATTTATATAAATTCAAAATTCATATAAATAATACAAATTTATTATATAAAATTTTATTATCTATAACAAACATATTTATCAATATTTAAATCTTATATTTTAAAAATATTTTCATACTTACCATCTTACTTTTTTTTATATGAGATTGTACTTATTTTTAAAATAAAAATAAATTTGTTAATATAAACTAAAATATTTTCATATATATCATTTTATTTTTTTTATAAGAGATTGTACTTATCTCTAAAATAAAATTGTTAATATGACTAAGGTTAACATAGTAAAAAGCCTAATTTCATTAATGGTAAAAAGTATTTAACCATTTTGAGAGTGAATATAAGGACAAAAACACTTCCCAATTAGTTTTTTTTTTTTTTTTGTCAACAAAGTAAAAAGAAAAGAATCCTAGTTGTTGCTAATCCAGCTTGGTGGCTCCGGTCCAACGTGGATTGAGTACGATGAGCATAGACGTGCGCTCCGTGCTAGTCTGTCTGCCATCTTGTTTTTTGTGCGCGAAACATGGATGAGTTCAAAAGTTATAAAATACTCCTTTCTTGTTTGGAACTCGTCTAAATGATTCGAGAAAGCTGGCCATTCTTCTGGTTCCGACACTATCTTCACCAATTCTGAACAGTCTGTTGCAAATGTGATATGCTGATGTCTATGGTACTTCATACATTCCATAGCCCAAACCAGGGCTTCGAATTCCGCATGAAGTGGAGATAGACTTGCTCTTATATTCATTGCCCCCATCAACACATTTACATCTCTCCCATAACCACTATACCATCCTTGTCCTGAAAATTTATCCCCCTCTTTCCAAGATCCATCCACCAGACACCATTGCCTTGTGGGTCTCCAATCGGTCTCTGTATTTTCTCCGACTATCAATTCCGGGATTTTTCCTATCTCCTCATTTAGTTGCGCATCTCCCCATATGGCCGATTCCATTTCTGCCAATCTTAATGTTTCCGGTGGCCCACGATCAATATGACTGTAAATCATATCATTTCTGCTTTTCCAAATATACCATAGTAACCAAGGGTAGATGCCCATCTCCTTTCCCGAGGGTAGTCTCCAGAACAGATAATCTATGTTCGTATATATTGACCCCGTTGGAAAGACCTCCGGATTTGTCGGAATTTGTGATAATGCCCATGTTTGAATAGCTGGTGGACATTCAAATAAAACATGATTAATTGATTCTTCATCCGCACCGCACCTAGCGCATCGAATATCACATTTTATCCCCCTTCCCCTCAAGTTTTTCGTCACGGGTAAACAACCTGATAATGCTTGCCATATAAAATGCCTAATCTTAGGTGGGCACCTAACTTTCCACGCAAAAGCTTGGAGTTTATTTGTGCTTGGTTCTAGAAGAGGAACCAGTTCATCTCCATGAGAGAGTTCTCTCTCTAATTGATATCTTGTTTTCACCGTATATTTTCCAGATTTCGCAGGAAACCATCCCATCGAATCAGGTCTATGAATCCGGCTGAAAGGGATACTCAGTATCAAAGCCACATCCTCCGGTACTACAACCGTTTCCAGTAATGGTATGTTCCACATCATATTCTGCTGGTCAATCAACTGGTCAACAGTCTCCAAAGTATGAATAGAATCTATTTTTTGAGTTGCTGGTCTTGGGCGATAGGATGGTATCCATGGATCAGTCCATATCGAAATAGACTTCCCTGTTCCCACCCTTTTGATAAGTCCTTTTTTAACCAGAGGCCTAGCTGATATAATACTCCGCCATCCATATGATGCTGAGTAAGATCGTATTGGATCCAAAGGACCCGCATTCCTAAAATATCTCCCTTTAAAAATCTTTGAGAAGAGAATATCCGGCTTATCTATCAGTCTCCATAACTGTTTCGCCAAGAAAGCTGTATTTGCATCCCTGAAGTCCCTGAAGCCAATGCCACCATTTCCTTTTTCACGGCAGAGTTTGTCCCAAGACATCCAGTGCATACTTGAGCTCGTTCCTCCCGTACCCCACCAGAAATTAGATACTATACTTGTTAATTTCGTAGTGATCTTCTTTGGTAAGCGGTAACAGGACATCACGTGATTTGGTAAAGCCGTTGCCACTGCCTTTATCATAACCTCCTTACCTCCTCTTGAGAGTAGCTTCGTTGTCCAGCCATTAACTCTTCCTTGAAGTCTATCTTGTAAGGATCCAAAAACCTGTGTCTTCGGTCCACTTAGACTCTCTGGAATACCCAGATATGATCCCATACCCCCCATCGTTGTTATACCTAGTAGTTCTTTAACCTCATCCCGAACTCCAGCCTCAACCGTATGTCCAAACTGTAAGGACGACTTCGCGAAGTTGATTTGCTGGCCTGA
This sequence comes from Orychophragmus violaceus, assembly GCA_030180135.1. Classification (NCBI taxonomy): domain Eukaryota; kingdom Viridiplantae; phylum Streptophyta; class Magnoliopsida; order Brassicales; family Brassicaceae; genus Orychophragmus; species Orychophragmus violaceus. Next base: position 32,134,639 of record CM058231.1, on the reverse strand, counting down.
TACACCCTCATAGTCATTAAGTATATGTAGGATTGTCTGACATTCCTCCTTCGTTGTTTTGCAGAAGAACAAACTATCGTCTGCAAACAGCAGGTGTGATATTGGGGGGCAAGCTCTTGCCACCTTCAGTCCCGTAAGTTGTTTTTCGCGCTCCGCTTTCTTTATATTCGCAATCAATGCTTCCGTACATAGAATAAATAGATATGGTGATAAAGGGTCCCCTTGACGCAACCCTCTCTGTGGAGCTATAAAACCTCGTGGCTGTCCATTGATAAGAACCTTATATTGAACCGTAGTTATACATCGCATTATCCGATCAATACATTGGTCATGAAATCCCATCTTCCTCAGTAGATTCTCAATAAAAGCCCATTCGACCCTGTCATACGCCTTACTCATATCCGTTTTAATTGCCATAAATTTACCCTTACATGATGGATTTGTCCGTAAACCATGAAACATCTCCTGCGCTATTAAGATATTATCGGAGATCAGTCTGCCAGCAACAAAGGCCGATTGCGTCTCTGAAACCAATCTTGGTAGTAGCCGCTTCAGTCGCTGACATAAAACCTTTGATATTATCTTGTAACCCACATTACATAGACTGATAGGTCGTAATTCCGTCATCCTAGTTGGTCGTTCCGTCTTTGGAATCAGACAAATATTTGTCATATTCAGCCTTGTGTCTAAATCCCCATATTGTAAGAAATCATTAACCAGTCTAACAATATCATTTTTCACGATTGGCCACGATTGTTGATAAAATAAAGCCGTCATCCCATCTGGTCCCGGGGCTTTTTCCGGATGCATCATGAACAAAGCTTGCCTCACCTCCTCCTCAGTAGCTAAAACCATAAGTCTCTCATTCATCTGAGTTGTAATTGATACCGGGACTTCCTTTAGAAACTCCTCAAAATTGTCAGGATTTGTTGTCTTGAATAACTCCTCGAAATATTCCACAACTACTCTTTCCACTTCATGCTCCTTTGTAGCCCAGTTTCCTGCTGAGTTATATAGTCCAACAATCCTATTCCTTGCCCGTCTTTGCTTTGTTAAAGCGAAGAAAAGTTTTGTATATCTATCCCCCGATGTGTTCCACATATTTCTGCTCTTTTGCTGCCAAAATTTTTCCTCATCCTTGTAAGCCTGTCTTAATTTATTTGAAATCTCCAATACATCCTCTTGTGATCTAGTATCATCCTTTTGAATCTCTTCAAGTTCTCTTTGTAGCCCAAATATATGATCCTTATTATATTGAGGATTATTTTTCCTCCATCTTGATAATTCACGACGGCATCTACCAATCTTGTCATAAAAGTTCCTCGCTCCATTACCATCCAAACCTTCCCAACCCATTTTGATGGTGTCCATAAGACCATCTCTGCCCACCCAGCGCTTATCAAATCTGAATTGACTTCGTCTCTTCTGTATTGTATCCTCAATGGATGCCACAATCGGTCTATGGTCGGAACCAATCATTCCTAAATATTCCACAAATGAAAAAGGAAAAATTGTGTGCCAGTCTTCATTTGCGAGAGCCCTATCCAATCTGCACCTAATAAGTTGTTTTCCTCTCCTACCTCTCCAAGATAGGGTGTCTCCCAACGACGGAAATTCGATTAAACCGCAGTCATGAATCATATTGTTAAAAGATACAAAACTTGATGCGTGTCTCAGGGATCCGCCTTGCTTCTCGTGGTTGCCCGTGATCTCATTGAGATCACCTATTATGAACCATGGGTTTGTCCTCACCACACCCATACGCGTCAGACGCTCCCAAACTTGATCTCGTAATTTCTGTACTGGATCACCATAAACAAAGGATAGCGAAACTTTATTCCCTTTTACATTCGCTTCAATATCGATCATTCTATTGCTTGTATATAAAATGTTCACATCTGATGTGTCATTATAATACAATGCCAATCCCCCACTTGCTCCTATCGGTTCAACCGTATGCATTTTATCATATCCAAAGTGGCCCATAAACTTTTGTGTAAAAGGAAATTGTTGTTTCGTTTCTGACAAGAATAAAAACTCCGGTTTGTTTTTATACACTATTTCCCTTAAATACCCAATCGTCCATTGATTTCCCAAGCCTTGACAATTCCAACTTAAAATCCTCATATTAGCATTGAAATTTTGGTTCTCTCCTCTGGAGCAGTGATTTGGGTTTTAAAATTCCCAATTCTGTAGGATTTAAAACCATCCCAAAGTCACACCTCTCATGAATCCCATAACCTACTGTTACTAGCACCTCATATATATATGTCTGCATAGTGAAAACCCACTTTAGAAAACCGCATTCTGGACCCAATTGTTGGGAATCCAGTTGTTGCACATTCCTTTTACTATTATGAAATCGATTTCCATACATAAACCAATCATGTTGACATGCCTTCCACGCTAGAACTTTATTATTACAACTCCTTCTCGCCCCAAATATTGTATTCCTCCAACCTTGAATATTATAAGTCCCAAAAAAATCCTGCTCCATAAGTTCCTTAAATTCCATAAGTCCCTTGAGTCCCAATAAAGCTAGCACCAATGAATTTGCCGAAATGTCCACCCTCCTTTCCATAAGTCTGTTCAGCCGGCACTCTTCAATCCTGTCAAGACCCAAACTACAAGATAAGGACCACCTAACTCTCCTAGAAAATTCTGTAATTCAGCATTAATAATTACTGTCCAATGCTCAAACCAAAATTGCAAACCATCAATATGGTATAAACACTCGCATAGTTGTATCCATATCCCCACCAGCCTTTTAACCATACTACCTTCATTTACCTCTTGACATTCTCTTTGTGCATAAGTATACCAAAACTCAGTACAGCCAAAAAAACCTCGAGCTTGTGGGAAAATAAACATCGTCCTAATGTTCCGTAGAGCAGAATTAGACCCGTCTAATTGTACCTGATTTGCTTTGTCCCCCAAGTGCCATCGCTGTCGAAACAGAATTACACCTACGAAGTTATTAGTATATATCCTCCATTTTAATATGCTATCAACCTTCAGTACTTGCTCACAAAAATTCCAACTTAGTGATCTAAGATTGAACTTACAGCCACGCATTCCACACCATTTAAAAATCATAGTCCTATTCCAAATCAAACCTTCCTATTGAAGAGGAGCGTACCTTTGATCCACGGCAAAATATGCATCTAACAGGATTATTTTCATTGGAAGCACACCCTGCATTTGTCTTCTGCCTCCATATTTATAATCTATATTACTATAACCCCCACTCCGAAATTTCAAAATCCTCCCCAGAGCCATAGTGAACAAAATATAACCAGAAGCATGATGAAACCACAAACCAACATTCTTAATCATTAAACTGAAACCAAGATAAAAAAACAAAACAGCAATGCTTCCAAGAGCATTGTGAACACATAATAAAATTACTTAAACAAAACATAGCAACCACTTGCTTTATTGACTCCATAGATAGAAATTTTTAAGGATTGAGAAAAACCCTCATTCCGGAGGGTCAATGGCATTGCCCTTTCCAGCGTTTGGCGGATTGAGATCCTTCTTCTGTCCCTTACTTGTCTCCATCTCCATCTTTTGAGCCGGTTTCTTCCTTGGCGAAGTCAAGGCTAACGCCATTCTTTTCTTTGCTAGACTCCCCATCAGTAATGGAGCTAGCGGAGGTTTTTTCTTCCCCCCATTTCCTCTCTGATTCCCTGTCTTCTTATCCTCTGCCTTCACCACCCCAACATCCCCTACAAGTTCTGCTTTCTTGTTATCTGGCCCATTTGTTGCATCAAGCTCACCTTTCTTGCCCTCTGGCTCAACCATATCAGTCCTCGCCTCCTCATCAAACCCACTGTCACTCTCGGCTAACATTTGGCCATTTTCCTCCTCTTCCATTAATTCCCCTAAACAATCATCATTCTCAAGATCCACCCCCATTTCAAAGTCCCCATCACTTACAGTTACCTGAGTTCCCTGGTCATTATTACTCACCATGATCTCCTTGGAGTTATTCCCCACTCCATTAGCTGCATTTACCCCAGAACTCTCCTCCACAAATTCCAATTTCTTCCGAACCATCTTTGCTGAGACTTCCAAGTTCCCTGCTCCCAGGTTCAGCTCTGTAGTCTCATTCACCTTGGATAACACATCCTTTGGGGACCTCTCCGCACGGAAAGCCTCAATCAAACCACGTTCCCGCTCAGACAAAACCCCAATCTTATCTTCCGCCATCAGGCTCCGTCCTGTTTCTCCTTTCTTCCTATACTCGCCTGTTGACCTCGCCTGATTTCCTTTTGAGTAAGAGGATGAACTTGCACCTGTTCTCCTGTTGTATCTCCCATAGCGATAATCCCTTCTATTTGACCCCTTCTCACTTTCCTTCTCTTCTGCTTCCTTATTCTTGCTCTCATACCGACCCTTATCCTCATGAGATCTTCCTACATCCCTCCTACCCTCGCGGTTTTCCTCTCTGCTTCCAAAAATCACTGCACCTCTGTAGCTGAGAGGAGCCGGTGCATCCGAGGGACCTTTTGGCTCACGACTTCTTGGTTCTCTGTCCCTTCTCCTTCTAGGCGCCTCTTCCATGGCGCTATCTTCCTCAAGTTGTGGGCAATGCTCCTGGTCATGACACAAGCTATAGCATATTCTACAAAAACCATGGAGTTTTTCATACCGAAGCTGAACCACAGTCTCCTCTCCCGACTGAAACTCCACTACTGTCTCGAAAACCAGTGGCTTAAAGCCATCCAGAGTAACTCTTACTCTCCCGTTGTTTAGGTCCACCACATCCGTCTTACCAATGCCATCCCCGATATCCGTGAACGTCTGATCTGCCCACCAATGAAGCGGAACTCCCATCACCTTGACCCAGAAAGGAATTGCCGATGGATAAGATGCTTCAATGATTGGCTCCCACCTCACCAGAGAGATCATCCAATGATCAAAGTGAAAAGGCGCCATACTCAATACCTCACTGATGTCCTCCTCCAGATCGAAATCAAACTGAAAACGGCCCAGACCTAAATCCGCCCCAGCTATCCTCTCCTCCATCTTCCATATCCTTGGGAGCATATGGATTAAGGATTTTGTATCCTGGCGTTTCGGGTTCATGCATCTTCCGATGAGGGTCTTGCCATATGCACCAATCAAAGCAGTGTTATCAAAGGGCTTGACTGAAATCTTCATCCTCTGTGATACCACCGCAACCTTTTTGCCAGAACTTTTGGTTAAAGCAATATGGCTTTGAGACATTTTTGAGAGATTTTGTAAGCTGTAATTACTGTGTGAAATGAAAAGGTTGATGAAGTTACTCAGACCCCAACACCGCCATATATACCCGATGGCCTTTATTTCCCGAGAATCTTCCTTGATGCTCCGTAATCTTCTTGATTGATATTCAATCACGAGTAAATCACCATAAAAATTGGAATCAATTACTGAGTAACTTCTTGATTCCCAATTACCTCGCTTTTGGGAAGAAGATTGCATCCCAAAATAAATGCCTTCCTTATTCCTAGTTCCCCAGAAAAATGAAGATCGATACCCGACTTGGGAAGCGTTCTCTATTATCCTTAAATTCCCTTGATTTATCAGTCCAGTCCCAGAGTTCAGTAGCCGGATCCACTGATTCCTTCCAAAATTATCGATCTTTAACCAGAAACTCCAACAAATCACCTTGATAGAAACCAAGCACCGCTCTCTTATCCAGTGACCTGTAACCGGTAAACTCCGAGATCCGCAATCTTTTTGGCCGGATTGATGATAATCCATACTTAAGACACCAGATCGCATCCGATCCCTCCAACTCAGCTCCTCCGAATCCTGATTGTCCTTCATTAATTTCGTGTTCAAAAACACGATCCTGAGTACCAAAACCAAATCAGTAAACCCCAAAATATTCGCGATCTCCATCGCAACCAGAATCTGCCCAAAATTGATCCATCGCCACCATAAGAGCATAACCCTAAATCGCCTTTCGTATCGCCGCTTTCATAACGTCGTTTCATCTGTCTTCCCAATTAGTTTATATTTTCATATATATCATTTTACTTTTTTTTATAAGAGATTGTATTTATCTCTAAAATAAAATAAAATAGTTAATATGACTAAGGTTAACATAGTAAAAAACCTAATTTCATTAAAAAAGTAATCAACCATTTTGAAAATGAATATAAGGTCAAAAGTACTTCCCAATTAATATAAAGATATCAATTCTTTAACCGGAAGAAAAATAGATGGATGACCGACTAAGAAAATTTATTGGTTGTGTTAGTTATTGTTAAAAACGAAAATCAATTAAATTTTTATTTAAAACTAAATGACTTAGAAATTGAGAATAAAAGTTTTGCTGAGGAGAGGAGCCATTCAGCATTTGATCCTCCCTTTTCTTCTCCGATTTTTTTTTAGATTTCCCACTACACACTTCTCGATTCTCCGCCGCCTGCGACAATGTCGGTAAGCATTCTCGATTCTCCGCGATTTTTTTTTGTTTTTTCAATTCCTTAGATTCAGTTCCAAGTCTGTGTGTTTTCAGATCTAATTAGGATACAAATTTGCGTTCTTGGCTTCCCCGTGAAAGTGTCTACGATCTACTGAAACTTGAGATTTCTGCTAAATCATCAACTTTGCCGTTTCTTGATCTGATGATTTTGAATGGTCGAATGTTTGAGATCTCTTTACTGTGTCGGTTACCTAAAAAAAGTAACCGACAAAAAAAAAAAACTTTTTTCTACAGTTTCCAGATTCTGTTCCCAATAGATTTAACTTACTGTTTGGTTCTTAGATTCGATCTCACTTCAAAGTTATTGGCTTTTTGTCTTTTATGAATTGATCTCCCTCCACAGACAGCTTTCATTCATTCAGATCAAACTCAGCACAATATTCTTATGGATTCCCAGCCAACTACTTCCCCTGTAAGGACAATGTTTCCTCTCTGTGTTGAATGAGTTTAAGATGTCTAATCATGGCAGTGTTTGAATGTTGGAACAATATTTATAAGCCTTGATTCGATCCATTCTTGTACTTGTTACAGGTGAAAACTGTTAAGATTAGCAATGTTTCACTCAATGTTTCAAAGAATGATGTCAAAGAGTTCTTTTCTTTCTCTGGTGACATTCACTACGTCGAGATGCGAAGGTGAACAAAACTTGTAATTGTCTCCTTGTTAAGATGATTTTTACCGATATCTAATGTTAGTCACTTATTACAGTGAGACTCAAGATACTCAGCTTGCATATGTTACTTTCAAGGATCCACAAGGGGCAGAAACTGCAATGCTCTTAACGGTATATTTTACGGGGCATGTGTGGGAATGTAAGCTGTCTCCATGAATTTAAACTACTTACAGCTTTTAAAACATTCCTGTAGGGAGCTGTCATTGCTGATCATCGTGTCAGTATTACTCCTGCTGTGAACTACGAGCTGCCACAAGAAGCCCTTGCACTTGACTCGGTAAAAAGATAACTCTTTGCTTTTATGTTTGGTACCTTCAGTTGTCATGTTTGTCTCCTCTGTTGCAACAGGAATATTCATTTAATGGTTTCACTGTCAAGAAAGCTGAAGATGTGGTAAACATCATGAAGGAAAGAGGTTATGCTGTTGGAAAAGATGCTTTGGAGAAAGCTAAAGCGTTTGACGACAGGCACAACTTGGTATCAAACGCATCAGCAACCATTGCTTCCATCGACAATAAGATGGGTTTGAGCGAAAAGCTAAGCATAGGAACAACTGTGGTGAACGAGAAGCTGAGAGAGATGGATGAACGATATCAAGTGAGGGAGATAACAAAATCTGCTTTAGCAGCTGCAGAGGAGAGAGCAATCAGCGCAGGAACGGCTTTAATGGCGAACCCTTATGTGTCAAGCGGAGCTTCGTGGTTTTCAAACGCGTTTGGTGCAGTGACAAAGGCGGTTAAAGAGAGAACTGAGAACGGAGAAGGAAGGAAGGAGATTATCCAACTTGGTGACACCTCACCTAAGGCTCCTGCCGTTGTTCCTGTTAGTTCGTTTGACGCAGATTTCACCAAACCAATTTTCTAAAATTGCATTTTCAGACTCCATTCTTTGATATATTTGCTGTGCATATGCTTACATATTCATTGTCTTCTTTCATTGCACAAAAAAAGTTATATAGACAACCCTTTAAAGCTGTTGTTGTTACATTCATTTTTCATTCCGCAAATAAAAATTCATCGTTTTAATCTATTCAAAAAAAAAGCAGTGAGAAATTGAAGGTTTGGTGCGTCTCAGGAACTGAGTTGAAGAAACCTCCTTGCCATTGGATGAGTAGCTTGAGAAAGCTCATTGGGTTTAAGAACCTCAACAATCTCTCCATCAACAACAAGACAAACGATATCCGCAACTCGCTGGATCTGCTTGATACTGTGAGACACAATCACAGTCGTAATCCCTCTCTGCTTCTTCAGTTTCACTATAACATCCTCAATGTTCTCTGTAGATATCGGATCCAAAGCGCTCGTCGGCTCATCCAGAAGCAACACCTCAGGCTCGTTGGCTAGAGTCCTTGCAAGTGCTACTCGTTGAGCTTGACCAACAGATAACTCCGAACCTGTCTTCTTCGCAAAAGAAGCATCGAGATCCGCAAGACTTAGCAGCTTGTAAACATCTTCTTCACTTAGCTTCTCCCCTCTCAAATTCGGACCATATCTCACATTATCTGCAACAGTCCCTGTGAAAACATAAAAAAACCAGACATCTGAACAACATTTACAGAGAGTTTACATTGGTTCCAAATTCTACTAATCAACCTATGAAACTAAAGTAACCTTTGATTTACCTTCAAAGAGAACCGGAAGCTGGAAAAGCATTCCGACTCTACGGCGGAGAGTGATGACGTCGATGTTCGTTATGTCTTGGCCGTCCAAGAAAACAGTTTTCTCCGGAGGCTCCCAGAGACGGTTAAGAGATCTTAAAAACGTTGACTTTCCGCTTCCACTTGGACCAATCACACCAACGATCATCCCTTTGGGTATATCCATCGACACTCCTCTCAGAATCAGAGCTCCGCCATCGGAGACTCTGGTCAGATCTCTTACCCGAATCTTGGGTTCCTGACCAGACAAAGCTTCCACGTCCAGTAGATGCTCTCGCAACGCGCCATCGGATTCGCCAGACAAAAGTAATGCCATCGTCTTGAGCTTTTTTTCTTTCAATTTGATGATTGAGCAATACAAAAAAAGGTTGTCTTGTTTACGAGATGGGGAATCAGTCAAATTGGTAAACGACAAAATATATTACTCTTACACTGACAATAAAACCAATCTTTTCATTAACCCAATGTTTCAATTTTCATTTTTCTTACCAATTGTTCGGAATAATTGCACGTATCTTATTTACAAAGTAAAGTAATAGCAGACTATTTTTCAAAATCTAATTGCAATTGCGTATTTTTTTTTTTTTTTTTTTTTGTGCTGGTTAATGACCATTTTATCTTCACATTTTTTTTTTTCTTCCACGGAAAATCAACCCATTTCTTTTTTTTATTTATTTATTTTTTCCTTTCTTTTCTCTTTCTTACTTTTGCATTTATTTTCACTCCATTTGTTTTGAACGGTGGATATCATGCAATGGATGCGGTTTCCGGTCATATAGACCGCCGAAATGGAGTTAGAACCGGTCGATCTACCGAAATTCAAAAAAAAAAAAAACGGACTTAGTACGGAGATTGCGAATGGATAGTTGAGTCTCCATCCATGTGGATACTACGAAAATTGCGAATGAATATCTATCCATATGGATACTACAATGATCATATACATGATGGTTTAACATGAATGATAATAATATGTTTCTTTAACAAGATGGGTTAACATGAATGATGATGGACTAGATGCTTAACAAGATGGTTTAACATATGACTATTCATGGACACAAAAGTATGTTGGACGATCATAACCAGTGGTCAAAAGTTATCATTATTGCGATCCGTGGACACAAAGTACGGGTCTAATGGACAAAGTTGGTTAAGAGTCCACATGAATGTGAATTTGTGGACATTGAGTAGGTGTAGACCACTATCCATTCAAAAACAACATTTTCATTGGCTACTTCCTACCCATAGTAAGCACCTTGCATGTATATGATCATTGTAGTATCTACATGGATAGATATTCATTCGCAATTTTCGTAGTATCCACATGGATGAAGACTCAACTATCCATTCACAATCTCCGTATTAAGTCCGTTTTTTTTTTTGAATTCTGGTAGATCGACCGGTTCTAACTCCATTACGGCGGTCTATATTACCGGAAACCGCATCCATTGCATGATATCCACCGTTCAAAACAAATGGGGTGAAAATAAATGCAAAAGTAAGAAAGAGAAGGGAAAGGAAAAGAAATGAAAAAAGAAAAATAAAAATAAAATGGAAGAGAAAAAGGTGGGGAAAAGAAATTGTGAGAATAAAATGGTCTTTTTGACATCTTGAAAACTGTGAAAGATACAAAATGACAAAGTCTTTTGGAAAGATACTAAATTGCAACAAAAAACATAAAAAGATACAAAGAATGCAATTCACCCCCAATTGTTCTGGTAATCTTAAGAACAAAATACAATACCATTTTTAGTTTAGTTTATATAAAATATGAAACTCAATTGAAGGGAAGAGGAATCTTCTCAAGATGAAGTCTTTAGTTCAGGTCTCCAATATTTTTTCAGCACATTGAAAGCTCAGGAGAACGAAAGTTAAAAGTTTTAACATCATTAGAATCAAACAGAGAAGATACCCTTCAAACAAATTGGATTCGATTTTCAGAAAACCATCTTTAAAACAGTTTACTATCATATTATTGAAAAGAAGAAAAAAATGTTTGATACATGCCTCCAATCAGTTCAGGTCTCCATAGTTTTCCGCATCAAATTATCTCGGAAGAACGAAAGTTAATGATTTTGATCATCCTCAGAGGCATATAGATATGTTACTGAATTTCAAAAGAAATCTTTTTCAAAACGATACAAAACAAAAACCGAGATTTCAGCGATTTGAGACAGTTACTGAAGTTTGACATCACTAATGTAATTTATATAGACAATGAAGGAGGGTCTTAATGGTTATGAAAAACCTAGCTCTATGTATTTGCACCACTAAGGGGCCTCAGGACAAACCTCTCAAATATGGCCCAAGCTCATGCCTAAACCCAGCTCATGCCTTTACTTAATGATGGTTTCAAAATGGAATACTGGCTATGGGCTTAATAACCGGATCTAAAGAATCGCACCAGATCTGCTCCAAAAAAATCAGTGTCGGTTCGGGTTTGGGTGCAACAAAATAACCGATTGGATCTCAAGTATGAATTAGTTTAGGTTTCAGCTTTGGTTCAGGTATCTGAATTAACCCGAACTATGTCAATAATTCTAATAGACTAATATTTTACTTCCCTTAATTTATCTTAATACTATTTAAAAACAATAAGGTTGCTAAGGTCATGCCTATTCATGCAATATCTTGCTTTAGACTTTTTAAAAGGTTAATTGCCAATTTACAAACGCAATGTCGAATTTTTGGTGGAAAACATAAGAGGATAAAAGAAAGATTCATTAGGTGGCTTTGGAGAAGATGTATTTACCAAAGCACCTTGGTGGCTTGGGTTTTGTAGACTTGAAAAGCTTCAATCAAGATTTCCTAGCAAAGCAAGCTTGGAGACTCCTTCAAGACCCGTCCACTCTCTTTGAACGCATTTACAAGAGCATATATTTCTCCAACTTTGACTTTCTTTCGACGGTTTTAGGTTCTCGTCCTTCCTTCGGTTAGCGAAGCATTTTACATGGTAGAGATATGTTACAAAAAGGCATGAAACAAATGCTTGGAGATGGTCGCTCTCTTAGGGTCTAGATTGACCCTTAGATCCAAGAGAGAAAACATGCGCCATTTATGAGGAATATCATCACTGATCTTAACATGATGGTATGTGATTTGATTAACACTACCACAGAGAAATAGAACGTGGCCAATCTAGATGAGCTTTTCTGTGCATAGGATGTGGTCCTTATCAAAGAGATCAAATCGGTTGTATATATCCCGGATTTTCTTGCATGGGAGCACAATAAAAGTGGTAACTACTCAATTATATCCATATATTGTGATAGAGTTTAGATATCTCTCACTCTCAAATCTGTAACTCTCTCAACGATTACTGTATACTCTTCAATTGAATAAGAAAGAAAAATGAATAGCTTTGATAGTTTGGTTACTTATGCTCTCATGGCGAACACAGAGATCACCTACGATCTCATGACGATCGTATCGTCTAGACTCATCACGTCTATCCAATTACAACATCAAAGCATGCCCTCTCTAATCTCATGAGTCTGCTACTTATACGAGTCTTCTTCTTGCTTTAGCTGCGTCAACTCTTTAACGGCAAACCCTCTACACCATCCCACGTCTCTGTTTTGCTCCATTCATTCCTCCACGTCAGCTGAGCTCTTGCCACATCATTACTATGATATATGGTATCTATCAATACTCTCCCCAACAACAACAAGCTTGCCCTCAAGCTTGATGAAAAAAACATGTTATGGCCAGTCATGATACTGATCCATGCACTTGTGTAAACTGACATGAAAATGTACAAGAGGAAAGCACTGCAAGGGTATATGCACCGACTCAATGCGCTAGTAGCTCTCTGTTTCTGTCCCTCTACTACGTCAACCATCGCAGAGTCACACGTATGGTACTCCTTATATCTCCAACGATGCCAGATTAAACATGAATTGCTCCAAATATCACACACAACATGTAATAGCAAAAGTTGTGCTTGCCTTGTTCTTTCTTTGTATTTGAACATTCTTGTCTTGTAGGACTTCTTCCATTTCTGTCTTTGTTGTATCAGAACTTGGTGTAAGCAATGTATAATTGGTTCTTCCTTTTCCTTCTACTTCCTAATATTTCTCTTGAGAAACTCAGACTCACTTGGTGAAGAAAGCAACCAAATCAACACATCCATTACCCTCCAACCAGCAAGTACTCTCTTGTATACTCCTCCCCTTGAAAACAAGCTTGACCCCAAGCTTGTGCTGATGAAAATGAGTGAAGGATTCCCAAAATAAAATCCAAGTGACTGCAAATCTTTTCCTTTACCTCCAACTTGTTCCCACATAAATTCCAGAACTGAATCTTGAAACTGCTTAAACCGACACTTATGTTTTACTTGGAACATTCCATCCTCCAATGTAAAGTGTATCAGTCCTTGGAGAGTTTGTCCCATTTCTCATTTTGCACGTCAATATATGTTGTTCTCTCAACATTTTCCCATACAAAACATTGTACCCTTCCTGCAGCTTTCTGTTTTTTTATTCCACGACAATAAAAAGAATATGCCTCCATTTGATAGTTCGTAACGCGTCGCACAACGTGCTGCTTTGTGCTTTGCCTCTCTTTTTAATCTTGTGAAGAAAATGAGACCAAAGAGACTTTGCTCTACCATGTTTCTGTATCACGTCTACAGCTGCGACGTAGATGAACATCCTCCAAACCTTGAACCAGAAACATACAGTATTCATCCATCTTGTTTTCAGATTTTCACTCCCCCTGATTTTCACTTTGTCCGTGAGTGTACACCACCTCTTTTTGAACTTGAACTTCCAGGTTTTGACCCACTTCATCTGCTTCTTCTTACTTGTAACTTGTCTAGACGTGTGATCACAAAGGTGGTGGACAGAATAAAGCTGTGAATGAATAGTGCAGTTTGGAAGTAAGGTGACATTCACTGCATCAGATTTCTCAGAAAAGCTTTGCAGAATTGGTGGCTCTATTTTCTGCATCACTTGTCTTGTTTCATTGTTACAAATCTGAAATGTTTCAAGTATGTCCACAAAACATGAATGCTCAGTGTGTTGATGTTGTATAGCAGAAAATGATGTTACTTTTGAGACTGCAGTATCTTGTAATGCTTTTGCCTCTTGATCAGCCTGAGGAACTGAGTCTCTCTTGAGCATTCTTTCTGGTGTAGAACACATATGAGTTATACAAGCAACAGAGTTCACAGAAACTCTTTCCACAGTTGCATGATTTGAAATTTCACTCCATCTTTGAGACATCTCTGCATTTTCATCAACACATTTATCCTCGGTCTCTTCCCTAATAGGTGAAATTCCCACCTGCACCACTTCCACCTCATGAACAACTTCTCTGTTTGAGACTACCTGCATTGAACATGAATCCTTCTCTTGGATCAAAGTTGTGTTCTGGCTCGATATGTGTTGGTGCATCTCCATTGTTTGCTGAATTGTTGATGGTAAACATATTTTATGCACTGATTTCCGCTCCAGAACAGTGCTCTGCATTGTTTTTTGCTCCATAATCAACTCAGCCTTCTCCACACAATCAGTGGATTCTATTTCACCTTTCATAATTGCGTTGTGATCGATAGCAGCTACTGAATCGTTCTGAAGTATGATTTCTACTTGTTAAACAATAGCAGGAATCAAGTCTGTTGTCAAAACCACTTCTTCCTGACCAAATTTAGCCAACAGTTTGCACTTAAATTCAGTCCAATTCAATACGCTCAGTTTGTGCATCTCACGCCGAAACCATTTCAAGGCATTTCCTTTTAATCAGAATTATACGAGATCCATCTTTGCGGCATCTCCACAGTTCATGAAACGAAAGAACCTCTCCACTTTCTCAATCCAGTCATCTAGATTATCCCCATCAAACATAGGCATATTGGTTTCCTGAATCAGATTATCATGATTTGCAATCTTCAGTCCATTGCTACTGTAGAACTTGGCTCATGATCAAACTTAATCATCAATTCATGCTTAAAATCAGCCCAATCTTTGAATCTTTTTCTGCACCTCATCTCATAAAACCATCTCCCTGGAATGTCTCCCAAATACAGAAATCAAATCCAATTTGGCTTCCTCTTTAAAGTTACGGAAGAACCAATATGGTTTAACAATCCACTCTACCACACTTTCTCCTTCAAACATCGGCAGCTCAATTTCATGATTTGTAGCATGAATCTCATCTGATCGATAACCTAACGAAATTTTTCTCCAGGTTTGTTCCCAGTTAGTCGAACGTACCTGAGACTGAGATTGCAAAGATTTTGGTCGCAATTGTACTCGTGGATCACCTTCTCTCTGTCGTGGACCACTGTGGCTCACCTTAGAAGTCAATTTCTCAGTCATTGTCATCATCGATTCTGTCTGGAATTGTGTGTGTGAAGATTCCAAAGCTTCAATCATTTGCGAGCCATCACCGATCTCGTGTGAGTACAATTTTTAACCATCGTCTTCGGCTTCGCGAATATATCCGCTTCCCTTGGGACTTTCGATTGGCACTATCTCTTCAATCCACCATTCAAAGACTCTAATCTCTCTCGTACTGTTGTCGCAGGCTCATCAATTGCATAGCCAAAATGCGAAACCATCGGATATTGCAAAGCCATTAAAGAACTTGCTCTGTTCATCGTCGCGTTCGATTCTTCCCAATTTCTCCCGTGAATACATGTACCTCTACAAATCCGCTCGCGTTAGATTCGATCCAAACGTCACGACGCACCAATGATAGAGTTTAGCTATCTCTCACTCTCAAATATGTAACTCTCTCAACGATTACTGTATACTCTTCAATTGAATAAGAAAGAACAATGAATAGCTTTGATAGTTTGGTTACTCTATGCTCTCATGGCGAACACAGAGATCACATACGATCTCATGACGATCGTATCGTCTAGACTCATCACGTCTATCCAATTACAACATCAAAGCATGCCCTCTCTAATCTCATGAGTCTGCTACTTATACGAGTCTTCTTCTTGCTTTAGCTGCGTCGACTCTTTAAAGGCAAACCCTCTACACCATCCCACGTCTCTGTTTTGCTCCATTCATTCCTCCACGTCAGTTGAGCTCTTGCCACATCATTACTATGATAGATGGTATCTATCATATTGGTTGGCATTGCCGATCAACAAACATGATTTGTTTCAAGAGGCAATGTATCAACCTTCCCCTTGCGGTTTCGAAGGAGCATATATGGAGCCTAAAAACAGAGACAAAAATTCACACCTTCACGTGGAAGGGTTTATTAGGTGCCTTACCGGTTGTGGATCAGATCGCTTGTAGAAGCATGGAAATATACTCAAGGTGTCAAGTGTGTGAATTGGAAGGGGAATCAATAAACCATGTTTTATTCACTTTCACGGTGGCACAACAGGTTTGGGAAATGACTTTATTTCCTTCACTGGAACATGGTTTTAACCAATCCTCTGTTTTTAAAACATGCATTCTTGCTCCAGTCGGTTAAGAATTTCGAAATACCACACACAACAAGGATGCACTTTCCTTGGATATTGTAGACTATGGAAAATTAGAAATGGTCTCATCTTTGAAAACAAGCGGTCTATCGCAGCTGAAACGGTGAAAAGGGTCCAAAATGATGTTGACAACTGGTGTCTTGCTCAAGCTATGGTGGACAAGACTTGTGAAAACAGTCGAATGGAGGTCATTCGGACAAAGCATTGGCTACCTACATTGTAAACTTGGTTAAAATGCAATATTGGAGTCTCTTGGTCGAGACAAAAATAGAATAGGGGATGCAACATGGATTTTACGCAATGATTCAGGTATTTGTCTACTTCAAAATAGAAGATCCATTAGTAATATAGACACTCTCTTGGATTCTCAAATCTGTAGTTGTTTTTTGTGGACATTGGAAAGTATGACTAGTCTTAAGGTTTCTAAAGTTGTATTAGCTTGTGAGGTAAAACGTGTTGTATGTGCTTTAGTTAGACCACACTTGTGGCCATCCCTTAAATGGTTCTCGTCCGTGTCATTGACCATTTTAAGGGATTTCACTAACTGGGAATTTAAACAGAAGTTTTTGGAGTCCAATTGGGCTGCTTCGTTGTATGCTCAGAATGTAACGTTAGAGGATCAATGACAATTACTCCCCATCTTGGTTGAAAGAATTACTGGAAGAAGTGCAGCTTTTTGTATTTATTTAGCTCTTTGATTATTCTCTCTCTTCTCGCTCTTTGTATCTTTCAGAGAGAGAGAGAGAGAGAGCCTTTATCTTTTTGTTTTGTGTCCGATCCAGTTTTTTGTTCTCTAACAACCTTATCGATCGGATTTGTTTTATAGTATCTGCCGATTTCGATTCGGCCTTTTAGCTTCCGGCTGTTTCCCGACCTTTGTGTGTGTTTTGCTTTTCTCTTGGTCTTTTCCAGGTTTAATAACTTTCGATTAATATCGGATGAATATGTCCGCTTGTCCGGTTTGCTTGCTTTTGCAAGCTCTTCACGGTCTTTCTTCCGATGTGTTTCTTCCTGTCGATGAAGATGAGACAAGCTTTCAATTATTGCTGCGGAGCTGATCTCTCTTGGATTAATATCTTCGCTTCTCCATCTCCTTGATGCTCGACGATTCAAGGGTGGAACCAAGCAGAGCCAATAGATTGGGTTTCTGCTAAAGGCGGAGCTTCCTCGGAGGCTGTTTTCTCGTGGTAGAAGTTGGAAGCGTTCTTATCTTTTACACAGCTTTCCTCGGCAGCTAATCTGCGGAGTTAAAGATCGGCATATGTTCAATCACTGTATCGGAGTTATGCGGTGGTCGCCGACAACCGAGATTG
This sequence comes from Orychophragmus violaceus, assembly GCA_030180135.1. Taxonomy (NCBI): domain Eukaryota; kingdom Viridiplantae; phylum Streptophyta; class Magnoliopsida; order Brassicales; family Brassicaceae; genus Orychophragmus; species Orychophragmus violaceus. Next base: position 32,117,068 of record CM058231.1, on the reverse strand, counting down.
CATGACGGACTGGTTCTTCAGATTACGCGTAGAGCCTTATCTTCGTAATCTTCGAAGTTTTAATGGGCTACGTGTTTTGTTGAATTTTGTTCTGTTAATGAGCTTTTGTGTGTACTCTAATTGTACTCATCTGTTTTTCAAATCAATGAAATGAAGTAGACAAAAAAAAACTCTTTGTCCTAAGACCATTTAATATACAACTAATTTAGATGAGAAAAAAACAATAAGGATGTGATCACATATAAGTATTAAATCTATTATTATCTAGTTTCCTCGGAGGCTGTTTTCTCGTGGTAGAAGTTGGAAGCGTTCTTATCTTTTACACAGCTTTCCTCGGCAGCTAATCTGCGGAGTTAAAGATCGGCATATGTTCAATCACTGTATCGGAGTTATGCGGTGGTCGCCGACAACCGAGATTGCATGACGGACTGGTTCTTCAGATTACGCGTAGAGCCTTATCTTCGTAATCTTCGAAGTTTTAATGGGCTACGTGTTTTGTTGAATTTTGTTCTGTTATTGAGCTTTTGTGTGTACTCTAATTGTACTCATCTGTTTTTCAAATCAATGAAATGAAGTAGACAAAAAAAAACTCTTTGTCCTAAGACCATTTAATATACAACTAATTTAGATGAGAAAAAAACAATAAGGATGTGATCACATATAAGTATTAAATCTATTATTATCTAGTTTCCTCGGAGGCTGTTTTCTCGTGGTAGAAGTTGGAAGCGTTCTTATCTTTTACACAGCTTTCCTCGGCAGCTAATCTGCGGAGTTAAAGATCGGCATATGTTCAATCACTGTATCGGAGTTATGCGGTGGTCGCCGACAACCGAGATTGCATGACGGACTGGTTCTTCAGATTACGCGTAGAGCCTTATCTTCGTAATCTTCGAAGTTTTAATGGGCTACGTGTTTTGTTGAATTTTGTTCTGTTAATGAGCTTTTGTGTGTACTCTAATTGTACTCATCTGTTTTTCAAATCAATGAAATGAAGTAGACAAAAAAAAACTCTTTGTCCTAAGACCATTTAATATACAACTAATTTAGATGAGAAAAAAACAATAAGGATGTGATCACATATAAGTATTAAATCTATTATTATCTAGTTTACTATAAAAATTGGTATTTTTTGGGCTAAGATATTTGTTGGATTTTCTGGAGTTTTGTCCTTTTTTGTTGGGTTGTTTTTTGGGTTTTTGGATTTTCCTTAATTTTTTTTTTTTCAGATCTTTTTGTTTTTGTTATAGATTTTTAGGGTAATTTTAAGTTTTATTGAATACTTTGATTATAAAAAAACTGAACATGATTAATATCCAACAATATCTCAGGTGTATTCATATTTTACATTAAAGTATAGAACCAACCCAAATCCAACATGATCCAAACTAGACTGAATCGTTTTTTTTATAAGAAATACCAACTGTAACTTTTATACATAGTATTAAAATATCTGAGATCCGTAACAGAATCAGATTGCTTGACTTCGAAATTTCTTAATAGACTTGAAAAGTCCATGCTTTTTTCTTTTAGTAAGACTCTATAGCATCTTTAAGAATAGCTACGGTCAAAATAATACTCCAGAGAGGCACTTATGTATGTTCACTATATAGAAGTTTTATATGTTCCAAAACTCATTTGAAGCCAGTAATCCCATCTGCTGTGTCAGAATCTCAAGATTCCTAGACCTCTCTGGAGTAAGCTGTCCAAAATCAAAGTCATCTGTTTTCTCCATTTCTTCTTGTATCAGCTCCAGCGTACGGCTCTTATCTAATTCCATCTCTGCATCCTCCTTCAATGCCGGATCATCCTTTCCTTTATTCACATCCTTCTTCTTCGTCTTCTTCTTTGAAGGGCTCAACAACAAGAGCTTTTCCCATGCCCCATCATCATATAGATCAGGTATTATCAACGGCACGTGATTCTCATCCAAGCAGAATTTCAACATATCCGCGTTTCTCAAGAAATCGTTTACCTCGTTGGAGTTTGACTTGGCTGTTCCATCCAATGGTGGCTGATATGTTACTAAAGGAAGGCCATTTGAGTTTGTATCTCCTTCATCTGTAACTTCTTCCAAAATCGTTGCTCCTTCCGCCTTTCGCCAATTGTTTTCCTTTGGTTGAAGCAACTGAACTAAGAGACTTGGGTTCTGCATAACCATTACCAAAAAAGAAAGCATCTCTTGTTGACTCTCTTCCATTCCTTGAACTCTGTCTTCCAAGTGTAACATTTTAGTGTCAGTGATCTCCTGGCACTGCCTAACTTTGACCAACTCCTGCGCCAATGCGTTCTTATCGCCTTTCAAGATATCAACTTCTTTCCAAAGTTCAGGCTTTTCCTGAGAAGCATCTTTTGTAGTTTTGCTCTGATGCTCACAACTTTGAACATTCTTCCTCCGTATAATATTCTTTAGCAAATTCTTTTGACCTCTGACAAACCCGTCATTTGCAAACTCCCAACGATCTGCATCAACTTTTCTAAAACCCTGAAACGAAAAAAAAGAAAAGAAATTACAAGAAACATGGGAGCTGAACGAAACATCTTTCTTCATGCTTCAGACCCATTTCATCATCTAACCAAGAGATTGACATCAAGTAATCAACTCTCTCTAAAAGCTATCAAGCAGAGAAACACATAAGTCAAAACCCAAGCACACGATTCCCAGATGAAACAGCACAGAAAATAGCATAAAACGTATATAATCCTTGATTCTGATGAGAGCCAGTTCTAGCATAATTGAAGAGACAGAGACAAACGTAGATATTGAGCTGACGGATAAAACTAGCGAGATTGCTGTGCTTGAAGTATTTGGGCAAGAGTTGAGCAGAGAAGACGGTCGTGTCCAAGATAACGAAACTGTTATCTCCATTACTACTCCACGAGATTATAGAATCAGTTGAAGAATCGTCAACCATCTCGTAGCATTTCCTCAGGAACGGCGCACCTGAAGAAGACGAAGACTCAACACCGTCCGACGATTTCACCATACCTCGACTCTCGAGAAATCTACAACTCCGATAAAATTTTGAACTTTTGAATTATGAACGTAATTCCTTTGCTGCGATTAAAGAAAAAGACTTTTGAGAATTTGGGTACAGTGGAAAGGCGATGAGACTTGTGCGCAAGGGCAAGGGATCGCGCTCACAATCAAAGGAAATTTCAAGGAAGTGCGACGATTTTGTCGCGATATTTTGGCCCAATCTCCATTCTTTAAAAGGCCCTTCTTTTTTTGGGTTGCAAACCGTTATTATTTTAGATTTTTTTACTAAAACATTATAAAAAGAAGGAATACATTAGTTAGATACATACATCCTATTACATATAATAACCGACTATCTAACACGATATAAGAACCAAAACTCAAACGAAGAAAACAAACAAAAAGGTGATTATGTATCGCGTACACATAATCAGATGGCGGATAGACTAGCACGGAGTGCTCGCCTCAGGCTGTCACCAAGCACACATATCGGGCCGGAACCACCGATATGGATGATCGAGAAATAGTGTTCTTTTTATTATTATTGTTGTCAAAAAAAAAAAAAAAAAAAAACAAAAAGGTAAAGATCGACAACTCTAAAAAGACAAAACTCGAAGAGCTTTCACTTCATTTATCGTCGAGAATAGGATAAAGGATATAAGCCGTAGTAACAATCTAAAGAATGACTTTGCACGAATCTAATCAAGCACCGCTTCAACTTAACAACATACCTTTTACTAAAATGAGTAAATGACTATACACAAACTGATTGCCAACCCTTACAAAACAGTTAACAATGTGCAGAACAAACGAAATAAGTGGAATACGTGTTGTTTTTTCATAGAAAATCTCCAAAATGGAGTATTAAAAGAGTTTCCCAATGATCTTCCCAAATTCTCTTGCCGAATATGACTAATGATTTGGTGAATATAACCAACTTATTCAAAACAAAACAACTCAAACAACCAAACAAAACAACCGAAAACAATTAATTATCAAAGTCGAAATATCTAAATGTTGTGTAGCAGCAGGTCTTGGAACCACAAACAAACATGATAACTGAGAAATGAAGACCAAAGTTGAGATATTATCAAGTTTCCTTTTGAGGGCCTTTCTTGGCTGCTTCTGCGGCTGCCTTTTCAGCTTCAATCTCAGCCACAATTGCATCAATTTCAGCTTCTTCTAGCTGTCGCAAACCACTTTCCTCCCGTGTCATCACAGCTACCTCAATGTTCTTTCCTCCGCTCTCAACTACCTGCAAATGCAAAGCCGATGATATGAGCACAAACCATTCAAATCCTGAAATGACCAAAACATCAAGTTTTTTCTTTTATATATAAAGCTAGGGGATTGATAGGAGAGGCAGGTGGACCTCAAGCAGAGCACGGATAGCGAGTTTAACAGTTTCTTGGCCAGAGGTTTCTTTGTAGTTCTTCTCCAAGAATTCCCTAATGGAGTTGGAGTTTCTCCCTGTTGCATTAGCTTTCCAAGCAGAGAAAGTGCCAGATGGATCAGTCTGATATAAGGATGGCACACGAGAGTAAGGGTCAAAGCCAACGATAAGAGTAGAAAGACCAAAGGGTCTGACGCCACCGCTTTGCGTATACTTCTGTTGAAGCCCGGCTATGTACCGGGTGATGTACTCAACAGTCACTGGGTCCTCTAGTGTAAGCCTGTGGCTTTGACACTCAATCCTCGCCTTGTTAATCAACACACGGGCATCTGCCTTGAGCCCCGCGCATGCCAAGGCAATGTGATTATCAAGGCTCACAATTTTTCTGGCTGATCTGTCAGAAACAACAACAAGAAAACACAAAGTCCAAATATTTATATCAAGGAAAGACAGACCAAGCCATATATGTCAGATACCAAACTAAGCAATCGTATCAGCAGATCCTATCAACATACTAGCAACTGCATCATTAATCAAGCAAGCAATCGATTCAAAGAGAAAATAGCGCAAGTTAACTGGGCCCAAAAAAAAAAAGTTAATATGAGCAGCAAGGATCGAAACAAAACCTAGAATCCTGAAGCTTGGGGGTAGATTTCTTCTCGACGGCGAGGACGACTGTGTCGGTGCCGCGGACTCCGACGGCTGCGTTACCCTTGCGGACGGCTTCTAGGGCGTACTCGACTTGAAAGAGGTGGCCGTCGGGAGAGAATACGGTAATTGCTCGATCGTATCTAGCCATCTGTCTCGCCGTTCTCTTTCTCGGATTCAATGAAACTTTGCTTAGTTTTCAGGGAGAAAATTAACAAGACGAGAATCCAACGTCAGCCTAAAAAAAGTACTTCAGATCTTCTTCTCCAAGCTAGAGAGAGACCAACGGAACGCATTCCCTTTAATGGGCCTAAATTGAGCTTCAACAGCCCAAAAATTAGAGGCCGGCCCATTTAATTTTCCCGGTAAACAGCTTCTTCAGCTCAACTTTAGCGATTTTGGGTAATCACTGTCTTCTCCAACCTGTACTCAAAGCAGTTTGATCGACCGATCTCTCAAGAGTCATCATAACCCTGATAGAGTTTGAGACGTAATACTTCTCTACTTTCACAAACTCAATCCCAAAACAATCTGAATGATATAGAATTGCAGAAAATGGTACCGATTACAACTTGAATCCAAAAGAAATGAGATATTCAGCCTAATCCGAACTATCTCCTCACGATTATACTTTTTTGTGTCCTCCCAAATAACCGTCATGACACTCATTTAATATGATTGAAATGAATGATGAAGTTTTTGGGATTACTAGCCTCTTCTTATACCATACACGTCCCTCTTTGATAGTAAATCCTTTTCTTTCCACTTCTCCCTTCTCTATTGTTACTTCTAACTCATGTATATCTTTATCTTCATCTATCTCCTTATATAGAGGTCCAATATCTGAATACAGCTGTGTTCTTTTAGTAGTCGCTGCGACTACAGCGACACACAAAATAAGAAGTAAATTACTCATTATATTTAAGTTTAAGAGATCTGCGACTGTTTCTCGTTCACAAAAAGCTTGGTGTGGTGTCGCCATTTTTCCGGCGACTCCAAAAACAACAAATCAGAGTTGCTGCGATAGAAAATGCTGAAGTGTACAAAAAATAAATCAGAGATGAAGGCTTTTTTTTCTTATCACCGTCGCTATCGCTGCGACTTACCACCGAACAAGGCTTATCTATATAACCCATCTTCAGCTTTGCTTTGACAGCCTGGTTTGTACACTATATCAAACTCATAACCCAACAGTTTCACCAGCCATTTCTAATATTCCATACTCACTTCTTGTTGTTCCAACAAGTTTGTGGTTTGTATGAACACAAAATCTTATTCCTATCAAGTACTGTTTCCATTTTCTCACCTCAAGAATAAGTCCCATCAACTCCCTTTCATAAATTGGTTTCAATTATTCTCTTGGAGTGAGACTGAGTAAAATAAGCAATAGTTCGTGAATCTTGCATCAAAAACGCTCCTACTTCAAAGCCTGATGCATCTGATTCCACTTAAGAGGTCTGTTAGCATTGTCATTTTTAGTGTTTCAAAAGCTTTTTGAGAGACAGGGGATCAAACATACTGATCTTTCTTCAAGAGGTCTGTTAATGGCTTTGGTAATACGCCATACCCCTTAAAAATCTTCTATAATACTCTGTCAAGCCTAATAATCCTCGTAACTCATTGGTTGAATATGGAGTCGGCCACATTCGCATATCTTCTGTTTTTAGACTATTCGTCGCTACTCCTTTCTCAGAGATAATGTGGCCTAAATATTCTACCAAACTCTGACCAAATATACACTATTTCTATTAGCAAATAGGTGGTTGTCTGCAAAAAAATTCAACACCAATCTTAAATGTTCTGCCTGCTGAACATCTGATTTGCTATAGATGAGAACATCATCGAAAAATATTAAAACGAATCTTCCCAAAAAGGTTTGAAGAGGCCATTCATAAGATGTTGAAATGTTGCAGGTGCATTAGTAAGACCGAATGACATTACTCATAACTCATAATGGCCATCGTGTGTACGCAAAAGGAAGAAGCAATAAGATAATGTGGCTTTACTTTGGTTTCATCGATGCATCAACTAAATTTTGAAGCTATCCATCAGGAAATTTTATATCGTTTTCCAGCCACATGAGAAATTGTCTTTTTCGCAATTAAACAACCTAAATATTGGGATATGCATTGTTCCACCTCGGTTTAGCTCTAAATATCGCCTTCTACATATTCTTGGAACATTACAAGAAAACTGTGTAATAGCCGCAAATTAGCTACAAAATTTTCGTTGCTATTTTTTTCGAACTACGAATAGCTACAAATTAGCCATGACTCAAAAAATCATAATACAGAGCTATTCGTAGAAATTCGTAGCTATTTAGCTACGATACTGTCGTAGATAACCCTAGTTGCGATTAGCGACGACAAAGATCGTAGCTATATAGCCACATACTAAGTTGGCCGCTTTTCGTGGCTAATTAGCTACGTATAGCTACAAAACAGTCGTAGAACATTTTAGCTGCGATTAGCGACGAAAACTATCGTGGCTATATAGCTACAAATCTAGTCCGTAACAATTCGTGGAAATATGACTGCGAATAGCTACAAATAAGTCGTAGAATATGATAGCTGGGAAACTACGAGTCAGATTGTGGATATATAGACATGAATAATATCGTAGAAAGTCGTGGCTATAGCTACAGACAAATTCGTGGCTATCCGTAGCTATATAGGTAAATAATAGAGTTCACAGGCGGTCTGTACATATGGTCAAAAGGTCATTCACATCAATCAATCCTGCTGTTGGCGCAAAGAATATATTCGTTATAGTTACATCTATTATCGTAGCTATCCGTAGCTAATGAAAATAACACGTTTATAACTATTGTATCTACTTTCTTGCTCAAAAATCTAGATATCTACGGCTAAAGTCGTAGCTATCCGTGGCTAAAAATGTTATAAAAGAACGAGAGCTCATAATCTTTTTTGTTGCTAACATTCAAACATTCGAGACTTTCATATTACTTTTGAAAAAAATAGTATTCTGATTTTGGTTTGAGTGCTTTCTTTTCGTTTATCTTTCGGAAATTTAGAATATGAGTGATTTCTTTTTATTGAGGGAATGCATGTATAAGCGTTTAAAACGTTCTAATCATTCTGTATGTGAGAAGTTTGAGGATGGATTAAATTATTTTAATTCATTTGCGTGTAATCAAGATTATTATCTTGAAAACGAGGTCTTGTTCTGTCCGTGTAAGAGGTGCAAAAACCAAAAGTGCCATGATGTTGATACTGTGTCGAGCAATCTTCTGTTAAGAGGCTTTACGAAAAACTATTATGTGTGGACGCACCACGGAGAACAAGCTTACTATGGAACTGAAGCATCTACAAGTCACTATGGCGGTGAAGCATTTACAAGTCACTATGGATGCGAAGCATCCACAAGTCATTACGTGGCTAGAGGTGAAACAAGGACTGTATATCTTAATATTCAAGTTCTGGTAGATGAGTTACGTGATCCCAATGAAGATTTCAACATGTTACCTGACAGTGCCAAAAATATCCAAGAACCAATCGACCATGATTCCGTTTACCAAGCTTTAGAAGCCGCAAATAAACCTTTATACGATGGGTGTACTGATGGGAAAACTAAATTGTACATGACGTCGAAAATGATGAATTGGAAGACCAATTTCAATATCATAGAGGAATACCTAGACGATATCGCTCAAACATTTAATTATTCTTACATTGCCTAATAAAGCGCCGACATCATATTACGAGACAAAGGACTTGACGCGGTCTCTTGGGTTACCATGTCATAAGATTGATGTGTGCGAGGATAATTGTATGCTATTTTGGAAAGGAGAAGATCTTGAGTTGTCACATTGTCGGTTCTGTGGAAAATATCGGTATGAACCAAACGTGGATCGATCGGGAAAAAAGATACCAAAGAATATGATGTTTTATATGCCAGTTGAAAGACTACATCAAAGACTACATCATCACATATGAGATGGCATGCTGAACATGTGTCTCCCGAAGGAGAAATGCATCATCCCTGGGACGGAAGAGCATGGAAGCATTTCAAAGAGGTATATCCTACATTTGCTTCTGAGAGTCGCAATGTTTATCTTGGTTTATCAACTGATGGATTTAACCCAATTGGTATGAGCGGGAAATCATAATATGTTTGGCCCGTCATAGTGACGCCATACAATTTACCTCATGGGATGTGCATGGAGAGGGAATATTTATTTCTCTCTATATTAGTACCAGAGCCAATCCATCGGAAAAACTTGGATATTTATCTAAAATCGTTGATTGAAGAGTTAAAACATTTATGGAGTGATGGTGTGGAGACTTACGATGTTTCACGGAAAGAGATTTTCACGATGCAAGCTATTTTGATGTGGACAATCAGCGATTTTCCGGCGTACGGTATGCTATTATGATGGATGACACATGGGAGTTTGGCTTGTCCATATTCTATGGACATTATGACTTGGACAATCTCCTGTCTTTGCAATGAGTTAGCATTATGACTTGCCTTTTCACATTTGTGACATTTTCTCAAGAACTTCATATTAGTTCATAAGACACATGGGATCATAAGTGGCTGACCTCTTCCAAACCGCAATTTGGAGTATCGACTCACTAGATCCGTTGCCAATCACATAAGTGTGATTAGCTATATTGAAATTCAATTCCGTTAACGAGAACAAAACTGAATTAGTGTACTAACCAAAATCCCAAACACATCACTTTACAAGTGATTAAACACTTTAAAAAATAATTTTTTAAATTGTAATTACAAGCGTAACAATTTTATCTCATGTAAAGACAACTACAAGACAATTTTATCCATTAGAATAAATTGCTTTATTGTTGAAGATTATCGAGTTCATGAAATAATCGTAAGCAAATTAGTTCAATTGGTCCACTCACTTTGTTTCAATGATTTAATTTGACCAATTAACCAAAATCTTTAAACCGAAGAGAACCAGAATAAGATCTAAACCAAATAATCTAGCCTCTCTCATAAACGGTTATGTCGTTGACTTATTTAGGGTTTTCAAAACCCTAACCAATACCGTTTTAATTAATAGATAATTAAACGGGAAGATAATTCGAACAAAATCTGAATAAACTCTTTACTTCAATACGAAATTTAAATTGCAATTTACACAAACCGTTATAGAACCGATTAGAACCGCTAAAAGCGCATTCTCAACATCGAATCTCCGCAAAGTATTCGCCAAAGCGTTTAGACGCGTTTGATAATTGAGTTTATTTTTCAATAATCTGCAATTCTAACGATTAGAAACCGTTCAAAAATTGCAGTAAAACAGTTTATCGATCACAATCAATAAACTTGTTTGAAAAGCACAAAAGTAATCATGAAGATCGCTACAAAACGATTCGCGATATACGCTGTGTTTTACCTTCAAAACCATTTTGAAAACTGGTTTTAAATCCGTCTCTAGATTAACAAATCCCATTCGCTACATTTAGCGTTGATAGCTTCTTAGTATCATAAGCGGAAGAGAAATCATTTGAAAAATGTTTATTTAATCGCGATTAAAATCCGTTTGATGTTCATATAACAAAAATGGATTTCTTTGAGTTATGATTGTAGAACCAAAATTTAGTACACTACAATAAAAGTAATATAATCACGAATAAATAATAAGCGTTAAGGAAACTATATCAAAACGATATATAAGAAGGGGTAGAAATCAAAATATATGGAGGCGAGATTTGATCTCTTTCCTTAACTCAAAGAATCACCCGTAGTGTGACATGTTAAATCAAGATTCACGAGTCTCAGGATACGACCATAGGAAATCGTATCGCAACATTCGATATCGGTTCTATCGAACATAATGAACTACAATACTCTCGAATTAGACACAAACCTAAAACATAAGAGAATTGAAGGAACTTCTTTTGAGTTTTACTCTGTGTGATCTTCTTTGTGGATGCTCTACCAGATCTGGTTCGGGTTTCGTAGCGGAAGTCGTCGAGAAGGTTGGAGGGTGTCAATGTAAGGCGAGGAGGTGTCGGGGAGGAGAAGGTGAAGTGTCTGAAGGGACTCCAGAGGTTTTGGCGATGGCGATTGGTGAGGCGCCCGATTTGCATGTCAGGATTCTGGTGGATCCTTCTTGCTCAGAGTAGTTGTGACTTGAGGCGATCGGCGGAGACAGACTCAGAAGCAGAGGTAGGTGCGGAGGTGAAGGCGATTTCTAGCTTTAGCCACGGCGGGTTTACCGGTTGAGTCCGTGGGGTTTTGGAGGCGAGTGTCGTCAAAGATGGGAGGAGGGGAGAGGATTAAGGTCCTGACGGCGCCGGACCGAGGGCTGGGGTTGGATCTTCACGTTTCTCGGAATGGTGTACACCAGGGTGCCGCAAATCTCTCCTTCTCGCATCTGCCGTCGGCGGTGGTCTATCGCTTCTCCGAAAGGTTCCCTAAACAGGGTCAAGGGCATTTTATTTATTTCTAGCTCGGTTAAGGGAGTTCTTCCCGGTTATTTAGGTTACAAATTTATCTTTTGGTTTGCTTTCGATTGTACCCGGTTTATCCCCCTGTTTAGGACGATTTTAACTAACTAATATAATTTTTTTTTATTTAAAAAAGAGAGTATTTTCGTTTGAGGGAGTACACATACTTTCTCAATCTCAAGATCAAGAAAGCAAAGCCTTAGTTCCAAAATATAAAGATCGAGAAAGCAGGTGTTGATCACAAGATCAATTTCATCTATTTTTTGGTCAACAATGTATACAAACTAGAAAAGCTCAATTAACTAATTCGGTGGTTCGGGCTCCACATATATAAGATAAAGCGCATGAATTTTAACACTCTTTGCATAAATATCCGTTTTGTATTGCTCATACGTCGTATATGCTTGATAACAAACCTCGTAAAGAATTCCTTCCTTAGCGCGTACTCCTCTAGATGAATTGCAAAAGCTGGCCACTTTGTGGGTGTAGACACAATATTCACCAGCTTTGAACACTCGTTTGCAAACGTTATCTCTTGTTAATTCCATCTCTTCATGCACTTCGTAGCCCATATTAGGGTTTCGAACTCAGCGTGTAGAGGTGAAAGACTTCTTCTTATGTTTCTGGCTGCCATCATGACATACCGATTTCGTTGTATATGCTGAATCATCCTTGGCCTGGGAAATTGTCTCATTCCTTCCATGAACCATCTAAGAAACACCACCTTCCTTCTATTTCTATACTTATTTCCTGTGGTATCACTGTCACATCCATTGCACTTTGAGAATTCAGTAAATCCATGTCAACTATAGTTTGAGCCTCTTCCCAAGCTTATGCTTCCGATTCAGCTATCTTTAAGATTCCATTTGGGTCCTATCAATGTTGTTGTAGATTTTTTCATTTCTACTCTTCCAAATATACTAAATTATCCATGGATAGTGATTATTCCGACTATCTCTTGGCAATCTCCAAAACATGTAGTCCATATTAGTAAAGATCGAAGTCCGTGGAAAACTTTCCAGATCGGAAGGGACAAAAGATAATGCCCATGTTTGTATTGCCGGCGGGCATTCAAAAAAGGCATTATTTGTTGTCTCCTCGTATGCCCCACATATGACACATCTAGTGTCACACTTAATACCTCTATTTCTCAAATTGTTTGTAACCCCTAAACACCCTATAGGGCCTGCCAAATAAAATGTTGGAGAAAATTTTATTTTCCATGTGAATGCCTGTAGAGCCTTTACATTTGGTCCGTAAGTCAGGACTATCGTGTTCTTCCACGATGAGTCATGTTCTAAATGATAACACGATTTCACTGTATATCTTCCAGATTTTGTGAAATGCCAACCAATTGTGTCCGAGCGAGAGAACCTACTAATTAGTAGGTTAATGATTATATCCGCATAATCCGCTTCTATAGTCTCTCTAATTAATTGCTCATTTCACATGTGAGTCGAATGATCGATTAATCGATTAACCGTTGAAAATGAATCAAAGTGGGTTGTTTTACATGTTGTTTACCTCAGGAATATGAATGGCATCTAGGAGTCATGACATACTGATATGTATGCTCTTGTTCCAACCCTGTGAATTAGTCCTTTTCTAACCATATATCGAGTAGATACAATACTCTTCCAACCATAGGATTTAGAGTATGATCAAATTGGGTCCATCGGACCTCCATTCCTGTAATATCTTCCTTTAAAGACCTTGGCGAAAAGAGAACCTGGTTTTTCAATGAGCCGCCACATTTGTTTGGCTAACATAGCCGTATTGACATCTGTTAGAACACGAAATCCAAGACCACCATCTTCCTTTCCCAAACACATTTTATCTCATGACAACCAATGCATTCTTCTATGATCCATTTGAACTTTAGCAAAATTATGCTATAACACTAGTTAGGTTAATTGTTACCGCCTTTGGAAGCCTAAAACATGACATTACATGGTTTGGTAAAGATGTAGCTACCGGCTTAATTAATACCTCATTTCCTCATTTTTTAAATATTTAATCATCTAGCCATTGGCACGATTATGTAGCTTATCTTGTAGAGAACTGAAGATTTGGTTTTTTTTCCCCTACCAGAATCTCTGGCATCCCCAGAAAAGAACCCATACCACCAATATTAGATAGTCAATTTTATTTTCTCTCTAACCGGATATGCGACCTTATGTCCAAATTGTAGAGATGATTTGTTAAAGTTGATTTGTTGACCAGACACCGATTCATAATCTTTGAGGATTCGTAATATAACATGACATTCCTCTTTTGAAGCCTTACAGAAAATAAACTGTCGTCCGCAAACAGTAGATGTGAGATTGGAGGGCGTGCTCTCGCAACTTTTAAACCCGTAAGTAGCTTTTTGCTTCCTGCTTTTCGAATATTAGCTATTAATGCTTCTGTACAGAGTATGAAAAGGTAATGTGACAAAGGGTCTCCTTGTCTAAGTCCTCGATTAGGTATAATTAACCAGCTTTGTTGACCATTCAAAAGTACATTATACTGAACTGATGTAATACATCACATTATCAAATTTATCCAAAGTGCATCAAAACCCATTTTCTTAACAGATTTTCAATGAACACACCCATTGCACTCTATCATAAGTTTTACTCATATATGTTTTTATTGCCATATATTGCCCTTTACACGACGGATTTGTCCTTAAACCATGGAACATCTCTTATGCTATTAAAATATTATCTGAAATGAGATGACCCAATAAAAATGCTGATTGAATCTCTGATATAAGGGCCGGTAAAGGTGGTTTCAACTGTTGAAACAAAACCTTTGAAATGATTTGATAACCTACATTACAGAGACTAATGGACATGAGTTCCGTCATTTTCTAGGTCTTTCCGTTTCAGAATCAAGCAGATATTTGTGAGGATAATCCTTGAATCCATTTCCCCCGTCATGATGAAATCATTAACTAAGTTAAGAACATCTTGTTTAATGATAAGCCATGACCTTTGAAAGAATAATGATGTCATTCCGTCTAGCCCTGATGCCTTTTATGGATACATCATAAATAATGCATTTTGTACTTCCTCCTCCTTTGCAGGAGCCGTGAGACTATCGTTCATTTGATATGTTATCCGAGATGGAATATCCTGTAAAAATTTCTCAAAAATTTTGGGTTGTGATGAAGTGAATAGATCTTCAAAGTAATCTACCACTACCTTTTCCACCGCCGTGTCCGTTGTGAGCCATTCATCTTCCGAATTATGTAAACCAACAATCCGATTCCTTGTTATTCGTTGTTTGGTCAATGCTTGATAAAATTTCGTGTTCTGATCCCCAAACTATTCCATAAATTTCTACTTTTCTAATGCTAGTATAATTCATCATTCTTATATGCCTCTTTCAATTTATTAGTGATCTCTAGGAGCTCTTCAAATGTCTGATTATCAATATTTTTAACCTCTTCTAGTGCTTTTTGTAACTCGTTGCTTTGATCCTTCCCATAAGGTATATTATTTTGCCTCCACTTAAATATTTCGTGGCGACAATTCTTTATCTTGTTCACGAAATTCCCATCATTAAACCCAGTTGTTTGTTTCCATCCCCTGTTAATTACTTCCATCAGACCGTATTACCCTATCCACCTTTAATCAAATTTAAATTGTCCCATTTTTCTTGGAGTATTATCTACTAGCGGTCTGTGATCTCCACTATAGGTAAATATTCCACAAACGAGTTTGGAAATAAAGTGTGCCAATCCTTATTCGCTAATACTCTGCCTAACCGGCATCTACTTGGTTTACCACCCCCTTTATCCTCTCTATAATAGTGAGTTTCCTAAAAACGGAAAGTCTAGTAGACCATAATTTCTTATCATGTTGTTGAAATCTAAAAAAATTTCAGCATGACGAAGCTTTCCACCCTGTTTTTCATGATTCCCCGTGATCTCATTCAAATCGCTAATAATGAACCACGTCTCCGTATGTTTTGTACCCATTCTGATGGAATTAATATTGTATATCAATTTAATCTATTCCGATAGGATTAGTATTTCGATTTGTATATCAATTTCATCTATTCTGATGGAATTAATATACTAATTCTAATTGGTGAAATACAACGTGAAACACCCCGACCCGGCCTTCATAGGCCGGGGTCGATGCGTTCCAGTGGTCAGGCCAAACCCTGGCCTGAACCTCCCTAAATTTCGTCCTATTTAAAACTTTTGCCTTATGAACAAGTATTCCTCGGATCTACTATTTGACTCCTAGTCTCAGATCCTTTATACTTAGTATTACGCAGCGGAAATCATTACATAATCTTTATATCGTTCTTCTAAAGAACGATCCATCCGTGAACCTCTTATAACCTTATTTAGTTTCCTTAAAACTCTTTCGAGGTTTGGTTCTTATCTATCCGTTCTAACAACCTAAGTCTTTCACTTAGATTATTCCATTCTCCTATTCAGCTCTATTCATTCTTTAGAACAATAGAAAAGCATTCGAGTGTGTACCTTATCCCTTGGTGAATCCGGAGTGAAGCTAGCTCCGCGTTCAGCTTAGCTCGTTTGTTCATCAAACGAATAGAACACACCCCCTTTGTACTTAGTCATTCAACCAACCATCCCCACATGACCGAGTACAAAAGAGGTCTTCTTGTTCCTTCCTTTGACCACCATTCGTTCCTGCTCAAACAATTACTTAGAATATGTTTTAGCTATTTAATGTTTACCTTAGCTCTTGTAGCGATTCCTTATGGAATTGGTTGATCCTTTTAGCTCCCTCGTTTCCTTGCTTGATCAGTCCATTCGTTGCTACATCATCTCGTCGGTTAGGATCCAGAGCCAATCCTAGGTGAGGTATTGATATATCATGGTTTTTACCGGTTTTATGCCATGATATAGTTGTGTTTTTAGTGTCTTTTGTGTTCTTTTAGAGTCTTTTACAGGTTTAATCAGGTTTGGAGCGGAATTGGAGATATTGGAGCATTTTGGGACTTTTGGAGTGTTTTGGCCGAGAGTTTAAACTCACTGTCCGATTTGATAATCATGCATCAATCGACACACCATTTGTGTCGATCGACACACTAGCGAGATGGGCCGATTACGGCGGTTAATTGAAGAATGAAGATTTTGCACTTTGGCCCAGAAATTTCCAGTATTTACAAAGAAGCTCCAGCCGAGATTATGCCTATATAATTAGGATTTTGGTGTTTATTTTACATACGCTTTCATACTTAGAGCTAAGAGATTTTTAGAGCTTTTGGGGCTGATCTATTCCTGTACTTCATCTATTTTGGAGAAGATTTCGAACCCCTTTATCTATTTAATTTCTTATATGCAATCTATTAATTCTATGATTTCTGTTTCATTAATCATGTCTGAGTAGATTCATAGTTAGGTTTAGGGTTTCTCATTAAGGATTTCATGACTTGTTAGACTTGTTTAATTCAGTTAAGGATTCACATGATTAGAATGTTCTTCGATCTAAATTGAGTTTAATGCTAGTTCTAACCTGATCAATTAGAATCTAGATCTTAGGTTGCTAAATACGACACGAGAGTGTGGTTTAGAATCTGAACTATTTAGGTTGAGCAATTAAATTATTCGCAAAGAGATTTGGCTTAGTTTAATTGTGAACATATCGAACTTGAAATTAATGCTGGTTTAATCTGTTAGTAATTGCAAAGAGATTTGGATTACTGCACTTAGACTTAGAGGATTTTCGCAAAGAGATTTGGTTAATTCTAATTCCTTGATTTGAGTTCTAGAACTGTGTTTAATTAGATCCTGACTGATTAACTTGTTTGCTTGTCTGATTTCCTGAGAATTTCCTAGACTTAGCGCTTTTAGTTAACTGCTTTCACAACAATCTTGCTACTGATTTATTTTCTTGCCTTGCTTTTAATTTACTTCACATCTGCTTTCTTCTTAGTATTAATCTCTACGGTTCTTATTCTATCGAGACCAGAGTCTCTGTGGATTCGATACCCTATATACTACAATCACTTAACTGTGCACTTGCAGTAGAATAGGATTAAAACTTAGACCCTATCAAGTTTTTGGCGCCGTTGCCGGGGACTCTTAGAGTCTTCGATAGGATCGAACTTAGGGTTTTTACTAGGATTTTTTGTTTTTGTTTTTGTTTCGTTTTATTTTATTTTTATTTTACTAATTTTTCTTTGTTTTCTCTCTGTCGCAGGTACCGATTTCGCTTTGCGTCGATCGTTGCACCTTTTGTGTCGATCGTCACTAGGCGATTCTGAGATTGAATCGATCGTTGCACTGATAGCATCGATCGTTGCTTGACGATTACAGACAGTTTATGCAGACACGTGAAACTCGAAGTAATCAGAACCTGAACTTAGTTAATCTCGGACTTGAAGAACTTGGACGTCTAGAGAGAACCAACAGAAGAGAAAGAAGAGCAAGGATGGTGGTACAAAAGCTAATCATTATGCCTGATGCTCAAGGTACCCTGAGGGATCAGCAAAACAATCCTTACAATGCTGCTGGGCAGAGGATTGATGTTGAGGGACGTGTGATCCCTGAGGTTGAGGAACCTGAACCACAACCACAGCCGCAGGCGCAAGGACAGAACCAAGGTAGACAGATGGTTGTCCATGAGAGGACTTTAGCTGACTACAACAGACCGGATGAGTTTCATGCAAACCGGTCAGCTCTAGTACTTCCTGGTTTTGAGAGAGATGACTTTGAAATCAAGACCATCTACTACTCGCTGATGAGACAGAATGCCTCCATGGCCATCCTACAGAGCAGCCTATGGATCACATTGATATATTTGAGGACCTAATCAATGGCATGAAGTATGATGGAGTCTGCCAGGATTATCTGTTCCTTAAACTCTTTCCATACAGTCTCGCTGGAGACGCTGCTGCATGGCTGAAGCAACTGGCACCTGGTCAGTATACTACTTGGGCAGCCCTGAAGAGTGAGTTTCTGCGTCACTTCTACGATGATGCGCGTTCCGATCAGTCCAGACAGGACATTCTGACATTCTGACATTTACCCAAGGTCCTACTGAGCCTCTTAAGACTGCTTGGATGAGATTTAGGAAATACCAGCGTGACTGCCCACACCATGGATTCACCGAGGTCACATTGCTAGGTATCTTCTTCAGAGGTATAGATCTGCCATATCAGTCTGCGCTGGATAACTCCAGTAATGCAAACTTCAACACCAGGACTCCTACACAAGCTAAGCAGTTGATTGAGAACTTAGTGAGCAGCAACAGTTGCAAGACTATGGATGATAGGAGGAAGAAATCTGGTGGAAGTGTAGAGAATTCAGAGATGGCTGAATTTAGATCTAAGCTGGATACAATTTGCAATCTCCTGGCTGGTAAGAAGGCTGTCCACTTTGCCCAAGATGTTGAGGTAATTCAGACTGAGGAGGACACTCAGGAAGAAGATGTGAATTACATTGGAAGGTCTGGTTTCCAAGGTAACAGATTTGGTAATCAGCAGGGAAACAGATTCTTCAATGGAGGACAGAAGAGTGCCTTCACAGGTAATCAGAACTCTTTTGGACAGACAAGTGGTTTTCAGAAGCCTTTTGGACAAGGTACTCAGAGAACCTATGGATCTTCATCTTATCAGACTCCTCCTGCAGCCACTGCTCATGAGAGTAAGATGGAGACAATGATGGAACAGCTGCTGGAGAGTCAGACCAAGATTTCTGTGGACTGCAATAAGAAGTTGGATGCTGTCTATGAGGATCTCAATGGAAAGATTGAGTCTATGAACACTCATATGAAGCAGTTGGATACTCAGGTGAATCAGATTTCCAGTTCTATGAAAGAAAAAGGAGTAGCAGACACTCATATTAAGGCCTGGTCTGTGTACATTGATGATGGATCTCACCTAGGTGAAGGATTTGAGCTAAGTACGGCTGAGTTAGTAGAAGAGACTGAATTTTCGGATTTTGGAGAAAATCTCTCGGGTGAAAGCTGTGAAAACAGTGTTGCATCGATCGACACACCACTAGTGTCGGTCGATGCAGGTCGTGAACAGACAGACCCGCCGAATGCTGACAGCATTGATGCAGATTTGGAGCTTAATCGCTTATTCCCTGGAGTGTCTGAGATTACTCAGGAGGAGATTTATGGACAATTAACTAGACAATATCCCTCAGTATCTGAAGTGATTAAGCAGGAGATTGAAGAGCTTAAGAAGCTAGAGGAGATTGGTGAAGAGTTGGAAGAAATTCCATCATCTGATGATCCACCTTATCACCCATGTGTGCAGAGGTATTTGAACAAGATGTTGCCTTTAGATGAAGAGCTGAAAGATTGGGTGATTATAGTCCCTCAACAGATAAGTGATGTTCTGTTAACAAAGGTTCCCAAGAAGCTGCCTGATCCTGGGATTTTTGTGCTAAGTTGTTCTATCTTTGAGGATAGTTTTAGGCGCTCTCTTTGTGATCTGGGAGCTGCTGGAAGTCTTATGCCATACTCTGTGGCAGAGAAGCTGGGTATGCTGGATTTTACTCCTACTAGGACCTCTCTTGTCCTAGCTGATTAGTCTATACGAGTTCTGGAAGGACTCCTTGAGGACGTCCCGGTGAGAGTTGGAAACTATTTAGTTCCAACAGACTTCTTGGTGCTGAAATATGACTGTGATCCGGATGAAGCGTTGCTACTTGGAAGACCATTCTTGGCTACAGCAGGAGCAGTGATAGATGTTAGACACAGTCTAATAGACCTCCACCTGGGAGATGAGCCGCTGCATTTTGAGATGGACAAGCTGCGCAAGCCACTGATAGATGGGCAGACCTTCACCATTATGGATGAAGCTGATGAGCAGTCAAGTCACACTACGGTTTTGGATCCTGGAGAGCAGTTTACTCCTTCTTTTCTTGGACATGAGCATTCTGCAACAGCCTACTCGCCACCTTGGATAAGGAGACTTGAACAGAGACAGAAAAAGTCTCTGTCAAGATCTCGTGGTGCCTGAAAGATCTTGTTCGTCCGGTCAAGCTATTGACGTTAAACAAGCGCTGAGTGGGGGGGGCAACCCACTGTTTTCGTTTTTGCATTTTAATTTTAGTGTTCTTGTAGGATTTTACGTTTTGTTTCTGGTTTTGGTGAGTTTTTGTTTGCAGGTCTCGGACGAATCGCAGTGCGTCGATCGACACACTATTGTGTCGATCGTCACAACACGATCGAAACCGCACTGTAGCGATCGTTGCGGTCCTGAGCAACGATCGACCATACACGAAAATCGCCTAGCAACGGTCGATGCACCTAGTGCAACGATCGATGCCTGAGCGACAGAGGTAAAACCCGACAGAACTTAACCATCCCTTAAACAAATTTTTATTTTTTTTTGCCAATCCTTTGCTTGACACTACTGGGGACAGTGTGTCTTAAGTGTGGGGGAGGTTCTACTAACTTCTTTCTTTTGTTTTCTTAGAGTCAGTTAAATTTTTCAAAAATTTGTTTTATTGAGTCAAAATTTGTTTAAGTAAGAAACAATGACTTTTTGAGAAGATTAACATCACTTGCAGGAACTTAAGTAACCATTGGGATGAAGCTGCAGATTATCTTTGACTATTAGAAAACCCAGACATGGATCAACCTACTGATAACACCCACATCACTTCAGGTATCAGAGGATCCTTTACTGACTTCACCTTAATACTGACTTAGATTTCTCACCTAAGGGCTTGGTATACTTTGTGTCGGATTCCCTTGTTAGTTCTGACACAGCCTGTAAACCTGTCCTATTTAGTTCCGTTCTCCCCTTCCATAAAATAAAAAAGATAATAAACTGAGGATGAGTTAGTAACTCCGAAGTGGTCATGGGAATGGTAGCTAAAACTCTCATATCTTGTGCATCCATGGAATGTGTCCAAGGTACACCCCTTAACGGGAAGGGCACTGATAAAAAAAATAAAATGATACCCAATGGGGAAAAATCAGAATGCTAAGGAAGGGAAAAGAGAAGAAAGGGACTAGAGAAAGATAGTATGGTGGTCTAGAGCTGATAAGGTAAGAGTCCATGTGCCTTTGATCGATACTCCTGATATATCATGGTTTTTACCCAATTTAGACCATGATATAGATGTGTTTTTAGTGTCTTTTGTATTCGTTTAGAGTCTTTTACAGGTTTAATCAAGTTTGGAGCTAATTGGAGATATTTGGAGCATTTTAGAGCTTTTGGGACGTTTTGGCCGAGAGCTGAAGTCACTGCCTGATTTATTGATCATGCATCGACCGACACACCTTGTGCATCGGTCGACACACTACCGAGATGGGCCGTACACGTCGGTTTAATGAAGTTATGAAGATTTGCAAAGAAGCCCAAGATAGTTCCAGTATTTACACAGTAGCCCCATCCGAGATTATGCCTATATATACTAGTTTTTGGTGTTTTATTTAGTTACGCTTTCATACTTAGAGCTAAGAGATTTCTAGAGCTTTTGAGGCTGATCTATTTCCTGTATTCACTTATTTTGGAGAAGATTTCGAACCCCTTTATCTATTTAATTTCTTATATGCAATCTATTATTTCTTTGATTATGTTTTCATTAATCATGTCTGAGTAGATCCATAGTTGAGTTTAGGGTTTCTCATTAGGGTTTGATGACTTGCTAGACTTGTTTAATTCAGTTAGGATTCACATGATTAGAATGTTCTTCAAACTAAATTGTGCTTAAAGCTAGTTCTAACCTGATCAATTAGAATCTAGATCTGAGGTTGCTAAATACGTCACGAGAGTGGGGTTTAGGAATCTGAACTATTTAGGTTGAGCAATTAAATTATTCGCAAAGAGATTTGGCTTAGTTTAATTGTGAACATATCGAACTTGAACTTAATGCTAGTTTAATCTGTTAGTAATTGCAAAGAGATTTGGGTTACTGCACTTAGGCTTAGAGAGTTTTCGCAAAGAGATTTGGTTAACTCTATTTCCGTGATTTGAGTTCTAGAACTGAGTTTAATTTGATCCTGGCTGATTAGCTTGTCTGCTTGTCTGATTTCCTGAGAATACCCTAGGCTTGACGCTTTTAGTTTATTGCTTACAAAACCGATTCCTGCTACTGTTTACTTTCTTGCAACGCAATTTATTTAATTCACTACCTGCTTAATTCTAGTATTTATTCCTATAGTTTGATTCTCTTGAGACCAAGTGTCCCTGTGGATTCGATAACCCTATATACTACTTTGACATTGCTGTGCACTTGCAGTTTAGAATAGGGTAAAACTTAGAACCTATCAAGTTTTTGGCGCCGTTACCGGGGACTCTTTGAGTCTTCGATAGGACCGAACTTAGGGTTTTTACTAGAAATTTTTCTTTTTGTTTTTGTTCTTTTTCGTTTTTATTTTTTGATTTTACTAACTTTGTCTCTGTTTCTTTCTGTCGCAGGTACGAATTTCGCCTTGCGTCGATTGTTGCATACCTTGCGTCGATCGTCACTAGGCGATATTGAGATTGAATCGATCGTTGCACTGATAGCATCGATCGTTGCTGGACGATTACAGACAGTTTATGCCAACGCAGAAAACTCGAAGTAATCCGAACTCGAGCTTGGTTAATCTCAATCTAGAGGAACTTGGACGTTTAGAAAGAGCTAACAAAAGAGAAAGAAGAGAGAGAATGGTACGAGAACGTTTGATCTTGATACCAGATGCTGAGGGTACCCTGAGGGATCCGGAGAACAATCCTTACAATGCTACTGGGCGGAGGATTGATGCTGAAGGGAATGTCATCCCTGACCCTCCTGAGCAACTGCAACAGGAACAAAACCAGGGTCAAAGACGAGCTCAAGGTAGAGAGATGGTTGTTCATGAGAGGACACTAGCTGACTACAACAGACCTGACGAGTTTCATGCAAACCGGGCAGCTTTAGTGCTTCCTGCCTTTGAGAGGAATGACTTTGAGGTCAAGACCACCTACTACCAGCTGATGAGACAGATTGCTTTTCATGGTCACCAAGCGGAGCAGCCTATGGATCACATTGATCGGTTTGAGGACATAGTTACTGGCATGAAGTATGAGGAAGTGTGCCCAGACTATCTGTTCCTTAAGTTATTTCCACACAGTCTTGCTGGAGACGCTAGTGTATGGCTGAGGCAGCTGGCACCTGGCCAATATACCACTTGGGCAGCTTTAAAGAGTGAGTTCCTGTGTCACTTCTACGATGATGCACGTTCAGACCAGTCCAGACAGGACATACTCACTTTCTCCCAAGGAGCTGTGGAGCCTTTAAAGACTGCCTGGATAAGATTTAAGCAGTATCAGCGTGACTGCCCACACCATGGATTCACTGAAGTTCAGCTGATTGGTATTTTCTTCAGAGGAATAGATCTTCCATATCAGTCTGCGCTGGACAATTCCAGTAATGCCAACTTCAACACCAGGACTCCTACACAGGCTAAGCAGTTGATTGAGAATCTGATTGGCAGCAACAGCTGCAAGACTATGGATGAGAGGAGAAAGAAACCTAGTGGAAGTGTTGACAACTCAGAGATGGCTGAATTGAGATCCAGAATGGACAAAATCTGCACTCTTCTAGGTGAGAAGAAGGCTGTCCACTTTGCTCAAGAAGTAGAGGTAATTCAGACTGAGGAGGACACTCAGGAAGAAGATGTGAATTACATCGGAGGATCTGGTTTCCAAGGAAACAGATTTGGATATCAATCTGGAAACAGATTTTCCGGTGGACTCCCAGAGAGCTTACGGATCTGCTTTTGAGATTAAAATGGAGACCATGATGAACAAGCTGCTGGAGGGACAGATTAAAAGCGACGCAGACATACACAAGAGAATAGATACAGTCCATAAGGAGCTAGATGGGAAGATTGAATACCTGAGCACACATATGAAGGAGCTTGATGCTAAGGTTGCGAGAACTGCTGGACATGCTCAGAGGGAAAATGGATATCTTCCAGGAAGAACATACGCTAATCCCAAGTACCAATGCAATGCAGTAACCTTGAGAAGTGGTAAGGAATTGTTACCCAACCAAAACAAGCAGCTGAGCGTTGAGGAACTCACGGAGATTGAAGAATTGGAAGATGAAATCCGTGACATTCGCGATGCATCGATCGATGCCACAAAGCAACGATCGACGCAAAGCGATAACGAAGAAACTGTCGTTACAAAGTCGCCCAGCAACGATCGACACAAATACCGTGACGGTCGATGCAAGGCGACTGCTGAGGATTCAAAACCTGAGAAATCAAACCAGTCAACCGAAAGAGTTTACAAACCTAAAATTCCCTACCCCAAGAATCCCAGAAAGGCTAAAAGCGAGAGGCAGTATGCCAAATGCAAAGAGCTCATAAAAAAGGTGAAGGTTGAAGTGCCTTTGCTTGACTCCATGGATACCTCGCCAATGATGAGGAGATGCCTTAAAGATATGATTGCTGGAAAATGGACTGATGAAGAGAGTGTGATGATGATCAGTGAGGTATGCAGTGCAGTGATTCAAGGCAGAACTCCTGAGAAATTAAAAGATCCTGGGAGCTTTGTATTGGATTGTACTATCTACAGGGAGAGATTCGAAAGATCCTTATGTGACCTTGGTTCCAGTGTGAACCTCATGCCTCTCTCAGTTACTAAAAGGCTCGGTATGACTGATTTCAGACCCACTAGGATATCACTGGTTCTAGCAGACAGAACGATCAGGATTCCCGAAGGAGTATTGGAGGATGTGCCTATAATGATTGGCCAATGTGCGATACCTACTGACTTTGTGGTTCTCCAGTATGGACAGGAACCAAAGGACCCACTAATTTTGGGCAGATCTTTCTTAGCTACAGCTGGTGCAATGATCGACTGTCAGAAAGGTAAAATAGTTCTGAATGTGGGGGATCTGAAGATGAGTTTTGATATGAACAAGCTGGTAAAGAGACCAACCATCGACGGACAGAATTTCTATGTGGACACACTTAGTGAATTAGCTACCGAGTACTTTCACCAGTCGCATGCTGAAGATCCACTGGAAAGAGCTTTACTGAGCTCTATAATGGAGCTGGAATACCTGCAGGACGAGCCAGCAATGTGCTATACAAGACTGATGGATTCTGTTGAAGCTGCAGTGAAGGTTGAAGCATCTGACGCGACGATGCAACGATCGACACTTGCCAAGCATCGGTCGTTGCAAAGCGACGCAGACTGGGCAGAAGAAAAAGCTCCGAAAATAGATTTGAAACAACTTCCTTCCGGGCTAAGGTACGCGTTTCTTGGACCTAATTCAACTTATCCAGTGATAGTTAACGCTAGTTTAAACAACGCAGAGCTCACTTTACTACTAAGCAAGCTGCGCAAGCATCGCAAAGCTCTTGGCTATTCTCTTGATGACATTTCAGGTATCTCACCAAAGCTGTGCATGCATCGGATACATCTTGAGGATGAGTCTAAGACATCTATTGAGCATCAGAGAAGGCTTAATCCTAATCTCCAGGAAGTGGTTAAGAAAGAGATTATGAAACTACTGGATGCTGGGATCATCTATCCTATTTCAGACAGTGATTGGGTCAGTCCAGTCCATGTAGTGCCTAAGAAAGGTGGAGTCACAGTTGTGAAGAATGAGAAGAATGAGCTGATACCTACTAGGACTGTGACGGGACACATGATGTGCATAGATTACAGGAAACTGAATGCTGCGACTAGAAAGGATCACTTTCCCTTACCTTTCATTGACCAGATGCTAGAGAGGTTAGCCAATCACCCTTACTACTGCTTCCTCGATGGATACTCAGGTTTCTTTCAGATTCCTATCCACCCAGAAGATCAGGGAAAGACTACTTTCACTTGTCCATATGGCACATTTGCTTACCGTAGGATGCCTTTTGGACTCTGTAATGCTCCTGCCACTTTTCAGAGATGCATGATGTCCATATTCACTGATATGATTGAAGACTTTATGGAGGTATTCATGGATGACTTCTCAGTCTATGGATCATCTTATAATGAATGTCTAGATAATCTATGCAAGGTACTGACTAGATGCGAAGAAAAGCACTTGGTCCTTAACTGGGAAAAGTGCCATTTCATGGTCAAAGATGGTATTGTTCTTGGACATAAAGTGTCTGAAGCAGGGATCGAAGTGGATCGCGCTAAGATTGAGGTAACGACCAACCTGCAGGCACCTGATTCTGTTAAGGCTATAAGAAGCTTTCTTGGACATGCTGGCTTTTATAGACGGTTCATCAAAGACTTCAGCAAGATTGCTAGGCCACTAACTGCTTTGCTGTGTAAGGATACCAAATTTGAGTTCGATGCAGACTGTAAGACTGCATTTGAACAGATCAAGCAGGCTTTAGTAAGTGCTCCAGTAGTACAGCCACCGGATTGGGATTTACCTTTTGAGGTTATGTGTGATGCAAGTGACTTTGCTGTAGGAGCCGTTCTGGGACAGAAGAAGGACAGAAAGCTTCATGCTATCTATTATGCTAGTAGGACACTAGATGATGCACAGAGGAACTACGCAATCACAGAGAAAGAGCTGTTAGCTGTTGTCTTTGCTTTCGAGAAATTCCGCCCCTATCTTGTTGGTTCTAAAGTGATTGTTCATACTGATCATTCAGCCCTGAAGTATCTGATGCAGAAGAAAGATGCGAAGCCAAGATTGTTGAGATGGATTCTGTTGCTTCAGGAGTTTGATATCGAAGTGAGGGACAAGAAGGGAGTTGAGAATGGAGTTGCTGATCACCTTTCAAGGATGCTGGTTGAGGAAGACGTGCCCATAAATGACTATTTGCCTGAGGAAAACGTCAACATGGTTGGTACAGTTTTTGAGATGGATTTGGGAGGTGAGTTGCAGAACTGTCGGGAAAATCGCCTTGTGTCCATCGATGCTACGTTGGCAACGGTCGATACAAGTATCGGGGAAGCAACGATCGACACATGCACACGCAATGGTCGATGCACGTCTGATACGAACCGAGAGTCTTTTAAAATCAGAATTGGAAATTATGATTTCGAAATCTCTGCTGTGGCAACCTCTGATCGACCCTGGTATGCAGATATAGCTAACTACCTTGCTGCTGAGACTGAACCAGATGATCTAAAGGGCTATGAAAAGAAAAGGTTCTTTAGGGAACTTAGAAGATACTACTGGGATGAGCCTTATCTCTATAAGCACTGTTCAGATGACCTTTACAGGAGATGCATTGCTGAATCAGAAGTTCCAGACATCCTCTTCCATTGTCATGGATCAGATTATGCTGGACATTTTGCTACATTCAAGACTGTGTCTAAAGTTCTGCAAGCAGGTTTCTGGTGGCCAACAATGTTCAGAGACACTCATTCTTTCGTCTCTCAGTGTGATGTTTGTCAGAGGAGAGGGAAAATCAGCAAGAAGCATGAGATGCCTCAGAATTTCATTCTGGAAGTTGAAGTTTTCGATTGCTGGGGCATAGATTTCATGGGCCCTTTTCCCTCATCCTATGAGAATAAATTCATTTTGGTTGCTGTGGACTATGTGTCTAAATGGGTCGAAGCAATAGCTAGTCCAACCAATGATTCTTCAGTGGTCATTAAGCTGTTTAAGACCATCATATTGAAGGATTATGTGTATTCATGGTGTAATTGTCAGGTTACATCCTAGCACATAATCATCTAGGATCTAGGTGATTTGCAGTTGAATCATAAACAGATCAGGATCATTACCTTGTGATTGCAGCGGATTGATCAAAGGAATATCGAGATCTGTAAGAGCTGATGATAACCGGCTCCTCCTAGGTATCCACACGCTTACAAGCTACTGGATCAGGCTGCTAGACCAAGTTGGAATCAACAGAGAGAGAGGAATACGGCTGAGGCAAAATCGCAGATGGTGGTGTGTATTTTGCCCTAGGCGCCTGTCCTCTTCCTTATATGGGCCCAAGTAATTAAACTAATGGCCTATTAGGCTTTTGGGCCCAAGACACAAATCAGACAAAAGCCTGTATTTTGTCTGGCCCAATTCTCTGTACAAATACAGTAAATGCCTTGCATCTTACCGTATTAATTCCTTGTTAACTTTCCCGTTAGGTATGGTATGTGACCCTTAAGGATCATACAATACTGGTAATAAGTCCTAAACTTATAGATCATGAGCGGGCTCTAGCAAGTCATCATGATCACCCAGTATTTATGACTTATGTCTGATCTCGACACTTATCATACTTTCTAGAGATAGTACAGTAGATTTCAGGACATTCCCAACAATCTCCCACTTGTACTGGAATCCTACATTCCCTAATCCTTTTGTCTCAATATCTCGATCTGGCATAAGGCAAGATACGTGTCATCCTTATATAGCCAGACCATGTTCATCGGACCAGATTTGATACTGACAATGCAAACGACTTGGGCAAGTCCGTTTGGGAGTGGCCACTCTCTTACCAGCTATCAAGTCTCCGATTGGCCTAGAGATATTACCTCCGTTAAACGGCAGGGACAAATCCCATCTTGTTCCATCACTATGAACTACACACTTTATAATACACCCAACCAAGGTCCTTATAGCTCCCAGTTACGAAACAGCGTTAGACAATGATCAAAGCGCATCACTCCATGTGCAGCCACATGCATGCGAACTCAGGTCTAAGGACTATACTCTATAGTCGTATATGAGAACCTCTTATGACACAGATATTAATATCTTGTAGAGTTCTCATCAGCGGGCCATGTCCGGTCATATGCTCCCCTACATATACCTATGTGTCGACTTTGATGCCGCGCATCTATGACCCCTCGAAACTTGGTCATAAGTCTCAACACAATCTAGTCTCAAGTGGTTGTTGGTGTTCCAATTTCAACAACCTTCGACTATGGACATTATGATTTATGTCATTTCGTTAAATATGGGGTTTCAGGATCAAGTCTACTCATGTACTTCGATGGCCCATATATAATGACATGAATCATTTTGGAACGATTATTTATATCACAGTTAAAATAATCCAGAATCATAGATTTCATAAACATAAAACATTATGTTTACATGAACCTTTCAAAACAACTAAATAAAGCCCTTTACAAACTCCAACTGAAATTAAGACTACATCTTAATTTCACTTATCCTACAGCTACAGTGTAACGCCCCCTTCCCGTTTACCGCTGACCGACGAGCTGACCGGCCAACAATCAAACAAGAACATGACCGATCGAACCCGAGCAGTCATACAGGAAGAGTTTGTCACAATACGAAGTCAAAGGCAGTCCGGTTTGAGACAAAGGCTCGAACCAAACCGTCCTTAACTCCGTTTACCTCGCTTCCGTGATACAAAGCTTTTCAACCTGTACCACTTCCACGAGTTGTGTTCGGTTCGGACGAAACCGTATATCAGGGAATTGTTCCGTTTTTATTATTTGAAAATATATAAATCTCATTCATAATAATATACAGTCTAATACACAAAACATTTAACGGGATCCCAACAAAGTCTGAAACCGAAAGTAACAGTCAAAATGTGTAAACTCCACACCGATACCCAATGCCAACCCGAGACTACTCCGAGCGTCCTACGCGTCCGCCAAGCTACGCCAAACCTGAAAAACACAAAAGAGTCTAATGAGCAATCTAAGATTACCCAGTGAGACGGCTCCCCACTACGGCTTCTAACAATCTAATAATCCCGCCCAAAACCCAAAATAACAATCAAGTATAATAGCTGATCACGTGCTACCAAGACGTGATGAGCTTCACAACACACAAGCAATTCAATAATAACAACACATCACGTCAATGAAGGAAATCGAGAGCATTGCGGCACATGCTCTCGATTAGACTCGATCTATCTATCGCGCAACACCATCATCATCATCAACACACCACTGGGCCCTTACGCTTCTTGGTAACTTCCACGGGTTTCCACCATTACTGATATGGTAACAAACCCTCTCGACTCCCAGATGTTAACACCAAGTCTCACGATCCAGGACACTGTTCTCCGTCCATCGATACGCAGTGACTCCGGTTACCCCCGGCAACCCGAGCTTCCATGCAGTCCGGCCCTAGGACGCGACCCCGTGTTCTCCGGACTACACACCTACAGACGTCACTCCATAGGTTAACGCCATAACCGAAATTACCATGATCCGGTTAAGCAACTTCCCGAGGATCCAATCGGGTCGGAAGTACCAGAACGTCTCCAATCACCTAGACTTGCGGGATCTAACGCACCCTAGAGTCCTAGTGCAGAAAAGTAAACACGCAGACTCGCTCGGACTCTAGCAATCAATCAGACTCGAACAACCATTAACCACCATCTCATCACCGCACCCCGCAAGTCTACACACACACCCGCCCCACCGCTCGCTCGGCCCAATACCGAGACAATCTAATAGGCCTGCACAACAAAGCTTAACAACCCCAAACACGCAATCACACAATACAAACAATCATCACACAAGCAAGCCTATTAGGGTTTCTAATGTCTTTTAACTCATTCACGTCCGCTACACTGGATTAGCGGATTGCTAACCCGTAGACGGCTCATATCTCTTTATCGTCCGCTACCTTGGATTAGCGGATTGCTAACCCGTAGACGGCTCCCAATCTCAACACTTTTCTTTTCTTAACCTTTCCTAGGTATCTTTTATCAACTCCCCGATCCGTCGGTTTAGAGCTAGTAGCTTATACTAAACTCCCCGACGTCTCACCATTTATTTATTCCATTCATTCCTTTATCATTAAACCTTAACCAAGTATCATTCCATATGCTATACGTTTGTTAAGTTTACTTCCGTATTTTATAGCGTCTTAATTTCCGTACTTAGATTCATTTTAGATCGTTTTTCATACATAGATATATATGCATATACGGCCCTATCATACAACGACTATATGTATGCATCACACAACGTTACTACCAACCTAACGGCACACAACAAGTTTAATCCGTTTAATCTTACGATCCTAGTATGCGTCTCAACCCCCTAACCGGTTTATTGTTAATCCGTCAATTCAATTCTCAAACGCCATCAATTTATATCCGGGTATGCAATTACTTAATCTACGGTTTCTCGTTTTATGATCTATATGCAATACTACTCTACGGTGTTTTGAGTCGACTCACATTGCTATTATGATGACGGACGGACGGATTGACGGACTAGCGGAACAACGAGACCCGGCATGAACCCGACGCTAACCCGAACCTTCCCCGAACCTCCGTCTCTTTGACCCGACCTTGACCCGCACTTGACCATGCCGTTGACCTTCGTGATCCCGAACCTCCGGACAACCCTCGTATGATGTCTACTACAACCATCTATCCTATTTCTAAATAAAAGAAATCCGGTTTATCGGGAAGATTATTACGTCGGAAAAATTCCTTTTCCGAAGAATATTCTTTAGAATATTCCGACGTATTAATTTTCCTTTCCCCATCTTTCTTTTATTTATTTCCACTCTCTCTCTTCTTTCTCTCTCCTTTATCTCTCTCTCTCCCCTCCGGCTCCTCCTTCTTCTTCTTCTCCCGGCTCCTCCTCCTCCTCCTTCTTCTTGCCGCCTCCTTCTTCTTCTTCTTCTTCCTCCCTTCTCCCTCTCTTCTCCCTCTCTTCTTTCTCTCTTCTTTACTTCTCTTTACTCTTTGTGAGTTTGGTGTGAAGAAAATGGGAGGGGGAAGGTCTCCTTATATAGTAAAAGTGGAGTGATCTTCACCCTCCATTTGTCTTCTCTTCTTCCTCCATCTTGTGCCACGACCTCCTCACCAAAAACCATCCAAAAACAATGCATTTGAGCATCCACCATCCACTTGTAGCCTCCTCCATGCAGCCCTTGGATTGATGACAACACACCACTTTTAGATTCATGAACCTAACATACCAAGAAGCTTCTAAAATTCTTGGGCTGGATTTCGTGGCTCATTCTTCATACTGAGCTGGATTTGGGTCCAATATGATCTTAGCAATCAGCCCTAAATACCCTGGTTCAAGCCCAAGCTCCAAAGAATTTATTTTGGATTTTTAGCCACTAATCACCCATTAATGATCTAAAATATGTAACTTAATCTAGGCATTGAATCTTACTGAATACTTTTAACCGCGGCTTCTACATCTTCTCATGAGGCTGTGGTCCAAATTTCATAATTTTTGGTGGAGTTTAGAAGGTCTTCTCGCTTCCCCGAACATTATATCAGTTCCTCGGAAAAACTGGTTTAAGGTTTAATATTTTAAAAACTCTTTATCTGCTTCTATAAATCCACCAAGCCTTCCTTTCAGATTCTAGATGCTCTTAGATGAATTTAGCAATTTTAATCACTTCAAACGGACACCCGTAGCTCCTGTAATGAATTTTACAAGTTTTGTCGGTTTTATCGGTTTCCATTCCCGATAACCCGAAAAACTAGTTTAATCTCCGTTTCCACCTTTCTTGGTCTTCTAAATATTTTCTTTACTTAAAAAGAATAACATTTGGCCCGTCTTAGCTTCTGGCTCGTATTTTGGTAGATTTACCAAAATACCCTTCATCTTCTGGAAATTACGAAAATGCCCCTCGTCGACTTCTTGACTGCCCGTTGACCCATTCTTGATACAGGGTATTACATTCTTCCCCACTTACAGGAATTCGGTCCCCGAATTCTCCGTTACTTACTAACTTCGAATCGGAACTGAACCCCGTAAGTTACCACTTCTGAAACCGATATGTCTGCTCCAACACCCGAACGCTGAATTGACTGAACTATACTTTCGATGCGTACTGAATTCTGAAACCCCGTCTTGCTCACGCGGACATCTCGGACTTCCCATACCAAAAACTTAACTCACGATCACTTCTGGTTTCACATCTTCTCGCTTTACAGACTCTGATCTTGATTCTCAATACCAACGGTCGTGATTGAACTGCTTCACTCGGTCTTTGATTTCAATCCAACTCTGCTTTGCTTCTTATGCTCTGATCTCATGGTAACCCCGCTCTTCCGATGCCTACTGACTTTCAACCCACTGGTTTGCACAAACGTCGCTACACCGAACTTCTCTCTGATGACATATTCATTTCTCTTGACTGCACGACTCCATTCTGAGTCTTGTTTCCTTCTTCGCCACACGATACTGCTTGAACTCTGAATTTGTAGTTACAATCCCGATGCTTCCACTGATTCTTGAACCTTGGTTTTGCTCCCCTTCTCAGCACATTGACATCTTTGAACTTCCCACGCGAAATGGCTTGACTCTCATTCAATCCCAGCTTCTCCATTTGATTACTTCGTTGATTCTGTCTATGGTTTCCAAACTCATACTTCCGATGCCCAGATGACTCCCTGCTATGCAGTTGTGCGCAACCCTAACACGATGTCACTTTGAACTCCTGACACCGACTTGTCTGATTTCTGATCGCTTCCTGATTCTTCATCGCCATTGGACTTTCCGACTCATTTCCGATTTCGGACCATTGGTTTCGTCTTAATGCTTCAGTCTGACTCCTGACTCCATCTTCGCCATCTGATGATCTCCTTAACCGATATTCTGACTTCCCCACTCTGATTCGACCTTCTTGATTACGCAACATTGCCTCGTCCTCAACCCCGGATACTTATTCCGCCTTTAATACTTATCGCTTCCCACTAATGTTCTGATAGGATTGATGTTCCTCCTTCCAATGAATCCGCCATACTCATGTATGTCTCGAAATCCTCAATCACTGATCTCCACACTTCATCGATTCTCAAAACTTCTCTTCCCATTGATATCCCCGAACGAACTCTTCCATCGACTCTGATGCTTCTGAATCTCATTGCTATCTTCTTGAACTCATTCGCCTTGCTTCTTTCTACCATTACTACCCAAACTCCTTTCTGAATCCACACTGACTTTCTTGCAGGCTCGGGTCAAACTGTTCCCTGAAATAACATCTCGCCTCTCGGGTTCAGGTTCGGTCTCGTGTCCTCGTCAACTCGTCCATCACGTCCTACATCCTCAACAACACCAACACGGTTAGACCTTTTTAACATACTCCCGATATCGCTTCCTTATAGAGATATTGGTATTTAGTCACGGACCCAATGGTCACATGTGGCTAATAAACAATATCTTATAATTCCGCTCAATCTCGAATAAGTTTTCTAAAAACCGCTTTATCAATTCTAGGCTTACCAAAAACAATTCTACCAAGCAAACCAAACGATCTCGCTATTCAAAAAAAAAAAAAAATCACTTTCTAGCAACCTAGCGATTTAAACGAAATGCAGAGATTCAAAATCAACAACTACCAACCTAGCGGGCAATCAA
Source organism: Orychophragmus violaceus (assembly GCA_030180135.1). Lineage (NCBI taxonomy): Eukaryota > Viridiplantae > Streptophyta > Magnoliopsida > Brassicales > Brassicaceae > Orychophragmus > Orychophragmus violaceus. Next base: position 32,082,450 of record CM058231.1, on the reverse strand, counting down.
TGCATCAATCAATTCAACATTCTAACACCCTAGCAAAGCAATCAATCACACACAATCAATCAATCAAACAAATCGGCAATTACGGTCGTCTCTTAGGGTCGTAGTAACCGTCTCATCGGATCATCATTTGCTTTCACGGTATAACCATATTGCATTTATTATCCCAACTCATGCAATAAGATCACTTCGTTACTTAAACGAAAAATACCGAATACTCCACATCCACTACGTAAATAAAACATCTATTCACCACATAGAGTTTTAAATACGTATGTCCGTCGAAGTCTACATACTCGCGGTTACCAATCCGTCCCAAACGAAACACTGCTACACACAACTGAATCGTTAGAGACGAACGCAAGCCGATATACACACATCAAAAGCGAGTTAGAGCCCTTACTTACCTGGGCCTAATCTATTTCCTAATCTCCAACATGAGGGGTACAACTCATGTGGATACTAATAGACAGGTGTACCAGGAGGATGGAATGAGTGTGGTGGTGGTGGCGGAGCGACTCGGTCTCGGTTATGACAGAAAGGAGCACAATGTTCACCTCGGCCGCAAATGTGGTAAGTCGGAATCGGCGTCAATGCGGTGGTGACTGATATGCTTGGCCAAACTACCGACACCGAATGGAAATGAAAGACAGGTGTCACCGCGGGTAAGGAACGAAGAGTCCAATGCGTCGAACTGGTGGTCGAATAGCAGGCGGTGATAGCTCCCATACCCCGAGGATGTATTTTATCGCCATGTCATTAGGGATGAATGTCGACGGTGCGCGCTACTGACGGTAGTACTCCGGATGTAATCGTATCATAAGGCGGCTATAGAATGGGTGGAGTGGTAACGGGCTCGGCATCGGCAACCACATACTCCGTAATAGGCTGCGAAAGATGGGAACACTCCGCGAGCTGGAAAAATGGACTCGGACTAGCTGCAGTAGCTCCGATGGATCCAAGGGCATCCATACTGATGCCGCTCATCTTTTCGTCGCAACCACACACACACACCAATCCTCCAAGGACAACTCTGCTGCGTGACTGCAATAAAATACCAAATGATTAGCACAATTTTAATAAAATACCCATTTCCCCGGATTGACGAACGCGACTCGGATTCCTAATGGTTGAATTGGCGACACATTTGACTCGATAAAACATTGAAAACTTTGAAAAACCGGAATATTCGAACCCATGACGAACCATGCTCTGATACCACCTTTTGTAACGCCCCCTTCCCGTTTACCGCTGACCGACGAGCTGACCGGCCAACAATCAAACAAGAACATGACCGATCGAACCCGAGCAGTCATACAGGAAGAGTTTGTCACAATACGAAGTCAAAGGCAGTCCGGTTTGAGACAAAGGCTCGAACCAAACCGTCCTTAACTCCGTTTACCTCGCTTCCGTGATACAAAGCTTTTCAACCTGTACCACTTCCACGAGTTGTGTTCGGTTCGGACGAAACCGTATATCAGGGAATTGTTCCGTTTTTATTATTTGAAAATATATAAATCTCATTCATAATAATATACAGTCTAATACACAAAACATTTAACGGGATCCCAACAAAGTCTGAAACCGAAAGTAACAGTCAAAATGTGTAAACTCCACACCGATACCCAATGCCAACCCGAGACTACTCCGAGCGTCCTACGCGTCCGCCAAGCTACGCCAAACCTGAAAAACACAAAAGAGTCTAATGAGCAATCTAAGATTACCCAGTGAGACGGCTCCCCACTACGGCTTCTAACAATCTAATAATCCCGCCCAAAACCCAAAATAACAATCAAGTATAATAGCTGATCACGTGCTACCAAGACGTGATGAGCTTCACAACACACAAGCAATTCAATAATAACAACACATCACGTCAATGAAGGAAACCGAGAGCATTGCGGCACATGCTCTCGATTAGACTCGATCTATCTATCGCGCAACACCATCATCATCATCAACACACCACTGGGCCCTTACGCTTCTTGGTAACTTCCACGGGTTTCCACCATTACTGATATGGTAACAAACCCTCTCGACTCCCAGATGTTAACACCAAGTCTCACGATCCAGGACACTGTTCTCCGTCCATCGATACGCAGTGACTCCGGTTACCCCCGGCAACCCGAGCTTCCATGCAGTCCGGCCCTAGGACGCGACCCCGTGTTCTCCGGACTACACACCTACAGACGTCACTCCATAGGTTAACGCCATAACCGAAATTACCATGATCCGGTTAAGCAACTTCCCGAGGATCCAATCGGGTCGGAAGTACCAGAACGTCTCCAATCACCTAGACTTGCGGGATCTAACGCACCCTAGAGTCCTAGTGCAGAAAAGTAAACACGCAGACTCGCTCGGACTCTAGCAATCAATCAGACTCGAACAACCATTAACCACCATCTCATCACCGCACCCCGCAAGTCTACACACACACCCGCCCCACCGCTCGCTCGGCCCAATACCGAGACAATCTAATAGGCCTGCACAACAAAGCTTAACAACCCCAAACACGCAATCACACAATACAAACAATCATCACACAAGCAAGCCTATTAGGGTTTCTAATGTCTTTTAACTCATTCACGTCCGCTACACTGGATTAGCGGATTGCTAACCCGTAGACGGCTCATATCTCTTTATCGTCCGCTACCTTGGATTAGCGGATTGCTAACCCGTAGACGGCTCCCAATCTCAACACTTTTCTTTTCTTAACCTTTCCTAGGTATCTTTTATCAACTCCCCGATCCGTCGGTTTAGAGCTAGTAGCTTATACTAAACTCCCCGACGTCTCACCATTTATTTATTCCATTCATTCCTTTATCATTAAACCTTAACCAAGTATCATTCCATATGCTATACGTTTGTTAAGTTTACTTCCGTATTTTATAGCGTCTTAATTTCCGTACTTAGATTCATTTTAGATCGTTTTTCATACATAGATATATATGCATATACGGCCCTATCATACAACGACTATATGTATGCATCACACAACGTTACTACCAACCTAACGGCACACAACAAGTTTAATCCGTTTAATCTTACGATCCTAGTATGCGTCTCAACCCCCTAACCGGTTTATTGTTAATCCGTCAATTCAATTCTCAAACGCCATCAATTTATATCCGGGTATGCAATTACTTAATCTACGGTTTCTCGTTTTATGATCTATATGCAATACTACTCTACGGTGTTTTGAGTCGACTCACATTGCTATTATGATGACGGACGGACGGATTGACGGACTAGCGGAACAACGAGACCCGGCATGAACCCGACGCTAACCCGAACCTTCCCCGAACCTCCGTCTCTTTGACCCGACCTTGACCCGCACTTGACCATGCCGTTGACCTTCGTGATCCCGAACCTCCGGACAACCCTCGTATGATGTCTACTACAACCATCTATCCTATTTCTAAATAAAAGAAATCCGGTTTATCGGGAAGATTATTACGTCGGAAAAATTCCTTTTCCGAAGAATATTCTTTAGAATATTCCGACGTATTAATTTTCCTTTCCCCATCTTTCTTTTATTTATTTCCACTCTCTCTCTTCTTTCTCTCTCCTTTATCTCTCTCTCTCCCCTCCGGCTCCTCCTTCTTCTTCTTCTCCCGGCTCCTCCTCCTCCTCCTTCTTCTTGCCGCCTCCTTCTTCTTCTTCTTCTTCCTCCCTTCTCCCTCTCTTCTCCCTCTCTTCTTTCTCTCTTCTTTACTTCTCTTTACTCTTTGTGAGTTTGGTGTGAAGAAAATGGGAGGGGGAAGGTCTCCTTATATAGTAAAAGTGGAGTGATCTTCACCCTCCATTTGTCTTCTCTTCTTCCTCCATCTTGTGCCACGACCTCCTCACCAAAAACCATCCAAAAACAATGCATTTGAGCATCCACCATCCACTTGTAGCCTCCTCCATGCAGCCCTTGGATTGATGACAACACACCACTTTTAGATTCATGAACCTAACATACCAAGAAGCTTCTAAAATTCTTGGGCTGGATTTCGTGGCTCATTCTTCATACTGAGCTGGATTTGGGTCCAATATGATCTTAGCAATCAGCCCTAAATACCCTGGTTCAAGCCCAAGCTCCAAAGAATTTATTTTGGATTTTTAGCCACTAATCACCCATTAATGATCTAAAATATGTAACTTAATCTAGGCATTGAATCTTACTGAATCCTTTTAACCGCGGCTTCTACATCTTCTCATGAGGCTGTGGTCCAAATTTCATAAATTTTGGTGGAGTTTAGAAGGTCTTCTCGCTTCCCCGAACATTATATCAGTTCCTCGGAAAAACTGGTTTAAGGTTTAATATTTTAAAAACTCTTTATCTGCTTCTATAAATCCACCAAGCCTTCCTTTCAGATTCTAGATGCTCTTAGATGAATTTAGCAATTTTAATCACTTCAAACGGACACCCGTAGCTCCTGTAATGAATTTTACAAGTTTTGTCGGTTTTATCGGTTTCCATTCCCGATAACCCGAAAAACTAGTTTAATCTCCGTTTCCACCTTTCTTGGTCTTCTAAATATTTTCTTTACTTAAAAAGAATAACATTTGGCCCGTCTTAGCTTCTGGCTCGTATTTTGGTAGATTTACCAAAATACCCTTCATCTTCTGGAAATTACGAAAATGCCCCTCGTCGACTTCTTGACTGCCCGTTGACCCATTCTTGATACAGGGTATTACATACAGTCCGCGACTCGTGCTTAGGCCTAAGGAGTGGATTCGTTAATAGATTAGCAACGTTCTCATTCGTTGAAACTTGCTGATCTACTTAACACTTCTGTCATTTATCTCACGGAATAGGTTATACCTACCCTCAAGGTGTTTGGACCTCTGATGTGCAGCTAGCCTCATCTATGCTGGGAATCACATCAAGTTCAGTGATGAACTCTTCTTTCCAAACAACCTCTTTCGCCGCTACCCAAGCTGCGAAATGTTCAGCTTAAGTCATGGAGTCAACAACAGTGCCTTGCACCGCCAGACAGACACAAGATATAACCGGACTGTGACCGGAAATCATCTTTGTCTGTTGGAAACTTGCCTTTCAGACTCTACCGACTTGTAGCACCTCACTTTCTCCGTAAATCAAGAACTTATCCTAAGTATTCCTCAAATACTTCAGGATATTCTTTACGGCTATCCAGTGATTCTTTGCTGGATTTGACTGGTCTTTACTTGTCTTGCTTAACATTAAAGCAACATCAAAACAAGTACGTGTCATGGCATACATGATAGATCCAATTTCCGACGCATATGGAATCTCATCCATGCATTCAAGCTCAGCAGTTATCGTAGGACACTGTTTCTTGCTTAACATAATGCCATGTGACATTGGCATAGAACCCTTCTTGGAATGCTGAAAACGTGTAGGACTTTGTCAATATAAGAATCCTGACTTTGTCCTATCAGCTCTTTTGGATCTCTATCTTTAGATCCAAAATCCAAGAACATACGTGGCTTTACCCATATCAATCATTAAAACCAACTCCCAAGCCAGTCCTTTACCGACTGCAGCATTGGAACGTTATTTCCGAGAATCAGTATGTCATCGACATACACTATGAGAAATGCAACATCGCTCCCACTTATCTATTAGTAAACGCACAGTTCCACTTCGTTCCTGTTCAAGTCAAAACCTTGACTACTTCAACAGAACGAAGATTCCAACTCCAATATGCTTGCTTCTATCCATGAATGGATCGATGAAGCTAACTTACACACAGTGTAATTTTCGGAGTCCGGGCTCACTTTCGCTTCTGTGAATTTCGCAGGTTCGTCACTTTCAATGATCATCAGATCATGGCAACTAATCACGAGAAATCACTCTCGGATTAGTGACGGATTCATTCAGATCTGCGAACTTCAGGCTCTACAGGTGTAGATTCTACAGAAATCTGTAAATCCATCCGCTGCTCTCCCTCAACAGGTTGAGCAGCCTCCTGTATTTCTCGAATTTCTTCGAGTTATACTTTTACTCCCACTGTTCTTCTTGGAAAGAAACTTTCCTTTTAGAAAACAGAATTCCGAACAACCTAACTTTGTTTTCGGAATGGACGTAAAAAGTAACAAGCCTTGGTTTCCCTAGGATAACCAGCGAAGTAGCACAACTACAAATACTCAGTAAAGACGAATTTGGATCATTTCCAGTCCACATTTATGTGGTGTCTTTCAACTGATATTGGTGGAACTATTTCAGCGTAAACTTAGATATTTCTAGAGCGTTATTCTTAAAGAATATCATGGAAGATTCGTGTGACTCATCTTTAATCATTTCTAATAAGATCTGATTCTTTCTCACAGAAACACCTCAAGGTTTTCAGGAGAAATGAGCTGTGAAACGACTTCACACTCATTCAGATGATCACACCATCAATGACTTAAGTATTCTCACTCGTGATCTAATCCAGAGTCTCAATACTTCTGTCACTCAGATTCTATACCTCATTCTGGAACTTTTTCGACCATTTCAAAGAATTCCGACTCGTGTCTCATCAAATGAACACAGTCATACTCACTGAAGTAATCAGTAAATATAATGAAGTACAGGAAATTTTCTCTGGCATTACTGCTCATCGGGCCACATACATGAGTATGTTCAAGGTCCAATAAGCCTTTGAGCCTTTCTCTAGCTCGGCTAAGATGGGCCCTTTGTCTTTTGGTCCAGTAAGCAGAATTCAAGTCTCATAAGATATCCAATCAAATGAGCCCAAAAGTCCATAACTATGGGATTTCTGAATCCGACTCACTCTAAGTGACCAAAACATTTACGCCAAGAAAAATCAGGTTTAATTCATCAGATTTAAACCAATTTGGTATTTATGTTGCATTTAGGCACTCTTTGGTTTAAGATATAAACCTATTCCTTGAATAGGGTGCTACAATTAATATTTCATTAAGATCAAAAGAACAAAACTTGTCTTTTATCAAAATGAAAAACATTCAAATTCTTACAAGAAAATGAAAGTTTCTCACAGAAACACCTCAAGGTTTTCAGGAGAAATGAGCTGTGAAACGACTTCACACTCATTCAGATGATCACACCATCAATGACTTAAGTATTCTCACTCGTGATCTAATCCAGAGTCTCAATACTTCTGTCACTCAGATTCTATACCTCATTCTGGAACTTTTTCGACCATTTCAAAGAATTCCGACTCGTGTCTCATCAAATGAACACAATCATACTCACTGAAGTAATCAGTAAATATAATGAAGTACAGGAAATTTTCTCTGGCATTACTGCTCATCGGGCCACATACATGAGTATGTTCAAGGTCCAATAAGCCTTTGAGCCTTTCTCTAGCTCGGCTAAGATGGGCCCTTTGTCTTTTGGTCCAGTAAGCAGAATTCAAGTCTCATAAGATATCCAATCAAATGAGCCCAAAAGTCCATAACTATGGGATTTCTGAATCCGACTCACTCTAAGTGACCAAAACATTTACGCCAAGAAAAATCAGGTTTAATTCATCAGATTTAAACCAATTTGGTATTTATGTTGCATTTAGGCACTCTTTGGTTTAAGATATAAAACCTATTCCTTGAATAGGGTGCTACAATTAATATTTCATTAAGATCAAAAGAACAAAACTTGTCTTTTATCAAAATGAAAAACATTCAAATTCTTACAAGAAAATGAAAGACAACTCTGCTTAAAGCAGGTACATTGTAGCAATTACTTAATACAAAACCAAGCCTCAAAGGCATCTACAAGTGAAAACCCTACGGCTGAGGCAGCATCCATAGCTCCTTCCAGACATGCAGTTCCACTTGCCCTTCCTTCAACGTTCTACTGTTGCTTAGGCTCTGCATATTATAACAAATATCAGTGCCACAACCAGTATCCAATACCTTTAAGGTAGAACTTGAAGTAATAACATGAATACCTGAGGAAGTAGTCTCATACATCAACTTCAACTCCTCATAATCTTCCATGAATTTAATGCAATCTCTCTTCCAATGCCCAGTCTCTTTACAGTAGCAGCACTTACCAACGTAAGATGTATCTGACTCGGGCTCAGAAGACACACGCTTGCCATGATTCAAAATCTGGACAACTTTGTCTTCACCCTTGTCAGCATTAGGTTTAGTAAACCTACCCTTCTCCATTATGAGATTATACAGGGTACTCTTCACGTTTGGCTCAACTGTCTTGAGCATATCATGCAGTTCAGTCAGCGTCTTCGTTAAGCCTTTCTTGATATAGTTCCTTCTGAACTTATCATAGCTTGACGGCAGTGACTGCAGAATGATCTCAGTTGCCAATTCTTGGCTAACTGGATAATCCAGTTTCCTCAGGTTATCAATGTAACCCATCATTTTACTGACATGAGGACTCACTGGATGATCATTTGGTAGCTTGCAGCTAGTGAGAGACTTAACCAACTGGTATCTCTCCACTCTTACCTGCTCCTGAAATTTCAATTTCAGGCTGCTGATTATCTCGATTGGCGACTCCATGTTCTCATATTGCTTCAGCAAATCTGAGTCCATGGTAGCCAATATCAGACCACGCACATCTACCGCATCATTATAATGCTTATTCCAAGCATCATATACTGCATGAGAGGCATTGGACCCGATCCCCTCGGGGAGAGCTCTCTCAAGGACATAGTCCTTTCTCTCCTGCCTGAGGACTAGCCTCAGGTTCCGCGACCAAGTCAAGAAATTTGATCCGTTCAGTTTGTCCATCTCAAGGACAGACCGGATCGAGAAAGTGTTTTGATTGTTTGTGCTAGTCATAACTGAAATTTAGAGATAAATAGAGTTTTAGTTATTTAGTTCATAAAAGAGTAATCTTAATAACTTATAAGAAAACTCGCATTGCATTCAAAATTTCTTTGTTTAACCTCATAAGAATGCAATGATTCCGAGACCCATGTTCAGCTAAATCCAAGGTGGGCCACTGGCCGTCACCCAGAAGTAGCTTTACTTGGTAAGCATACACACAGCTAGTTATATCCAATAACTCTCGGTTGTGAATTGGGCCCAAGGCCCAATACACCAGATGTCTCAAGGCCCGGGACTCCCGATGGCCCAGTCAAGGAAACCAATCTCTTACAGCCAAATAATCACTAAAGTCTGGGACTCCCAATGAATTAGTGACTATATACTACTTTACTTACGCAAAAACAGACACCTCACACTGTAAGCCATATCTGTAATTGAATAAGCGTTAAGTAGCTGACAAGATTGGGCAAGACATCCAAGCTTGATATTGTTTTTGAGGATTTTAGGTTTTCTTTCCAAAAATAGAAGATTACTATTTTGGGAAACTTACTTATTTTAGAAACTTTCTAAATTTAGAAACATACTAAAAATAGAAATTTCTAATTTAATATTTTATTAAAGTTTTCGGTTGGGTCACAAATTATAGGCCCAATTCTTGGCCCAAGACCACAGAATTCCAATTGGCCCAATAATTTGACATAACCGAGTCGGTTCATTAATTCTGGTCCAAGACCAAATTAACTACTAAATCCAACTGGTTATTTACTAAACCAGACCAGCTCTAAATTATTTGGTCCAACCAAATCAAACTTAGACCAGCCTTCGGTTTAGGTTAAAATTCAATTTTTGAATTTAAATCCGGTTTAACCAGAAACTAAATAATACCAATTGTATTAAATAATTTCCAGCAAACCGCGATTTGGGTTAACCGCTTGAACCATACATTAATAAAATAATTAATTGATTCATACAATAGAAACAAAACGATTTTGACCTTATTCCAATAATTGAATTTGACAAAAAAAGATTCTCAATCTTAACAAACCCAACTAAATAATTGACTTTTCAAAATCGTATCACGCTCACTTAACAAACCTTATGATCATGATTATCAAGTAAAGTCAAAAGCAACAAAACCACATGCGATTGACATTAACTAAAGACAAACGATTTTGACCATTACCAAAACCAATCAAATCGATTCATTCAATAATTGAATTTGACTCTTTTGCAAATCGTATCAAGACAAACACATCAAATCGTTTCTTGTTATGAATAAACAAAGTCAACAAGCGATATATACCAAGCCATCATCACGATTAAAAAGGTCAACATGTGATTTCTTAATTATACAACAATCAAACAAATCGTTTTTCATGATAAAGCAAAAACAACTTTCGATTGTATTGATAACGAATCATAGGTGATCAACTTATTTCTAGGTTTTCAAAGTTTCAATCAATTTTACTCATTAAAATTGATTCATCAAACTAATAAACAACCTAGTATGATCCAAAAAACAAAAACCTAACGACCTAGGCTCTGATACCACTGAAGGATTATGTGTATTCATGGTGTAATTGTCAGGTTACATCCTAGCACATAATCATCTAGGATCTAGGTGATTTGCAGTTGAATCATAAACAGATCAGGATCATTACCTTGTGATTGCAGCGGATTGATCAAAGGAATATCGAGATCTGTAAGAGCTGATGATAACCGGCTCCTCCTAGGTATCCACACGCTTACAAGCTACTGGATCAGGCTGCTAGACCAAGTTGGAATCAACAGAGAGAGAGGAATACGGCTGAGGCAAAATCGCAAATGGTGGTGTGTATTTTGCCCTAGGCGCCTGTCCTCTTCCTTATATGGGCCCAAGTAATTAAACTAATGGCCTATTAGGCTTTTGGGCCCAAGACACAAATCAGACAAAAGCCTGTATTTTGTCTGGCCCAATTCTCTGTACAAATACAGTAAATGCCTTGCATCTTACCGTATTAATTCCTTGTTAACTTTCCCGTTAGCTATGGTGTGTGACCCTTAAGGATCATACAATACTGGTAATAAGTCCTAAACTTATAGATCATGAGCGGGCTCTAGCAAGTCATCATGATCACCCAGTATTTATGACTTATGTCTGATCTCGACACTTATCATACTTTCTAGAGATAGTACAGTAGATTTCAGGACATTCCCAACACATATTCCCCAGATTCGGAGTGCCTCGTATAGTGATAAGTGATGGAGGATCTCATTTCATCAATAAGGTTTTCGAAAAGCTGCTGAAGAAGCATGGAGTTCATCATCGAGTCGCTACTCCTTATCACCCTCAAACTAGTGGACAAGTCGAGGTTTCCAACAGACAGATCAAAGAGATCCTTGAGAAGACAGTTGGAAAGACAAGGAAGGATTGGGCAGCAAAGTTGGATGATGCATTATGGGCTTACATGACAGCATTCAAGACACCACTTGGGACCACTCCATTCCATCTGCTATATGGAAAAGCATGTCATCTGCCAGTGGAACTTGAGCATAAAGCAGCATGGGCTGTGAAACAGATGAACTTTGATCTTAAGTCTACTGCGGAAAGGAGATTGGTGCAGCTGAATGAGTTGGATGAGATTAGACATTTTGCTTATGAAAACTCTAAGCTGTACAAGGAGAGGACTAAGGCATATCATGACAAGAAGATTGTCTCCAGACAATTTGAGCCTAATGATCAGGTACTTTTATATAACTCTCGTTTGCATTTGTTTCCAGGAAAGCTGAAATCAAGGTGGTGTGGCCCTTTCACAATCAAAGAGGTGCGTCCATATGGAGCTGTCGTTCTAACTGGTAAGGATGGTATTGAATTCACTGTGAATGGACAGAGGGTGAAACATTATTGGGCTAAGGCCGAGATTCCAGAAGGTCAGATTCTGCCTCTGGATGATGCACCCTCCACCTAGATCATCTGAAACGTCAAGCTATTGACGTTAAAAGAGCGCTGAGTGGGAGGCAACCCACTGTTTTCATTTTTGCATTCTGATTTTAGTATTTTTCTAGATTTTACGTTTTTGTTTCTGTTTTGGTGAGTTTTTGGTTGCAGGTTTCGGACAAATCGCAGTGCGTCGATCGACACACCATTGTGTCGATCGTCACAATACGAAAGAATCGCATTGCAGCGATCGTTGCGGTCCTGAGCAACGATCGATCCCCAACGAAAATCGCACAGCAACGGTCGGTGCACCTAGTGCAACGATCGATGCCTGACTGCGACAGAGGTAAAACCCGAGAGAATTAACCATTCAATTCACTAATTTTTGTTTTCTTTCTTTTAACCAACCCCTTGCTTGACACTACTGAGGACAGTGTGTCTTAAGTGTGGGGGAGGTTCTACTAATTACTTTCTTTTGTTTTCTTAAGAGTCAGTTAAATTTTTTTAAAAAAAAATTGTTTTTCGAGTCAAAATTTGTTTAAGTAGGAAACAATGATTTTTTGAGAAGATTAGCAGCATTTGCAGGAACTTAAGTGACCATTGAGATGAAGCTGCAGATTAATCTATGACTATTAGAAAACCCCATCACGGATCAACCTACTGAGGACACCCACATCACTTCAGGTATCAGAGGATCCTTTTACTGACTTCACCCCTAATACTGACTTAGATTTTCTCACCTAAGGGCTTGGTATACTTTGTGTCGGGTTCCTTTGCTAGTTCTGACACAGCTTGTAAACCTGTCCTATCTAGTTCCCTTCTCCCCTTCCATAAAAAAAAAAGAAAAAGATAATAAACTGAGGATGAGTTAGTAACTCCGAAGTGGTCATGGGAATGGTAGCTAAAACTCTCATATCCTGTGTATCCATGGAATGTGTCCAAAGTACACCCCATAACGGGAAGAACACTGATAAAAAAAATAAAATGATACCCAATGGGAAAAAATCAGTTGTTAAGGAAGGGAAAGAGAAGAAAGGGACTAGAGAAAGATAGTATGGTGGTCTAGAGCTGGCAAAGTAAGAACCCATGTGCCCTTTGATCGATACTCCTTAGGTGAGACCGCACTTTAATACTTGCAGAAGTCAGTAGGGAGAATTTGAATGCTTGAATGTGATTGTGGAGTTTACTTAGGACAGTTGCTAAGTGTGGGGGAAGTATATGTTGGTCTTGATGTCTGTAGATTGATTCTTTCATGTGGATTACTAAGGGGAATCTGAATGCTGCTGCTTCTAGGACAAAATGAGTTTCTGAAGAGTTTTCAAACCTCTTCACTACATTTTAGTTCTCTGTTTTGCTTGAGGGCAAGCAAAGGCTAAGTGTGGGGGATTTGATATATCATGGTTTTTACCCAGTTTAGACCATGATATAGATGTGTTTTTCTTTTGTATTCGTTTAGAGTCTTTTACAGGTTTAATCAAGTTTGGAGCTAATTGGAGATATTTGGAGCATTTTAGAGCTTTTGGGACGTTTTGGCCGAGAGCTGAAGTCACTGCCTGATTTATTGATCATGCATCGACCGACACACCTTGTGCATCGGTCGACACACTACCGAGATGGGCCGTACATGTCGGTTTAATGAAGTTATGAAGATTTGCAAAGAAGCCCAAGATAGTTCCAGTATTTACACAGAAGCCCCATCCGAGATTATGCCTATATATACTAGTTTTTGGTGTTTTATTTAGTTACGCTTTCATACTTAGAGCTAAGAGATTTCTAGAGCTTTTGGGGCTGATCTATTTCCTGTATTCACTTATTTTGGAGAAGATTTCGAACCCCTTTATCTATTTAATTTCTTATATGCAATCTATTATTTCTTTGATTATGTTTTCATTAATCATGTCTGAGTAGATCCATAGTTGAGTTTAGGGTTTCTCATTAGGGTTTGATGACTTGCTAGACTTGTTTAATTCAGTTAGGATTCACATGATTAGAATGTTCTTCAAACTAAATTGTGCTTAAAGCTAGTTCTAACCTGATCAATTAGAATCTAGATCTGAGGTTGCTAAATACGTCACGAGAGTGGGGTTTAGGAATCTGAACTATTTAGGTTGAGCAATTAAATTATTCGCAAAGAGATTTGGCTTAGTTTAATTGTGAACATATCGAACTTGAACTTAATGCTAGTTTAATCTGTTAGTAATTGCAAAGAGATTTGGGTTACTGCACTTAGGCTTAGAGAGTTTTCGCAAAGAGATTTGGTTAACTCTATTTCCGTGATTTGAGTTCTAGAACTGAGTTTAATTTGATCCTGGCTGATTAGCTTGTCTGCTTGTCTGATTTCCTGAGAATACCCTAGGCTTGACGCTTTTAGTTTATTGCTTACAAAACCGATTCCTGCTACTGTTTACTTTCTTGCAACGCAATTTATTTAATTCACTACCTGCTTAATTCTAGTATTTATTCCTATAGTTTGATTCTCTTGAGACCAAGTGTCCCTGTGGATTCGATAACCCTATATACTACTTTGACATTGCTGTGCACTTGCAGTTTAGAATAGGGTAAAACTTAGAACCTATCAACTCCTTAGGTGAGACCGCACTTAAATACTTGCTGAAGTCAGTAGGGTGAATTTGAATGCGTGAATGTGATTGTGGAGTTTACTTAGGACAGTTGCTAAGTGTGGGGGAAGTATATGTTGGTCTTGATGTCTGCAGGTTGATTCTTTCATGTGGTTTACTAAGGGGAATCTGAGTGTTGCTGCTTCTAGGATGAAAAGAGTTTCTGAAGAGTTTTCAAACCTCTTCACTACATTCTAGTTCTCTGTTTTGCTTGAGGGCAAGCAAAGGCTAAGTGTGGGGGAGTTGATATATCATGGTTGTTACCGGTTTTATGCCATGATATAGTTGTGTTTTTAGTGTCTTTTGTGTTCTTTTAGAGTCTTTTACAGGTTTAATCAGGTTAGGAGCGGAATTGGAGATATTGGAGTATTTTGGGACTTTTGGTGTGTTTTGGCCGAGAGTTTAAACTCACTGTCCGATTTGATAATCATGCATCGATCGACACACCATTGGTGTCGATCGACACACTAGCGAGATGGGCCGATTACGGCGGTTAATTGAAGAATGAAGATTTTGCACTTTGGCCCAGAAGTTTCCAGTATTTACAAAGAAGCCCCAGCCGAGATTATGCCTATATAATTAGGATTTTGGTGTTTATTTTACATACGCTTTCATACTTAGAGCTAAGAGATTTTTAGAGCTTTTGGGGCTGATCTATTCCCGTACTTCATCTATTTTGGAGAAGATTTCGAACCCCTTTATCTATTTAATTTCTTATATGCAATCTATTAATTCTATGATTTCTGTTTCATTAATCATGTCTGAGTAGATTCATAGTTAGGTTTAGGGTTTCTCATTAAGGATTTCATGACTTGTTAGACTTGTTTAATTCAGTTAAGGATTCACATGATTAGAATGTTCTTCGATCTAAATTGAGTTTAATGCTAGTTCTAACCTGATCAATTAGAATCTAGATCTTAGGTTGCTAAATACGACACGAGAGTGTGGTTTAGAATCTGAACTATTTAGGTTGAGCAATTAAATTATTCGCAAAGAGATTTGACTTAGTTTAATTGTGAACATATCGAACTTGAAATTAATGCTGGTTTAATCTGTTAGTAATTGCAAAGAGATTTGGATTACTGCACTTAGACTTAGAGGATTTGTGCAAAGAGATTTGGTTAATTCTAATTCTGTGATTTGAGTTCTAGAACTGCGTTTAATTAGATCCTGACTGATTAACTTGTCTGCTTGTCTGATTTCCTGAGAATTCCCTAGACTTAGCGCTTTTAGTTAACTGCTTTCACAACAATCTTGCTACTGATTTATTTTCTTGCCTTGCTTTTAATTTACTTCACATCTGCTTTCTTCTTAGTATTAATCTCTACGGTTCTTATTCTATCGAGACCAGAGTCTCTGTGGATTCGATACCCTATATACTACAATCACTTAACTGTGCACTTGCAGTAGAATAGGATTAAAACTTAGACCCTATCAGGTATGATCCATGATCAGTTTACTCATCGCGCGGGTCCAACCCGTGGACGGATCAGCCCTTTCCCGGTGTCCGTTGAAACACCTCCTCAACCTTCCTGGCCTTCGGTCAATTCCAATCGCGACCCGACTCTCTCGACTGTCCTGCCTTCCTCTGCGACCCGACCATGCGATCATACCGCCGTCGATCGCTCCTTGTTCCTTATCCGCAGAGATATGCGTGTGGATTACTCATCCATGTTCACGAATAGACTCGACCGTTCCACGAACGGACACGAACAGTCACGGTCGTCCGTGTACGACCCGCAGTCGACCGTGTACGACCCACGGTCATCCGTGTAATACCCGCGGTCGTCCGTGTACGACCCGCGGTCGTCCGTGTACGACCCGCGGTCGTCCGTGTACGACCCGCGGTCGTCCGTGTACGACCCGCGGTCGTCCGTGTACGACCCGCGGTCGTCCGTGTACGACCCGTGGTCGACCGTGTACGACCCGCAATCATCCATGAACGGACACGACCGTCCGTGAACGGTTACTGTCGTCCGTGCACGACCAGTGGTTGTCTGTAAACGACCCACGTTCGTCCGTGCATTACCCCCGTTCGTCCAACAAACAGCCACTGACGTCCCGCCGACAGTCGCGTATGCCCTACGGACAGTCGCGTTCGTCCGTGAACGGTTACGGACGTACCGACGACCGTTACGGACGTACCGACGACCGTTACGAATGTACCTACGACCGTTACGAATGTCCTGACCATCCTTACGGACGTCTTGACGAACCGCGTATGACCCGCGGTCGTCTGTACGCGACCCACGGTCGTTCGCAAACGTACCGCTGTCGGTCGTACGCGACCCACGGTCAATTTTGTTGCCTGCGTGTGGACTCGACCAACCCGCGTTCACGCCTGGTCGACCCACGGTCGTCCAGGAACAGCCCGCGTGCATCCGTGAAGGACCCACGGTTGTCCATGAACGGACATGACTGTTCGTGCACAGACGCATCCATCCGCAAGCGGTTACAGCCGGTCGTCAGTGCGTGACCCGCGGTCGTCTGTACGCGACCCTTTGTCGTCCGTACGCGACCCGCGGTCATCCATACGTGACCCGCGGTCGTAAGCGAACACTTCACGGACAGTTACCCGGTTTTTCTTCAAAACTTCAATCCGATCTTCAACCTTTTCTGGGTATTTCCTCTTGATTTCCCTGCCCTTGAATGCCTTAGAAAACCTTCACAAATCTCCATTCCATGGCCGGCCAAAACCCTTGAGAATCCGGCCACAAAAACCCTTCTTTCTCTCTTGATTTTGTTGGCCTTTGATATTCATACATTTTCATGCATTTAGGCTTGTATATAGTTCTTGTTTTGACTTCATTTCGCCATCATTCATACCGTTTTTTCGAGTCATTGTTGCATCTAGAGTATAGAGTTGTTTAGGACTAGGAGTAGGCACTTTAGGCTTGCATTTGGAGTGTTTCTTGTGTTTTGCAGGTGATTGGAGGTGTCTAGGAGCATTGGTGAGCTTGGAAGTGGAGTCTAGAGCTCGAAGGACTAAGGAAGAAGCAGCTGGAAGGCATATTGTCCACCATATCGGTTGGGGTGACCGATACACAATCTCGGAAGAAAATCCGAGGACTCATATCGGCGTGAATATCGGCCAGGCAAGCCGATACAGTTCCTCGACCAAAACCCAGGAGACCATATCGGGATGCATATCGACCCATAAGCCGATACAACCTCTCGGATTAATTTCAGTACCATCATATCGGTTGGCGTATCGGTTTAGCCAACTGATACGCACCTTCGACGAGAATATCCGAGAGCTCATATCGGCCAGCATATCGGTCTGGCTGGCCGATACAGAACCCATAATCTGTCTTGGATCCGGGTCAACACCCGGTTTGTTCCGGGTTGACCCGATTCGCCCCATATTGACTACTTAAGCCAAAAACCTATTTTCTATTGTTTCTTAAGCTTGTTTTGTTGCAAACATCTTTTTGTAAGAACAAGATTGATTTTTGATTAATCTAGTACTCTTTTCTTTGCGATTTATTCTTTGAATCTTTCATACTTTCCCTAATCTCCTATGATTAACACTATCTCTATGGATTTTGTTAATTACATGATGATTAGTGAGTAGTTCTTCATAGGGCTTATGGGTTAGGTAGGATTAGTTTGATTAGGGGTGATCAATGGATTTCTAATGTTCGATTGTTTAAAATCTCGTCTATCAAAGTGTGTTTAGTGCCTAATTAGCTTTGATCACGTTGATTAGGATATTTAGGATTTCTTGCTCACCATGTGTTCGATGAAATTCCAGTTTTTAGCTTTGATAGGACTTTCACATTCTAGCACATGAAAATGGATGTTTAGAGTGATTGTTAGCTGTTTGGAACCTGTTTGATTGCTTGCTTGATTTTAATTCGCAAATGAGAATTTGTTCTTGGATTAGGATTAAGTAAAGAGATTAGTATTAAGAGATTAAACTGATCAACTTGTTGTGTTCCTTGCTAGGAGGTTAGCTTCTTTGAAGTTTAAATTAGGATCCTTGATCATCCCGAGTCACCTATCCATTGACCTTCCCTTAGGCCTTATCTTTATCATTGATTGAATTCACTTTGTTTACTCGCTTTTTGTTTACTTCTATTTGAATTGTCATCATTAGGATTGTTAGAAACAAAATTCAATTGTGTGATTTGACTCTAGAGGTTGGTGTGTTCTTATTGGTTTTATCCATCCCAAAAAAGTTCGATACCTCAAAGCTACACGATAAGCTTGAGGAATTGATACCTCAAAGGATTGTGAAATATTTGTTATCAATTTGGCGCCGTTGCCATTTTGGGAATTTGGATAGATCAATTCGATTTCTAAACCTTTTTAGTTCAAGTCTTTGTTACTAACTTTGCTTCTTCCTCTCTCTTTGATGTTAGGTGTATGAACTTGCGCAGCCGAGGGACAACAAACTTAGTTGCAAGAGTTGAGGACATCAAAGCACACGAGAGGAGATTAGCAAAGGAACGACGCGCACAAGAGAGAGCTGTTCGCTTAGAGA
Organism: Orychophragmus violaceus; assembly: GCA_030180135.1. Classification (NCBI taxonomy): domain Eukaryota; kingdom Viridiplantae; phylum Streptophyta; class Magnoliopsida; order Brassicales; family Brassicaceae; genus Orychophragmus; species Orychophragmus violaceus. The sequence goes on along the minus strand of CM058231.1, from coordinate 32,063,705 downwards.
GACTTGGGTTGGAACCAATTGTTGAGGTTCTACAAGACTTTGTGGGTGTTGAGCAGCCGGTTATGGATAATAATCAGGATCAACAACAGCAGCAAGAGCAACAAAGGCCAGCTAGGGCCATTGGTGATGGAGATGCACCGGATACAAATGCAAACCGGCAAGGGATCATTCCACCACCGGTCAACAACAACAACTTCGAGATCCGGGCTATGGTGATGAACATGGTGCAAAACAATCAGTTTCATGGCCTTGCATTTGAGGATCCCTTGCAGCACTTGGACACATTTGACAAGATTTGTGCTACTACAAGGCTTAATGGTGTGACTGATGATGGTTTGAAGATGCGTCTCTTCTTCTTCTATTTGGCGGATAGAGCTAAGGATTGGGAAAGAAACATCCCTCCGGGATCCATTACTACTTGGGGAGACCTTAAGAAGGCTTTCTTGAAGAAGTTCTTCTCAGCTACTAGGACGGCCCGTTTTCGCAATGAGCTATCCGGCTTTGTGCAATGCAACAATGAGAGCTTTGCTGAAGCTTGGGAGAGGTTCAATAGGCTAACTACTCAGTGCCCCCCCCCCCCCACGGTTTCACTAAGGAGACACTACTCAGTAACCTCTATCGCGGAGTGCTTCCTAGAATGAGGGCGATGCTAGACTCTTCTAGCAATGGACACTTCCTAGGCAAGGGAGTTGATGAGGCTATGGAGTTAATTGAAAATCTTGCTATAAGCGATGGGAACTACAATGAGGATTACGAGCGGACTAATAGAGGATCATCTTCTACGGATGAGAAGTATGAGAAGGAAATCAAGTCCTTAAATGAGAAGCTAGACAAGATGATCTCTTCAAGCCAAAAGCAAATCAGCTTTGTGGGCAACTACGAAGATTCTCAGCCACTCTTCTACAGTGTGGAAGAATATATGACACAAGAGGAGATTAACTTCATTGCGGGGCAAGGTGGTTTCAACAAGGGCTTCAACCAAAACTATAGAAACCACCCAAAATTTTCATACCGAAACCCCAATGTAGCCAATCCTCAAGCTCCATCTCAAGGACAAGCTCAACAAGGCTTTCCACAGGCTCAACAACAAAAGCCATTTGTACCTTAAACTAACCAACAAGGGTTTGGCAATAAGCCTCAGTTTCAAGGTCAACAAGGCTATGTTCCCAAGCAACAATACCCACCGGGTTTTAGGCAACAACAGCCACAAGCTTCTCCTTCCTCAGGATTGGATAATGAGCTCAAGAGTATGATGCATCAACTTCTTCAAGGGAAAGCTTGAGGAGCTATAGAGATACGGGATCTCAAGAGTGAGCTGCAAAACTTAACATCTAGGGTCACCAACATTGAGAAGCAAAAGGGGAAGGCTGATTCTACCAACCATTGCAACACCATTCATTCAAATGTTGACCATGAAAAGTTTGTAGCTGAATTAGAAGCCCCTGTCTTTGGTTCTCCACTTGAGAAGGAGAAATATGATAAGTTGGATGAAGAGGCCATCATTGAGGAGTTTCTTCTTGGTCATAGTGATGAAACCGTCTTTGAAGACATGGTTGAGGAAGAACCACCCACGACCAAGATAGCTCCTACTTCACTTCCTAAGCTAGGAGCGCCGGGCAAGTTCTCATTATCTTGCTCTCTTGGTCACTTGAAGATTGAGGATGCCTTGTGTGATACAGGCTCAAATGTGAGTGTCATATCGCTTGAGATGGTTAAAGAATTAGGAATCAAGAGCATTGCGAGTTACAAATCTACTCTCACATTTGGAGATTCTTCAACAAAGGTACCATATGGGGAGCTTAAAGACTACCCGGTGATGATTTGGGATTGTAAAATCCCAACTGATTTTGTCGTTATGAAGATGAAGAAGGGCAAGAAGCTTCCTCTACTCTTGGGCACTGATTTTCTCAACACTACTGGTGCAACAATGGATTTCAACAAGAAGAGGGTAGTACTCACAAAGGTGAATGATAAGGTGTTCTATCCCATGAAATCATCCTCCATCAACACTTGTGGAACCATCAAAGGTGACCTTAATCTCGAGGAGGAAAGGACTTTTGCTAGTCTTGTCAAGCTTGAGTATTGTGCATCCATCATTTTGGGAGATTTGAGGATTGAGGAGCCAAAATTTGAAAAATTGAGAAGTTGTACTCTCCAAAGGTTGAACAAGTTGTGAAAGATGCTTTGGTTGGAGAGAGTAGTAACGAGCTGATGAGTGAACACCTGGAAAGTGTTCCATTAGAGGAGGTGAATGGAGCAAAGGAAGCTCCTATTAAGAGAAAGAAGAAGAAGGGAAAAGCACCTACAACTTCTACTCATACTCAAGCTCCTAGCACTCTCACTCTCCACCCTTTGAAGCTTAAGGATGAGACAATAGAGTACAAGGTAAAATGCAAGGGGATCTCTAAGCCATTCTCAAGTGCAAGAGCCATCCTTACTCCTGAGCTTCAAGATGATCCAAACAAGCTCCAAAAGCATCTCAACAAAGTCTTGACAATCACTCAAACGGTCAAGACTCCTCCACCTCCTCATTAAAAGAAAAGGTAGTCAAGCTTAGTGACTTAAAACAAGCTCACTTGGGAGGAAGTCTCATGTATATCTCTTGTAAATATTTCTTTATGTTTTAAGTTTCCTAGTCATTGTTGATCTCTCTATTAGGTCTCTTCAGGTTTTAGGCTATATAGGTTTTGGCATTGGGAGAAAGAAAGAAGAAGGGTCATGGCGAAATCAACAAAGGATTGAGCTCTCATCCAAGTTGGGAGGAACTCTATAGCCTCCACCTCCCATTCCACCATCCCATTTCACTCCACTTAAAGCACCAAGTAACACTCCACCCTTGTACATATTTAGTTTTTCTTTTCTTTCATGACATTTTGTTTGTTTTCGGTCTTTCTTCCTCGCTTCTTTCACACAAGGAACTATGTGATTTTAGTTTGGAGGAGAGACCAGTTGCTAATCATGTTTCTTTTGATCTTGTTTTTTTGTCTTTGAGTCTCATGCATTGCATCTAAGGCATAGAAAAACCAAAAAAATCGAAAAATTTTGAAACTTTTTCACAAAAAGAAAGCATCTTAGGATCGAGTCTAGTTGCATCATATGGGATGTGTTTGCATAGGGAGCAATGATTTAATTTTCTCGTAAGGTTTAAGCAAGTTAACTTGTTTCATACGCTAGCTATTGTAGATAGATCACACTAAGGTTGTAACCCGAGAAATGCTTGAAAGCTAGAACGAACCCTACTTGGATAGCTTGCTTTGAACCTTGATTCGATGCTGAAACTTGTTGTGAATTGATGCTAGCTCTATTTAAAAGTGAGAACCTTAACTTGACTTGCAATTATCTTTCTCCTTCTTAGTGTTTTAAACTCATGGATACCACCAAAATATTCAAGCATTATTTTCCCTTTTTACCACACTTGCTTGCTTGAATAGCTTCCACACCCTTAACCACCTTCCTTTCCGCCCATAAACACTCTTTTGAGAGGTAGGCCTCTTGGAATGAGCTAAGTAAATGGTGTTGAGTTTGAGGAGACTAGTTGAAAATTTCTGTGTAGACGCAAGCTTTACCACCTTTAGCTTGTACTAGGCTAAGATTGAAGTTTGGGGGATGGGTTTTGAAAGGGAAAGAACAAGAGGGAATTTGATTGGGATCTTGTGTTGTTGGCAAAAGTGTTTTTAAATAAAAGCTCTTAAGTGTTTTAAAAGAAAAAGTGCCTCAATGTTTTGAAAGGAAAAGAAGCCAAAGTGCTCAACTTAAAGAAAAAGAAAGTTTATGAAAAGAGGCCATTGCTAAAGAAAGAAGTATTTGAGCTAAGTCTAAAGAAAAGAATTGCCACTGTTTTGAAAGGTTTTGAATGATCCTTGGGAGTATTCTTGGGAAGTGTTTGGTCGAGAAAGAGGGATGAGGCAAAAATAGCCTTGAAAAAGGGTAGACTCAAACTAGGTGGGCTAGAGTAAGAGTAGAAGTCATTGGGAAATGGGTAGACGGAAATCGATTCTAGTATGCACCAATTGCTTCTATACTCTTAGCCTTTTACTATGAGCTCATTCATTTCTTTTTGTGAGAACCTAAATGAATATGGAGAAACCCCTCTTATTGATTGAGATCATCTTTATCTCAAAACCTTAACCCTTGCCAAATGAGTTTGAACACTTTGTTGTGAGTAAGATCCACTTGAAATGTTTAATCAATGTCAAAGAGCTAGTTGATTTGAATGCTTGTGAAGGTTGAAGATTAAGCTAAAAGTATTGTCTTGATGAGTATGGCTATATCCTTGGAGTTGGCTTTTCTCGGTTGCACTTTAGTTGTATAGACTTGAAATGAAGTTTGAAACTTGATTGAACCTTTGGATATGAGCTCCCACCTTCAAATCTTTTCCCCAACTTATTTTGATTGACTTATGCTTGCTTGTGGACAAGCAAGATTAAAGTTTGGGGGAATTAATATTTATACATTTTCATGCATTTAGGCTTGTATATAGTTCTTGTTTTGACTTCATTTCACCATCATTCATACCATTTTGTCGAGTCATTGTTGCATCTAGAGTATAGAGTTGTTTAGGACTAGGAGTAGGCACTTTAGGCTTGCATTTGGAGTGTTTCTTGTGTTTTGCAGGTGATTGGAGGTGTCTAGGAGCATTGGCGAGCTTGGAAGTGGAGTCTAGAGCTAGAAGGACTAAGGAAGAAGCAGCTGGAACGCATATCGGCCACCATATCGGTTGGGGTGGCCGATACACACTCTCGGAAGAAAATCCGAGGACTCATATCGGCGTGAATATCGGCCAGGCAAGCCGATACAGTTCCTCGACCAAAACCCAGGAGACCATATCGGGATGCATATCGACCCATAAGCCGATACAGCCTCTCGGATTAATTTCAGTACCAGCATATCGGTTGGCGTATCGGTTTAGCCAACCGATACGCACCTTCGACGAGAATATCCGAGAGCTCATATCAGCCAGCATATCGGTCTGGCTGGCCGATACAGAACCCATAATCTGTCTTGGATCCAGGTCAACACCCGGTTTGTTCCGGGTTGACTCGGCTCGCCCCATATTGACTACTTAAGCCAAAAACCTATTTTCTATTGTTTCTTAAGCTTGTTTTGTTGCAAATATCTTTTTATAAGAACAAGATTGATTTTTGATTAATCTAGTACTCTTTTCTTTGCGATTTATTCTTTGAATCTTTCATACTTTCTCTAATCTCCTATGATTAACACTATCTCTATGGATTTTTTTAATTACATGATGATTAGTGAGTAGTTCTTCATAAGGCTTATGGGTTAGGTAGGATTAGGTTGATTAGGGGTGATCAATGGATTTCTAATGTTCGATTGTTTAAAATCTCGTCTATCAAAGTGTGTTTAGTGCCTAAATAGCCTTGATCACGTTGATTAGGATATTTAGGATTTCTTGCTCATCATGTGTTCGATGAAATTTCAGTTTTTAGCTTTGATAGGACTTTCACATTCTAGCACATGAAAATGGATGTTTAGAGTGATTGTTAGCTGTTTGGAACCTGTTTGATTGCTTGCCTGATTTTAATTCGCAAATGAGAATTTGTTCTTGGATTAGGATTAAGTAAAGAGATTAGTATTAAGAGATTAAACTGATCAACTTGTTGTGTTCCTTGCTAGGAGGTTAGCTTCTTTGATGTTTGAATTAGGATCCTTGATCATCCCGAGTCACCTATCCGTTGACCTTAACCCTTAGGCCTTATCTTTATCATTGATTGAATTCACTTTGTTTACTCGCTTTTTGTTTACTTCTATTTGAATTGTCATCATTAGGATTGTTAGAAACAAAATTCAATTGTGTGATTTGACTCTAGAGGTTGGTGTGTTCTTATTGGTTTTATCCATCCCAAAAAGGTTCGATACCTCAAAGCTACACGATAAGCTTGAGGAATTGATACCTCAAAGGATTGTAAAATCTTTGTTATCAGCCTTTGCCTTAGATTTGATTCTGGATTTTTCATGGGTCAAGATGGCCACGAAAATGGCCTCTTGGGGTTATTTATAGCCTCCCAAATCGCCCATAACTTCCATAGGCGAAAGGTTTCCTTGGTTGGCCGAAAAGGTACAACCTTCCCTGGTGCCCTTTCGCCATTGTGCCCCTTAGTCAGCTAATGTCACTAGCTGACCAGCTGACCCAACACTCAAACACTCCAGCTAGCTGATCGGAGCTGATTTTCAGCTGACCCAGCTGACCAGCTGGACTATCCAGCTCGTTTCAGTTGAACACTCTTGGTTCAGCTCGTTTCCTCTTAGCTGAGCTGCCTTTCAGCTGAGCTTAGCTTCTTTAAGACAATGGAACACTTCTTCATAATCTTTACGACTAATCGTATACCCTTTTGGTTCCAAGTCTCCTTTCCCCAATCCTCCTAGGATGGGATACCCGGTTCCGGGATGTTACAAGTTCTACCCACCTTAAAAGGGATTCGTCCCCGAATCCGACTTAAGGCGTTTATCCCATTCGAACTTTATGAACCTTTCCATTTCCCATTAACCTTAATCCGTCAAGACTTAATCATTTCCCTGATTTTGTCTTGCCTTAGACTTAGTTGAATCTCGATCACAATCCTTTCGGACTTGACCCGAAACTTGATCCTCGCCCTCCAAGGACTTGATATCAGTTTCCCGATCTTAGTAAATCTATTACTAAACCATAATCAGGCCTTTGTTCCCCGTAGGATGGTATATCATGGTTTTTACCGGTTTTAGACCATGATATAAGTGTGTTTTAGAGTCTTTTAGTGTTTCTTTAGAGTCTTTTACAGGCGTTATTAGGTACATGCACGTTTGGAATGGAATTGGAATTTATGGAGCTTTTTTGAGTATTTTGGTGCTTTGACCCGAGAGATAGAGTTCACTGTCCAAAAAAGAGTAATGCATCGATCGACACACATCGTGCATCGATCGACACACTAGCGAGATGGGCCTTTCCTCGGCGGTTAATGAAGAATGAAGATATTGGAGTTTTGCCCAGAAGTTCTTGATAATTACAAAGAAGCCCCAAGACGTGATTAGCTTATATAATTAGGTTTTTACATCAGTTTTTAGAGACGCTTTCATACTTAGAGCTGAGAGTTTTTAGAGCTTGGGGCTGATCTAATCATGTACTGCTTTCTGCTTTTTGGAGAAGATTTCGAACCCCTTTACTTCTTTATTCTCTTTTATGCAATCTATTAATACATTGATTATGTCTTCATTATCTATGTCTGAGTAGATTCATAGTTACGTTTAGGGATTCTCATTAAGGATTTTATGACTTGTTAGAATTATTTATTTCAGTTAGGATTCATATCAATAATCGTTCTTCGATCTAAATTGTGCTTAATGCTAGTTCTAACCTGATCACTTAGAATCTAGATCTTAGGTTGTTAAATTGACACGAAAGTGTGGTTTAGAATCTGAACTATTTAGGTTGAGCAATTGAATTACTCGCAAAGAAATTTGGTTTAATTGAATTTTGAACATATCGAACTTAATCTTAAAGCTGGTTTAATCTGTTAGGAATTACAATGAAATTTGGATTTCTGCAATTAGGCTTAGAGAATTCTCACAACGAAAGTTGGTTAATTCTATATTCGTGTTTGAGTTCTAGAACTGAGTTTAATTCGATCCTGACTGAATAATTTATCTGCTTGTCTGATTTCCTGAGAACTCCCTAGACTTAGCGCTTTTAGTTAATTGCCTACAAACCGATCTTGCTACTGATTTACTTTCTTGTTTTGCTTTTAGTTTCTCACTACATTTGTTTTCTCCTAGTTTAATCTTGACTGTTCTATAATCTATCGTTGCCCAGAGTCCTTGTGGATTCGATACCCTAAGTACTACAATCACATCATTGTGCACTTGCAGTTAGAATAGGGATTAAAACTAGACCTATCAAGTTTTTGGCGCCGTTGCCGGGGACTTTTTGGAGTCTTCGATAGATTCAAACTTAGAGTTTAGACTAGGATTTTTATTTTTTGTTTTAGTTACTAATTTTTCTCTGTTTTTCTCTGTCGCAGGTTTGACAATCGCCTAGCATCGATCGTTGCCTCTTTTGTGTCGATCGTTACTAAGCGACTGGAGTTGAATCGATCGTTGCACCTCTAGCATCGATCGTTGCACTGCGATTACAGACGGTTTATGCAGACGCGTGATACCAGAAGTAATCCGAATACTAATCTCGTTAATCTCCAACTTGAAGAGCTTGCTAGACTAGAGAGGACTAACAAGAAAGTTCAACGAGCAAGAATGGTTCGAGAACGTCTGATTCTGATACCCGATGCTCAAGGTACCCTGAGGGACCAACAAAAAAATCCGTACAATGCTGCTGGGCATAGGATTGATGCTGAAGGGAATGTGATTCCTGAGCCTGAAGAAGAGCAAGGACAAGGCCAAGGACAAGGTGAGAGGCAGATAGTTAATCCTCCTGTTGCTAATGAGAGGACCTTAGCTGACTATAACCGTCCGGATGAGTTTTATGCTAACCGGTCAGCTCTTGTGCCTCCTGGTTTTGAGAGGAATGACTTCGAGATCAAGACCATCTACTACTCTATTCTGAGGCAGAATGCCTTCCATGGTTTCCCCAATGAGCAGCCAATGGATCATATTGATGAGTTTGAGGACATATTCACTGGGATGAAGTATGATGGAGTGAACTATGATTATCTGTACCTCAAACTCTTCCCCTACTCTCTCGTTGGAGATGCTGCTGTAGGAATTTCTAGTAGTTCTAATCAGATTAGCAACCCTAGGTATAAATTCCATTCCCTAAGATCTAGGGTTCATGTAGATTGAATCTGGAGATCTCAAGATTACCTGGTGATTAGCAGCGGAAGGTTTGCAAGTAATCGAGATCTTAAGCGCCTCAAATGCTGCGCCTCTACTGGTATCCACACGCACACAAACTGAACAACTGGGATGCTAGTGCGGTCAGAGATCAGATCTCTCAAGAGGTTTTCTGTTTCTTTTGGTGGCTGTGAATTAGGTCAGATTAAGTGTAAAAGTCGACCATATATCTTATATATGTTGACTTATACCACGACCTGATTAACCAACGATTAAACCGAAGTTAATCGGGTCATTCGCGATCTGTGTCGATCGATGCACATGTTGTGTCGATCGACACTGCCTCAGAAACTCGATATTTAATGCATATCAAATATGCATTTTACCAGATCATTACATTAATGATCAACCTCATATTCTATGTCCAGTTTGCTTAGGTGTGTGAACCTGTAGGATCATATAATACTAGCAATGTGTTCTAAACTCATTGATCATAAGTGGCTTCTAGCAAAGCATTATGATTGCCCAGTATTATATGACTGTCTCATCTCGACAATACAACTCTCACTTAGAGCAAGTACAATAGATTTCAGGACATTCCCAACAATCTCCCACTTGTACTGGAATCATCTATTCCTATAATCCCTTTGTATCTATATATCGATCTGGCATAAGGCAAGAATTGTGTCATCCTTATTTAGCTAGATCATGTTTATCGAACTCCGATTTATACTGATAAGACAAACGACTGACAATCACCTCGTTTGAGCGCGGCCACGAATTTCCAGTATCAAATCTTCGATAGGCCCTGAGATATTTATCTCCTGTTATATAGGAGGTACAAATCCCATCTTGTTCCATCCATGTCCCTTTCACATTTCATGATACGCCCAACCAGTGTCTTTATAGTCACCATTTACAGCTGACGTTTGACAAAGTCAAGACGGACCAATCCATATGTAAGAAGTCATGATGGACTCAGGTCTAAGGACTATACTCTATAGTCGTAATGAGAAACTCTTATGACACGCATATAACCATCTTATAGAGTTCTCATCAATGGGTCAAATCCGATCCTGTGTTCTCTAACACATATCTATGTGATTGACTTTAATACTCTTATTAGTGACTCCATGAAACTTAGTCATCAGTCACCTCACATACTAGTCTCACGCGGTTGTTAATGTACCACTTTAACAACCTCGACCAGGGACCATTGTAATTTATGTCATTTATTACTTATAGGGTTTCATGATCAAGTTACATACTTGATGACCTATAAAATGTCATAAATTACTTTGGGACTATTATTTAATAACATAATTAAATAATACTGATGTCAGAATTCATTAACATAATCAAATTATGTCTTCATGAACATCATATCATAACTAAAATTAACAACAACAACTCCCACTAAAATTAAGATCACATCTTAAGACATCTAATGCATGTAGTAGTTGTCTGAACCTCATTCGCTCTTGCTCAGCGTGTGTCGAAGGACACTGCGTCCTGCTAAGAATAATGCAAAGTTTCATTTGCATGAAGCCCTTCTTGGAATCATGCATACTGGACCTGTGCAAGACCTTATCAATATAAGCATCTTGACACAATCCAATTAGCTTGTCCAATCTATCTCTATAGATTCTTATTTCAAGAATGTTTACGGTTTCTCCTTTGCAAACTCCAGGCACCACAGGTGCAGGTTCTACAACTCTTTGTAGATCCAACTGTTGTTCTTCCTCATCAGGTTGAGCAGCCTCCTGTGATTTTCGAATTTCTTCGAGTTGTACTTTTACTCCCACTGTTCTTCCTGGAAAGAAATCTTTCTCAAGGAAAACACAGTTCCGATCAACAAACATTTTGTTCTCGGACCGGTTGTAAAAGTAACATGCCTTGGTCTCCTTAGGATAACCAATGAAGTAGCATTCTTCGGATTTGGGTGAGAGCTTATTAGAGATTAAACGTTTTGAATAAGCCTCACAACCCCAAATCTTCATGAAAGACAAATTAGGAACATTTCCAGTCCACATCTCATGCGGTGTCTTTACAACTAATTTTATGGAACCCTATTTAGTGTAAACGCAGACGTTTCTAGAGCGTATTCTTAGAAGGATAATGGAAGATCTAAGTGACTCATCATTGATCGAACCATATCTATTAAAGTCCGATTCAGGAGGAGTGAATTGTGAAACAATTTCATAATCTCTCAGATGATCACTAAATTCTTGACTTAAGTATTCACCTCCATGATCTCATCGTAGAGCTTTAATACTTTTGTCAAATTGATTCTGTACTACGTTCTGGAACTCTTTGAACTTTTCAAAAGATTCCGACTTATGTCTCATTAATAAGATATAACCGTACCTACTGAAATATCAGTAAAGGTAATGAAGTACTGAAAGTTTCCTCTAGCACTAATGCTCATCGAGCCATACACATCCGTATGTATAAAGCCCAATAAGCCTCTGGCCCTTTCATTTTGTTCGCAACCAGTGTCGATCGATACACATCCTGTGTCGATCGACACTACCTTTATTGAAAGGGGCCTCTGTCGTTTTACCCAATAAACAAGGTTCGCATTTTTAACATGATTTATAATCAAATGAGCCCAAAAGTCCATCACTATGGAGCTTCTGAATCCGTTCTCATTTATGTGGCCCAAACGACAATGCCAGAGAAAAGTTTGATTCGTATCATTTGATTTGAATCTCTTGGTACTAATGTTATAGTTAGGCACGTTTTGGTTTAGAACATAAGGTTCATTCTCTAATGGACAGCTACTATAAAACATATCATTGTAATCAAATGAATAACACTTATTCTTAATTTGAACACTAATATCTTTCCATATCCAAACAAGGAATAGAAATACTATTTCTGCTCATAGCAGGTATATAGTAGCAATTATTAAGTTCTAAACTATGCCTGAAGATAAAGACAAGCAAATGTTCCTATGGCCAATACAGCAACTCTTGCTCCATTTCCACGCGCAGGTCCACTTGTCCTTTCTCCATAGTTCTACTGTTGCTCAGGCCCTGCATATTTTCACAAAATATGAGTACCATAGCCGGTATCCAATACCCAATAAGTAGAACCATAAGAAGTAACGTTTACTTCTATAACATAAATACCTGAAGAAGAAGTCTCGTACGTCTTCTTCATCTTCTCATAATCTTCCAGCAATTTCTTGCAATTTTTTTTCAAATGCCCATGACCATTACAATAATGGCACTTATCATCTTTAGAAGGACCAGGCTTAACCTCAGGAGCATGGTTAGACTCGCTTGGATTCACAATCGAGCTCGTCTTGCCATCACCTTTGGTCTTACCAAGTTTCTTAAACTTATTACCCTTTTGTACCATAAGGACATTTGGGGTGTCCTTCTTGATGTTAGGTTCAACAGTTTTGAGCATCCCATGCAACTCATTCAAAGTCTTTGTCAAGTTGTTCATGTTATAGTTCATAACAAACTGATCATAGCTTGACGGCAGTGACTGCAGAATGATGTCAGTAGCCAACTCTTGGCTAATAGGACAATCCAGTTTCCCCAGGTTATCAATATAACCCATCATCTTAATGACATGAGGACTAACTGGTTCGCCCTTTGGTAGCTTGCACTCAATCAGAGACTTAACCGTCTGGTATCTCTGAGTTCGTGCCTGCTCCTGAAACATACTTTTCAGGCCATTGATCATCTCTATTGGCGACTCCACGTACTCATATTGCTTTTGCAAGTCCGAGTTCATGGTAGCCAACATGAGACAACACACATCGACCACATCATTAGAATGCTTATCCCAAGCATCCTTATCTGACTGCCAGGCATTGGCTCGGTACTTCTTGGGGAGAACTTTCTCAAGGACATAGTCCTTCTTCTCCTGTTTGAGAACAATTCTCAAGTTCCGATACCATTCAAGAAAGTTGGATCCATTTAACTTGTCCTTCTCAAGGACGGATCGCAGGGAGAAATTTTTTTGATGGTTTGTGCTAGACATAGCTGAAAACAAGAGATGTTTAAGTTATGATGTTCAAGAAATGAGAAATCTTAACTATTAAGAAAACTCGCATTATATTCAAACAATGTTTGCTCAAATGAATATAATGATCCAAGACCCATACTTCACTGAAACTTGAGTGAGCCACTGGCTATCGGCCAAATTTTAGTTATCTAGGTAAGCAACAACTTTGCTAGTTATATCCAATATAACTCTTGGTTGTGGATTGACATCTCATGTCAAATCCACCTGATGTCTCTAGGCCCAAAACGATTTTGATAGCCCATTCAAGTAAACCAATCTTTTGAGTCATATAATTGTTGATGTCTTGCACTGCAAGTCCATCAACACGATTACTTCTTGTCTTACTTATGTAATTGTGGACACCTTGCACTGCAAGTCTATCGCACAATGAAACAAGTCTTGACAGTTGACAAGATCGGAAAGACATCAAGGATTACTTGATATTTGGTTGAGGAACGGAACCTTTAAAACATTCAGTTTTATTATGTTTTAATTCTTCTAATTAAAATTGATTTATCTTGGTTTGGTTCTGTGATTTCAGGTTCAATAACCTAAATCATCGGATCTTAGTGTCGATCGATGCAGATTAACCAAAACCAATCTGCGATGACCGATCAATCCAATTGATCCGTTTTTATGATAACCGGTCTGTGTCGATCGACACAACATTAGTGTCGGTCGATGCTAACCTTATCAACTCAATCGCAAAAAACCGTTTTAGCGGTTTAACCAAGCTAGATAACCGGTCCAATCCAATTGGACCGATTAACCTGACCGTGAGGTCTGTGTCGACCAACACAACTCTTGTGTCGATCGTCACAGTTAGGTTAAACCTAAGTTTTATTCGGGTTATCCTTGTGTGTCGATCGACACCGGATTGGCATCGATCGACACAGTGCGATAAACCCTAATCGTTTTTCAAGCAAAAAACCTAAGCTAGATTACTTTGATCAAAACGAGTTTTAGCATGCTTGTATCAACTATACAGAGATTCAGATTCAACTAATCTAATCAACATGCTACTAATTCAATAGAACCCTAAGGCTCTGATACCACTGTAGGAATTTCTAGCAGTTCTAATCAGATTAGCAACCCTAGGTATAAATTCCATTCCCTAAGATCTAGGGTTCATGTAGATTGAATCTGGAGATCTCAAGATTACCTGGTGATTAGCAGCGGAAGGTTTGCAAGTAATCGAGATCTTAAGCGCCTCAAATGCTGCGCCTCTACTGGTATCCACACGCACACAAACTGAACAGCTGGGATGCTAGTGCCGTCAGAGATCAAATCTCTCAAGAGGTTTTCTGTTTCTTTTGGTGGCTGTGAATTAGGTCAGATTAAGTCGACCATATATCTTATATATGTTGACTTATACCATGACCTGATTAACCAACGATTAAACCAAAGTTAATCGGGTCATTCGCGATCTGTGTCGATCGATGCACATGCTGTGTCGATCGACACTGCCTCAGAAACTCGATATTGAATGCATATCAAATATGCATTTTACCAGATCATTACATTAATGATCAACCTCATATTCTATGTCCAGTTTGCTCAAGTGTGTGACCCTGTAGGATCATATAATACTAGCAATGTGTTCTAAACTCATTGATCATAAGTGGCTTCTAGCAAAGCATTATGATTGCCCAGTATTATATGACTGTCTCATCTCGACAATACAACTCTCACTTAGAGCAAGTACAATAGATTTCAGGACATTTCCAACAGCTGCTGCCTGGCTGAAACAACTTCCACCTGGGAAGTTACTACATGGACGCTGTTAAGAGTGAGTTTCTGAGACACTTCTATGATGATGCTCGCTCTGATCAGTCGAGACAGGACATTCTCACTTTCTCCCAAGGTCCTATAGAGCCTCTTAAGACTGCCTGGATGAGGTTTAAGAAGTACCAACGTGACTGCCCACATCATGGATTCACTGAGGTAACATTGTTGGGTATTTTCTTTAGAGGTATAGATCTCCCATACCAGACCGCGTTGGATAATTCCAGCAATGCAAATTTCAACACTAGGACTCCTTAGCAAGCTAAGCAACTAATAGATAACTTAGTAAGCAGTAATAGCTGCAAGACTACTGATAGGAGAAGGAAAGAGTCTGATGGGAAGATAGATAATCTGGAGATAGCTGATATTAGGACCAAATTGGACACTGTCTGTAATTTACTGACTGGGAAGAAAGCTGTCCATTTTGCCCAGGATGTAGAAGTGATTAATACTGAAGAAGATGGTCATGAAGAAGATGTGAACTACATTGGAGGATCTGGTTTCCAAGGAAACAGGTTTGGAGGACATCAAGGTAATAGGTTCTACAATGGTGGACATAAGAGTGCTTTTACAAGCAATCAAAACTCTTCTGGCTTTGGACGGAATGCTGGTTTCCAGAAGCCTTTTCAACAAGGTAATCAGAGGACTTATGGATCTTCCTCTTACCAAACACCTCCTGCTTCTAATGCTCATGAGAGCAAGATGGAGAGTATGATGGAGCAGTTGCTGAAAGTTCAGACTAAGAATGTTGTGGACTTCGACAAGAAGATAGGTGCTGTGTATGAAGAGCTGAATGGGAAGTTTGAATCTTTGAGCACACATATGAAGGAGCTTGATTCTAAGGTTGCAAGGACTGCTGGATATGTTCAGAGGCCAGATGGATCTCTTTCGGGACGAACTGATGCTAATTTTAAATATCAGTGCAATGCAGTGACATTGAGAAGTGGTAATGAGATGTTTCCTGCCCAGAAAAAGCAGTTGAGTGTTGAAGAGATCGTGGAAATTGAAGAAATGGAAGATGAGATCCATGGGATTCGCAATGCATCGATCGAAGCACCTCAGCAAAGGTCGATGCAAAGCGAAAACATAGAACCATAGGTCGTAACACAGTAGCCCAGCAACGATCGATGCAATACCAGCAACGATCGACGCAAGGCGACTACAGAAAGTTCAGACTTAGGAAAGCCGAAACAGTCAAATGAAAGGGTTTACAAGCCCAAAGTACCTTATCCTAAGAATCCCAGGAAGGCTAAAAACGATAAGCAGTATGCCAAATGCAAGGTGATCATCAAAAAGGTGAAGATTGAAGTGCCTTTGATTGACTCTATGGAGACTACTCCTGTGAAGAGGAGATGTCTTAAGGACTTACTTGCTGGTAAGTGGTCTGATGAGGAGAGTGTAATGATGATCACAGATGTATGTAGTGCAGTGATTCAGGGCAGAATCCCTGAGAAGTTGAAAAATCCGGGAAGCTTTGTGTTGGAGTGTGCCATCTACAAGGAAAGATTCGAAAGATATCTATGTGATCTTGGTTCTAGTGTGAACCTTATGCCCTTCTCTGTTGCTTAGAGACTTGGGATGACTGATTTCCTACCCACTAGGATCTCATTGATTTTAGCAGACAGAACAATCAGAATTCCTGAAGGAATATTGGAGGATGTGCCTATAATGATTGGCCAATGTGTGATTCCTACTGATTTTGTGGTTCTGCAGTATGGAGAGGAACCAAAGGATCCACTGATTTTGGGTAGACATTTCTTAGCTACTGCGGGTGCGATGATTGACTGCTAGAGAGGTAAAATAATTCTAAATGTGGGTGATCTGAAGATGATTTCCGATATGGACAGACTGGTGAAGAGACCAACCATCGACGGACAGACCTTCTATGTGGACACACTCAGTGATTTGGCTGTAGAATACTTTCATAGGTCACATGCTGAGGATCCACCGGAGAGAGCCTTACTGAGCTCTATAATGGAGCTGGAACACCTGCAAGACGAGCCCGCAATCTGCTATGCGAGGCTAATGGACTCTGCTGAGCAAGTAATGCAATTGGATGTGTCTTACGCGACATTGCATCGATCGACACCTTCAGGGCATCGATCGTTGCATGTCGACAGAGACTGGGCAGAGGAAAAGGCTCCGAAAATAGAGCTGAAACAACTTCCATCCGGGCTAAGGTACGCATTTCTTGGACCTAATTCAACATATTCAGTGATTTTTAATGCTAGTTTGAACAACGCAGAGCTCACTCTACTGCTAAGCAAGCTGCGCAAGCATCGCAAAGCTCTTGGCTATTCTCTTGATGACATTTCAGGTATCTCTCCGGAGCTGTGCATGCATCGGATACATCTTGAGGATGAGTCTAAGACATCAGTTGAGCATCAGAGAAGGTTGAATCCTAACCTTAAGGATGTGGTAAAGAAGGAGATCATGAAGCTCCTGGATGCTGGGATCATCTATCCTATTTCAGACAGTGATTGGGTAAGTCCAGTCCATGTAGTGCCTAAGAAGGGTGGAGTTACAGTTGTGAAAAATGAGAAGAATGAGCTGATCCCTACAAGGACTGTGACTGGATACCGGATGTGCATAGATTACAGGAAGCTCAATGCTGCGACAAGGAAAGATCATTTCCCTTTACCCTTCATTGATCAGATGCTGGAGAGGTTAGCAAATCACCCTTACTATTGCTTCCTCGATGGGTATTCAGGTTTCTTCCAGATTCCCATCCATCCAGAGGATCAGGGAAAGACCACCTTCACTTGTCCATACGACACATTTGCTTACCGTAGGATGCCTTTTGGACTCTGCAATGCACCTGCCATCTTCCAGAGATGCATGATGTCCATATTCACTGATACGATTGAGGATTTTAAGGAGGTGTTTATGGATGACTTTTCAGTCTACGGGTCATCTTATAATGAGTGCTTGGATAATCTGTGCAAGGTACTAACTAGATGCGAGGAGAAGCACTTGGTTCTTAATTGGGAGAAGTGCCATTTCATGGCCAGAGATGGTATTGTACTTGGACATAAAGTGTCTGAAGCAGGGATCGAAGTAGACTGCGCTAAGATTGAGGTAATGACCAGCCTTCGGGCACCTGATTCTGTGAAGTCTGTGAGGAGTTTTCTGGGACATGCTGGTTTCTATAGACGGTTCATTAAGGACTTCAGTAAGATTGCTAGACCACTAACTGCTTTGCTGTGTAAGGATACCAAGTTTGAGTTCAATGCAGATTGTCAGACTGCATTTGAACAGATCAAGCAAGCATTAGCGAGTGCTCCTATAGTTCAGCCACCAGATTGGGATCTACCTTTTGAGGTTATGTGTGATGCGAGTGACTATGCTGTAGGAGCTGTTCTGGGGCAGAAGAAGGACAGAAAGCTTCATGCTATCTATTATGCCAGCAGAACACTAGATGATGCGCAGAGAAACTATGCCATTACAGAGAAGGAGTTATTGGCTGTTGTCTTTGCATTTGAGAAGTTCCGCCCCTATCTTTTTTGCTCCAATGTGATTGTACACACTGATCATTCAGCCCTGAAGTATCTGATGCAGAAGAAAGATGCTAAGCCAAGATTGTTGAGATGGATTCTGTTGTTTCAGGAGTTTGACATTGAAGTGAGGGACAACAAGGGAGTTGAGAATGGAGTTGCTGGCCATCTTTCAAGGATGCTAGTTGAGGAAGACGTGCCCATTAATGATTTCTTGCCTGAGGAAAACGTCAATATGATCGGAACAGTGTTTCAAATGGATTTGGACAGAAACTTGCTAAACTGTCGGATTAATGGCACTGCGTCAATCGATGCCACATCTGTGACGATCGATGCATGTGTCGAGACTGCAACGATCGATGCTACTCTATGCGACGATCGTTGCAATGCGGATACGAGTCATGAACCTTTCACGGTTCGAATTGGAGACTATGACTTCGAAGTTGATGCTGTCACAACCACCGATCGACCCTGGTATGCAGATATAGCTAATTACCTGGCTGCAGAGACTGAACCAAATGATCTGAAGGGGTATGCAAAGAAGAAGTTCTTCAGAGAGCTTAGACGATACTACTGGGATGAGCCTTATCTCTACAAGCATTGTTCAGATGGTCTTACAGGAGATGCGTTGCTGAATCAGAGGTTCCAGATATCTTATTCCACTGTAATGGATCAGATTATGCTAGACATTTTGCTACTTTCAAGACTGTGTCTAAGGTTCTGCAAGCAGGTTTCTGGTGGCCTACAATGTTTGCGGATGCTCATTCCTTTGTTTCTCAGTGTGATGCTTGTCAGAGGAGAGGGAAAATCAGTAAGAAGCATGAGATGCCTCATAATTTTATTTTTGAGGTTGAGGTTTTCGATTGCTGGGGCATATATTTCATGGGTCCTTTTCCCTCATCCTATGGGAATAAGTTTATCTTGGTTGTTGTGGACTATGTATCTAAGTGGGTAGAAGCAATAGCTAGTCCAACCAATGATTCTTCGGTGGTTATTAAGCTGTTTAAGACCATCATATTCCCTAGATTTGGAGTACCTCGGATAGTGATTAGTGATGGAGGATCTCATTTCATTAATAAGGTCTTCGAGAAGTTGCTACAGAAGCATGGAGTTCATCACCGAGTTGCTACTCCTTATCACCCTCAGACTAGTGGACAAGTTGAGGTTTCTAACAGACAGATCAAAGAGATCTTAGAGAAGACGGTTGGGAAGACAAGGAAGGATTGGGCAGCAAAGCTAGATGATGCACTATGGGCTTACCGGACTGCATTCAAGACACCACTTGGAACTACTCCATTTCATCTGCTGTATGAAAAAGCATGTCATCTACCAGTAGAGCTTGAACACAAAGCAGCATGGGCTGTAAAGAAGATGAACTCATGACGCAAATCGCCTTGCAACGGTCGTTGCATTTATGTAACGATCAATGCATGAGCGACAGAGGTAAAATCAGACAGAACTTAACACATCCATTAACTTTTTCTTTCTTTTTACCAAACCTTAGCTTAACACTACTAGGGACAATGTGTTTCAAGTGTGGGGGAGGTGGTACTGACTTCTATCTTTCTGTTTTCTTAGAGTCAGTCCTGTTTTTCAAAAAATTTTGTTTTATTAAGTCAAAACAAGTTTAAGTAGGAAACAGTGAATTTTTGAGAAGTTAACAACATCTTGCAGGAACTTAAGTAACCATTGGGATGAAGTTGCAGGAACTATCTATGACTATTAGAAAACCCCAACACAGATCAACCTACTGAGGACACCCACATCACTTCAGATATCAGAGGATCCTTTACTGACTTCACCCTTGTAAACCTGACTTAATTTTCTCACCTAAGGGCTTGGTATACCTTGAGTCGGACTCCTCTGTTTGGCTCTGACACAGCTTGTAAACCTGTCCGAGTATGGTTCCCTTCTCCCCTTCTCTAAAAAAAAAGAGAATAATAAACTGAGGATGAGCTAGTAGCTCCGAAGTGGTCGCGGGAGTGGTAGCTACCACTATTACCTCATGTGCATCCATGGAATGTGTCCAAAGTACACCCCATAACGGGAAGAGCACTGATAAAAAAAAAATTAATACCCAATGGGGAAAAATCAGAATGCTAAGGAAGGGAAAAGAGAAGAAAGGAACCAGAAAAAGATAGTATGGTGGTCTAGAGCTAGCAGAGTAAGAATCCATGTGCCCTTTGATCGATAATCCTTAGGTGAGACCGCACTTAATAGCTTATAGAAGTCAGTAGGGTGAATTGAATGCGTGAATGTGATTGTGGAGTTTACTTAGGACAGTTTCTAAGTGTGGGGGAAGTACATGTTGGTCTTGATGTCTTGCAGGTGATTCTTTCAGTGGCTTACTAAGGGGAATCTGAGTGTTGTTTCTAAGATAAAAGAGTTTCTGAAAGTTTTCAAACCTCTTCACCATGTTTTAGTTCTCTGTTTTGCTTGAGGGCAAGCAAAGGCTAAGTGTGGGGGAGTTGATATATCATGGTTTTTACTAGTTTTAGACCATGATATAAGTGTGTTTTAGAGTCTTTTAGTGTTTCTTTAGAGTCTTTTACAGGTGTTATTAGGTACATGCACGTTTGGAGTGGAATTGGAATTTATTGAGCTTTTTGGAGCATTTTGGTGCTTTTGACCCGAGAGATAGAGTTCACTGTCCAAAACAGAGTAATGCATCGATCGACACACATCGTGGATCGATCGACACACTAGCGAGATGGGCCTTTCCTCGGCGGTTAATGAAGAATGAAGATATTGCAGTTTTGCCCTGAAGTTCCTGATAATTACAAAGAAGCTCCAAGACGTGATTAGCTTATATAATTAGGTTTTTACATCATTTTTTAGAGACGCTTTCATACTTAGAGCTGAGAGTTTTTAGAGTTTGGGGCTGATCTAATCTTGTAATGCTTTCTGCTTTTTGGAGAAGATTTCGAACCCCTTTACTTCTTTATTCTCTTTTATGTAATCTATTAATACATTGATTATGTCTTCATTATCTATGTCTGAGTAGATTCATAGTGAGGTTTAGGGACTCTCATTAAGGATTTTATGACTTGTTAGAATTATTTATTTCAGTTAGGATTCATATCAATAATCGTTCTTCGGTCTAAATTGTGCTTAATGCTAGTTCTAACCTGATCACTTAGAATCTAGATCTTAGGTTGTTAAATTGACACGAAAGTGTGGTTTAGAATCTGAACTATTTAGGTTGAGCAATTGAATTACTCGCAAAGAAATTTGGTTTAATTGAATTTTGAACATATCGAACTTAATCTTAAAGCTGGTTTAATCTGTTAGGAATTACAATGAAATTTGGATTTCTGCAATTAGGCTTAGAGAATTCTCACAACGAAAGTTGGTTAATTCTATATCCGTGTTTGAGTTCTAGAACTGAGTTTAATTCGATCCTGACTGAATAATTTATCTGCTTGTCTGATTTCCTGAGAACTCCCTAGACTTAGCGCTTTTAGTTAATTGCCTACAAACCGATCTTGCTACTGATTTACTTTCTTGCTTTGCTTTTAGTTTCTCACTACATTTGCTTTCTCCTAGTTTAATCTTGACTGTTCTATAATCTATCGTTGCCCAGAGTCCTTGTGGATTCGATACCCTAAGTACTACAATCACATCACTGTGCACTTGCAGTTAGAATAGGGATTAAAACTAGACCTATCATAGGACTCGACCTAGGTCAAGGTTCTTACGCATTCCCAATGCTAAGCAACCTAACCCCTTTTCCCCAAATGTAATGCCCAGAAAACATTTGAAGAAGCAGGGTCCAGTGAAAGACCAATGATCGCACCGAAGGAGCCAGCCTTTCCTGAGTCCTCCATGAGCTCGTAGATTCGGGGATTAGAAGTCGTACCCTTGGTTGTACCCGTACGGCCCTCACGACCCCGCTCCACTTTCAGAACCCCCGACCGTCCGTCCCGGTCATTCGGACAATCCCGGACAAAATGTCCGGACTGCCCACAACGGAAGCATGTGCTTGGTCTTTCATTCACCTCATTTCGACCCTCAGCATGTGGACAGCTCGCGACCTCATGGTCCTTGCTTCCACA
Organism: Orychophragmus violaceus; assembly: GCA_030180135.1. Lineage (NCBI taxonomy): Eukaryota > Viridiplantae > Streptophyta > Magnoliopsida > Brassicales > Brassicaceae > Orychophragmus > Orychophragmus violaceus. The sequence goes on along the minus strand of CM058231.1, from coordinate 32,041,567 downwards.
CTTCACGCATTCCCTCCCTTCCTTCCAACATCTTACAGAGTGTTGCTTTCCATAGGAGGTGCATTCAGCGCGGTCAGAGGATTAGTATTCGGCCACTTGGCCCCATTTCCTCTTTAGGTCCCTCCCGGGCCAGCTGGAAACTCTTACTTGTGACCTAGCTCCCACCCGGTTCACCTCGACACCGTCTTGCGACCTTGGTCCAAGATTAAGTGCCATCCACATCCCAACCGTTTCTAGGTCAGCGACCCTGTTGCGACCCGCGGTCGTACGCATTCATCCATAAGGGCGTAACAACCGTACCACACGATCGTCCGTGCGTTCGTCACGAACGTCCGTGCGGTTATTCACGAACGGACACGACTGTTCCCGCGAACAGGTACGATGGTCCGCACACGGCTACCATCATCCCGCGATCCCGGTGAACGGCCTACGATGCATGGTCATGATCCGATGGTGCTGACTTAAGGTCTGGCCGTGATCAAATTGGTTTCCCACTTAACCGCTTCACGCTTGGGCTCTTGCCGTGTGCGGTTCATGATCCGGCCAACATCTCCAAGATGCGCCGTCTGACCATCCGTTTCCACTGGCACTTGCCGTATACGGTTACATGACCCCAACGTCTCCAAGACGTGCTGTCCGATCATCCGCATACTACATGCAAATCGTCCCCTTAGCGTGGTTGATCCGCCCAACCGTTTACAGTCCCATTCACGGTCATGGCTGAGACTAAGTGCGTCCTTGGTGCACTTGTCATAGCAAGTCACCAATTCTGCGAGCATCGCCCTAGAAACAGCTCCGCTCTGATACCAACTTGAAACACCCAGACCCGGCCTTTCTAGGCCGCGGTCGATGCATTCCAGTGGCCAGGCCAAACCCTGGCCTGAACTCCCTAAATTTCGTCCTATTTAAAACTTTTCCCTTATGAACAAGTATTCCTCGGATCTACTATTTGACTCCTTGTCTCAGATCCTTCATACTTAGTATTACGCAACAGAAATCATAACTTAACCTATATATCGTTCTTCTAAAGAACGATTCATCCGTGAACCTCTTATAACCTTATTTAGTTTCCTTAAAACTCTTTCGAGATTCCATTCTTATCTATCCGTTCTAACAACCTAAGTCTTTCACTTAGATTATTCCATTCTCCTATTCAGCTCTATTCATTCTTTAGAACAATAGAAGAGCATTCGAATGTGTACCTTATCCCTTGGTGAATCCGGAGTGAAGCTAGCTCCGCGTTCAGCTTAGCTCGTTTGTTCATCAAGCGAATAGAACACACACCCTTTGTACTTAGTCATTCAACCAACCATCCCCACGTGACCGAGTACAAAAGAGGTCTTCTTGTTCCTTCCTTTGACCACCATTCGTTCCTGCTCAAACAATTACTTAGAATATGTTTTAGCTATTTAATGTTTACCGTAGCTCTTGTAGCGATTCCTTATGGAAATGGTTTATCCGTTTAGCTCCCTCGTTTTCTTGCTTGATCAGTCCATTCATTGCTACATCATCTCGTCGGTTGGGAGCCAGAACCAATCCTAGGTGGGGTATGATCCATGATCAGTTTACTCATCGTGCGGGTCCAACCCGTGGCCGGATCAGCCCTTTCGCGGTGTCCGTTGAATCACTGCCACAGCCTTCCTGGCCTTCGGTCAATTCCAATCGCGACCCGACTCTCTCGACTGTACTGCCTTCCTCTGCGACCCGACCATGCGATCATACCACCGTCGATCGCTCCTTGTTCCTTTCATCCATGTTCACGAATAGACTCGACCGTTCCACGAACGGACACGAACAATCACGGTCGTCCGTGTACGACCCGCGGTCGTCCGTGTACGACCCGCGGTCATCCGTGTACGACCCGCGGTCGTCCGTGTACGACCCGCGGTCGTCCGTGAACGACCCGCGGTCGACCGTGTACGACCCGCGGTCGACCGTGTACGACCCGCGGTCGACCGTGTACGACCCGCGGTCGACCGTGTACGACCCGCGGTCGTCCGTGTACGGCCCGCGGTCGACCGTGTACGCCCGCAGTCGACTATGTACGACCCGCGGTCGTTTGTGAACGGAAACGACCGTTCGTGAACGGTTACGGTCGTCGGTGCACGACCCGCGTTCTTCTGTACATGACCGCGTTCGTCCGTGCATGACCCGCGTTCGTCCTACGAACAGCCACGGACGTCCCGCGGACAGTCGCGTACGTCCTACAGACAGGCGCGGTTGTCCGTGAACGGTTACGGACTTACCGAAAACCATTACGGACGTACCAGCGACCGTTATGAACGTCCTGACCATCCTTACGGACGTCCTGAAGAACCTGGTACGACCTGCGGTCGTCCGTACGCGACCCACGGTCGTTCGTGAACGTACCGCGGTCGTCTGTACGCGACCCACGGTCGTTCGTGAACGTACAGCGGTCGTCCATACGCGTGTTGGAATTATGTCTGGTAATCTCTGTACTGTCTCTAGAAAGTAAGAGTATGTCAATGATCAGACATAAGTCATATAATACTGGGGGTCATGATGGCTTGCTAGAGTCCGCTCATGATCTATAAGTCTTGGATTTATTGCCTTTATTATATGATCCCATATGGGTCACACGCCTAAGCTAACAGGAAACTATGAGGGAACGGTTCAGCAGAAGTACGGTAAAAGTGCTAGGCATTTACTGTACTTAGAGAGATTAAAGGGCCTGATTAAATCTAAGGGATTTAATCAGACTGGGAATTGGGCCCAAAAGCCCAACAGAACTAGACAAGGGTTTTATGACTAAAACTTGACCTAGCTTTCTTTTTCCTGAGAACACTCTGCGCCTCTCATCTCTCTCTCTGCGCCTCCCTCCCTGTGGTCTAGCAGCCTTCTTCCTGTTAGTGTGCGTGTGTGAGCCTTTGGAGGAACAACCTCTTGGTGGTTCTGCTGATCTCTGACTCATACCTGATTCTTCCGCTGCATAACAAGGTATTACTGAGATCCCTAATGATTCTGCAAGAGAACCTAGATCCAATATGTTTAGGTGAGTTTAATCTGACAGAATTAAACCAGGACAAACACTAAACAATCCTTCAGTGGTATCAGAGCCATTGGTTCTATTAGGATTTCTTGTTAGAATCATGTTTAGGTTGTTTAGAAGTGTTTGAATCAATCTATGCTTGAAATTGATAAGAAAAACACTTAAGAAACAAAAGTTAAAACCCTAAACTAAAAATTGCATCGTCCGATGCATAACGAGGATCGGATTGACGCACGGACCGATCGCTTTGCGGATCAAGTCGCGTGGTCATTCCGACCGCGAGAGATGGGCCGATCAACCGAGTGGATCGCATGGATCGATCGCACGAGCGCATGGATCTCGCGTCTCGTCCCGATCGCATCTCTCGCGTCCCGTCCCGTCGCCTCTCGTCCCGATCGATCGCCCGCATCGCGTGAAGCTTGCCCGCATCGCGTGAAGCTTCGGCTGGCGTGATCGTGATCGGTTCGTGACCAATCGTTTCGGTTTTGGTTGATGGTTCGTTTTAAAATAATTAAAACTTGATCGTCACGGTTTAATAATTACAGACTTAATAATATTTATTAGATCTGGTTAAACCGTGATAAGAAATCCAATGTCGTAAATAAATTGGATTTAGTGCCTAAACCAGTGGTTTTCTAATTTGATTTGGTTGGACCAAATAAATTGAGAAAATCCGGTTTAGTAAATAACCGGTTAACAATTGTGGTTATCATAGTAATTAATCTTGGTTAGACCAATTTTAATGAACCAGACCGGTTATGTCATTTAATTGGGCAATTGGGTTATGTCTTGGACATAGACCAATTCTTGGGCCTTGGGCCAAGAAGTTAAAACAATTGGGCCAGTTATTTGAGTCTTTTCTTCAGATTTAATTTAAAATCTATTTAATAATTAAAATTTGATTTTAAAATTAATCAGTTTCCAAAATTTCAAATTAGAAAGTTTCTTAGAATAGAAGTTTCTAGATTTGCATGTTTTGGATATTTAGGAAATTTCTATAGTTAGAAAGTTTCCAATTTTAGGAAGTTTCCAATTATAAAAGTTTCCAAAACAGTAGGTTTCCCAAAATGGAAAGTTTCCAAAATAGTAATCTTCTATTTTGGAATGAAATTTTAAGTAAACCTATAAATCTCAAATAATATCAAGCGTTGGATGTCTTGTCCAGTCTATGTCAGCTGTTGAAACCCATTCAATCGTACACATGGCCTTACAGTGTGAGGGTGTCTATCTTTTGCGTGGGTAAGACAGTTTGTGATTCATTAATGTTATTGGGAGTCCCAGACATTAGTGATTACATGACTGTATAGTCTGGTTTTCTTGACTGGGTCATCGGGAGTCCCGGACCTTGAGACATCAGAGTGGATTGGGCCTCGGGCCCAGATTCACAACCAAGAGTTATATCACGGATATAATTAGCCGAGATAGGGCTTACCGATATAAGCTAAGGTTGGGTGACGGCCAGTGGCCCACTTTGATCTTAGTTATATGTGGATCTTGGAATCATTATATTCTTTTGAGGGTAACTAATGTTATTGAATATAATGCGAGATTAATCATATTGAACATATTAACTAAAATCCTTTTATCTTAAATTTCAGTTATGACTAGCACAAACAATCAAAACACTTTCTCGATCCGGTCTGTCCTTGAGAAGGACAGACTGAACGGATCAAATTTCTTGACTTGGTCGCGGAACCTGAGGCTAGTCCTCAGGCAGGAGAGAAAGGACTATGTCCTTGAGAAAGCTCTCCCCGTGAGGATCGGGTCCAATGCTTCTCATGCAGTATATAATTCTTGGAATAAACATTATAATGATGCGGTAGATGTGCGTGGTCTGATATTGGCTACCATGGACTCAGATTTGCTGAAGCAATATGAGAACATGGAGTCGCCAATAGAGATGATCAGCAGCCTGAAATTGAAATTTCAGGAGCAGATAAGAGTGGAGAGATACCAGTTGGTTAAGTCTCTCACTAGCTGCAAGCTACCAAATGATCATCCATTAAGTCCTCATGTCAGTAAAATGATGGGTTACATTGATAACCTGAGGAAACTGGATTATCCAGTTAGCCAAGAATTGGCAACTGAGATCATTCTGCAGTCACTGCCGTCAAGCTATGATAAGTTCAGAAGGAACTATATCAAGAAAGGCTTAACGAAGACGCTGACTGAACTGCATGATATGCTCAAGACAGTTGAGCCAAACGTGAAGAGTACCCTGTATAACCTCATGAAGGAGAAGGGTAGGTTTACTAAACCTAATGCTGACAAGGGTGAAGACAAAGTTGTCCAGATTTTGAATCATGGCAAGCGTGTGTCTTCTGAGCCCGAGTCAGATACCTCTTACGTTGGTAAGTGCTGCTACTGTAAAGAGACTGGGCATTGGAAGAGAGATTGCATTAAATTCATGGAAGATTATGAGGAGTTGAAGTTGATGTATGAGACTACTTCCTCAGGTATTCATGTTGTTACTTCAAGTTCTACCTTATAGGTATTGGATACTAGTTGTGGCACTGATATTTGTTATAATATGCAGAGCCTAAGCAACAGTAGAACGTTGAAGGAAGGACAAGTGGAACTGCATGTCTGGAAGGAGCTATGGATGCTGCCTCAGCAGTAGGGTTTTCACTTGTAGATGCCTTTGAGGCTTGGCTTTGTATTAAGTAATTGCTACAATGTACCTGCTTTAAGCGGAGTTGTCTTTCATTTTCTTCTAAGAATTTGAATGTTTTTCATTTTGATAAAAGACAAGTTTTGTTCTTTTGATCTTAATGAAATATTAATTGTAGCACCCTATTCAAGGAATGGGTTTTATATCTTAAACCAAAGAGTGCCTAAATGTAACATAAATACCGAATTGGTTTAAATCTGATGAATTAAACCTGATTTTTCTTGGCGTAAATGTCTTGGTCACATAGAGTGAGTCGGATTCAAAAATCCCATAGTTATGGACTTTTGGACTCATTTGATTGGATATCTTATGAGACTTGAATTCTGCTTACTGGACCAAAAGACAAAGGGCCCATCTTAGCCGAGCTAGAGAAAGGCCCAAAGGCTTATTGGACCTTGAACATACTCATGTATGTGGCCCGATGAGCAGTAATGCCAGAGAAAAATTTCCTGTACTTCATTATATTTACTGATTACTTCAGTGAGTATGATTGTGTTCTTTTGATGAGACACGAGTCGGAATTCTTTGAAATGGTCGAAAGAGTTCCATAATGAGGTATAGAATCTGAGTGACAGAAGTATTGAGACTCTGGATTAGATCACGAGTAAGAATACTTAAGTCATTGATGGTGTGATCATCTGAATGAGTGTGAAGTAGTTTCACAGCTCATTTCTCCTGAAAACCTTGAGGTGTTTCTGTGAGAAAGAATCAGATCTTATTAGAAATGATTAAAGATGAGTCACACGAATCTTCCATGATATTCTTTAAGAATAACGCTCTAGAAATATCTAAGTTTACGCTGAAATAGTTCCACCAATATCAGTTGAAAGACACCACATAAATGTGGATTGGAAATGATCCAAATTCGTCTTTACTGAGTATTTGTAGTTGTGCTACTTCGCTGGTTGTCCTAGGGAAACCAAGGCTTGTTACTTTTACGTCCATTCCGAATACGAAGTTAGGTTGTTCGGAATTCTGTTTTCTAAAAGGGAAGTTACCTTCCAAGAAGAACAGTGGGAGTAAAAGTATAACTCGAAGAAATTCGAGAAATACAGGAGGCTGCTCAACCTGTTGAGGGAGAGCAGCGGATGGATTTACAGATTTCTGTAGAATCTACACCTGTAGAGCCTGAAGTTCGCAGATCTGAATGAATCCGTCACTAATCCGAGAGTGATTTCTCGTGATTAGTTGCCATGATCTGATGATCATTGAAAGTGACGAACCTGCGAAATTCACAGAAGCGAAAGTGAGCCCGGACTCCGAAAAATTACACTGTATGTAAGTTAGCTTCATCGATCCATTCATGGATAGAAGCAAACATATCGGAGTTGGAATCTTCGTTCTGTTGAAGTAGTCAAGGTTTTGACTTGAACAGGAACGAGATGGAACTGTGCGTTTACTAATAGATAAGTGGGAGCGATGTTGCATTTCTCATAGTGTATGTCGATGACATACTGATTCTCGGAAATAACGTTCCAATGCTGCAGTCGGTAAAGGACTGGCTTGGGAGTTGGTTTTATGATTGACATGGGTAAAACCACGTATGTTCTTGGATTTTGGATCTAAAGATAGAGATCCAAAAAGAGCTGATAGGACAAAGTCAGGATTCTTATATTGACAAAGTCCTACACGTTTTCAGCATTCCAAGAAGGGTTTTATGCCAATGTCACATGGCATTACGTTAAGCAAGAAACAGTGTCCTACGATATCTGCTGAGCTTGAATGCATGGATGAGATTCCATATGCGTCGGCAATTGGATCTATCATGTATGCCATGACACGTACTTGTTTTGATGTTGCTTTAATGTTAAGCAAGACAAGTAAAGACCAGTCAAATCCAGTAAAGAATAACTGGATAGACGTAATGAATATCCTCAAGTATTTGGAAAATACTTAGGATAAGTTCTTGATTTACGGAGAAAGTGAGGTGCTACAAGTCGATAGAGTCTGAAAGGCAAGTTTCCAATAGACAAAGATGATTTCCGGTCACAGTCCGGTTATATCTTGTGTCTGTCTGGCGGTGCAAGGCACTGTTGCTGACTCCATGACTTAAGCTGAACATTTCGCAGCTTGGACAGCGGCGAAAGAGGTTGTTTGGAAAGAAGAGTTCATCACTGAACTTGATGTGATTCCCAGCATAGATGAGGCTAGCTGCACATCAGAGGTCCAACACCTTGAGGGTAGGTATAACCTATTCCGTGAGATAAATGACAGAGGTGTTAAGTAGATCAGCAAGTTTCAACGAATGAGAACGTTGCTAATCTATTAACGAAGCCACTCCTTAGGCCTAAGCACGAGTCGCGGACTGTAGCTGTAGGATAAGTGAAATTAAGATGTAGTCTTAATTTCAGTGGGAGTTTGTAAAAGGCTTTATTTAGTTGTTTTGAAAGGTTCATGTAATCATAATATTTTATGTTTATGAAATTTATTATTTCAAGATTATTTTAACTGTGATGAAATAATCGTTCCAAAATGATATAAACCATTTTATAGGTCATCGAAGTAAGTGACTTGATCTTGAGTCATCGAAGTCATTTAGCTTGATCATGAGACCCTATATTTGATAGATGGCTTATATCATCCTGTCCCTAGTCGAAGGTTGTTGAAATTGGAACGCCAACAACCGCGTGAGACTAGATTGGTATGTGACTTATGACAAAGTCTCAGGATGTCATAGATGCACGGCATCAAAGTCAGTACATAGGTGTATGTTGGGGTACATACGACCGGACATGACCCGCTTATAAGAACTCTTCAGGATATTTATATATGTGTCATAAGAGATTCTTACTACGACTATAGAGTATAGTCCTTAGACCTGAGTTCGCATGCATGTGACTGCACATCAACTGATGCGCTTTGATCATTGTCTAACGCTGTCGTTAAGCGATAGTTATAAGGACCTTGTTTGGGTGTATTATGAAATGAGTAGTTTACAGTGATGGAACAAGACGGGATTTGTCCCTCCAATATAAATGGAGTGAATATCTCTAGGCCAATCGGAGATTTGAATACTGGAAAATGCATGGCCATGCTCAAACGGACTGTCCCGAGTCGTTTGGATTGTCAGTATCAAATCAGAGTCCGATGAACATTATTAGGCTTTATAAGGATGACACTCATCTTGCCTTATGACTAATCGAGATATTGAGACAAAAGGAATATGAATACAGAGATTCCAGTACAAGTGGGAGATTGTTGGAATTATGTCCGGTAATCTCTGTACTGTCTCTAGAAAGTAAGAGTATGTCAATGATCAGACATAAGTCATATAATACTGGGGGTCATGATGGCTTGCTAGAGTCCGCTCATGATCTATAAGTCTTGGATTTATTGCCTTTATTATATGATCCCATATGGGTCACACGCCTAAGCTAACAGGAAACTATGAGGGAACGGTTCAGCAGAAGTACGGTAAAAGTGCTAGGCATTTACTGTACTTAGAGAGATTAAAGGGCCTGATTAAATCTAAGGGATTTAATCAGACTGGGAATTGGGCCCAAAAGCCCAACAGAACTAGACAAGGGTTTTATGACTAAAACTTGACCTAGCTCTCTTTTTCCTGAGAACACTCTGCGCCTCTCATCTCTCTCTCTGCGCCTCCCTCCCTGTGGTCTAGCAGCCTTCTTCCTGTTAGTGTGCGTGTGTGAGCCTTTGGAGGAACAACCTCTTGGTGGTTCTGCTGATCTCTGACTCATACCTGATTCTTCCACTGCATAACAAGGTATTACTGAGATCCCTAATGATTCTGCAAGAGAACCTAGATCCAATATGTTTAGGTGAGTTTAATCTGACAGAATTAAACCAGGACAAACACTAAACAATCCTTCAACGCGGCCCACGGTCAATTTCGTTGCCTGCATGTGGACTCGACCAACCCGTGTTCATGCCTGGTCAACCCACAGTCGCCAGGGAACAGCCTGCGTGCGTCCGTGAAGGACCCGTGGTTGTCCGTGAACGGACACGGCCGTTCGTGCACAGACGCAGCCGTCCGCGAACGGTTACGGTCGTCAGTGCGCGACCCGTGGTCGTCCGTACGCGACCCGCGGTCGTCGGCGAACACCCCACGGACAGTTATCCGGTTTTCTTCAAAACTTCAATCTGATCTTCAACCTTTTCTGGCTATTTCCTCTTGATTTCCCAGCCCTTGAATGCCTTAGAAAACCTTCACAAATCTTCATTCCATGGCCGGCTAAAACCCTTGAGAATCCGGCCACAAAAACCCTTCTTTCTCTCTTGATTTTGTTGGCCTTTGCTCTTAAATTTGATTCTAGATTTTTCATGGGTCAAGATGGCCACGAAAATGTCCTCTTGGGGACTATTTATAGCCTCCCAAATCGCCCATAACTTCCATAGGCGAAAGGTTGCCTTGGTTGGGCGAAAAGGTACAACTTTCCATGGTGCCTTTTCGCCATTGGACACTAGCTGACCAGCTGACCCAATACTCGAACACTCTAGCTAGATGAGTGGAGCTGATTTTCAGCTGATCAGCTGGACTGTTCAACTCGTTTCAGCTGAACACTCTTGGTTCAACTCGTTTCCTCTTAGCTGAGCTGCCTTTCAGCTGAGCTTAGCTTCTTTAAGACAATGGAACACTTCTTCATAATCTTTACGATTAGTCGTAAACCCTTTTAGTTCCAAGTCTCCTTTCCCCAATTCTCCTAGGGTGGGGTACCCGGTTCCGGGATGTTACACAACATACGTGAAAAAGATGTGTTCCAATTTTTAACTACTCTATATAAAAATGGGATTATAAGAAAAAAAACTTGTTAGAGAAGAAGATATTTGATTGCGGCTTTTAGAGAAGAAGATCTTTTTTGCAACAGAAAAGCAGGAACCTCCGACATAAGGATGGGGATAGAAACACTAAGTTCCATAATGGCTTAACAAAACACAGAAGGGCCAGAAATTGCATTGTTAGCTTAAAATATCATAATGAGAACTTGGTAGAAGTGCTTTTGGAATTGAAAGAGTGTCTACTCACTATTTCCAAAACCTTTTATCTTCTTTTTCCCCCACAGAACTTGAAAACTCCCTTCGATATATTACCGTCAAGATATCTGAAGCTACTAATCGTTCCTTAGTGAAGCTACTAATCGTTCCTTAGTGAAGACCCCGACGGAGTCTGAAATCAAAAGGCGCTTTTTGACATAAACCCTGATAAGGCTCCGTGTCCGGACAGTATGACGAGTAGGTTCTACCAGCGTTTTTGGAAACACCTGAGAAAAGATATAATAAAACTAGTGAAAGAATTTTTGTATCGGGACATTTCAACCCAAGACTAAACCAAACGAATATATGTCTTATACCTAAGAAGGAAAGGCCAAGAGAGATGTTAGAATTCAGACCTATTAGTCTTTGTAATGTAAGTTACAAGATCATTTCTAAGCTTCTGTGTAAGCGATTAAAGAGTGCTCTTCCACCTCTCATTTCATAGACTCAGTCGGCCTTTATGGCAAAGAGATTGATTACAGATAACATTTTTATCGCTCAGGAAAACTTTCATGCCCTCCGTACAAATCAAAGTTGTAGAAAAGATTTCATGGCGATAAAGACTGACATGATTAAAGCTTACGATAGAGTCGAATGGAAATTCCTTAATCCTCGGCGGGTCCTCCTTGTGATGTCCTGTGTGACATCGGTCTCCTACTAGTTCCTGATCAACGGCGAGCCAAAAGGCAAGATTATACCCTCGAGAGGCATTAGACAAGGAGATCCCCTTTCCTCATTCTTGTTTATCTTATGCACAGAGGCACTATTCTCCCTCCTTAAGGGAGCATAAGAGGAACAATGAATCAGGGGTCTTGGTATTGCAAAGGCTAGCCCGCGAGTCTCACATCTCCTATTTGCATATGATAGTCTCTTCTTTTGCAAAGCATATATCACACAATGTACAGAGATTCTAAATATTATCGATACTTGTGGCAAAGCATCAGGACAACTCCTTAATCCTGCCAAATCCTCCATTATGTTTGGAAACAAAGTGGAGATTGGAAGAAAATGAGATATTAAGAGCATTCTTGGCATATCTTCAGAAGGCGGGGTGGGAATGTACTTGGGACTTCCAGAACAGATTTGTGGCTCTAAGATGGAAGTCTTTTCCTTTGTACATGATCGGCTAAATTACCATGTCTCTACTTGGTCAACTTGTTTGCTATCAAAGGGGGGCAAGGAAGTCCAAATAAAATCGGTAGCTCAAGTTGTTCCTACTTATACTATGTCTTGCTTCCTCCTCCCACAAGGCCTAATAGATAAACTTAGGAGCTCGGTTTCAAGATATTGGTGGAGCTCGAGTCATAAGAATGATGGTATCCATTGGATTTCATGGGATAAATTATGTTTACCCTATGATTTAGGGTGATTGGCATGACGTTAATATTTCCCTGCTAGCAAAAAAATTATGGATATAACTCCAATTCCCATCATCACTCCTAGCCCGCGTCCTTAAGGGTTGTTATTTCAATCGATCGGACCCCCTTGAAGTCCGTAAAGTTTACTCCCCATCGTATGTATGGCGTAGTCTAATGGCGGTGAAACCACTTTTGAAGATGGGTTTACAGAGAACCATAGGATCAGGGCTAAACATGTTGGTGTGGAGTGATCCTTGGATTCCTGATGTGCCTGCTCGACCTGCTCGTCCCTCGGCTCAAGTTACCATCCGTCAGCCCCTGATGACATTACATTCCTTCATTAGTCAAGATACTAAAGAATGGAACTATCCCCTCCTACGGGAATTCTTTCATCTAGAAGATATACCTCTCATATTAGGTCTGAGACCTAGCAAAAGTGCCACCCCGGATGGGTACGCCTGGAATCATACGACAAATGGAGTTTATACTGTTAAATCAGGATATGAATTGATTTGCAAACATAATACAAGACCTTTAATTGAAAAAGCAAGTTTGAAAGATCCAAACAGCCCTGAAACTCAAACACTTTAAGTGGCAAGCCCTTTCGGGTTGTGTTGCAACGTGTGAGAAACTCACTTATAGGCATATGGCCACTGATATGACTTGTCCTAGATGTGGCAGCACAAAAGAATCTATAAACCACCTTCTTTTTGAATGCCCTCCAGCCTTACAGGTTTGGGCCTTATCGGACTTCCCGTCCATTCCGGGGAATTTCCTCAGTTTTTCTATCTACCGTAATATGAACTTTCTCTTTTGGAGAACAAGAGAGTTGGGTCTATCATTGCCTCAAAACTCCATCTACCCATGGATTTTGTGGTTTATTTGGAAAGCATGGAATGAGAAGATCTTCAACGGGAAAGAAATTTCTCCAAGGACCACCCTTCAACTTGCTTCTCTTGAGGCAGAAAGTTGGAGACTAGTCTGCGCTGACGACAATGAAGAGGAAAGTGAAGAGACACAAGTGTCTCACGAACCTAGTGTCCCCCTTATTGACACTCAAACCTTGATATGCCAAGTTGATGCATCATGGATTGACCATGGCCTTATCAGTGGCTTAGGGTGGTGCTATAAGGATTCTATGGGGCGAGAGGTAAGCGGCCTCCAAGGGTGTCGTAGAAGTCTCTCGGCACTATATGCCAAGTTAGATAACCTTCTTTGGGCAGATTTTTGTCTCCATGAGAAGGGGCTATTAAGGGTACACTTTGAGACTGACTGCTCATCATTGGTGAAGATGATCGACGATCCTGAGGATTGGCCATTATTCTTGTCAGAATTGGATATCTTACACTCCTTGAAACAGAGTTTTGAGTTCTTTGATCTACGTTATATCCTCTGTGCCCAGAACTTTCGTGTTGACTCCTTAGCGAAGAAAGCCCGGTCTCGGAGTTTGTTATTCTCCAATATAAGCAAGACTGTTTCGACTGAAGAAAATTTTCGGAGCCTCCCTTCCAGCGGAATAAATTTGACTTAACCAAGATAGGTCGATGAAAAAAAGAAGAAAAAAACTTGTTTTGCTTGTTTTTTTTTCTTCAGCTTTGAGGCCACATGCAATATGTGTGTTTCATATATTTTTTATATATGTATATGCACACTAGCGTTTTTTCAGTTCCATATGTTATGCCTAAATTACATATCCATTCAAATGATATGACACAAGAGTTGTTTCAAATCTTTCTTTATAAAACACATGGAGCGTAACATCTCTTGTTTATAACAAAGAGGGTACATCTCTAACACTACTCCTCACAATCACGAGACTGAGAGATGGCGAATGAAATACCTCCCAAAGGGATCCTCAAGAGCGAAGCTCTCATACAGGTTTGTTTTCTATTTATAATTTCTTTCAAAAAATTTCATGCATGAAAGTTGTGTCGATCTGCACAGTTTGGATTTGATATATTTGGTTTTGTTCGATTGACACAGTACATCTTGGAAACGTCAGCGTATCCAAGAGAGCATGAGCTGCTCAAGGAACTTCGGAAAGCTACAGTCCAGAAATATGGCAACTTGTACGACTTCTTAATCAATAGGATCCCATAACCTGTTTGTTATGATCTTTAAATAGTTCTCAATTGGAATCAACTCTCTACATTAATGCCAATAAAACACCACCGAACCACAATACCACATAAGATTTTTCTTTTGTTATTTAATGTCTCTAAATATATTTTAACGCCTAAAGAAAGAGCTTGGTGTACATTATGTCTAGGCCGGACAAGATTGGAAAAACAATATTGTTAGTTTTTTTATATAATAGAATACCCGTAGTTTATGTATTTTAAATAGATATAACTAAATAGTTGTAAGTTTCTGGTTTTAATGAAAACGCAGAAGCGAGATGGTGGTTCCAGTTGATGAGGCCATTTTTCTATCGATGCTTTTAAAGATCATGAACGCTAAGAACACTCTCGAGCTCGGTGTTTTCTCCGGTTACTCTCTTCTCAGCACGGCCCTTGCTTTGCCTGAAGATGGCCGTGTAATGTTTCTTCTTCTTGCATGTGCAACTAGAACAATTAAAAAAAAAACTATTTTTAAAAAATTGAAGCAATTCCAAATAAAATTGTATGTTAGGACCTTTACTTTTTGACGGATCAACTATACATTTGATTAGAAATTTTTCATAGGCTCGACATATAGTTTGACATTGACCAACGGTCATGGTTAAGGTTTAAAAAACATTTTGGATGCAGATTACTGGAATAGATATTCACAGAGAAGCCTACGACGAAGTGGGACTAGAGTTTATCAAGAAGGCAGGTGTTGATCACAAGATCACTTTCATTCAGTCCGATGGTATGAAGGCTTTAGATCAATTGGTGAAAGACGTACGTCAAAATGATGTGTTACTATTATTTACGTAATTAAGCTTCACTTACTATTTTATTTGGCTACTGATCATACATATTCCAACATTTGACAAAAGAAGAATCAGGAGTTTGATTTCATATTTGCGGATGGTGACAAGCCAAACTACGTCAACTTCCATGAGAAATTTCTGAAATTGGTGAAGGTTGGAGGAATCATTGCGTTCGACAACACCTTGTGGTTTAGTTTTGTGGTTGAGGATGATGAAGAGAGAGTTCCTGAGCATATGAGGGAATCTAGAGAGGCTCTTATGGACTTTAATAAGAAATTGGCTTTGGATCCTCGTGTTGAAGTCTCTCAGATATCCATTGGAGATGGTGTCACGCTATGCAGACGCCTTGTATGATCATTGATCAAAAGACTACATAAGAACTAAGACCAAGGTTTGGGAGTTTGGAATAAAACTATTATATGGTTCATTAACCACTTTTCGTCGTTTGTATTTTTTTTTTTGTTACTAACTTTGTTGTCATGGTGTGTTTGATTGATGATCACTCTACATCTTCTTCCCATACTCATATTTGTTACAATAATAAAATTTCACGAGCCTGTTCTTGAATCAGATTATACAGGCCAGAAGTTAATCAACAAAATTGTGTAACCAGTTTTTTTTAAATTTAAAAAATATCATATTTAAAGACTTTGAGAATCACCATGATGATATAAGAGATATGATTAGTGATACTCCTCCATTACAATTCATTACTCAATATTAGATTGTATCAGATATGGTAGTTGTAGTTATAGCATAAGCCCTAGATGTCTCTGTATATATTCTCAAGCTTTGTACTATGTGAAATATAGGGATAATAGGCAAAACTAACACTTTTTGGCGTAGCATTTAGGAAAGTAACACTTCTGTGTTTGTAATTAATCGTATGACACTTTATTACTGTTATAAAAAGTGAAACTCGGTTTTGCCCCTAGAACTGTGAGACACGGCCAAGTAGAGCGCGTGTGAGGTATTGGCGAAGGGCAGACACGTGACTGTCACCTTATCAGCGTGGCGCGTGAGTGTTTAGCAACTGACATGATGCTGATTTTATCTATATTATTATTTCCCGCCAATGTCTTGCATTTAATGCTAATTAGGCTTACTGAGCCTATTTAATTAATAGAATCTTTAGTTAAATTCCAGAATTTACCTCCCTTCCTCACAGATCTAGGTTATCAATCCGGTTGGTGGTTGTCGAGGATAGTTGTTTGGAATTAAATTCAGTGGTTTTGTGGTTAATTTTCGCTCCAGAACCGCATTAATGGCAGCGGTAAGAATTCATCCCTTCTAATTATACCGTTTGTAAATCTGTAAAAAAATTCCTGTGTGAATCTGTCGGAGTGGAAGTATGAACGTGCACTATTGGTTTACTGTTCATATGAACGTCGTCAACGGCGTGAACCTGAAATTTTTCCTTTTTCGTGAGTTTTGGATCTCTTTCTTACTCTATATTCGCTATTTTGGAAGTATGAAGTCTGCATCTTAGTTTTGCTTTGTTCTTATGAACATATGTGACGTCTGAAACAGAGGTCTGTTCAGATTCCGTTTTTACTGTGACGCTGAATTTCAATGAGGTTCACAAATTTTTGTGTTTAATGAACGTTCATTAGTGTGAAGACATGTGTTTTTTCTAACAAATCATGTTTGCATATCCCTATTTTGATCAGGTTCACCTCGATCCTGTCTACGTCGTGGCTGGGAAATGGAATCGTTCCAACAACGGAGAATGGGAATTCAGCATTGATTACCGGGCGTACGGGAGGTGCATAAACTTGCGCAGCGATGACACACCTGAATCATACAAGTCCCGGGTGTTGAAGGAGTTCGATGCTGAACATGGAACAATCTGTAAGCTGACGTATGTGGCACCGGCGACGATGTGTTCAATTGCAGCGTCGAAGATGCCGCCAATATGTATTGGGAGCGGAGATGGACTGGAGACTTTCAAAGTGATTAGAAGAAAGAACGAGGGTGTTAGTTTATATGCTGAGTTTGAAGAGTGTGGTAGAAGCAGTATGTCTAAAGATGCAAGACAATGTGGTTTGGACATACCTCCGAAGCTTAGTCAAAGTGGTGGTAGCGTGTCGTTGAATATGAGTAAAAAAGCAAAAGAAAGAGTCTATGATGTCGCGGCAAAAGCTGGCCAACGTTCTGGCGGGAGTTCTTTCCAGGACTTGCTTTTAAGCCAAAGCGCTAGTAGTGTGTTTGGAGCAGATTGCTCATACGGTGGTGGAACAACTTCAGGAAGCATTGGGGCATTTGTTGCTAGAGGGGCAAAGTCGATTGTTGAAGCCTTGGAAGCCTCGGAGGAGGTTGTCTTTCCTACAGTCGATACATTTGTGACTGAAACGCAAAACTTTGATGGCCTTGATTCTGTCGACGAGGAGGAAGAAAACGACGCCATTATATCTTTGAATGGTCTGGACCAGGATTTGGATGCCATTCTGCCAGCGGTAAGCGAGGAGTCGTCGGGCAGCGAAGATGGGTCAGACAGTGATGATGATCATGAAGAGACATCTGATGAACAGAGACCTATTGGACAGACATCTGCTGGACAGACACCTACCGGACAGACATCTGCTCAACTGAAACCTAGTGGACAGACAAACACTGTGCAGAGATCCTCTGAACAGACGACTGCTGATGCAGATACTGGAGGAGAGTATGATTGTTTCGATCTAACTCAGTGGACACAACAGCTTAACAGGGCGTTTGAAGATGCTGATGGACCGGGTAATGAGCAACAGGAATTGGTGTCTTCTTTAACTCAGAACACAATGGAGCCTACACCTTCAGGTGGTATGCTCTTGAGCCTGCAAAACATATATGAGGATATCCGCGATCAAGCAGATATGTTTGCGCAAGATGCTCAACCTATGTTTGACGACGAGATAAAAGGTGGGAAAGAACTAGGTGATATTGATATAATCGCAGAAGATGATGGTGTATATGTTGGGCGGTTGTTCAAAAGCAAGAAGGATTTACAGGTAACGATGTGTGTTTATGCTATAAAGAGGCTGTTTCACTTCCGTACTCCGCGGTCCAATCCGGGTAAGATAGTAATGGAATGTGTGGACCCTAAATGTGATTGGAGGGTTTTTGCCAAAGTTGTGCCATTTTCTTCTTATTTTGAGATAAGGAAAGTAGAATTGCACCACTCTTGCGACATTAACTCTAGAACCGAGAACAGCAAGCATGCCACTGCAAGGGTTATAGCAGAGCTGATGAAGAAAAAGTATGGGAATGGAAAATCTGGTCCTAGGCCGAGAGACTTGCCTCTGATGTTGATGGAGGAGCTGTCAGTGACTGTGTCGTACTGGAAAGCGTGGAGAGCCAGAGAGTTGGCTATTGAGGAAATCCACGGATCAGCAGAGGGCAGCTACAGGTTACTTCCGGCGTATTTGTATTTGATGCGCAAAGCAAATCCAGGAACTGTTTACAATCTGCATTGCATTGATTACTTAGAAGAGGGCAAGATCGTGAAGCGGTTTGAAAGCCTATTTTTCTCGTTTGGTGCCTCCATTGAAGGTATTCCATGGCTACGGAACGTATTAGTTGTAGACGCGACACAACTGTGGGGTAAATACAGAGGGTGCATGATAACTGCGAGTTTCCAGGACGGGAACTTTCAGATTTTCCCCATTGCATTTGCCGTTGTTGACGGTGAGAACTATGACTCTTGGGAGTGGTTCATGCGCAACTTGGTAGAGGTTGTCCCTGACTCCACCGATCTGGTCATTGTCTCTGACCGTCATTCAGCAATCTACAAAGCAATTAGTCTGGTCTACCCCTTGGCCTACCACGGAGCTTGCGCTGTACACTTGGAACGCAATGTAGGGAGAAAGTTCAAGGTAGAGGGTTTAGGGGATCTAGTGTCGAATGCTGCTCGGGCATATAGGAACGGCCACTTCCTCGGTGCTATGAATGAGATAGGCTTACGCAGTGCTGCCTGTGTGAAATGGTTAGAAGATATTGGGTATGAGCACTGGACACGGGTTCATGGAAAGGGAGAACGGTATAATATGATGAGTAGCAACATTGCCGAGTCCTTGAACGCTGCGCTCGCGAAAGGTAAAGATTTTCCAATTACTTCCACCGTTGAGTTCATACGGACAATGCTGATGCGGTGGTTTTGTCTGAGACAAAAAGTGGCTGCGAAGAGCCAGTCGATAGTGACCCCAGAGGTGGACAAGTTGCTTCTTACGTTGGCGGAAGATTCAACAAAATTGGTAGTCACGCAAGCGTCACCGTGGAGTGTGCAAGTTACGTCCCTCACCGATAAGCGGTATCATGTTGCCTTAAACACTGGTGAATGCACATGCAAGGTTTACGACAGGCTAAAGCTACCTTGTTGCCACGCAATTGCCGCAGCGAAATTTATGGGAATAAACCCCCTGACTTTGTGCTCCAAATGGTATGGTTTAGAGACATGGAAGCGCGCTTATGCGGGCAGCGTATTACCCGTACCTAACTCAGCTGAAGACGATGAGTATGTCCCGGCGGAGCTTAAAAATATGGATCTTCATCCCCCGCATACGAGGAGACCCTCTGGAAGGCCGCCAAATAAGAGAAAGAAATCGATGTTTGAAATCTTTGTAAGTTGTGAAGTTTTCTCCACTGCGGTCGAACAAGAACCTCTGGCTATGACTGTTGTCGTGTATCTTTCTTTTGCAGGGTAGTGCGGGCCCCACCAAAAAAAAGACGCCAAATAAGTGTGGAAGATGTCGCCAGACTGGACATAACCGGACAAATTGCAAGAACCCGATCTGATACGGCCCGGGAACAATATGAATGAACGTTCATTATTTTAGCATGTACGTACATTAATCGGTTATGCACGTTCACCATTTTTGGGATGTACGTACGTAAGTCTGTTATAACTATGTTTGTATTTTGGGGGTTTTTTGGAATGGTCGTGCATTTTTTTGATACGCTGCATTTGACCTTAAAGGATGTATTATGTTATCGCCATGCATGGGAAAATGAAGTATTGTATCGCTGGAAAATTTTGGAATGAACGTGCATGTTGGATCTATGTATGGTCATTTTGTTACTAACGTTCATATGTCTCGTATGTACGTTCATGGTTAATATATGAACGTTCATATATTACTTACGTTTACTTTTCATAAACATTTGGCAATAAGGTTTGAATACAAAGTGTTTTGAATTGATGAGAAACGGGACAAACGTTCTTAAAACACAAATATCATTACAACAATATAAAGAGAGTTGTGGTTTAGGCTTAAATAACAAAATGGCAAAACATAAATATTCATAATAAAATGCAATTTCAGATAGTAGCATGCTCCATAGTCCACGCCTCAGCAAGGGATTTGAACACAACATTGTCCGATATGTAGACGTCGGCAATTTCATCAACAACCTGATCATCTTCTCCAACTTTTGGTTCTTTCAGCAAAGAATGAATTGATTCCAGAAGTTTTGGAATGGTGTCCAGAATTGTCCACTCCCTCAAGACCATCAACTTAGGAATTAAAACGTACCCATTCTTATCAATGTTCGGATGATAGACCTTTGTTTTAAAGAAGAACCTTGGTGGTTTGAAAGGATATTCAACAGGAAACCAAAGAGAAAATTTGAACACGCCTCCTTCGTATGGAGAATTTTCAGGTCCAATCATCATGCCTTCCCACTTGTAAAGGTCATCTTCAACCGGACCAATGCTAACAAATGGAAGTGGATTCTTCTCCAAACTTTTCAGAGCCTTCTTAACATGTATTTGTAGGAGCGACATGATTTCCTGAATGAAACGCAAGTAACATATTTAGATATATATATATATATATATATATATATATATGTATATTTCTGAATTACAACAACATATGGAAACGCATGCAACATGTTTAGTAAAAACACATGTAAAAACTCTTCAACCTTTCTATTATAAAGCGAAAGGAAAGCATTAAAAATTGAAAGTGTATTTAGAAACTGGGCAAATGAAAGATGAAAGAGATACATAATTGTAAATGAGAAAGAGACAGAGATACCTAAACTCGAACAATGAAAGGAAGAAACAAGTGTAACTAATCGATATATTTGTATATGTAAATCTGACTCTTTATATAGACAAAGGAAATGGGTGTGCAGTTAAATTTGGAAATAGTGAACCGATGCAACTTTTAAATCACTGACAAGTTACATCTTTCCAATTCATTCATGTTTGACCAAGCACACACTTTTCAACATGTGACTTTTCATACAAAAAGAAATCTTTATCTCAAATGTAACTACACCGTTCAATAAATATATTCTACCCAATTAATACTGGTAGAGTTGACTAATAAATATATTCTACCCTACACACCACTTTCTCTTTCTTCCACATCACTTTCTCTTTCTTCCACATCACATGGTTTGTTTAAAATTTCCAACACCCTACCCCACTAATAAATAAAATATAAATTAATAAATATTGTATACAAAATTAATAAATAAAAGTTACATGACATTATGTGATATTGATTTTATGAACGTAGAGATTGTTTCTATGAACGTATGTATCCAATGCCTCGCACTTACTTATACTAATATGTGAACCGGGAGAGGAAGTCCATGATGTATCCAAGATTGTTTATATGAACGTATGTATGATATACAAATATATGTGATTTCTTTAAGCCAAACATTAACACTTTAATTTTTTTCTTCTAACTTCTAAATTTTTGTTTTATTTTCAAACAATATGGACTTTTTTTTACATTTTTCAATGGTATAATGTAAAAAATGGTCTATATTAACAAATGTATATTATATATGAACGTATATATAGTATCAATGAACGTACCCAGAATTTTTTGTTATCAATGAACGTACGCAGGAATTTGTGTTGAGATCCATTTTAAAAGTAGACAAAAAGTTTTTTTTGTCCAAATTGATTAAACCAAGTCTCTATTTATAGAGAATAAAAAATAACGATTGTTGAAGGAAAGTAGACAAAAAATAACGATTTTTGTCCAAATATTGTGTTGAGATCCATTTTAAAAGTAGACAAAAAAAGCAAACCACACGTAGACGGGAACGTAAAGGAATGAAATTTATTAGTAATTAAGAAGGACAGACCACTGAACATTGGTATTGTTATTGCTAATAGGGCCAGGTGGTGAAGTTTTGTTTGACAATCTTGCAAAACGCCAGTGATTCTATAGTCCAGAAACACTCCTCGCACATATCATGGCTCTTCCAGCCATCCACCCACCATCCGACCCAGGTATTCATGGTGGCACACTTGCATCCATGGACTTTGTCGATATCTACAGCTGCTTCCTTCTGACGGAACAAATCGGAAGGTTTTTGCTCCCATACCAAACGGTCACGCGCAACAATCTGCATACGGATTCTCCTAGTGAAGTCTCTGGTCAGTGCTAGGCCTCTCCCCCCAACCTCTGCTTCACCGTACATGACCCGGACCAGCATGGACCAGGCGTACATACCAGTCTCCCACCCAGTTTCGGCGGATTTTTTAATAAATTCTTCCCCTGCTACACGCCGGTCTTTGTATATGAAATCGGATATACCTTTGAGCAGTAGGCATGAGGAGTTGTCGTGGTCTAGGCAAGCCTCGTGAAACTCCTCTGCCATTTCATGGTTAGGGAAAATAATGTAGTTGTTGAAGAAGTCAACGGATTTGTAGAAAGGAGGGGTCTGTGCTAACTGGAACAATGCCTCGCAGTTTGATGTCACTCGTCTAAAATCTCTGAAATCGTTGTGGATTAGGTGAACCAAAATGGTAATGAAAAGGTCTTCTGGAAGATCAAGAATGGCCATGTTTGTAAGACGAATGAGTTTAGGTTGGATAAGGCATGGTTTAAAAATCTAGTCAATTATATATAGGCCTTTAAGTTGCAACAATTGGACCGGTATAACGAAGAGGCGCGTATAGGGAAAGGATCCAACGATCTCGTATAACGTGTAAAACATTAATGACACGTTTATCGGGTTTGTGAAGCGTGGCTTGTACAACACATAACCGTCACGTCGTGGGAAAAGCGAATCGTCGCGAATCTAAAAAAGCAAAGTTAATGATTAGCAGTTACATATGTGACTCTCTATATATATCTACTTACAAAGCATCGTCAGTTCACAGAATTCTCAGATTACTCAACAAATCACCCTTCGCCCAATTGCCCTCTCCAAATTCTCTTAATCTAAAATGCCTAATCCTCATGTATATTGGCCCTGGAAGCGTTTCAATGATCCGCCATACGAAACGCGCTCGGTGACAAAGAGGCGGAGGGAGGCATCAGGTACACCATTCAACTTGCTTGGGCTCCCGGAAGATCTAATAAGGAAGATCCTAGTTCTAGTCTGCGAAAATGACATGCAGGATCTCCGGCACTCGAGGATTACATGCACCAAGTTGAATAACTTGTCTCTGACTGATGAGTTCTATGTCGCCATTAATCTGAAGAAGATGCATCGCTGGGTTTGGGCTCCACGTTTTGACTGGGAAAAGTTCCATGAGAAGTGCTATGACGCGGGCAACATACACGCAATAAGACTTAAAGGAGTCTCAAACATGCTCTTCGAGAACAAGAGGGCTGAAGGGATCGGTCAGATCATTGTCGCCGCTGGGAGAGGATGCATCATCTCCGAGTATATACACGGCTTGATTAGCAGTTTGTTCAAAGACGAATGGGGAGAAGCAGTCCTAGGTAAGTATGTCCCCACACGAGGACGCACCAATGAACTTCGCAGCCAGATGCCTAACATAAATGGGAATGGGTGGGAAAGGGTGCTTCCCGATTGGTTAATTGCCAAACGTGATTTAAACGATCCCCAGATGATCACGTTGTGCAGCTGTTCGGAATTCGATTCGAGTCAACCATGGTGGGAGAAGCCGAAGGGTGATGACATGTGCGATCGGTGCTTTTGGATTTTGCAGGTTGCTTATCTTTGCAAGATGTTAGCTGAGGGTTTTCTCCTTTTTAAGTGTAATCGTTGAATATCGCAGTCGTCTTTGTAATGAACTTATTTCCTACGTAAATGTTCGAGTTTAGATTCACTCTTTCATTAGTCTGTTCAAAATCTACTTTGTATTGATTTTATGTGAACTACCGACGGATATAAATGAACGTTCATGTAAAATTTCTGAACCTTCATACGTAACATACTTTACTTCGAAAGGTCCTACACGGTGTCATTTCAGAGCGTACCGGTGTCATTTCAAATGCATATTACAATGACATGACAGATGTTAAGTGTTCGCGTTTAGATTATTTCCTTCATTAGTTTGTTCACAGTCTACTTTGTATTGATTTATGTGAACCACTGACGGATATAAATGAACGTTCATGTTTAATTTTCTGAACCTTACATACTTTATTTCGAAAGGTACCACACGGACGGATATAAAGGCGTAAAAGTGAACGTTCACTGGGCCCGACTAATGAGAAAATACAGGGATCACGAAAATTAGACAGAGCGTACGGGTGTCATTTCAAATCCATATAACCCACTTACAGATTTTTTTTTCAATACCAATGCTCCCATTTACAACTGTACCACTTTATGCACTGCCACTTCATATTGTGTTCACGCTACATTTTGCGTTGGAACCTGTGAACATTCGGTTGACGTACATGAACGTCCATATCAATTATGAGAACGTTCACAACTACCACACTAAACTCGGCGAAATAATATTATTAGGCAAGTACATTACAAGATGCACGCAACTGCGGTGCACCACAAAACACCTCGGAAGAACTTACACCCAACGCTTAACTTATATAGGCTTAATGCTATTTCATAACGTTCGAAACTAGGACAGCATAGCGAAGGTGTAGGAGATACAGAAAATCCAACAGCTAACACACTCCGGGTCACCGTCAGGACGGAGCCTACATCCACCGCACTGTGGGGTTGGAAATGCGTAGGAGGAGAGGAAGGTTCCTACTTTTCGCGTTCCCAATGCAATAACAGCCTTCAGTATACGCGCCGCTATGTTACCCGACTGTTCTATATCGACCCACCAGCGCAAGTCCTCTAGACGCTGTAATCCCTCCACCCAGTTCCCAGTAAGGATTTTGCCCATGCCCTGAGCAAGTATGATGTACGGACAGTCTTGTGGGGCTTGGCCAAACAAAACTACTGCTCTATGCGGATCTAGCTCTATAAAGAGTGTCCGTAGTCCCTCCAGCAATAAGGCAGTGGGGTTATCAGCCAGTAGACACCTGCTCACAATCGGTCCAGTCATGTATGCTCTATTTGATCTAAAATAATTCGTCGATATTTCACTAACCTTTGAAAAAAAGGGCGTGCATCGTCTGACAAGGAAGCCCTAGCCGCGTTGTCTATAAAGCGGTCTATATTCACGACTCGTAAAATGCTTCTCTCGGTAGCTAGACGATATGAGGTTTTATTGACTCCCATCAGCGGCAAGAGGTCGATATAGCTTGAACGAGCAACGCGTTCGACTATGTCGAGGTTCACGGCGACTGGAAGCGTATCGAACATATTTTTCTCCGAGTGAATAAGATAAGTAGAAAATATGTGATAAACACAAGATCAAACAAATATTGCTTTTATAGGCGTGGTGGAGACTTAGGTAGTTGGATGTGGTTGGAAAGAAAATAAATGGCTTTAAGTAGTCCAACCATTAAATCCCAACTACTTGGGTTTGGGCATTTAATGCATCTATGAACTTATATAGAATGGGACAAACAACATATTTTAAAACATCATACATTATGCTTACATACGAAGTAGATAAAAGTTGAACCTACAATAGGGAACTACCATAAACCTAGATTATCCGACATAGTTGTGAACGTATAGTAGTACAAAATGAACGTTCACATTAATTGTGCTACTGATCATAACATGAAGCAAGATACCCATCCACAATGCTCACCACATAATCATCAGCTTCTTTGCTACGCTAACTGCAAAACAGTTCTCACAGTCGAATTCCCCTATGAAATCAAAGCCACATGAACACTCCGGACCGTAGTATCTTGGCGCTTTGAAGGTTTTGTAGAACCCAGCGTATGGCCTGCTAATGGAGACACCCCTCATAGCCCTGATAGCCTCAACCATCCAACGCGCAACACATGCCGCATACTCAAGATCTTCCCACCAACGCAACCTCTCTAAGACATCGGACCCTTCATCAGACCTGCCAACCATCAGATGACACATTCCTGTAGCAAGTATGTTGTATGGACATGATGTTAGTCCACTTTGCAAAATGGAAATGCCCTGATCGCAATCACGGTCCAGAAAAGCGACACGAACACCTTCCATTAGGAATGCTGTTGGGTTTCCAGCATCTAGGCACCTAGCATGGTATTAAATTCTTATTTCCATAAGGTCCAATATATATCAAGCAACAAGCAAGTTTTGTGACAAGGTTGTATACCTTTCGAAGAACGGCCTGCCCGTGCTACCTATGCAAACATATTCCGCATTGAACATGAAGTGGTCTATGTTTGCCAACCTCAGAATTTCTGGCAGACGAGTGTACTCATACACCCGTTTGTTGACGCAGCCAAGGGATAGGAAGTCCACTATGTGCCTTGACTTAGCCAGACGTCCTATGACATCAAGTTGGAGTGGCTCTGGCAGATGCAGCATGATTTCAAAAGGAAAATAAAAGTTAATAGTAAGAACTGGGATTAGCGTGGCAGATTATGTGAACATAACAACTTACTTATACTAAAGGTAAGGTGTATCGAGACGGTCAGATGTTTATCCCTTCTGAAGGTGTGTATGACCAATCGGATGTCACTACAATTTAATTATGATTAGACGTATACCTGTCCACATTTAAGTTCCACATGGAGTAAAGAGAAAATATTAAGTGTTGTTATTATGGAATTGACTGTGAACCACTCTGTAAACTACATTTTAATTGCAGTAATTACAAGACATTAGTTTTGGGGAGGTGTGCCAAATTAGTGGTGATATTTGTGCTACTAGAAGACTGCGAGAGTTGGATTAACTTGCCAAGTTGTTAAACAGAGTGCATATTCTAACATGTGTGAACGTATGATAAAGTTTATGAACGTTCATCACTTTAAGAAAAGTTGAAAGTACAGGACAACGCTTCTGGAAATTTAGAACAAAAGCCTAAGCCTGATAGAAACGCTTCGTGCGTAGCAATGCTCGCATGCGAACCATCCACTGTAATCAAAACCACATCCACACACTGTGCCGTGGTACCTAGGAGGTCTGTATCTCCTCACGATTGCACCATCGACCCAGAATGGATCCCCATCCCTCATCGCCGCGACCGCGCGAACAATCCACCGCCCTAACCCCGATGCGAACACTATATCGTCCCACCAACGCAATGTCTCTAGGATGTCGGAGCCTTCGTCAGACCTGCCGCTCATGACATGACAGATTCCTCTCGCCAACACATTGTATGGACATGTGGTGAGGCCACGTTCCAAGATGCTAATTCCCCTATCGCAATCCCACTCGCTAAAGGCTACACGTATGCCCTCCATCAGTAGAGCCGTTGGATTTCCCGCGTCAAGGCACCTACCACATGCATATATGTATGCCAACCTTAATAGGAAGTAGAACAAAAGTATCGAAATTGGTCCAACCTGCTTTGTTACCTTTCAAAAAAAGCCCTGCCCATGCTTCCAATGCGGACAAACCGCGGTCTAAACTTAAAGTGGTCAATATTGGCCACCTTTAGTACTTCACGCGAGTGGGTCAAATCGTATAGTTTTTTGCAGACGGAGCCAACGGCCAGGAAGTCAACAAGGTCATCTGACTGAGCGAGCCGGTTGATGACGTCAATCTGGAGTTGGTATGGTAGTTCAAGCATATTGTTACAGTACAGCAACCCACCTGGAATGCGTAGAAGTGTGAACGAAGAGCTCAGATATATGCACTAATGCAACCTCATTTATACTAATAAGGAGAGGAAGTCCCTGATGTACAAATACCTTGCGAGATGTTCTATGACGACGATAATTGTGGTGTGGGCAAAAAGAAAAAATAAGATTTGGGAAAAAAAAATTGGAACGAGTAGTAAGGTTGCATTGATTAACTAATGGAAATCCCGCTTTGAATTGAAGTCTGACATGACATATAGCAGTAAATAATTAAATGCCCATAATTATTATATCTACTCAGGCGTAGATAGAAATAGATAAAACTGTAAATGTTAATGCACTCGATTAGACCTAAAACCACCCCCGTCAACTATACATTTAAAGCAGTAAATACACCTAAATATCATCGAGCAGTGTGCGGCCATAAATTAATGTAGTATGAGGAAAAAAGGGAAATTCAAAGGGAATTCAAATGGGGAGTTCAATAAAAGGGGCTTAAATAAGTAACACACTACACGTACAATTTATGTCTGAATTAACACTGAACTCAACGCCGTGAAAATATACGTCCAATATCAAAAAGGGATAGGTTGGACAATGGTGAACGGTCACGAGAGTGCTAAGTGAACGTTCACATGTTCAGAAATTTAGAAAGCGATAAGTCCGAGTCACCACATAAGCCTTAGCCTGATTGCCACGCTGCGTCCGAAACAATGGTCGCACACGTATTCCTCGTTCCAATCAAAACCACATTCACACTCTGCCCCATAGTACCTCGGTGGTCTAAATGTTCTGGAGAAGCCACCATCTGTCCTCACCGGTGCCCCCTCTCTCATCGCCGCCACCGCGCGAACAATCCAACGCGCAACACCAGCCGCGAACTCTCGATCTTCCCACCAACGCAAGGTCTCCAGGATATCAGACCCCTCGGCCGATCTTCCGTTCATCACGTGACACAATCCTCTCGCCAGCACGTTATATGGGCAGGTAGTGTGCCCCATTTCCAAAATGCTAATGGCCGTCTCGCAGTCTCGCTCAACGAAGGCCACACGTATGCCTTCCATCAGTAAAGCCGTTGAATTGCTCGTGTTAAGGCACCTGCCAATTTCATACAGGTATAGCCACATTTATAGAAAGTACACCTAAATACAACTAAATACTCATTAGTTCCATCATCTTAAGCTACCTTTCAAAAAAAGCCCTGCCCGTGCTTCCAATGCGGACATACCTCGCTCTGAACTTATAGTGGTCGATATTGGCCACCTTCAGTACTTCAGACGAGTTAGCCAGCCCATACAGATTTTTGCAAACGGAACGAACGGCTAGTAGGTCAACTATGTCATTTGATTGAGCGAGCCTGTTGATGACGTCAATCTGGAGGGGTTCTGGTAGTTGAAGCATTTTATTACAGTACATCAACAC
This sequence comes from Orychophragmus violaceus, assembly GCA_030180135.1. NCBI lineage: Eukaryota > Viridiplantae > Streptophyta > Magnoliopsida > Brassicales > Brassicaceae > Orychophragmus > Orychophragmus violaceus. The sequence goes on along the minus strand of CM058231.1, from coordinate 32,012,376 downwards.
ACCTGGAATATAGAAAGGCCAGAGAGTTTCTTAGAATGTGAACTGATATGACCATATTAATACCGACTAGGGGGGGTTTAAAACGCGGAGTCATTAATGCACTCTTATGGGAAATGATGAAAGTAATAAATAATGACGTGACCTAAATCTTAAACACTGTATTCAACAGCCACACATTCGCTATTAACTATATGAACGTTCGACTAAGCAGATGAACGTTCACATTCAAATATCACCGTCTTCAAATTCAATGTTTGAAACGAAATTGCAATTCGGAACGAGAAGTCCAGATATAGGTTATGAAAGAAAGTCATCCGACGGAGTGAAACTAAAAGGGACATATGTTGCAAAAAAAAAAAAAAACACTAACGTGTCACGCGATACACATGTAAACTGGACATCTAAACGAGATCGTTGATCACATCACTGGCGAATTTGGCCCGAATTACGGCTACACTTTCTTCACTAATCGAGCGAACCTCGTTCTTGCTGCAGTTGGTGCTAAGCATCTCGAGCAACTTGACAATTACCGGCCCACTGTCAGCAAGATCTATGTTTTGGACCACGTTAGCACGCATCCTATACTTCCAAGGACCAATGGGTTTGGTGATTTTCTTCCTTCTCCCTATCTGGTTCAATATATATGGTAGCATCGTCGTGAATGGTAGCATTGCATTTGCGACCTCTTCGCGGTTGCTGTCACCGAGCCCGGTGTCCAACAACTCCACCTTTCTGGACTGTACGTTTATAATCAGGCCAACCCACCTATCATCATGCCACCGCATCGGCATGTAAATGGTTTTCGCATCTGTACCCCAACGGAGCTGGGGCAACCCATTATCTTGACAACCCGATACGTATTCAACCAAGAGAGAAGGCCACTTGAACAAGAACTCATTTTCCCCATATCCAGATTGAAAGTACCCACTTTCGAATTCTCCATATGTCCTCAACAACGTATCCGCGAACAGAGAATCCGCAATGGTTATTTGGGCTGTACGATACGCCATTTCATGTCTATTCCAAACCAGCGACAACATAACCCGCATTTGCTGTGCATAAACATATGTTAAGTTATAGATACAGTACAACTTTATTACTTAATGTCACTGAACATTTCTAGAAAAATTAGTAAAACTAACCACATAATCCAGATTGGCACCCGAATCCCCGATTCCGTGGATCGCAGAGGCAGTCAAAACTTGGCCAGTACGTAATGTGATTTGTCTGCCATGACTAATGTTAGCTTTGTGTTAGTCACAAGAAAAATAGTTAGTCAACAATTAATTAGCTGAATGGGTTTTGATAACTTACTCTTCGCCTACAAATCTCAAGGCGGCCTCGGTAGAAGCCTGCGTATCATCGGATGTTACATCGTAGAGGGGTGTTATATTTGGTTCACCTAATCTCTTCTGTCTAAACGGATTGACAAATGGGGAGTCAAAAAAGGGTTCCGGGCTTTTGGTCTGCCTCCCCTACGAGGGTATTCCCTGTCGCATGACTCCCCGCCTTCCAAGTCGATTACCGGAAATACATTCAGGGGTTGCACGTCAAGGGGACAGGCAGGATTATTGGCATCCTCGTGTGGATCCTGCATAGTTGCGCGAACAGATTCCTACAGTATGAACGTTCATATTCAGCCGAGTGAACGATCACGGTGTCATTATTATCGTGCACACTAATATCTAGACACGTACAGTCTCCTCCGGAGGGGCTTCTTTGTTTTCTCGGTTCGTTGATGTGAAGCCCGAGTCATGCACATTTAGTGAATCTGCCATACACTCTGGCCCAACCGGCTTACGGGCCATTGTGGCATCTGCAGCCTGCAAAACAAATGTTTCGACTTCATAAGTGTACGCTCATAGTTACTTCTGCTTGTTCGCAGATATATGTTAACTCTATACCAATTCCATCATACCAATTCCATCATGGCTTCCTGGGCGATTTGCTCGTTCGTGTTTGCGGCACCAGGAGCCTCGACAGTTGGACAAACTGGATTCTGCAAAACAGTGTTAGTATCCTCGACAAGCGGCTCTTTAGTGGTCTCTTTCTTCTTAGACACATCTTCAGTAGTGGAGCCAGCTTCGTCAGCAACCGCTGTGGATCCTGCTTCCTGACGGGTGCATGATCATACATTCGTTAATGAACGCTCACAAATATTCCGGGCCGTTCGCATAGTGGAGGCTCCGATATAGATACGTTTGTGGTGTTTATAATCATTTGATGAAAAAATACCTTATCAAGAGCTTCCTTTGACAACTTCCTCTTCTTTGACGATCTTGCATGGATATGCTTTTTGCGTTTTCCATATTTCTCCTTAGGCATCGGAATTTCAACGTTCCCAACACCTTCCTGTCGGGTGAGCGTTCATATGACCATTAATGCAGGTTCACATAAAATGCATGATCGTTCACAAATTAGACTAAGCCCATACCGTCTCCATCGAGCGAGGAAGCTTCGCCTGATCACCATCTCCATCATAAGGGAGCTTTTCTACCGCCTCGTTCCTCCCATCCGACTGTCCGTCATCCAAGCCAATAGCCTTCGACCTTCCATCCCCCTCAACATCTTCCTGTGGCATGAATGTTCATGTGTATATCCGTGCACGTTCACAAATAAGAAGATATGGACGTTCACAACTTCATACTATGTACGTACCTGCTCCGTCCCGCTTATGAGGTTCTCGGCCGCTTGATTACCAACGAGCTCAGCATCTTCCTGTCGAGTGAACATTCACATGTCTATTAGTGCACGTTCACAAAATTATATGGTCGTTCACAATTGTAGCTTAAATACGTACAGTCTCGATCCCGCTATGGAGGTTATCGGCAGCCTGATTTCCAGCTGCGTCAGCGGTGGGGTTCTCTGCCGCCTCGTTCAACTCATCTCTCGTCTCCTGCTCCATGCCCGAAGGTTGGGATGCTCCCCCGAGCTCAGCATCTTCCTGCCCAATGAACATTCACAAGTCTATTAGTGCACGTTCACAAAATTATATGATCGTTCACAATTGTAGCTTAAATACGTACATTCTCGACCCCTCTGTGGAGGTTCTCGGCCGCCTGATTTCCATCTGCATACGAGGGGAGCTTCTCTCCCGCCTCGTTCAACTCATCTCTCGTCTCCTGCTCCATGCCCGAAGATTGGGATGCCCCCCCGAGCTCAGCATCTTCCTGTCCAATGAACATTCACAAGTCTATTAGTGCACGTTCACAAAATTATATGATCGTTCACAATTGTAGCTTAAGTACGTACAGTCTCGATCCCGCTATGGAGGTTATCGGCCGCCTGATTTCCAACTGCATCAGCGGTGGGCTTCTCTGCCGCCTCGTTCAACTCATCTCTCGTCTCCTGCTCCATGCCCGAAGATTGGGATGCTCCCCCGAGCTCAGCATCTTCCTGTCCAGTGAACATTCACAAGTCTATTAGTGCACGTTCACAAAATTATATGATCGTTCACAATTGTAGCTTAAATACGTACATTCTCGACCCCTCTGTGGAGGTTCTCGGCCGCCTGATTTCCATCTGCATCCGAGGGGAGCTTCTCTCCCGCCTCGTTCAACTCATCCGATGGGACGTTATCCGGAACGCCTTCGTCAGCAGGGAGCTGTACTGGCGATTCAGACAGAGTAGCATGCTCTCCAGAACGCTTTTTCTTGCTTATCAGAGAATTGGCCTTTCGATTCTTCTTCTTGCGAGCCGCCTTATCGGAGGTTCCTCTAGCAGCATTCCCATCACGTGTTTTGGGACTCTGATCAACAAAATCATCCGACAAAACATCTCTCATACCGGGGCTAAGAGAAGTCTCCTGTACAAATCAAAGGTCAGATCAATAAATAACAACCAATGTACGTTCATAAAGATTTATACGGGTTCACAAAACATTACCGCCTGCTTCTTCCCCTTCTGCTTTTTACTCGTGCTTCCGACTGAGTCAGATATTCTCGAGGAACGCCTAGACCGGGCTCTAGAGTCAACGCTACCACTGCCACGACCCGTTTGGGCCCCCTCCATAATTGGACTATCGACCCCATTCAGCACCTCAGGTTCAAAATGCACCCGTTTTTTTTTCTTCTTTTTCACAATAGGATCAGGGATAGCCATTCCATCGTCTAGAAGAACGTGGTCCTGTCTACTTTCCATGACCCGCTTCTTATCCACCCTAACTAAGTGGTAATTTTTTATAAGCGTATCAAGGGCATTCTTGAGCATGCCTTCCACCTCCGGACGCCACTGATGCACCCATGAAGATTTGCTACATCCTACTGATTCTGCTACGGCTTCCCTAATCACCGCCTCCCGCTCATTCACCCACCAACCTTCATCCATTCTCGATAAGCTCCTCTTGGCAGAAGGACCTGCGACATCAGCGCTGCTCCTTGCTCTCTTCTTTCCCTTTCCCTTGAGTTCACTCTTCTTACGTTCATTCTCTTCTTTGTTCTTCGCATACACTTCCATCTCATCTCGTGTCAGCAACCTAGGCCACGATCTGTCTCCTCCTGGCCAAGACCTCCGATTTAGCTGTATAGACGCATTCCCCTCTTTCAGGATTGCCTCTAAGTAAGCTATGCTCTCATCCTCCTCCTCGTCATCATCACTCCATTCCCACGTTTTAGGATCAACTTCTTCACCGGAAGCATGAAGAATTGAGTCTACAGTAAGCTGTAAAAGTAGCATAGCTTTGTCAATTAACATCGCGTGCAGCAACAAAAGTAGATATATACGTTCACAGATGTATATTTACGTGTTCTTATATACGTTCATATCCATTATGTAATAAATGTATACGTTCACGCAGCATACTATAACATGTCTAAATGATCATGTATCATACCTCGGGAAGGCTCTCGACGTTGATGAGATCTTTGTAGTCGATAGTCTTCTTTTTGTACAAGCCACTGCATGAACGAGGAGTAAAGTCTAACTCAGCAGATGCACTTGGAAGCTTAGCCTGTAGCTCCAGTATTGCTTCGAGGGCAAGCAGCTGAATTGCTATCGGGAATCCCCGCATGCTTATCGAGGGCATTGTCAACCTATCCTTCATTCCCTTATTCCTTACCATATCCGTGAAATTGAGCATGGTTAGCTCAAACGCCTTGCGGCCCCATGAGTACGATAAAAACTTGTCCACATCTTTGACAAGCTCAACAGTTTTACGGGAAACCTTTCCGTTCTGATTCTCAACTGCAACCACACCGTCAGCAAGTATGACAAGGGCTAGCTGCAGCCTCGTGTCTCCTTCCATTTGTTCCCCTGACTTCAGACGGTTGATGAGCTGATCGATACTCCCGTCTTTGCCCATCTGCCCCGCCGCAATCAATGTGTCCCAATGACTTGCAGCAACTGTTACAAAGCAGAAAATACAGTTTATTAAATCATCTTACACAACTTACAAGCCAACTTACATATGTATCAAACCAACTGTCAACAAAATAAGGTTGGTGATGTATCAGATTGACTCTCCACTACTAAATAAGGTTGGTCCCTAATTTACCTTGCGGTGGATCAACTGGCTGCTCCTCAGAAAGGTTCAATGCATCCCCCTCCTGTTCTTCTGATACGCTTCCTGCTGCTTCCGGAGAGCTTTTATCGTAGGGGTCACATTTCAATCCAGTAACTAGGTAAAACTCCCTTAAAGAGAACTTTATCGGCTTAGGGCCGAAGATAAACCAACGCTCGTGACGTCTATAACATTGCAGCTGACGTGTAAGGAGACCATGTACCAATTGGCCCGAAAATGCCAGTCGCCTCAAAGGCACATCGAATAACTTCCCGAACTGCGAATTCAGGATTTTGTCCATCTCCTCCTTGTGATCTTTCAGGGCAAGAGATAATTCCACTAAATAGTCCGTCTTAGAATAAGAATGAAGTTTCCTCCCTGTTGGATAGTGATTCCGACAAAACCACCTCTCGGGTAGCCGAGTGTCGCAAACATCGTCATCATACTCAAATGGTGGTATGCAATCTTTATCAAGGATATCTGTACATACGAACCATAAAGAACAAAGTTTCAGTTTTTATGAACGACCATATAGGAAAAGAACGTTCATATCCGATTCGAATTAGATCCGACAAACAATAGTTCCCTTCAAATACATACAACCAAGCGGGAAACCTAAAACCTGGCCAACAATAACATAGAACCCTAAGTCCGAATAAAACCATTCACATCAATTTCGAAATTGAACGAATTATCACTTCTCTCAAATTCCTCCAATTGAAAAACCTAAACCCAGAACACAAACGGACACTCAATACGTATACAGAAAAACGTGTTCACTATACATGCACCGAAAATCGATTGACATTGAAATCAATTTCTAACCGGAATCAGCGAATGCATCACTGTTGTCTCTGCGGCTCGCCATTGGTTCTCTACCTCTGTTCACGAAGTTCTCCCAACGAAGAATAATGGAAGTTCGAAAGGTTTTTGCTTTTCAATTTAAAATTTAAAATTCCAGAGTTAAATTTTAGATTTTAAACGGAATAAATATAAAAGATATAAAACAAAATTCACAATCCCACGCGCAGTCAAATCAACAATAAAATAAGGAGACTTCGATCGGCAACATCCACTCGCAGACGAAGGCTGACGTGTCTCTTTTCAGGGGCATTTGAGACAAATCCACGCTGGAAGTGTCACGTGCTTTATGACACTGAAATAAAGTGTCACACGCTCAATTACAGAGCCAGAAAGTGTCACCGAGCCCAATTGCACTGAAATATATCAAACATACATTCTTTCATGGTATCAAGAGCTTAACGATACTCAAAAAAATTTTCCTCGGTTGTCTTCCTCTATCTCTCCTCTTCATTCCTTCTATTCTCTCATTTCTTCGTTCTTCAATGGCTTCAACAAATAATGTTGCAGACATCATCAACACAACCGATCAACTCCTCCATGTTAACATGGTCAATGTTACCAAGCTCACCTCATTCAATTACCTAACCTGGAAAAATCAGATTCATTCTCTCTTGGATGGATACGATCTTGCTGGGTATATTGACGGATCGAAGCCATCACCCTCGGCATACATCACAATCAATGATGCAGTCAGTCCGAATCCCGATCTCACCAAATGGAGACGCCAAGACAGGATCTTGAATGAGCTTGTCTTTATTAAAACATAATATCCCAGATTGGAAGTTAGCAAAGATTTCAAATAATATATAATATGAATCGGGCTAATGTGATGGTTATCTCAGGATCCATCATAGAAGACGACCTTTACGTCAGGTCTGTTTGCTATTGGAAATCGTTAAATAGCAATTTCCTATTAACATTTGTCCAAAACAAAAAGGCAATGTCCTATTAACACAATCTTAAAACGTACCACACCCTGCTGGTAAAGTATCAGAATTGCTACTTTGTAATGTAAGTGAAGTATTGGTTTGGAAGATCTTAGCAGTTGGAGATCAAAAGCCTAGCATCCTCATATACGCCCCACATTTCTATCTCTTGCGGATGACTTCGTGAACATAGTCTCACAAATCTCAGATCTACCTCGCTTCTCTAGTGGCTGGTTTCGACATGCACGTGAGATGGCATCCCTCCCTTTCAGTTTTCCGGCACAAGTCTCCTTTCCGATGGTAGCCTCTTTCGCATGTGTGTAGGTCATCCATTTTCTGATTTATGTGGCTTGTGTCTTGGTCACTCTCGTACGGTGGCGATCAACGGTGGTTTCGGCGGTTTGTTGAAGGTGTGATGGTTGATTCTCAGCCCGATTTGAGGATGACATGTGTTCTCGTTGTTGGTTTTGATGCCATCTCTTTGGGGATGCAACTTGGATCTCCGTTGAATCCCGTTGAGGTGGCTAGTCTCGTGCTTTGGTTTGGATTTCGACGAGCCTTAGTGGGCTTGTGGCTACTTTGACCGCTTCGTTTCTCTTTCTTGCTGCTTTTGTTTTTAGCGTATGCACCATGTATTTGCTCACTTGGTTTAAATATTTTCAGCAATGAAAGGGCCGTACGTTCAAGTTTGGTTTGGATGTTTCACATGTGTATTTAAATTTTAGGAGCTAGATGTATTTTGGAAAAATGACCCTCTGAGGGAGATTGTGTTAAATAAAGATAATATATTAAAAAAAATGTGGTGGAGGGATACTGCCGTTGATGAGCAAGTTTGGAGATGTGTACTTATCGGGGTTCTGGTTGTGGCCTTGTGTTCTTCGGGACGTGTGTGTCATGTGTGTAAATTCTGTCTTGGGTAAGTCTACTCCGATTTCCCGTATTAGGTTGTGTCCCTGCTTTCTTTGTTAGGAGTTTAGTCTTTACATGTTTTCTATTTATGGATTGGCTAGACCGATTGTAAGGCTTGTTGGAAATTTCTTTGAGAAGTGGTTCTAGGTTTCGTTTTTTGGCGTTTTGGAGGAGTAGTAAGGCTTGTGAGAAGTATTGATTGACTATATGATGCTGACATCAGGGAAGTATATTGGCAGTATGAGTTTGCACTTTTAGGCTATGATAGTTAGTGTTTTCATAACTCTGTGTTGGTTCTAGGTTTATAAGATGTGAACGGATTTTGAGATAACGAAGAAGATGAATATGCTTTGATTTTTAACTCATTTCAGCTTAATATTTAAAATGAGGTAAGAGCTTTATATATACAAGAAGCTCAACCTAATCGTCCTTAGACATTTGTCGATGATCAGGTTACCTCTTCTTCATCAAGGGCTGCAAATCGATTATGGGTCTTAACAAAATAAGGTTGACTGTCCGTACGTCGTTGTGCTTTCTTATCCATAGCCGCACCTCTGATTTTGTACAGTAAAGGTGAAGACGAAGTAGCTGTTGAATTTGGCGCCACGAACTGGGATGGATCCGATTTGGGTTCAGTGTGACTTTGGCCCAAGATTGTTTTTGTCTTCACTGATGCTGCGTCGTTTTGCTTCTGAGTTGAGCTAGCAGGTGAGACGACAACATTCTGAGAAGTCTCTGATTTCTGCAGAGGCTTTCTGCTAATATCCCCTCTCAAACTTGGGGGGTTCCAAGAATATAAGACTGCTGAATGAAGCAAACGACAATGATTTTGTGAATATATCAGTGAGCTGCAAAACCGAAGGAATGTGTTTGACCACCAATGAGCCAAGAGCTACACGTTCACAAATGTAGTTATAGTCCGTTTCAAAGTTTTTTGTGCGCTTGTGTAATGCCGGATTTGCTGGTAGATAGAATGAAGATAAGTTATCATTGAACAGTTCTGGTGTCATTGGGATAGAGACACCTAGTTCTCGAAGCAGATTACTAATCCAAGATACTTCTGAGGCAGATTTAGACAAAGCTCTATATTCAGCTTCAGTTGAGCTTTTAGATATTGTAGGTTGCTTCTTTGATTTCCACGATATGAGGTTTTGGCCAAGAAATGTGCAGAAGCCCCCCTGTGGGCCGTCATGTTTCAGTGCATCCAGCCTAGTCGGAGTCACTGTAAGCTCGGAGTGTGCAGTCGGAGTCTTTGTTGAACATTAGGCCCATATCAGTCATTCCTCTTATATACCGAAGGATCCTTCTGATATTTTTGAAGTCTGACAGAGATGGCATATGCATCTTTTGACATACATAATTAACAGAAAATTGTATGTACGGCCGAGTAATCAGCAGTTATTGCAATTTTCCAGCCAATGAACGAAAAGAAGTAGGATCATAGAAAGACTCATCTTGGCCAGTGACCTTATTCAGTTGAAGAGGCAGAGGAGTTGGCATTAGGGTTGAATGAGACATGGTAGCTATCTCAAGTATGTCTTCTGCGTATTATTGTTGTGATAGAAACATGCCAGACTCATGATGATGAACCTGTATCCCCAAAAAGTAATGCAGATCACCTAAATCTTTCATTCTGAATTTGTTGTTGAGATCAGCAAGCAGCTTGGTTAGTGTAGCTGATTTGTTTCCAGTGATAGCCATGTCATCCACATACCACATCAGAAGAATCACGTTCTTGTTCTTTGTGTAGATGAACAAAGAAAAATCTTTAATGTTGCATTTGAAGCCAAACTCCTATAGGAAAGTATTGAACTTGTCGAACCATGCACGTGGAGACTGCTTGAGACCATATAGACTGCTTTATGAAGTAGACAGACATGTTTAGGCTTGTCTTTGTTGATGAATCCATTAGGCTGCTTCATGTACATTAATTCCTCAAGATCACCATGTAAAAAGGCGTTCTTCACATCCATTTGTTTTATGTTCCAACGCATAATAGTTGCTAGGTGAAGAACATTTCGAACTGTGGCTGGTCTAACTACAGGACTGTAAGTCTATAAGTAGTCTATCCCCTCTTCGTGATTGAATCCTTTTGCCACCAAGCGCGCTTTGAGCTTGTCTAGGGTATCTTCATCCTTCAACTTTGTCCGGAAGACCCATTTGCTGCCTATAACATGCATGTACCTGGTGTATGGTACAAGAGACCACATTCCTGTCTTTGAATAGTTTTGAATCTCTTCCTCCATTGCTGCATTCCAACCAGGGTGCCTGCGAGCTTCCGCAACAGTAGTTGGTTCATGGAAAGCTATTTTATTTGTGAGTAACACATACCTTGAGTTGAGCTTTATTATGCCCTGTTTTAATCGAGTGGTCATTGGATGAGCAGGAGTTGGCTTTGTTGGATGTCCAGATGTCTAAACAGGTAACACTGCTATTGGTTCAGTGGTTATCTGAATTGGTGACACTGTTGCTGTCTCAGTAGGTGTTTGAATTGGTGACACTGCTTTTGGTTCTGTAACAGGCTCAGTTGCAGGCTGTGTTACTGTTTCTTGATGCTGAACTGCTATTGTTATAGGGGAGAGCTGTGACTCAGTTTGATCCCTTTCATTCTGAGAAGTCTCTAATAATGGTAGTATGAAGCTCTTCTGCCATGCTAACAGTGACGGTGTTGTGGCAGAGGTATGGGAACTTCTGTAGAGAGTAGAAAACGGGAACGTTAGTTCATCAAAAATAATGTGAAGATTGATGTGTACCTTCCTTGCAGGTGATAGAGGCACCTATAACCTTTGTATTTTTCATTATAACGAAGAAAAACACAGTGTAATGATCTTGGATCGAACTTGTTGCGAGCATATGACCGGAGTGTGGAGAAGTAGGAGCATCCAAAAGACCTTAGAGCCGAGTAATCAGGTTTCTTCTCAAAGAGCACTTCATGAGGACTGCGGTTGTCATTCAATGCTGAAGAAGGCTGTAAGTTGCTCAGGAAATTGGCCGTGTAGAATGCTTCTACCCAATATCGATGAGGCATGTGACTTTGATACATCATCGTAAGGCCTAATTCAGTAAATTGACGATGCTTTCTTTCTGCTAAACCGTTATTATGCGGTGTGTAAGGACAAGAAAGATACTGCTTTATGCCACTGTCTTGGAGGTTTTTGAGAAATAAGGAGCTTATGAATTCCCCACCACCATCGCATTGAAAGACTTTGATCTTAGCAGATAGTAGATTTTCAACCAACTTTTGAAACTTGACAAAGACGATAGAAATGATTTGAATTTCAGTGGATAGAACTAAAAGAACTTTGAGTAGCTGTCTATAAAGACTACATAGTACCGAAAGCCTTGTACATAAACTACATGAGAAGGTCCCCATAAGTCACAATGGATCCTTTTTAGTGGTCTATTAGCAACAAAAGAAGAAGAAATAAAGGGTGTTGGGAATGTCATGAAATATATTGTACTTGCTCTAAGTGAAAGTCGTATAGTCGAGATGAGACAATCACATAACACTAGGTAGTCATAATGCTTTGCTAGAAGCCACTTATGATCAATGAGTTTAGAACTCATTGCTAGTGTTATATGATCCTACAGGGTCACACACCTAAGCAAACTGGACGTTAAAGACGAGGTTGATCATTAATGTAATGATCGAGGGAATGCATATTTGATATGCATTCGATATCAATATTCTGGGGCAGTGTCGATCGATGCAAAGAGTGCATCGATCGATGCAACTCGCGGATTACCAGATGAATTCGGTTTAATCGCTGGTTAATTACGTTATGGTTTAAGTCGACATATATAAGATATATGGTCGACCTAAACTGATTTCTAACCTAATAGACAGCCACCAGAACTTGAGTAGAAACCTCTGAAGAGATTGGATCTCTGTAGGCACTAGCATCCCTCTTGTTCAGTTTGTGTGCGTGTGGATACAAGTAGAGGCGCAGCATTTGAGGCGTTCTAGATCTCGATTATCTGCAAATCTTCCGCTGCTAATTACCAGGTAATTCTGAGATCCCTAGATTCAATTACATGATCCCTAGATCCTAGGCTTGGAATTCAGACTAGGGTTGTTAATCCTGATTAGAACTGCTAGAAATTCCTTCAGTGGTATCAGAGCTTTAGGGTTCCATTGAATCTGTAGCATGTTGATTAGATTGGTTGAATCTGGATCTCTGTATAATTGATACAAGCATGCTAAAACTCGTTTTTGATCAAAGTAACCTAGTTTAGGGTTTTGTTCAAAAAATGTTTTAGGGTTTTTCGCATGGTGTCGATCGATGCCAATCTGGCATCGATCGACACAGGGCGAAAACCCGAATAAAATTTAGGGTTTTTCGCATGGTATCGATTGATGTCAATCCGGCATCGATCGACACAGGGCGAAAACCCGAATAAATCTTATGTTTCGCCTAGTGTCGATCGACGCAAGAGTTGTGTCGGTCGACACAGACCTCGCGAGATTGATGAATCGGTTCAATTGGATTGGACCGGTTATCGAGCTTGGTTAATGATGGTTAAACACTAAGAATGGTTTATTGCGATTGGGTTGGTATCGACCGATGCTAATGTAGCATCGATCGACACTGACCGGTACTCAAAACCGGATCAATTGGATTGATCGGTTATCGCCGATTGGTTTTGGTTAAATCAGCATCGATCGACACTAAAGTAGTGTCGGTCGACACAAGATTCGATGGTTTAGGTTATGGAACCTGAAACCACATAACCAAACCAAGACAAATCATTTAATTAGAAGAATTAATACATAATAAAACTAAACGTTTTAAATGGTTCCGTTCCTCAACCAAATATCAAGTGATACTTGATGTCTTTCCAATCTTGTCAACTGTCAAGACCCATTTAATTGTGCGATAGACTTGCAGTGCAAGATGTCCACAATTTCATGAATAAGACAGAGGTAATCGTGTTGATGGATTTGTAGTGCAAGACATCAACAATTACATGACTGAAGAGATTGGTTTACTTGACTGGGCCATCAAAATCGTTTTGGGCTCAGAGACATCAGGTGGATTGGGCATGAGATGTCGATCCACAACCAAGAGTTATATTGGATATAACTAGCAAAGTTGTTGCTTACCTAGATAGCTAAATTTGGGTGATAGCCAGTGGCTCACTCAAGTTTAGTGAAGTATGGATCTTGGATCATTATATTCATCTGAGGAAACATTGTTTGAATATAATGCGAGTTTTCTTAATTGTTAAGAATTCTCATTTCTTGAACATCATAACTAAAACCTCCCTTGTTTTTCAGCTATGTCTAGCACAAACCATCGTAACAATTTCTCCCTGCGATCCGTCCTTGAGAAGGACAAGTTAAATGGATCCAACTTTCTTGAATGGTATCGGAACTTGAGAATTGTTCTCAAACAGGAGAAAAAGGACTATGTCCTTGAGAAAGTTCTCCCCAAGAAGTACTGAGCCAATGCCTGGCAGTCAGATAAGGATGCTTGGGATAAGCATTCTAATGATGCGGTGGATGTGAGTTGTCTCATGTTGGCTACCATGAACTCGGAATTGCAGAAGCAATATGAGTACGTGGAGTCGCCAATACAGATGATCACTGGCCTGAAAAGTATGTTTCAGGAGCAGGCACGAACTCAGAGATACCAGACGGTTAGATCTCTGATTGAGTGCAAGCTACCAAAGGGCGAACCAGTTAGTCCTCATGTCATTAAGATGATGGGTTATATTGATAACCTGGGGAAACTGGATTGTCCCATTAGCCAAGAGTTGGTACTGACATCATTCTACAGTCACTGCCGTCAAGCTATGATCAATTTGTTATGAACTATAACATGAACAACTTGACGAAGACGTTGACTGAATTGCATGGGATGCTTAAGACTGCTGAACCTAACATCAAGAAGGACACCCCAAATGTCCTTATGGTACAAAAGGGTAAAAAGTTTAAGAAACTTGGTAAGACCAAAGGTGATGGCAAGACGAGCTCGATTGTGAATCCAAGCGAGTCTGGCCATGTTCCTAAGGTTAAAACCAGTCCTTCTGAAGATGTTAAGTGCCGTTATTGTAATGGTTATGGGCATTTGAAAAGAAACTGCAATAAATTCTTGGAAGATTATGAAAAGCTGAAGAAGACGTACGAGACTTCTTCTTCAGGTATTATGTTATAGAAGTAAATGTTACTTCTTATAATCCTACTTATTGGGTATAGGATACCAGCTGTGGTACTCATATTTTGTGAAAATGTGCAGGGCCTGAGCAAAAGTAGGACTATGGAGAAAGGACAAGTGGACCTATGAGTGGGAATGGAGCAAGAGTTGCTGCATTAACCGTAGGAGTATTTCATTTTTTTTTCTTTTTATGGCATGTTTTAAACTTAAAACTGCTACTATGTACCTGCTATGAGCAGAAAGATTATTTCTATTCCTTGTTTGGATATGGAAGGATATCAGTTTTCAAGTTAAGAATAAGTGTTATTCATTTGATTACAGTGATATATTTTATAGTAGCAATCCATTAGAGAATGGACTTTATGTTCTAAACCAGAATGTGCCTAACTATAACATTAATACCAAGAGATTCAAGTCAAATGATACGAGTCAAACTTCTCTCTGGCATTGTCGTTTTGGGCTACATAAATGAGAAATAGATTCAGAAGCTCCATAGTGATGGGCTTTTGGGCTCATCTGATTGAGAATCATAATGAGTAAAGTGAATCTTGTTTATTAAGTAAAACGACAAAGGCTCCTTTCAACAGAGGTAGTGTCGATCGACACAAACGATGCGTCGGTCGATACAGGTTGCGAACGATCAAAATGAAAGAGCCAGAAGCTTATTGGGCTTTATACATATGGATGTATATGGACCGATAAGCACTAGTGCTAGAGGAAAATTTCAGTACTTCATTACCTTTACTGATATTTCCAGAAGGTACGGTTATGCCTTATTTATAAGGCATAAGACAGAATCTTTGAAAAGTTCAAAGAGTTCCAAAATGAAATACAGAATCAATTTGGCAAAGGTATTAAACCTCTACGATGAGATCATGGAGGTGAATACTTAGGTCAAGAATTTAGTGATCATCTGAGAGATTGTGAAAGTGTTTCACAATTCACTCCTCCTGTATCGAACTTTATTAGATATGGTTCGATCAATGATGAGTCACTTAGATCTTCCATTATCCTTCTAAGAATACGCTATAGAAATGTCTGAGTTTACTTTAATTAGAGTTCCATCAAAATCAGTTACAGAGATACCACATGAGATGTGGAATGTAAATGTTTCTGATTTATCCATCATGGAGATTTGGAGTTGCGAGACTTATATAAAACGTTTAATCTCTGATAAGCTCACACCCAAATCTGATAAGTGCTACTTCATTGGTTGTCCTAACAAAACCAAGGCATGTTACTTTTACAACCAGTTCGAGAACAAATTGTTTGTTGCTCGGAACTATGTTTTCTTGAGAAGGACTTTCTTTCCAAGAAGAACAGTGGGAGTAAAAGTCCAACTCGAAGAAATTCGAAAATAACAGGAGACTGCTCAACCTGATGAGGAAGAGCAGCAGTTGGATCTACAAAGAGTTGTAGAACCTGCACCTGTGGTGCCTAGAGTTTATAAAGGATCTGGTGAATGTATATTCGATATACATTTAAATGGCGAGTTTCTGAAGAAGTGTCGATCGACACAAAAGTTACATCGATCGACACAGATCGCGAACCAAATATTGATTTTGGTTTATGACTTAATTAACTACGGTTTAAATCTTGGTTAATTAGGTCGTGGTAAAAGTATACATATGAGATATGTGTGCGTGACTTTTACAGAAAACTGAAGCTCGCAGATCCGAAAGGATCCGTCACGAAGAACGAGAAATATGGATTTCTCGTAACCAATTGCCGTGATCTACTGATCATTGAAAGTGACGGGCCTGCGAATTCTGAAGAAGCAATGATGGGCCTTGACTCCGAAAATGGCTGAAAGCCACTGAATCCGAAATGGGATCCATGTCACAGAACCAAGTATGACTTGGGTTGATTTACCCGATGGTGTAGAAGCCATTGTGAGTAAATGGATTTTCAAGAAGAAAAGATGACATGGATGGTTATATTCAGATGTACAAAGCTAGGTTGGTGGCAAAAAGGTTTCAAGTAAATTCATGGTATTGACTGTGAAGAAACCTAATTCCAGACACCGTGCTTATGTCCATTCGGATTCTCCTAGCAACCGCCACTCATTATGATGACTGGCAGATGGATGTGAAAACAGTTTTCCTTAATGGAATTCTGGAAAAGGATGTGTACCTGACACAACCTGAAGTTTTCATTGATCCTAATGAAGCTAGGAAGATATGCAAGCTTCATCGATCCATTTATGGATTAAAGCAAGCATCTCGGAGTTGGAATCTTCGTTTTGATGAAGTAATCAAAAGGTTTGATTTTATCAGAAACAAAGAGGAACCGTGTGTTTACAAGATGACTAGTGTGAGCGCAGTTGCATTTCTGGTATTGTATGTTGATAACATACTACTTCTCAGAAATGAAGTTCCGTTGTTTCAGTCTGTTAAGACTTGACTCGAAAGTTGTTTTTCGATAAAATTATGAGAGAAACCGTATACATTCTTGGAATAAGAATCTATAGAGATAGATTGGATAAGCTAATTGGATTGTGTCAAGATACTTATAGTGATAAGGCCTTGCACATGTCCAATAAGCAGGATTCCAAGAAGGGCTTCGTGCAAATGACTCTTGGTATTACTCTTAGCAAGACGCAGTGTCTTTCGACACACGCTGAGCAAGGGCGAATGAGGGTCAGGCTACTGCTAAAGGTATTTGATGTCTTAAGATGTGATCTTAATTTTAGTGGGAGTCATTGTTATTACTTTTAGTTATGATATGATGTTCGTATAAACATAATTTGATTATGTTATTGAAATCTGACATCTGTATTATTTAGTAATGGTTATTAAATAATAGTCCCAAAGTAATTTATGACATTTTATAGGTCATCAAGTATGTGACTTGATCATGAAACCCTATAGATAATAAATGACATAAATTATGTTGGTCCCTGGTCGAGGTTGTTAAAGTGGGACATTAACAACCGCGTGAGACTAGTATGTGAGGTGACTGATGACTAAGTTTCATGGAGTCATTAATAAGAGTATTAAAGTCAATCACATAGATATGTGTTGGAGAACACAGGATCGGAGACCCACTGATGAGAACTCTACGGTATAGTTATATAAGTGTCATGAGAGTTTTCATTACGACTATAGAGTATAGTCCTTAGACCTGAGTTCATCATGTTTTCTTACATGTGAATTGGTCCGCTTTAACCTTGTCAAACGTCAGCCGTAACTGGTGACTATAAAGGCATTGATTGGGCGTATCATGAAGCGTGTGAAGAGACAGGGATGGAACAAGATGGGATTTGTCCCTCCTATATAACAGGAGATAAATATCTCAGGGCCCATCGAAGATTTGATACTGAGAAATGTGTGGCCACACTCAAACGAGGTGATTGTCAGTCGTTTGTCTTGTCAGTATAAATCGGAGTTCGATGAACATGATCTTGGCTAAATAAGGGTGACACAGATCTTGCCTTATGCCAAATCGAGATATAGTGACGAACGGATTAAAGGAATATATGATTCCAGTACAAGTGGTAGATTGTTGGGAATGTCCTGAAATCTATTGTAGTTGCTCTAAGTGAAAGTCGTATAGTCGAGATGAGACAATCACATAACACTAGGTAGTCATAATGCTTTGCTAGAAGCCACTTATGATCAATGAGTTTGGAACTCATTGCTAGTGTTATATGATCCTACAGGTCACACACCTAAGCAAACTGGACGTTAAAGACGCGGTTGATCATTAATGTAATGATCGAGGGAATGCATATTTGATATGCATTCGATATCAATATTCTGGGGCAGTGTCGATCGATGCAAAGAGTGCATCGATCGATGCAACTCACGGATTACCATATTAATTTGGTTTAATCGCTGGTTAATTCCGTTATGGTTTAAGTCGACATATATAAGATATATGGTCGACCTAAACTGATTTCTAACCTAATAGACAGCCACCAGAACTTGAGTAGAAACCTCTGAAGAGATTGTATCTCTGTAGGCACTAGCATCCCTCCTATTCAGTTTGTGTGCGTGTGGATACCAGTAGAGGCACAGCATTTGAGGCGCTCTAGATCTCGATTATCTGCAAATCTTCCGCTGCTAATTACCAGGTAATTCTGAGATCCCTAGATTCAATTACATGATCCCTAGATCCTAGGCTTGGAATTCAGACTAGGGTTGCTAATCCTGATTAGAACTGCTAGAAATTCCTTCAAAGGGTAGCTTGCAACGCTTTCCAAGTTGATAGGACTCGCTAGTGGAAGCAGTGCGCTTATTGATGACAATCGCCTTATTATGATGCAAGGATTGAAGAGCTTCAGAGTGAGGATGACCAAGCTTGCGGTTCCAGACTTCATCATTAGCATAAACTTGTCGTGTTGAGTAGAAAGCATGAAGCTTGGGATCCCTTAGAAGATATAGTCCCTCATGTGTTCTTCCTAGCCTTAAGAATCTGCTTGTGAACTTGTCCTTAACACGTACACCATCAGAATCAAACTCAAAGGTGCATGGATAGTCATGAGTAAGTTTGGAAACTGATAAAAGGGATTTTAAAATAACAGGACAAACCAGAACATCCTTTAGTGGGAGATTACGTGAGGTGGAAGGGATATCTGCTGAAACTATGTGGGTGATTGGTAAGAAGGATCCATCACCAACCAGAACAGCATCGTTGCCTTGGTATGGTTGAGCTGAGTTGATATGTTGCAGCTTGTTGGTCACATGAGCCGAAACACCGCTATCATGATACCATTCTTGACCAGTGTTGTTAGAGACCTCTGTTATACGAAGTGCAGCCATGTCTTGAGGTATCTCCTCATCCTGATAGCTGTTATTAAAACGGTGCCAACTTGCTTGATGTCCAGAATTTCCGCAGATCTGACATGGAGGCCTGTCATCTATTTCGGATGCACTTGATGAGCCTTGGTAAGAGGAGAACTGCTAATGAAATCCTTTGCCTCTGGTGGAGAATGAGCCACGACCTCTTCCACCTCCAAACGCCTGTTTGACGGACCACGACCACGGTTGTAGTAGTTGGAATAGCCAGTATATCTTGTGGTATTGAAAGCAAGATGAGGTGTGATGTCGGAACCACTGGTGTAACTCTGTAACTTGTCCTCAAAACTAGCTAGTCGTGGGACTATTTCTTCAAATAAAGGAGAAGGGAAAGAGTCCATCTGACCCTCTATGCTGGTCTTGATAGGTTTATAGTCACGACTCAGGCCATGGAGAGAAGCAAACACCTTCATATTTTCAATGAATAGATGAACGATGGAGATGAGCTGATTGTAGAGGTTTTTGACTTCACTGAGATATTCTCTCATTGGTTTCTCCTGTTTGGTGATGGTTTGGAGGCGACACTGGTGCTCAAACAAACGTGAAGAAGAGACTCGGTTGAAGTGGTTGGCAAGACAAAGACATACTTCCATTGCTGAAGAACAACCGACCATAATGCCTATAATGTCTTCACTTAAAGAACCAACCAACCAGGACATAACAACTTGGTCTGTTTGAATCCATGTTTGATAGTCCGGGTTTGATATCTCTGAGGTAGCGCCGCCAGGTCCTTGCACGGAAAGAGTTGGTTGAGGTCGAGGAGAAGAGCCATTGACGTGCCCCAAGAGATGATGACCAGAAAGGAAGCTTTCAAATTGAAACTTCCATAGAAGGTAGTTCTTCTCGGTTAGAACTACCGTGACAAAGGTTGTAAGATTTAAGAGAGGAGTAGGAACAAAACTCATATATCTATTCTCCATGAGCTCTGATACCATGAAAGGATTTTGAGATAATGAAGAAGATGAAAATGCTTTGATTCTTAATTCATTTCAGCTTAATGTTTACAATGAGTTAAGACTTTATTTATACAAGTAGCTAAACCTAATCGTCCTTAGACACTTGTCGATGATCAGGTTGCCTCTTCTTCATCAAGGGCTGAAAATCGATTATTGGTCTTGACCAGATAAGGTTGACTGTTCGTACGTCGTTGTGCGTTCTTATTCATAGCAACGCCTCTGCTTTTGTACGGTAAAGGTGAATACGAAATAACCGTTGCATTTAGCGCCACGAACTGGGATGGATCTGATTTGGGATCAATGTGACTTTGGCCCAAGATCGGTTTTGTCTTCACTGATGCTGCGTCGTTTTGCTTCTGAGTTGAGCTAGCAGGTGAGACGACAGCATTCTGAGAAGTCTCTGATTTCTGCAGAGGCTTTCTGCTAATAAGATGAGCGTCAATGCTTAGATGTTTAAGAATTTCTTCGATCGGGCATATCTTGAATTCCTAGAGTAAAGGCACTTTGTTTTGTAGAAGTGGAAGCTCACAAGGTGTTACTGATACTTCTGCTTGTAGCGCAAGCGCACAAGGTGTTGCAGCCGTAAGCACGAATGAGGTCAACGGTCACAATGATGGAAGAAATTGATGCAGGGTTTGATTCTATGGATTTGCATTAGCATTGTTTTTATTTATTTATAAGATTAACATGGACATATATCATTTTATATCGATACTTTTTAAGGTTATGAATGATAAGAACACTCTCCAGCTCGTACACCTTGGGGGGCTGTACTGAACTTGGTATTTAGAGTGATTTGATTTTTTATAAGATTTTGAATGATTTTAATGGTTTTGAGTGATTTTAAAGGAGTTGTTATGATTTTGTATTAAAATCACCTACAATCCCACCTAAAACCATGAGATTTGAATCTTTGTATTTTTAACTAGGAAAGTCACCTAAAATCCCCTAAAACCCTTTGCAGTCATTAAAATCTCAATACTTAAAACATTTTCAATAATTGTGGATTTGATATGATTTTAGCAAGTTCTTGTTTGAATAACAGTGGATTGTAAATGATTTTGAGTGACTTTACATAAATCTCAAGTTCAATAACACCGGATTTGGGAAGACATTTTAAAATCATAAGTTGAATAACAGCGGATTTTAAGAAAACCTCAAATCTCTTAAATTCCATAGTTCAATACCCCCCCCCCCTTATTTATTTTAGTATCTTCTTACCACCGCTTTTGCTTTGCATGTAGACAGCTGCATAATGCTTCTTCTTGTTCTTGCTAAAAACATATTGTTGTATGTCTATTAGGAATATGTGAAACTACAAAAATTGAATAAAGCCGCATCACTACAAGAAAAAACGGGAAATAGCTACGATCTAGCCACATATTGGTTGTGACTATTTTTTTCAGCCACGGATAGCCACGAAATAGCCACGAATTTCAAATTTTGAATTTCGTGGCTATTTCGTGGCTATCCGTGGCTATTTAGCCACGAAATAACACTCGTGGCTATTCGCGGAAAATTAGCCACGAATAGCCACGATAGTTTTCGTGGAAGTACATAGCCACGGATAGCCACGATAATTTTCAGCCACAACCTAGAATCGTGGCTAAATAGCCACAAAATGCGAAATAGCCACGATTTTATCCGTGGCTATTCTCAACCCTAAACCCTAAACTCTAAATATACTATAAAACCTCAAATAAACCCTAAAATTATAAATTAATAAAACTAAAAACTATAATATATCTAAAGTTAGGATTCAAAATTTATAAAAAGAATTTCTATTTTCAAACTTTAACTTAAAACCTTAACTATAATCATTCAAACATTATACCCTAAACCATAATCAAACTCTAAACCTTAAACTATTAATCATAAACTATAAAATTAAAATACAAATCATAAATTTCATATACATAAAACTTTTATTTTCAAATCCAATACCACAATATTCATATCCTAAACAACCTCTAAACCCTAAACAAGCAGTAAAACTCTAAATTACAAACAAAAATATAACTAACAAAACTCTAATTCTTATAATACATCATAACTAAAAAACAATACTTACAAAATTCATAAATATAAACCCTAAATATATACATACAAATAATGTTTACATTTTTTATCTCTTACAATTATAAATCCAAAACCCTAAACCTCAAATAAACCCTAAAATTATAAATTAAAATTTTAAAATCATAATTCGTATTGTATATACTCATAAATACAATTTTAAGCTTAAAATAAGTAAAAGGCTTATGCAAACCAAAATTAAAATCTAAATTAAACATTTTATTACTTTTTAAATCATTTTAGTTATTCAATATATTCATTTTAATTATTTTTAAATCATTTTAATTTTTTAACACTTTTAGAAATTTTATCTCTTATAATTTTAAATTTAACAATTTTTATTTTTTTCATTTTAACAATTTTTACTATTTTTAATTTATTTTTGAGTATTATACATAAATTAAATCCAACTAATTTTGTTATTGGCTAATATATGATCACAAGGATCACTAGTTTCATCCGTTAGATCGATTTCTCTGCTCAATCGTGGACCATTAGATATTTTGTTTGTAAAAAAAAAACCTAGATCTAAAATTTTCTCTCCTCTGCGCCAACTTCACCTTCTCCTCTTTTCTTCTCAACTTCATCTTCTTCTCAACTTCATCTTCTTCTTTTTCTTTCTATCATCAAAAGCTTGAAGCTTATCTATATTCTTCATCAGATCTCCACGCCGTCTTCATCACCACCGTTCTCGATGAAGACGAAGCCACACGATCTCCTGGAGGAAGCCAGATCTCGTTGTGGCGAGATGACGATTCACATAGACGATGACGGAGTCAACTCCTCGCCATCGCACCTCCGTCATCGTCACATATCCCTCGCGTCGCGGTCGCAGTTGAGTTCAAGGTCGGCGGTGGCTGGGCGATTTCGATTGATGGTGGTGGTCGCGAGTAGAAGGTAGGTCGTCGGAGGGCGTGGTGGTTATAGTGGTGGTGGCGGTTTCAAAGGTAGAGGTGGGTCAGCGGTGGTGGTTAAGGCAGAAATCTGTCAACATATCAATTATATTTTGGAAACCGGTTCTTAAACGGTTCCGGGTATTTTGGAACCGAAATAACATTTTTTACCCGAAATCAACAAAAAATACCTGTAATCAACAAAAAATATCTCAAATCAACAAAATAAAACCTCAAATT
Organism: Orychophragmus violaceus; assembly: GCA_030180135.1. Lineage (NCBI taxonomy): Eukaryota > Viridiplantae > Streptophyta > Magnoliopsida > Brassicales > Brassicaceae > Orychophragmus > Orychophragmus violaceus. The sequence goes on along the minus strand of CM058231.1, from coordinate 31,989,058 downwards.
TTATGTTAATTCAACAAATCATTAACCAAAAAAATAAAAAGGTTTAGGATTCAATGTGAATTACATAACATAAACATAAATTTCATGGATCTAACAATATTTTCATATGATTCTTTATGTGGATGTTGAAACCATGGGTAATATTTTACTAAGCCTTATATAAGTTCGGTTCTTCGGTTCCGTGTTTCGGTTCTCGGTTCGGTTCCGGTTCCTACCCGATACCCACGATTCCTCTACTAAGGATCCAATGGGTATTTTAGGTGGAACTAAATAAAAAAATTCGGTTCCGGTTATCGGTTCTTCGGTTCCGGTTCTTCGGTTCCGGTTTTTATGCCCAGGCCTAACTAGAGTTATCAACACCAAAACCTTTTTTGTTGAAATGTGAAATTTATTTATCAACAAAAAAAAGAAATAGTTACAAATTTGGTTTATCGGGTTTCGCTTAACCGGACATCCCACTGTTTAGAGCTTGGCAAATAAGAGCTGAACCAAAAAATCAAAAACAAATACAAACAAATTTTCAGGGAGATGGACTTTGAAGTGTGATCCATCGGTCTGCCATTGCGTTCGTACCTTCTGCGTTTCCTGCTTGAATAGCGAGAAGCCTGGTATGAAGTTCTGTGCTGATCATGTGAGTGATTGTTTCAAGAGGAGTGCAGATTTGTCGGTGTTTGCGACCGTTTCTCTCCCTCCAGACCCAGTAAACCAAAGCTTGGAAAAGAATTTTGGCCAGAGTTGCATCTATTCGAGAAAGACGATTTCTGAGAAGCGAATTAACAGTGATGGTCCAGTCTGGGTTGAGACGAGATCGTAGAAGCTGAGTGGTGAGAGAAGACCAGATGGTGAAAGTGTAGGGGCAGGCTAGAAACAAGTGGTCACGACTTTCATCTCGCTCTCTACAAAACATACAAGATTGGGTCTCTCCCCATTTCTTTGTGTGGTCACCGGTTGATAATCTATCCTTTAGAGCAAGCCAAACAATAAAGGATTGATTCGGGACTGCTTGCGGGAACCACATAAGCTTGTGCCAAGGGACTATTTCTCCAGGATTCCTGATGAGATGCCATATTTTTTTGTGTGCTGAATTTGCTTTCAAAGACATCATTTCCTTGATTCCAGACCGGTAAATCTGGCCCTGCATTCATCAAAGGCGGATTAGTCATCTGAATTAATCGAGTAATCTCATGCGCTTGTAAATTCCGAGTACGTTTGAATCTTCATCCATTCGCATCGACCACGTCTGCAACCTTGGCATTTCTGGCAATACCAAAACCTTTTTCTTAGAAATAACTTTGTATAATGTGCTATATTACGGTTTTTGACATTGCTTTTATGTGAAATTTATTTTCTTATTAAGGGTATTTTGGTTATTCAAAATTAGATCAATGTGTTGGCCTTGATATTTTTTTTTTTTGTCAACAACATACGCTTCTACCAATTCTCAGCTAGCCAAGATGGTGAAACAGAATTTACATAAACAAAATAAGAAGGTTGGATCCTTGCACCGCGTGCTAGTTTGTCCGCCTTTGTGTTGTGTGCTCGTGGAGTGTGAGTGATAACAAACCTTGTGAAGAAACACTTGCGACTCTCATACTCATCTAGGTATATCGTGAAAGCAGGCCAGTTTGTGGGTGTAGACACTATCTTCACCAGTTCCAAACAGTCTGTTGCAAAGGTCACCTCGTTTTGATTCCACCGCTTCATACATTCCATAGCCCAGATAAGTGCTTCGAACTCTGCATGAAGTGGTGATAAGCTGCATCTGATATTCCTTGCGCCCATCATGACATATCTGTCGCCTTCGTAGATGTTATACCAGCCCTGTCCTGAAAACCTATCTCCTTCCTTCCAAGATCCGTCCAGGAAACACCATCTTCCTTTAATCTCCACCCGTGTCGGTATTGTAACAATATCATCCTGATTTCTTTGTGCTCCTGTGTTACCCAATAAAACCGAGGTATGTGCCTCTCCCCAAGCTTTTCACTTTCACCCAGCCGTAAAGTTTCACGTGGATCCCGGTCAATATTACTATATAATTTGTCATTTCGACTTTTCCAAATATACCAGATAATCCAAGGGAAATAACTAATGTCAACATCTGAGGACACTCGCCAGAACAGATAATCCATATTGGTAAACAGAGATGGTAAAGGGAATACTCCATGATTTGATGGTATGCTCGAAAGGGCCCAAGTTTGCAAAGCCGGTGGGCATTCGAACAGAACATGATTTATTGATTCCTCTTCTGCCCCACACTTAACACACCGGGTGTCACAATTGATTCCCCGAGCTTTTAAATTCTTTGTAACCGATAGACAACCCGAGATTGCCTGCCAAATAAAGTGTTGAATTTTTGGCGGACACCTTAATTTCCAGCATTGCTCCTGAAGTCGTTTTACATCTGGTCCATACACCGTATTTATGCATCCTTTATCCGGAAATTTCCTTTCTAAAAAGTAACCTGATTTGACCGAATACTTTCCGCTCTTTGTGTAATGCCAGCCGATACTATCCGGCCTAGAGATTTTGCTAACTGGTAAACCAATAATGAGTGCAGTATCTTCTGGGACGATAAGGCTATTAATAAGCTGCTCATCCCAAATATGATTCGTATGATCAATCAATTGGCTCACTTTTAGTGAGGGATCAAAAGAAATTGTTTTACTTGTTGCTGGTCTCGGGCGGTGGCCTGGAATCCAGGGGTCATTCCATACAGATATGGTCTCTTCTGTTCCAGCCCTTTTGATTTGTCCTTTATTAACCAAAGATCTAGCAGAAGTGATACTTCTCCATCCATAAGATGCGGAGTATGACTTGAATGGGTCTAAAGGACCCCCATTCCTATAATATCTACCTTTGAATACCTTCGCAAATAATGATTCCGGTTTTTCTATCAATCTCCATAGTTGTTTTCCTAAAAAAGCTGTATTTACATTCTCCAGATCCCTAAAGCCTATTCCCCCTTCACTTTTGTCCTGACATAGCTTGTCCCAAGACATCCAATGCATCCCTTTTTGATTGCCGTTCGTGCTCCACCAGAATTGTGCCGTAACACTGGTCAGCTTTTTTGTTACCGTTTTTGGTAATCTAAAACATGACATTACATGATTGGGTAATGTCGTAGCCACCGATTTAATCAAAACTTCCTTTCCTCCTCTTGTTAGGTATTTCACCGTCCATCCATTGACTCTGTTATGTAGTCTATCATGAAGGAAACTAAATATCTTTGTTTTCGATCCCCCAAGGCTTTCCGGTATTCCCAAATAGGTCCCCATTCCTCCTTCCTTTGTAATTCCTATTATTGCTTTTACTTCACCTCGAATTATTTGATCCACTTTAAAACCAAATTGTATTGATGATTTGTCGAAATTGATTTTTTGTCCTGATGCCAATTCATAACCTCTTAAAATTTTAAGGATAGTGTTACATTCCTCTGTATTTGCCTTACAGAAAAATAAACTATCATCTGCAAATAAAAGATGTGAGATTGGAGGGCTTGCTCTTGCCACACTCAAGCCTGTCCACACCTTTTCTCGTTCCGCCTTTCTAATATTTGCCACTAAGGCTTCCGTACACAGGATGAAGAGGTATGGTGATAAAGGGTCTCCCTGCCTTAGTCCTCTGTTCGGTTTAATTTTTCCTTTCGGCTGACCATTCAATAATACTTTATATTCCACTGATGTAATACAAGCCATCATTAAATTTGTCCATCGGTCTCCGAAGCCCATTCTCCGTAGTAATTTTTCAATAAAACTCCATTCCACTCTATCATATGCTTTGCTCATATCCGTTTTTATTGCCATAAATTTCCCTTTACACGAGGGGTTCGTCCGTAGACCATGAAACATCTCTTGGGCCACTAAGATGTTGTCCGAAATTAACCTTCCCGCCACAAAGGCTGATTGTGTTTCTGATATAAGTTTCGGTAATAGCGGCTTTAGTCGTTGACATAAGACCTTTGATAATAATTTATATCCCACATTGCATAAGCTAATAGGTCGCAGTTCCGTCATTCGTGTTGGTCGTTCCGTCTTTGGTATTAGACAAATATTCGTAATATTCAACCTTGTATCAAAAACTCCCGTCTGAATAAAGTCATTTACAAACCGAATAATGTCATGTTTAATGATGGGCCAAGATTGTTGGAAAAACAAAGCTGTCATCCCGTCTGGTCCTAGCGCTTTCTCTGGATGCATCATAAATAAAGCCTTGCGTATCTCCTCTTCAGATGCAACCTCTGTTAGTCTGATGTTCATTTGTTCTGTTATTAATTCTGGGACTTCAATAAGGAAGTCCTCTATTTCCGATGGTTCTGATGAGGTAAATAAGCTCTCAAAATAATCCGTTGCCACTTTTTCCACCTCCGCATACTTTGTTACCCAATCACCGTTCCCGTCTTTGTTTTGTTAATGCTTGATAAAACTTTGTATTTCGATCACCCGATGTGTACCACATATTTCTACTTTTTTGTTGCCAGTATAATTCCTCATCCAGATAAGCTTCTTTTAGCTTACGGGTGATCTCCAACACCTCAACATGTGACCTATTATTGTCATTTTGTACCTCTTCTAAAGCCCTTTTCAACTCATTTATTTTTTCCTTTCTATAAGGTACATTGTTCTTCCTCCATTTCGAAATCTCGTGTCGACAATTCCTTATTTTGGATACAATGTTCGGTTGTAAACCTGCGTCCGCTGAACGCCATCCATTCGTAATTGATTCCATTAAGCCCTCTTGCCCAACCCATCTCTTGTCAAAATGAAATTGGGATTTTTTCCTAATGATTTTATCCTCTATAGTCGCTATTATGGGCCGATGATCCGATCCTATCATGTCCAGATATTCAACAAAAGATTGTGGAAATAACGTATGCCATTCCTCATTGGCTAAAGCTCTGTCAAGGCGACATCTTACAATTTGTCCCCCTTTCCTGCCTCTCCAGGATAAAGAGTTCCCTAGGAACGGAAACTCCAGTAGGCCGCAGTTTCTGATCATGTCGTTGAAATCAGAAAAACTGGAAGCACTCCGTATGTTTCCTCCCTCTTTCTCATGATTTCCTGTAATCTCGTTTAAATCTCCGATTATAAACCATGGGTCCTTCCGAGAGATGCCGATTCTTGTTATTCTTTCCCATACTATGTTCCGTAGTTGGTGATTCGGTTCTCCGTATATAAAGGTTAGGAAAATCTTTTGACTCTGGTATTCCGCTTCAATGTCAATAACCCTGTTATTTGCGAAGATAATATTTACATTGTAGATATTATTATAATATAAAGCTAGACCTCCACTCAGACCCTGTGGTTCAACCGTGTGTAATCTATCATAGCCGAAGTGACCTTGGAACATCTCCACAAAGGGGCGTTGTTGTTTAGTTTCTGATAGAAACAGAAATTCCGGCTTATACTTGAAGCATGTTTCGCGCAGATAGCTTATGGTCCACTTGCTACCGAGCCCACGACAATTCCAACTTAGGATGCGCATTATAAAAACCCAAAATTTTCCTTGATACAGTAACCCGGATTTGAGGATACCCTTGTCACTAACTTCTCTATTTTTTTCCTTCTAATTTATTATTTTCTTCAAATTATATTCATAATATCTTTTAATATCTTATTTTAAATTAAGTATAAATATATATAATTTATATTATAAAAATCTTATAAATATATTGTTTTTTTAATTTTTCATTTTTATAAAATGGTTAAATAAATTAGGAAATATTATTAAATATTATTATAAATTTATTGCATTTACATTTAATATAAAAAATGAAATCTTTATATATAAAAATATATTTTCTATACGGATAATTGAATTATTACCAAATGATCATATAATTAAATGACTTGATACACCAATTATTTTTCAAACTATAAATTAAATTTAAATCAATATACACACAAAACAACAAAACCATGTATATTAACATACTTCAAATTTTAAAAATTAAATATAATAAAATATATTAATTATTTTTAATTATTTTTTATTTTATAAAATAAAATAACATTAGAATAGTAAAAATTTATTTAGTATGGTTCTAATTTGATAAAATATTAAAATTAGTAAATACTTATATTATTTAAATATATGATGTATTAGACTATTAGCTAATTTACATTTGATGTTTTTACGATTGTAGAGTTTGGCGGGTTGTTACACCAAATTTGCAAAAACAAAATTAGACAAATACAAGATAGATGCGTTGAAAAATAGATTATCAAATTTTGATTATAGAAATATTAAAAACGTTTGTAGTAATAAAAAAATACTATATTCTATTAAATATTAAAATTTTGATTAATAAAGCAATACATATTAAGTTATATCACATATTTTTATAGTGACTGTTTTACTAAAAATAAAATATTATAAAATTATTTTCAAAATTATGATTTCTCATTACATCTCAGATTAAAATTTATAATGCAAAATCATAACTAAAATCTTTTTATTTCCAAGATATACTCTTCCCAAATAATAATTAGTTTCCTTTAAAAATCTAAATTATTGACTTCTAGTTTTCATTACACGGTTTACATAATTACAAATGAAATTTTATTGATAGTTAAAAATTGTAATTATTAACAAAAATCAATTTTTAAAAAATATACATGTGTTTTGAAAATACAGATTAAAATGTAGTTATCTGTTAAGACCGTAGCCCAATTGGAGAATGACATATGCATGTGTTCTTATTATTTACCTTTGTTTGAAATTGCGCTAGGCGCTATTCTCGGAGTGAAATTTTGGGTTTTAGTTTGTATTTCGTATATATATATATATATAAGATTTAGATTTCTTATTAGTTTGTATTTCTTATTGTGAACTAATAAGAATACCAAGAAAAATGAAGTTAGTCCAATGGCATTAGATGTGATATAAGGTTCTCATGGGCGAAGGTTTGGACCCGTTTAATGAAGCTTTGCCTTTATTTTTCATTAAACTTTAACGAATGACAAAATTGTCTTCTTACAACCATCGACTTCCTATACTAAAATCGCAGTAAACCCTATCCATGGCGGTTTTGATTTTGTTTTTTTTTTCTCTCGATTTCAGTGATTTCCTCCATTTTAAATGTTTTTACTTATAATTGATAGATTTACTAAAAATGTTCGATTTATAAAATTAAAATCACCAAAACATGAGTTTTTAGAGATGGATGATTTTAATTGATTAGGTCGAACTCGTGGCGGCTCCTCACTGCTGAGCACCTATCCACCGTGGAAGCGGCTGCAGAGACCACGTTTTCGAACACGGTTATTTACTAATACATTAATTAGTTTAAGAACTATGTAATAGTATATAAATGGGATAATAAGACTTGTTTTGTTTGATGTTTTTCAGCTTTTTTTGAGGTAATGTAATATGTGTGTTTCAAATCTTTTTTCTTATGAAACACATGCATATGCACACTGGCGTTTTTTAATTCCTATTTTTCTGCCCAAAATTACATATCCACCCAAATGATATGACCAAGTTTTTTTCCCCAGTTAGTTCACCTGATATTTTTAAGCCACTACTTAAAGCCAACAGATAGAGACATGTGCTAAAACTCGAAAGGGATTCTCAAGAGAGAGCGAGAGAGACAGATTAGGGAGAATCAATGGATCATGCATTACCTAATAAAGGGATTCTCAAGAGCGAGGCTCTGAAACAGGTTTTAACTTACTAGAAATGATCTGTGATTATCCGATTGCAATACTGCATGATATGCTTATATCTAATGTTTCGTGATGGTGACAGTATATCATGGAAACGACAGCGTATCCAAGAGAGCCCGAATTGCTCAAAGAACTTCGATGTGCTACAATCGAGAGATATGGCAATTTGTAAGTCTTGTAGTCCATGAAAACACTATGAAATAGCATCAAGGTTTCTTTTTTTTTTTTTTTTTTTTCAAACTAGCATCAAGGTTTCTTAAAATGATGTTTTTGGTTGAATGCACAAAGATTAAGAAAATTTGCAAAATGAATGAATTAGTCATATATATAATATGTTAAATTCTTACACTGACAATACATACACATCAAATAATATGAAACGTTGAAAGCTTTCTAAAACAAATCTAAGTAAAACGGAACGAGTAAGATTTGTAAATATATAAACGCAGAAGCCAGATGGGAGTTCCGGTTGACGAGGCTCTACTTCTATCGATAATTGTAAAGATGATGAACGCCAAAAACACTCTAGAGATCGGTGTTTTTACTGGTTACTCACTTTTCACCACGGCTCTTGCTTTACCTGAAGATGGCCGTGTAATGATTCTTCTTCTTCTTCTTGTTAATGATACTTACCAACATATAAAAAACAATGGTTCTTTTTATCGATCATGGCGCGGGTAATAAGTACCAAAAGGAGACTTTTTGGATGCAGATTACTGCGATAGACATGGACAAAGCAGGTTATAACATGGGACTAGAGTTTATGAAGAAAGCAGGTGTTGATCACAAGATCAATTTTATCAAGTCAGATGCTCTTGAGGCCTTAGACCAATTGTTGAAAGGGGTACGTAAACATCGTTCTTACTCTTGTTTATATGATGTTTTAACGAGTTATCTTTAGATTTTTTTTTCTTTTCAATTTCATGCATCATTAGAGTTTATTTCACTTAACAACTTTTAGTGGAGGTTATTGGACATGTGTTATAGATTAATGATTTTAAAATCTTTTTCAAAATCACATATTATTTATTTAATCATTTTTAAATCTAGTTGGAAACTGTTGTTATTCAATATATCCTAAAGATTTATTTATAGATTTAATTACAGAATGGATTTTAATGGATGTAAAAGGATTTTTATATTAAAAGTATAAATACATAATTAGTAAATAGTAATTAACGTCCAGTTGTCAGATTTAGAAATCATTAAATTTTATAAAGATTTGCAAATCCTATATAAATTTTGAAATCAACTAGAAACATAAAACCAATAACACCCTCATCACTGGTCAAAGAAATGTAATTAGTAGATTTTGTCTAAGCTTAAACACTTTTTGGCTGATGATTAAAGGAGAAACAAGAGTTTGATTTCGCATTTGTGGATGCTGACAAGACGAACTACGCAAACTTCCTTGAGAGGCTGCTTAAGTTAGTGAGGGTTGGAGGAATCATTGCTTTTGACAATACCTTGTGGTTCGGCACTGTGGCGGTGGAAGAAGAGAATGAAGTTCCACACCATCTAAAGCTATATAGAGAGGCTCTTATAAAGTTCAATAAGAAACTGGCTATGGATTCTCGAGTTGAGATATCTCAAGTCTCTATTGGAGATGGTATCACGCTCTGCAGACGCCTTGTGTGATGGAAGCAAAAACCTACCATGTAATCAAAGACCAAAAGTCTGTAATAATAATAAAAAACACGGTTATATGCTTTAATAAAAAGTCCTTCATCTGTAATGGTGAGTGTGTTTGACTCATCTTATTGCACAATAATAAAACTGTTTCTGATTACAATACAATAGTAGAAGAGATAGTTTTTTGGAGACAAAAAGTAGAATTCTGATTCATATATAGAGAAAGGGATAATAACACATATTTTTTCCTTTTTTTACCAAACAGAGACGAGTAAGAAATCGTATCATATGTCTAAAAGATGACAATGACCATTGGATTGAAAACACATGATTGAAAAAGTTGCCACTAACTACTTCACTGACCTCTTTACCACTTCTCACCCAACCAATCCTAGCGAATCACTCATGTACATTACTGAGAAAGTCTCAGATACAATTAATTGTAATCTGGTGAAAGATCTCTCAAATGAGGAAATCAAGAAAGCTCTTTTGATATAAACCCGGACAAGGTCCCAAGAGCGGATGGCATGACAAGTAGATTTTATAAACAATTCTGACCGATCTTAGGTCAAGACATTATAAGATTAGTTAAATATTTCTTCATAACCAGAAAATTTGACCCACTGCTAAATCAGACCAACATCTGCCTTATCCCCAAAAAGGACATACCCAAGGCCATGACATAATTTAGACCCCATTAGTCTTTGCAACGTTAGCTACAAGATAATCTCCAAAATTTTGTGCAAACAACTAAAAAATCTCCTCCCAGACTTTGATCTCAGAGACACAATCAACTTTCGTGGCTAGACGACTTATTACTGATAACTTATTCCTGGCACAAGAGAACTTCCACGCTCTTTTCACAAATCCAATGTGTAGGTCAAAATTTATGGCCATTAAAACTGACATGACTAAAGGATAGGACATAATCGAAAAGAGCTTCCTTGAAGCCATGCTCTTAAAATTTGCTTTGCGGAAAATATGTTAAACTAGTGATGTTTTGTGTGTCTTCGGTCTCTTATCAAATCCTAATTAATGAAGAAACAAAAGGAAAGATTAGACCCACACGAGGACTTAGACAAGGAGATCCCCTTTCACCCTTCATGTTTATTCTATGCACGGAGGCTCTTATATCCATATTGAATGGAGCGGAAGTTGAAAACTGATCATCGGCCTAAGGATAGCCTGTGCTAGCACCACATATTCTCACCTGCGTTTTGCGGATGATAATCTCTTCTTCTGCACAGCTGATGTCTTGCAATGGGCATATATAGTCAAAATTATTAAGACTTACGGGGACGCATCATGCCAAAGACTCAAGAACGCAAAATCTTCAATCGTCTTTGGGAACAAAGTAGACCCGAACATATGTTACGACATTAAGAGGACGATTGATATCACAAAAAAGTGGAATAGGCATGTATTTAGGCCTTCCAGAACAAATATGTGGATCAAAAAAATGTAATTGCTTTTGTACGAGATCGCCTTAATGACAACTAGTAACTGTAATTAAAGATTACTATCTAAGGGCGGGAAGAGGTGCAAATCAAATCGATGGCACAAGCAGTAACGACCTATGTGATGTCATGCTATATGTTTCCTAAAGATTTTACGGAGTGATTTCTTAAAATTTTGGTGGAGCTCCAAACATGAAATCAAAGGCCTCCATTGGATATCATGGGATAAAATGTGCAATCCCCATGAAAAGGGAGGCTTGGGATTCAGAGATCTCAGAGATCAAAATATTGTACTACTCGCAAAACAACTGTGGAGGCTACTTCAGTATCCTTCATCCCTACTAGCACGTGTGCTACATGGGAGGTATTATAGACAAACATATATGTTAGAAAATCGTAAGGTATGTTCCCCATCGTTTGGGTGGCATAGTATCATAGTTGCGTGACAAAACACTCCGACAAGGTTTACGGAAAACTATAGGATCCAGATATAACTCCAGATATGGTGGGAAACATGGATTCCTGATACTCAACCTCGACCACAAAGAGGACATGATGACACGAGATATGGAGACATGTTACTGCTCATCCACACATTTATTAGACAAGATATAAAGGAGTGGAATGAGGAAGCCCTACGTGATCTTTTTCATCCTAATGATATCCCACTTATTTTAGGGATGAGAACTAATCGCGACGTTAAACCGGATGGTTTTGCTTGGAATCATACTAAATCTGGAATGTATACAGTAAAAATCATGGTATGAACTCATAAGGAGCGGGAATTCAGAAAATTTGAACCAACAAGTTTTAGAACCAAGTACTACTAGCCTAAAAAGTCATGTGTGGAAGACACAAGCACCAAGGAAAATCAGACACTTCATGTGGCAAGCAATCTCAGGATGTCTGGCGACTTGCCAGCGTCTAGCTTACATGCACTTAGGGAAAAAAAATTATCATGTCCCATATGTTAAGCTCCGGAGGAGACTATTAATCATCTCCTCTTCGAATGCCCCCTGCTGTACAAGTAGGGGCTCTTTCGGACTTTTTGTCCATTCCGGGTTGCTTCCCGAGTACATTTATTTTTGTAACATGGATTTCCTCTTTTGGAGGACAAAAGACGTTGGTTTCCCCGACCCACAAAGAAAAAACTACCCATGGAATTTGTGGTATATTTGGAAAGCCCGAAACATTACGTTTTTGAAGGAAAGGAGGTTTCCGCATGAAGACTCTTCAATTAGCAACCATATAGGCGGAAAGTTGGAGGGATGCAAACATGAAGGAACAAAAAGAGGAAGATGAGGCTGAGTGCTTTTTGTGATCATTAGGAGATCAAAACTCCTCTATCACCACCCCTACCCCCCCCCCCCCCCCCCCATATGCAAAATTGACAACTCGTGGGTGGAAAATGACGCGACCAATGGCTTAGGGTGGTTCTTCAAAGATCCGACTGGTTGGAGATACACATGGACACAAGGCTGTAGACGAAGCCTTTCACCGTTACACACCGAGTTGGATGTGTTACTTTGGGCAATGCCATGCCTCCTAGAGAGGGCAATTCTCTCGGTGATAATCAAGACGAATTTTTCATACCTTGTTGCTATGATAAACGGCTCTCGGGATTGGTCGGGCTTCAGGACAGAATTGGACCTCTTCACATCCCTTAAATTTTATTTTGTGTCTCTTTAAATTTGATTCCTAGAAGTGCTAATGGACGTGCCGACTCTCTTGCAACAGGGTCGAGGGCACGCTGTATTATATTTTCTCATGTAAGTCATGAAGAGTCGGATCGGTTTACCCTACGGGGTGATAATCCGAAATTTGATTGAATTTATGGAGATTTAGTTGAAAAAAGAAATAATTAAAATTGTTTCTTGCTACATTTTCAATTTACAAAGAACCTTATCATTGTATAGTTTCCTCCGGTGGAGTTTAATTGAATTCACCAAATCTTGGCATATTCTTGATCATCCGAGGATAAAATCAATCCCCTTTTACTAAGGGCGAATGATGTGTTCCAGCTTCCCAAGCTGAGAGAAGTGGATATTTTCTTTAACACGGGGGATTAATGACTCAGAGCTTCAACTACAAGAAAACACGCCATAACCGACAGACAAAAATGTTAGATATCCGTCGGAAACGGCCATTACCGACAGATTCCCAACCGAAAGGATCCTTCGGTTCTATTTCTTCGGAATAGATATCCGTCGGTTTTTCGTCGGTAACTACCGACGGATTATCGACGAGTAAAAAAACTGACGTATTATCGACGAGTTATCGACGAGAGGATAAACGATGGATTACCGACGCAATACCGACAAAAGCTTTGTTGGTAATCTGCCGGGAAATACCGCGGTATACCGTAAAAATGACAGAAATTACTGCAGTTTACCGATGATTTGCCGAAAGACCATAACCGACAAATAACCGGTGGAAAGTTACCGACGGTTTACCGATGGATATTTACCGACGGAATACCGATGCATGATTACCGACGGTTTATCAATGGAGAGAAACCGGCTGATTACCGATGGACGATTAACGATGGTTTTCCGAGGGATTACCGATAGATATTAACCGACGGATTTCCCGACGGATTACAAAATATATATTTTTTAAAATAAAATTTTTCTTATTTATATAATAAAGATTTTATTAATATTATAATTAAAAATAATAAAATCAAAAATTGATTATAAAATTAAATTTTTAAAAATATTCAAAAAACAAAAAAAAGTTTTTAAATTACATAAAACCGAGATCCGCTGCGGATCCCGATCTCATCCTTTTTCCCTCTGCAAATCCCGATCCCATCTCCGTTCCCACTCTAGGTGCCGCTCCCGTAGCTGCCTCTTCCACTCCAGAGCATGTTGTACATCATGCCCAAAATGCTCTTCGTGATCGTTGCTTCCGTCATCCCGAACTCGAAAACACAAAACATTAAACATTAAATGTATATAAAACAAATATGATAAAAACAAAATTCTCGAAGTTAAAAGACTTACCAATAAACTTTCGGGATTTTCTCATAATCGGGATCGAGTCGTTTCAGCAACTCTCGCCCCGTCTGGGAAGCCAGATACGCCTTAAACGCTGAGAAATTGTCCATATTCAAAATAAACGAATTAAAAGTTAAAAATGTTTATAAAATTTTATTAAATTTTACAAAACTATATAAATCTTTATAAAATACTTATAAAATTATTAATTTTTTAAAAAATATTAAATATTTTGAAATATGAATAAAATTTTGTATAAAATGCAAAGAATTTATAAAAACAAAATTGTAGATAATATAAAAATTGGAAATAAATTTTTTTAAATTACTAATATTATAAAAATATATATATATTTAATATTAAACTTGTTTTACATAAAAATGAATAAAAATTTAAATAAAACGTTTTATGTAAGTGTTTTTACACCCAATTCTTTTTAAAAAAAAAATAATCAAAAAGTTTAATACAATAAATAAAAATCTAAAAATGTTTACAAAACGTTTTTAGATTGTTATACAACTTTGAAAAGGTTTAAAAACGTTTGTAAATTTTCATAAAAAGAAATTAAAATTTAAAAAAACGTTTACAAAACAATCACATTCTACAATAACCTAAATCAAATCCTAAATCACTCAAAATCAACCTAAACTACCTAGAAATTTCGTTAGAAAAAACCAAGCACCATTCCACCTAAAATCTATCCACTTAAAACCTCATTTTATTATAATTAACTTGGCCTTACGAAAACTTACATGGTTTTAGAGGTTTGGACGGTCAGATTAGTCTGCTAGAGGCATGAATCTGTGAGAAAATGTAGAGAGAAGGTAGAGCTCAAGGGTAGAGAGAGAGAGAGAGAGAGAGAGAGAGAGAGAGAGAGAGAGAGAGAGAGAGAGAGAGAGAGAGAGAGAGAGAGAGAGAGAGAGAGAGAGAGAGAGAGAGAGAGAGAGAGAGAGAGAGAGAGAATCGCAGAGAAATGAGGAGGAAGAAGAAGTTCTCAGTTCAATATTATTCGATTACCGACGGATAACCGCCAAAAATATTCGCCAAATAATTGGACCGCCTAATTACCGACGATTTTATCAATTGTCGTAGGTAATCTGTCTGGAAATAAAAAAATAAAAAACCAGGTTCGGCGTTACTCAAACCCGGGTTCCCGTAGAACTCTATATAGCTCTGAAACCATTTTGCTATGTTGTTATACTCGTTAATAAACGAAAGCAAATGTATATATTTTATATGTATTAGCATTTTAGAAAAAAATAAAAAATATATTTTAGTTATATTTTTAATTTTTGATTATTGTTTAATTATTGAAAATATTAAAGCCAAAAATAAAAAGATAATTTTTATATTTTATTTTAATATATAGTACAGACACATAATTTTATTCTTCTAATTTTGGTTGCCGAACCAATCCCCGACGTCTGTCTCGTTCTAATTATCGATAATACGGTTCCACTCTGTCACTGGATTACCGCCGAGGCATCGAGTGGAATTCCTGCCAAACTTGCCCGAGTATGTTTGGGCTAAAATTAAAAAAGGCCTGAAATTTTGAAAACAAAATTAATATTAAAAACTAATATTTTAATAACTAAATTAGGAGAAACTAAACTTACCAGGAAATCATCGAACCAAGATGCTTTCATGTCGATAGGAATATTCCCGTAAGTGAGCCACCTCCCGGACCAGCGATGTTCGATGACATCGCTTATGATAGAAGGTATCGCCGCGTTATAACCGAACCAAATGGTCCGGTTTTGGCAGGATGGGTTAACAGCAGGAAGACGTTCCCGATACGGTAGAGTGATATCCCGAATAAAAGATTATCGGTTCTCGGGGGACAAGTAGACAATATCCATAGTTGGAAATGTGTTTTTTAATGGATTTGTGGTTTTGAAAATGAAAAACCACGACATAACGGGTCCCTATTTATACAAAATTTTCCGACGACTTGAACCATCAGGAATCCGTCGGAATGTGTTCAAATTTCTGAAAAGACGTTTACCGAAACATTGCATATGGAACAAATGAAAAGTAATTGCAGTTTTGACATTTTATTTATACTTACCGACGGATTCCTACAGTAATTACCGACGGATTTCCGAGGAGATATGGTTTAGGTTTTGTTTTTTTATTCCAAGGCTTCGGTACTTATGTTAGACCTAAATGACAAGGTTTATTGGCAAATATTGGGTCCTTATATACAAATTACCAAAAAATTATGTTTTCGATAAATCGAGTGAATGTCATATATAAGTTCTTCTTAAACACCATTGTATACTAAGAAGCTCTTTTCGTCCCACATACTTTATTTTCTTTAAACCATAGAACACGTGTTGTAAGAGAATGTAAGGGATGTTATGTGGCCAAAAAGAGCCTTACTTAATGTCCTCGGTTTTTTTCAATTGTTCATTTCCAATTTTTGAAACTCTATACCCTAAACCCTCAGTTTTCCGTCAGTAATTACCGACGGTTATTAAATTTCCACCGGAAATCCGTCGAAAATGGCTCCGTCTTTTCTACCCCTCGGATCTCCGTCGGAAAATTGAAATATAAAAGAAAAGTTCTCTTCCCCATGTATCGAACCTTGCCACGGAGAGAAAATTGAAGGGTATCGAAACCGTTGAGCTAAGTGTTACGTTATCGTTTAACATACATAAATATATTGATATTGTTATGTTATTTGCGATTTGTTAAAAAAAAAAAATTAAAAATTTTTGAAGTGTTAGAAAACTTATTTCAAAAGTAAAGTAATATTTTAAATGTATTCTTTTGAAAATATTTTATATTTTAGATATAAAAAATTAAAAACTTTGGAAGTGTTTAAAAACATATTTGTCAAGTTTTTAGATTAATTAATACGTAAAGTCGATCACTAACATGATCTGCTTGCGAAGCAATAATGAAAGGATCATATTTCGAAGCTTCTTACTCAAATGGATAGACATCACACCAAACTCATCGATGGTGACACCTTGGCCAATGATCGGGTTTTACCAATCACAAAAACACCACACATCTCATGCCGAGCTTCCCTATGTACTTCACTTGCAGTATTTCTTTTAGAACCCCGTAGTACACAACTTCTCCGGATACAGACGAAACACCGTGATCGGTGGTTGGCGGCATGGATGATCATGCGGTAGAAATCTTCTATGACAATTAAACCAACATGATTTCTGTCTGTTCTTCAACTAGAATGCATCAGTTTTTTCTTGACAATACAGACATGCTAACCTCCCATGCGATGTCCATCCATATAACAGACCATAAGCCGGGAAATCGCTAATGGTTCACATTAGTACAACCCGCATCTGAAAATTTTGCTTGCACGAGACATCATATGCTTTAACACCGGGCTCCCATAATATTAGGAACTCATATATCAATGGCTGCAAGAATACGTCAAGTGATCTTCTTGGATGCTCTGGCCTGGTAAAGAGTACGGAGTGGAAAAGAAACTCTTGACGCATGCACATAAATGGCGGTAGGTTATAAGGAGTCAGAATCACTAGTAACAAGGAATATTGTCTCCCATGCCTCCCAAATGGGTTGATACCATATGTGCATAATCCGACGTACACGTTACGTGTCTCATACGCAAAACCCGGATATACTCTCTGAAAATGTTGTCACGCCTCAGCATCTGACGTATGTGCAATCTCTTCTCCTCTCCTATGCTCGGCATGCCATCTCATTTCCCCCGCCGTTCGTTCAGATTGGTATAATCTCTTCAACCTCTCGGCTAACGGCAAATACCACATCCGTTTGAACGGAACTTTAACTCTTCCCCTTGTATCATGATAGCGCGGATGCTTACAAAATTTACATTCCAGACAGTATTTATCTTCTCGCCAATATGTAATACAGTTTTTGATGCACACATCTATCATCTGGTATGGTAAACCAAGTCCTTTAAAAAATTTCTCGCCCTCGTAGTATGAACATGGAGCAAGATTATCTTCACGAAGAATATCTTTCACAAAATCGCAAATCGCATCAACACATTCCTCCGCCAAATTGTAGTCCGTCTTTATGCCCATTAATCTAGTAGCAGATGATAATGGCGAATGACCCTCTTTGCAACCTTCATAAAGCGGCCGCTTCGCAGCATCTAACATATCAAAAAATCTCCTAGCTTCTATATTAGGTTCCTCATTTACCCTAGGAATTTGATATTCACCTACTTCCTGAATATTTTCTCGATATACATCATTAACCATTTGAATGGTACCTGCACCAAAATCTACTTCCGCACTATAAGGTTTGCTAGAACTACCATAAGGTTCCCTACTACTAGTACTACCACAAGGTTCTCTACTACTACTTGCATAATATGATGTTTCCTCATGAAGATACCAAATTTTATAACCCTCCATAAACCCAACTGAATACAAGTGATGCCATACTTCGTTAATCGTAGGATTTCTAATATTTCGGCACTGAGTACATGGACATTTGAACTTACTAGTTTTCTGCGTATGTGGTTGACGATATGCTACCGTCATGAATTCCATAATACCGAGTGCACATTTGGTGTGCAATAAGTTCGTCGCCGGATCAATCCTCACACCGTCCATCCACGATCTGTAATAATTAGAAGAAGACATTTTTTGTAATCAAGAATATTAGAGTGTGTGAAAGAGAGAGAGTTAGGGAGGGATTGATGTGGAGGAGAAGAGAGAAAACATGTGGTATTTGTAGGAAATTAACTGATGGCAAACCGAGGGAAAACAACAGAAATAGCCGTTATCCGTCGGAAATCCGTCAGTTTCTGGTCGGTCCAACGGATACCTTAACGACTATATTAGCGTATCTATTAACGGTTACATTGAACCAACAACTAACCGACGGATTTCTCATGGATAACAGATTTCGTTGATAGTCCTTCGGGAAATTCCCGATGGGTAGCAAATCCGTCAAGAATTACCGACGAAAACCTGATGAATATGTCACCGTCGAGGATCCGTCGGTTTCCCGTCGGTAAATCAGTTGGTATGGGCATGTTCTCTTGTAGTGTTCCTCTAAGTCACAATCCAGACTCAAGCCCGCGAAGATCATGTCTATCTGATTTTTGACTGCGGGAGGTGGGATTTCAGGTTCAACCTCTGGTGAGCGTTCTCACTTATGATCGTTCTCTTGATTTTAAGGTCAATCATGACGAGGTAGTGGTTTCTTCAGATCATTTTTCCTCAATTCTCCTGTTGTGAACTTAGCTTTGATCTGAAGTTTTACCTCAAATCATTCTTCCGTTGAATGTCCCTTGATTTGGTGGAATTCACACCATTTACCAAGGTCATAGTTTTTTGATCTAGTATGGGTCGGACTTCCTACTGCAAAAGAGTGATGTTCCTAACCTTAAGGTTCTTTCTTCGCAGTTTTCTTTGATCCTTGTGGATTTGAAACTGATTGTTGGTTTTCTCAGAATCTTGGGGAGTTAAACACTTCTAGAGAACTAAATCCTCTTCTTCAATAATGATTCACCTGGAAGCACGGAGAAGCGCGTCAACTAGAGTGGTCGGAGGTCACACAGTGAGCTCTTCGTGTAATTTTGAGGGCTAGAAATTTTCATTTACCAAATCCTTGAGTGCGATCGGAAGATTATGATTTGTAATCTTAGCTTTAATCGATTTAAAGCTATCAATCTTTGCTTCAGAATCATTGTCCTGATAAAGATCGAGTATTTCTTCAGGAATACATATGCGAGATGGTAAATTTATCGATTAAACATGTGCCAATCCCGGTGAAGCATTCTAGGGCATATCCTGTTAGGTTCTCCATAAAGAACCGGTACTGTGCAATCTCCATCTCATAATTACTCAGGAAACTCGAGATAGGGCGAGTCTGAAACTTTTCAAATGGATTTTTGGACCTCGTGTACCATCATACCGAGGAAAGAGGAGCCTTTCAATATCTGGTACGAAAGCTTTCGCTATTTGAGGTGTGAAAGGGGTTTGCTAAGTTTCCTCTATCAAACCATCGATTTCAGAAATTGAGCTAGTGGCAGCGTGGATCTGAGATCTCATATGCCACATTTCAGCTCTTGTTTGCTCAACGTAATGTCTCCATAATCCGAGATCTAAAATATGGTGTTCAGTAGTCTTAACACAACCATTAGGGCATGTTCCCGAGAGATCGCTCCCTTGAGGTGCGTTAGTAGATTATTTTGACCTCGAGCCTCCGATTTTGGGGGTGGAGGTGGAAAGATTTGAACTTCAGCATAAGAGTTTTCAAATTGTGCGCTCACACTCCTTGTTTGATTGCAACCCTAGTGGATTCTGATTCTGCGAGCTCTCCGCAATTTTCATCAGATTTTTTGCAGGGCGCAGATTAAGAGAAATGTAGATTAAGGATGATACATTTGTTGGCATTGATCATGTATGTATTGAAGATCTCGGGGTGGAAGATCCAGGCCCATAGAGATTTAATGCAGTTCCAGGCAAAGGATCCTGAGAATTGTTCTCAATTCTGTAATAAGAGGTAGTCGAGGCTGAATCCTAGAATTTGATGTGGTTTCACGCTTGAATCGTTCTTTCCTAGAGGTAAGATCTTGATTCTGGCGCTGGAGAGAGGTAACCAAATTTTAAAGCTCGACAATTTGCTATACCGGTATTGGAACATAATCGTGCATTCCCAATGGTTGCATACCCTGGTTAATATTCCCAAGCATGCTCGGAGTAGATGACTATTGTGTCATCAATGTGGAGGATGGGGTTAAGGCGAAAATAGGGACAAAGTGCTAAGTCAAGTGACTTTAGACAGAGGCGTGTTTTCAACTGTCTCTAGAGTAGTCGAAACAGAGGATGTTAATGGTGGGATTCCACTATCAACATCGCTTTGAGAGATTGGAGGCTGTGAAGTTGAGATACCTGGCGCGGTTGATGGTTATTGAGTGCCAAAAACTTTGACTATATTGACATTGGTGGAACCAGCAACATCACTAGACCCAGAAACTGGAGGAATTGATGGCGCGGAAGCACATGTTGTCATCTTCACCAATAGAGTGAGAGATTATTAGAAATTAAGCCCCATGGTGGGCGCCAAAATGCGGAAGCGAATTCCCATACTCAATATTTTTACAGTGCTCAAATGGGTTGATCTATCTAGGCGGGCTGAATCTCGTTAAGGGTGAGGATACGAACCGAAGTGAAAAAGATCATGAATAGTTTTCAATATTATTTCAAAGTGTAAAAGTGTCTTAGTGCTAGTGGATGAAAAGTTGTCCGTCGGAGTTATAGATTCTCTGATTATATACATTATAAGTAATTGATTCTTTTATGTTACAAACTCTTGCTAGAGTCTTTAAGGTCACGGTGAGATTTCCTCTTCATATTGAATGATAATAATGATATGTGGGATCCTTTGACTGAATTTAATATCTTTGACCTTCTCTGACTTCAGAGAGGTCGTTCTTTAAATGTTAGCTCTCCTCAACCTCGCTTTGGTGAGCTATCATATAACATTCCTTATGTCTTGTTTTATCGATCTGGATATTGTGGATCCTAAAACCCACACTCAGATTTTGGAGTGTTTGAGTGAGCTTATTTATAAAGAAGGTGGGCTAGATTCTTGGTTAAACGTAATCAACGAGCTAAGGATAGTGAAAAAGTGGATTTGTATTGATTCGGATGTATGGACACTAAGAACTCGAGCTACAGAGTGATTGTAAAGTCTTAATGCTAGGTCTAAGTATGAATGAATAATCAGATGTACTCTCGAATTGCTGGAGCTCTCCTTTTATAGCTTGTCTCCATCTTCAACCACTTTCCTTCCCTCTCGGAGTTCGCTCCAACATCTCACGCTTTCCTCGGGATCTTCTTGTTGCACAACTCCTTCCTTCTCGGTCTCTTATCTCGAGCTGACTATGTCGTCTACCTATCGAGTCGCCTCTCGGAGCTGGGCCCCTTATTCAGGCTTTTGTTTGACAGTTGGGCTCTTGCTTTGAGAAATGGGCCTTGCTCAGCTGAATTCACTCGGGGTGAATTCTGGCCCAAACAGATATGATGTCTTCTTGGTTTTGGGCCGAGCTTTCGGGCTGGATTTAGGGTGCTAAATCTAAGGAAACCAATCATTATGAGCAGATTTGAATTTACACAAAATTAGCAGTCATGTCAGAAACTGAATCTTGGAAAATTTCAGAATCCAAGCACAAGGATTACATCCCAAGATCGAGATCTCACTCGTGATGTTGGGGGAAACTATTGAGCCTGGATTTAGCACCCTAAACCTGGTCCTAAGGCATGATATTCTACAAATGAAACCCCAGGTCAAGAAGGAACTAAGCATGGTCAGAAGCTAGTTACTTGGAAGTGCCATGTAGCGAGCTTGGAGGAATTTAGGTCGAAAAGTCGAGTTCATGGAGTTAACTGATATAACCAAGATTTTACCCGTTTTATCGCATATTTTATAACACTTTTATGAGTGTCCAGGTTTTTTCAATTGAGTTTTAGTATATTTTCATCTATCTCTAGTGTTAAGAATCTTTTCAGGAAACTCAAGCTTAATTCAAGTCAAATGGAGCAAAAGTCCACTTTTCGATACCAAGTCATTCCGTGAGAAGTTCAGCATCAATGAAGACCTTTTCACCGTTTGATCATCCACAAATTTGGACCACAAATAAAGAAATATGCAAGCTTCATTCTCCACTTGACATCACTAAGATCCAAGGAAACAGAGATACAAAATAGGACCAGGAGCAGCCGAAGCCAAGGGAACAAAGCCTTGGCCGCGACCCCGACCACTCTGGCCGCGACCAGTCCGTGTGCAGTCGCCGCCCATCACCTCCATCTCGCGTCCGTCCTTCTTTATGGCACATTTGGTTCATTTTCTAGCTTTAGCCCTTTTCTATGTTCTCACTTGTCCCACATCGAAAACCTAAGAGTTTTCTTGAGTTTATAAGTACTATGTATAGGGATACACCCCTCTCCTTGTAATTCATTCTGAAAACATGAAATCCACTTTAAAAGCTTTTATTTTCAGTTTGTCATTTAGTGTTTTAGTTCCTTAGTTTTAGGGTTTAAAGTTTTAGGGTGCTTGAAAGAGACCCTAAACGTCTAACCCTAGACCTAATACCTTTTAGATCGTCTTAGTAGTTAGTTTATGGCCATGATTCGTTATTCCATGTCTGAGTAGTTAGATTATTGGGTCTTTAGAAGGTAGTTATATAGGAGGAATGATATCAGTTGATTAGGATTACTTGCTTGACTTATGCTTGATTTTTGGAAGTTCTTTTTTTAGGTTCGTCCTTAATGCATGGGACTAGAGTCATGAACTAGAATCTGATCTTAGGATTGGTAGAACTATGAGAGTACTGAATGTATTGACTGAAACTAGCTTAGAAGAGTAGTTGTGTTGCAAGCCGCGAGAGTTTACTTGTAGAGCACTATGAACGTTATGATGTACTTGATATTAATGCATGATCTTCCTCGCGGCCAGTTGCAAGAGTTTACTGGTCAAGTTGAAGAGATTAGGTGTGTAGTCCTATGAGAGTAGGTTAGACATATTTTCGTTCTTGAGTTTGTGGAACTTGCTAGAAACGTTTAGAAGCTAACCTAGACTTGTATGAATCATTATGAACCTCATTATATGAGCCTAAAGAGAGTCGAGCTACTTCCGAGATTCATGCAGCCTCTATATCAATAAGTTCACCAGCATAGAAACTAGTTTTGTTGATGCTTATAGTTAGTCCTGACATCTTTTGAAATTGATGCAGCACCTGAAGCACTCCTTGTACGGAAGACAGCCACCATCAGTAAATATGAGTATGTCACCCGCCAAACAAAGATTGGTTAGATTTGTTGTTTCGCATTTATGATGATACCCAATGATAGGTTCTAAGTTTTACCCTATTCTAAACTGCAAGTGCACAGTATCGTCAAAGTAGTATATAGGGTTATCGAATCCACAGGGACACTTGGTCTCAATAGAATCAGAAACGTAGAGATTAATACTAGAAATAAGCAGATGGTGAAGTAAATAAATTGCGAAGCAAGAAAGTAAACAGTAGCAAGTTGGTTGTGAAAGCAATAAACTAAAAGCGTCAAGCCTAGGGTATTCTCAGGAAATCAGACAAGCAGACAAGTTAATCAGTCAGGATCAAATTAAACTCAGTTCTAGAACTCAAATCACGGAAATAGAATTAACCAAATCTCTTTGCGAAAACTCTCTAAGTCTAAGTGCAGTAACCCAAATCTCTTTGCAATTACTAACAGATTAAACTAGCATTAAGTTCAAGTTCGATATGTTCACAATTAAACTAAACCAAATCTCTTTGCGAATAATTTAATTGCTCAACCTAAATAGTTCAGATTCTAAAACACACTCTCGTGTCGAATTTAGCAACCTAAGATCTAGATTCTAATTGATCAGGTTAGAACTAGCATTAAGCACAATTTAGTTTGAAGAACATTCTAATCATATGAATCCTTAACTGAATTAAACAAGTCTAGCAAGTCATCAAACCCTAATGAGAAACCCTAAACTTAACTATGGATCTACTCAGACATGATTGATGAAAACATAATCATAGAAATAATAGATTGCATATAAGAGAATAAAATATCAAAGGGGTTCGAAATCTTCTCCAAAATAAGTGAATACAGGAAATAGATCAGCCCCAAAAGCTCTAAAAATCTCTTAGCTCTAAGTATGAAAGCATAAGTAAATTAAACACCAAAATCCTCTATATATAGGCCTAATCTCGGCTGGGGCTTCTGTGTAAATACTGGAACTATTCTGGGCCTCTTTGCAAATCTTCATAACTTTGTTAAACCGACGCGTACGGCCCATCTCGCTAGTGTGTCGACCGATGCACAAGGTGTGTCGGTCGATGCTTGATCAATAAATCGGACAGTGAGTTAAGCTCTCGGCCAAAACGTCCCAAAAGTCCCAAAATGCTCCAAATATCTCCAATTAGCTCCAAACCTGATTAAACCTGTAAAAGACTCTAAACGAACACAAAAGACACTAAAAACACATATATATCATGGTATAAAATGGG
Source organism: Orychophragmus violaceus (assembly GCA_030180135.1). Lineage (NCBI taxonomy): Eukaryota > Viridiplantae > Streptophyta > Magnoliopsida > Brassicales > Brassicaceae > Orychophragmus > Orychophragmus violaceus. The sequence goes on along the minus strand of CM058231.1, from coordinate 31,964,307 downwards.
TAAAACCATGATATATCAACTCCCTCACACTTAGCCTTTGCTTGCCCTCAAGCAAAACAGAGAACTAAAATGTAGTGAAGAGGTTTGAAAACTCTTCAGAAACTCATTTCGTCGTAGAAGCAGCAGCATTCAGATTCCCCTTAGTAATCCACATGAAAGAATCAATCCACAGACATCAAGACCAACATATACTTCCCCCACACTTAGCAACTGTCCAAAGTAAACACCACAATCACATTCACGCATTCAAATTCTCCCTACTGACTTCTGCATATATTTAAGTGCGGTCTCACCTAAGGGGTATCGATCTAAAGGCACATGGATTCTTACCTTGCCAGCTCTAGACCACCAAACTGTCTTTCTTTAGTCCCTTTCTTCTCTTTCCCTTCCTTAACAACTGATTTTTCCCCACTGGGTATCATTTTATTTTATTTTATCAGTGTTCTTACCGTTTTGGGGTGTACTTTGGACACATTCCATGGATCACATGAGAGAAAATAGTGTTTGCTACCATTCCCATGACCACTTCGGAGTTACTAACTCATCCGCAGTTTATTATCTTTTTTTTTTTTTTACTTTATGGAAGGGGAGAAGGGAACCAAATAGGACAGGTTTACAGGCTGTGTCAGAACCAACAAGGGAGTCCGACATAAAGTATACCAAGCCCTTAGGTGAGAAATCTAAAGTCAGGATTAAATTGAAGTCAGTAAAAGATCCTCTGATACCTGAAGCGATGTGGGTGTTCTCAGTAGGCTGATCTGTGTCTGGGTTTTCTAATAGTCATAGATAATCTGCAGCTTCATCCCAATGGTTACTTAAGTTCCTGCAAATGCTGCTAATCTTCTCAAAAAATCATTGGTTCCTACTTAAACAAATTTTGACTCAAAAAACAAATTTTAAAAATTTAACTGACTCTAAGAAAACAAAAGAAAGTAATTAGTAGAACCTCCCCCACACTTAAGACACACTGTCCCCAGTAGTGTCAAGCAAGGGATTGGTTAAAAGAAAGAAAATAAAAATTTGTTAATGGAATGGTTAGTTCTCTCGGGTTTTTACCTCTGTCGCAGTCAGGCATCGATCGTTGCACTAGGTGCACCGACCGTTGCTGTGCGATTTCCGATGGGAATCGATCGTTGCTCAGGACCGCAACGATCGCTGCAATGCGATTCTTTCGTACTGTGACGATCGACACAATGGTGTGTCGATCGACGCATTGCGTTTTAATCCGAGACCTGCAAACAATCTCACCAAAACCAGAAACAAGCGTAAAATCCTATGAAAATACTAAAATCAAAATGCAAACTTGATAGGTTCTAAGTTTCTAAGTTTTACCCTATTCTAAACTGCAAGTGCACAGTATCGTCAAAGTAGTATGAAGGGTTATCGAATCCACAGGGACACTTGGTCTCAATAGAATCAGAAACGTAGAGATTAATACTAGAAATAAGCAGATGGTGAAGTAAATAAATTGCGAAGCAAGAAAGTAAACAGTAGCAAGTTGGTTGTGAAAGCAATAAACTAAAAGCGTCAAGCCTAGGGTATTCTCAGGAAATCAGACAAGCAGACAAGTTAATCAGTCAGGATCAAATTAAACTCAGTTCTAGAACTCAAATCACGGAAATAGAATTAACCAAATCTCTTTGCGAAAACTCTCTAAGTCTAAGTGCAGTAACCCAAATCTCTTTGCAATTACTAACATATTAAACTAGCATTAAGTTCAAGTTCGATATGTTCACAATTAAACTAAACCAAATCTCTTTGCGAATAATTTAATTGCTCAACCTAAATAGTTCAGATTCTAAAACACACTCTCGTGTCGAATTTAGCAACCTAAGATCTAGATTCTAATTGATCAGGTTAGAACTAGCATTAAGCACAATTTAGTTTGAAGAACATTCTAATCATATGAATCCTTAACTGAATTAAACAAGTCTAGCAAGTCATCAAACCCTAATGAGAAACCCTAAACTTAACTATGGATCTACTCAGACATGATTGATGAAAACATAATCATAGAAATAATAGATTGCATATAAGAGAATAAAATATCAAAGGGGTTCGAAATCTTCTCCAAAATAAGTGAATACAGGAAATAGATCAGCCCCAAAAGCTCTAAAAATCTCTTAGCTCTAAGTATGAAAGCGTAAGTAAATTAAACACCAAAATCCTCTATATATAGGCCTAATCTCGGCTGGGGCTTCTGTGTAAATACTGGAACTATTCTGGGCCTCTTTGCAAATCTTCATAACTTTGTTAAACCGACGCGTACGGCCCATCTCGCTAGTGTGTCGACCGATGCACAAGGTGTGTCGGTCGATGCTTGATCAATAAATCGGACAGTGAGTTAAGCTCTCGGCCAAAACGTCCCAAAAGTCCCAAAATGCTCCAAATATCTCCAATTAGCTCCAAACCTGATTAAACCTGTAAAAGACTCTAAACGAACACAAAAGACACTAAAAACACATATATATCATGGTATAAAATGGGTAAAAACCATGATATATCAATATTCCATTCTCTGCAGCCATATTTAATAAGGTAGATATGCACTTCATAACAACAACAAATGGTAAGGGGACAGAGGGTCCTCTTGCATAAGCCCTCGTCTGCCTTTAAAGTAGCCGTGTACTCTGCCGTTGTAACCGGCTGAAAATTTGGTGGTGCAAACACAAGCTTCTATCCAGCGAATGAACTTGTCAGGAATTTCCAAGCTTCTCAGACAGGTTAGTAGAAAGTCTCACTTAACCGTATCAGATGCCTTCGCGATATCAACCTTAATTTTAATTCTCTTCACCCCCTTTCATTTGTGATAACCATTGACTATCTTTGATGCTAATACTGTATTCTCCAATAGAAGTCGATCTTTAACAAAGGTAGTTTTGTTTGGTTGAATAAAATCCGGTAGGATTGGTGTTAGCCATCGAACTAGGGGTTTTGAAATGACCTTATATAATGTATTAATGAAGGTTATAGGGCGGTATTCACTAAGTGAGAAAGCTCCTGGGTGCTTTGGAACTAATGGGAGGATAGCAGCATTTGATGAAGCAGGAAGAAATCATGTTTCGAAAAACCGAGAGATAGAAGCAACCACTTCTGGTTCTAAGAAACCCCAAGAAGATTTAAAGAATCCCGATGTAAGTCTGTCCGATCTCGGCGCTTTATTCGGGTTTAGTTTAAACATAACTCGTTTATCTCCTCATTCGTAAGGAAAAATCATGGAGAGTTTGCATCCAGTGCATAAGGACGTTTGAAAGGTAAATAATGTCCGGTGAAAGAATGAATTTAAAGTGTGAAATTGCATGGAGGCTCATCGAAATAGGATCAAGAAGTAGTTGACCATATAGGAGCAAGAAAGAGTGAATTGTATTAAAGCCCGCTCTGACCTGTGTAATGCGATGAAAGTAAGTAGTATTCAGATCACCTAGCTTCAACCAAATTATTATTGACTTGTGTTTAAAGTAGCTCTCTCTATAGACCATAAAAACATCCATCTTGCATGCAACTGTTTTTCTTTCTCATATAAATCCTGTGAAGGATTTTGCAATTTTTTAGTTTGGGGCATTTGGAGATCTGCAAGTGCTCCCAAAACTCTTTCTCTAATTTTAGAGAAGTTCTCCTTAATCTTCTTTTTAAGGTCCGTCTTAATATCTTTCAGTTTCCAACACATGAGGGAGAGATCAAAGGCAATATCCCCAATCTATAACCAAGCGTCTTCAACAATGGAAGCAAAGAGTGGGTGCTTTGTCAAATAATTAAAGAACTTGAAGGGATTTGTTCCTGCTCTAGGCAGTTGGAAGGAAAGATCGGTGATACATGGGCAGTGATCTGAGAACTCCGGAGCCAAGAACGTTGCCACGCTATTTGGAAAAAGTGGATATCCAGTGACTATTCACTAATAGCCAATCAAGCTTCTTTTCCAAGGGGGCATTAGGTTTTTTGTTTATCCAAGAATGGCGAGAGCCTTGATATATGAGGTCGAAGAGCCCCAACTTGGAGAATGTCTCTTAGTTCACACATGTGATAATCCAAAACTGTAAGATCAGGAGATGAGTGATCTGATGGATGGAGAATTTGGTTCAGATCACCACCTAGAATCCATGGTTTGTTTTCAAGAGAAAGCACCCGAGAGGTATTCAATATATCAACCCAAAGTTATGTACAACCCCGAGAGATAGGCAGTGTATGTGAACTTTATGTTAATGTTGAAGGAATTTCTAGGCGGTTCTAATCACATTAGCAACCCTAGGTATAAATTCCATAGCCTAGGATCTAGGGTTCAGGTATATTGAATCATTAGGATCTCGAATTACCTGGAGATTAGCAGCGGAAGATGATTAGGTATTCGAGATTATCAAGCGCCTCTACTGGTATCCACACGCACACAAACTGGAACGGACCGGGATGCTAGTGCCGTAGAGATCAGATCTCTTAGAGGTTTCTTTGTTTCACCGAGGTGGCTGTAAATTGAGTGCCGTCCGTGTAAAAGTCGACCATATATCATATATATATATACTTTTACCACGACCTAATTAACCGAGGATCAAACCGTAGTTAATTAAGTCATAAACCAAAATCTCTATTTTGGTTCGCGACCTGTGTCGATCGATGCACCTTCTGTGTCGATCGACACAACCTCAGAGAATCGTTATTGAATGTATATCAAATATACATTCACCAGATCATTACACTAATGATCAACCCCATATTAAATATCCAGTTTGCTTAGGTGTGTGTGACCCCGTAGGATCATATAATACTAGCAATGAGTTCTAAACTCATAGATCATAAGTGGCTTCTAGCAAAGCGTTATGATTACCCAGTATCATACGAATGTCTAATCTCGACAACACAACTATCTATAGAGTGATTACAAGTGTGATTTCAGGACATTCCCAACAATCTCCCACTTGTACTGGAATCATCTATTCCCATAATCCCTTCGTCTCTATATCTCGATCTGGCATAAGTCAAGATCCGTGTCATACTTATTTAGCCAAGATCATGTTCATCGAACTCCGATTTATACTGACAAGAAAAACGACTGACAATCACCTTGTTTGAGTGCGGCCACACATTTCTCAGTATCAAATCTTCGATGGGCCCTGAGATATTTATCTCATGTTATATAGGAGGGACAAATCCCATCTTGTTTCATCCTTGTTCCTTCACACACTTCATGATACGCCCAATCAATGCCTTTATAGTCACCAGTTACGGCTGACGTTTGACAGGGTTAAAGCGGACCAATTCACATGTAAGAAAACATGATGAACTCAGGTCTAAGGACTATACTCTATAGTCGTAATGAAAACTCTTATGACACTTATATAACTATCTTGTGGAGTTTTCATTAGCGGGTCATGTCCGATCATGTGTTCTCCAACACATATCTATGTGATTGACTTTAATACTCTTATTAATGACTCCATGAAACTTAGTCATCAGTCACCTCACATACTAGTATCATGCGGTTGTTAATGTCCCTTTTAACAACCTTGACTAGGGACCAACATAATTTATGTCATTTATTATTTATAGGGTTTCATGATCAAGTCACATACTTGATGACCTATAAAATGTCATAAATTACTTTGACATTATTATTTAATAACATAATTAAATAATACTGATGTCAGAGTTCATTAACATAATCAAATTATGTTTACATGAACATCATATCACAACTAAAATTAACAACAACAACTCCCACTAAAATTAAGATCACCACTACAACAAATATGTACATTGACGGCGCGAAAATTATGCTATCATATGTCATACATAGCGTTTTCACAAATGCTATGACATCCGCAGCTATAATAGATGGTACACATACGATAGCGTTTTTGACATGCTATCATACATTCGTTCTATTATAGCACTGCTTATTTATAGCACATGTTTAGTGCTATTTTATTTAATATTGTAGCATATATTTATCGCTATATATATATATATATATATATTATTTTTTATTTGAATTTTGTTCTGCAAAATATTTATAATTATATCTCATAAATAATCAACATAAATAACAATAATATTACATTAATCAAAAAGAATTCTTACATAGTTACTTATACTAAAATGCCGACAAATCTTAAACAAAGTAAAACTAACATTATACAAACAACACCCAAAGGCTAATGAACTCACCCAAAGATCCTATCTCTTCTTGATTTTCTTTACCTTCAACTTCTTTGTTGTTCTCATCAGCTCGCTTCTCCTCATCCTCATTAGATTGCTTCAATGTCTCGACCATGATGGTGCTTTACATAGAGACGATTTAAGAATCAGGCCCAAAACATTGTCTTTGTGTTTAATCTGCAACCATAAAACAAACAGTGATAAGTAACAAGAAATTGTATGATGTTCTAAGAATTGTAGCTACAAATAAATCGTCAAGGAGCTTTAATGGGTACATACAACAAATAAGGAAAGGATGCAAGCACCAGGAGTGATCAATGATGGTTTCTCTTGATCACCATAGACTACAACTGAAACTAAACCATTGCAAGTTTTGACAGGATGCTCCTGCAAAAGATGGCAAGTTACTGATTTGCCAAGCTGATAGGTTCAGACTTTAAAATCTAACAGATTCACAAAAAGAGAAGAGAAACTATCAAACCTTAACGCATCACTTAACACTGAGATAGAAAAAACTAAGAGAATTGATCGATGTCAAGGAAGACAAAGAGACTGTATAACTAAACATGAAAGTTTAGAGTAGCTCATGGGTATTTGAAAATAACCTGAGAAACATTGGAGGCAGCGGCTCCATGATTTCCTGAAATGCAAAAGAATTTCCTGAAATGCAAAGGAAACAAAAAATTTGAGATAATAAGATAGTAGCAGGGAAAGAGCTAGAGACAATAGTAGCATCCATTTGAGAGAAGAACGTGACCTGCACTTAGCAAAAGTGTGATTTCTGTAATAAAAAACAATGAAATCCATAACAGGTTTTTGTGTGGACAGAGTTTAATGTATGTATGTACCCGTCGGACAAGAGCGACACAAAGTTAACGTTTCCATGATAAGTTTCTATATTGTCACAAAAAGTGTTATGAATGGTTAAAAGCAGCATTGTGTGCTACTGCAAGTTACAGAGGGCAATGAGCAGAGAAACTCACCAGCTTCAGATGATGGGTATGGATGCACACGCTTATGAAGCCCGTTTTCTCCATTCACATGCCCTCTTCCAACTGGAAATTTTCCACTTACCTGCAGAAATCCAAAATATTTGACAAAATATAACAAAAATTACACAACCTTGATTTCATATTGTATAACATTAAGAATTATGTAAAGTGATTTTCGATGTTAAACTCGTACTCAATATCATCAATATCCTCTCCATCCTAATCTCCTTGCACTCTTGGGCTTCTTCAATAACCAAGAAAAGAAAAAAGAGATCATTCCGAGTTTAAAACTAAAAACCCAACACAAAAGTTAGCTTCTTTTGTTTGGTTCAGGCATTTCGTCGAACAGCTTAAGAGCGGAGATTAAATACCTCTGAGACGCTTGTAACGAGTCTTGCATTGAGGACAGTTCTGTGTTCCTTCTCTTCTCTCGTACTCGTAGCAAGGCCTGCACGCTGGAAAACCACACTCGTTGCAAGCTACGAACAGGTCTCCCTCAACTGTTAAACCAATCTGATCTCCGCATATTTCAAAAAATTGGCCATCCAGATTCTTCAGAGGCTTGAGCTGTTAAACGCCGTTTCCAAATTAGACCTATTCGATTGAAACCCAAGAGGCCAAGAACATAGATGTGAAAATTGAAAGATTTACCGCCGTTTCTTGGACCCTAGATTCGCGTCATCATCTGGGATTTTCGCAAAGCATGGAAAAGCCCTAGACTAATTCGAGCTAAAGCGGATGAAGATGGAAACTTTATATGAACCCTAGATTCGCGTCATCATCTGGGATTTTCGAAACAGGGAAGAGTACGGTGGAAAATTGAAGGAGAAATAGAGTACGAAAATAAAAGGAGGAAGAGAAAAAATCAGAGAAGATAGAGTCTCCTTCGAAGAAGAAGAAGAGAGAAAAAAGGTTAAGAGAGATGAAGAGGGAAAATGAAATCTCAAGAGGGAAAATGTTTCACGATCCTAATTTTTTATTAAGTGTTTGGCGGTCTAGTAATTTTAGCTTCCAGCTTAATGAAATTAGGGGACAACGTTTATTAAATGCTATGATAGGAAATCGAGTATCTGAAAATCATCAACGATAGCAGTGTAGTAAAATGAGCTATAATCATCTGCTATCAATGGGGACTTTTTTTGTAGTGCACATCTTAAGACATCCAATGCCTATAGTAGTTGTCTGAACCTCATGCGTTCTCGCTCAGCATGCGTCGAAGGACACTGCGTCTTGCTAAGAGTAATGCCAAGAGTCATTGGCATGAAGCCCTTCTTGGAATCATGCATATTGGACCTGTGCAAGACCTTATCAATATAAGTATCTTGACACAATCCAATTAGCTTGTCCAATCTATCTCTATAGATTCTTATTCCAAGAATGTACACGGCTTCTCCCATGCTTTTATCAGAAAACAACTTCCGAGTCAAGTCTTAACAGACTAAAACAATGGAACTTTATTTCCGAGAAGCAGTATGTTATCAACATACAATGCTAGAAATGCAACTGCGCTCCCACTAGTCATCTTGTAAACACACGGTTCCTTTTCGTTTCTGATGAAGTCAAACCTTTTGACTGCTTCATCAACACAAATATTCGAACTCCGAGATGCTTGCTTCAATCCATAAATGGATCGATGAAGCTTGCATACCTTCCTAGCAGCTTTAGGATCAATGAAAACTTCAGGTTGTGTCATGTACACATCCTCTTCCAGAATTCCATTAAGAAAAACTGTTTTTCACATCCATCTGCCCGATCTCATAATCATAATGAGCGGTTGTGGCTAGGAGAATCCGAATGGACTTAAGCATAGTGACTGGGAATAGGTTTCTTCATAGTCAACACCATGAATTTGCTTGAAACCTTTTGCCATCAACCTAGCTTTGTATATCTGAATATTACCATCCATGCCAACTTTTCTTCTTGAAAATCCATTTACTCTCAATAGCTTTTACACCGTCGGGTAAATCAACAAAAGTCCACACTTGGTTCTGTGACATGGATCCCATTTCGGATTCAGCGGCTTTCAGCCATTTTCGGAGTAAGAGCCCATCATTGCTTCTTCAAAATTCGCAGGATCGTCACTTTCAATGATCAACAGATCACGGCAATTGGTTTCGAGAAATCCAAATTTCTCAGGTTCGTGACGAATCCTTTTGGTTTTGCGAACTTCAGGCATCACAGGTGTAGGTTCTACAACTCTTTGTAGATCCAACTGTTACTCTTCCTCATCAGGTTGAGCAGTCTCCTGTGATTTTTGAATTTCTTCGAGTTGTATTTTACTCCCACTGTTCTTCCTGGAAAGAAAGTCTCTCTCAAGAAAAACACTGTTCCGAGCAACAAACACTTTGTTCTCGGACCCTTTGTAAAAGTAATATGCCTTGGTCTCTTCAAGATAACCAACGAAGTAGCACTTATCGGATTTGGGTGCGAGCTTATCGGAGATTAAATGTTTTACATAAGCCTCACAACCCCAAATCTTCATGAAAGACAAATTAGGAACATTTCCAGTCCACATCTCATGTGGTGTCTTTGTAACTGATTTTGATGGAACCCTATTTAGTGTAAACGCAGACGTTTCTAGAGCATATTCCCAGAAATATAATGGAAGATCTAAGTGACTCATCATTGATCGAACCATATCTAATAAAGTCCGATTCAGGAGGAGTGAGTTGTGAAACAATTCCACAATCTCTCGGATGATCACTGAATTCTTAGCTTAAGTATCCACCTTCACGATCTTATCGTAGAGCTTTAATACTTTTGCCAGGTTGATTATGTACTTCATTCTGGAACTCTTTGAACCTTTCAAAAGGATTCCGATTTATGTTTCATTTGAGGGAATGTTTGGATCAATCCTGATTCAATTCTCAGATTCAGATTATCCTAAACATGCTGATCTAGGTTCTTCTTGAATAGAAACAATATCAGATCTCACCTTATACCTGTTTATGCAGCGGAAAGAGAAGGTATATCAGAGATCAGAGAGCCACCGAGTGATAACTCCTCCAGAGGTTCACACACGCACACCAAGCAGGAAGGGGCTGAAGGAATGTTTAGATCAATCCTGATTCAATTCCAGATTCAGATCATCCTAAACATGCGGATCTAGGTTCTCTTGAATAGAAACAATGATGATCTCACCTTTTACCTGTTTTGTGCAGCGGAAAGGGAACAGGTCAGAGATCAGAGATACACCGAGAGATGAATCCTCCAGAGGTTCACACACGCACACCAATCAGGAAGAAGGCTGCTAGGCCACTAGGGGAACTCGGCGCAGAGGGAGAGAGAGTTTTCGGCTAGGGTTTTTGGTTCTGAACTCGAGTTTTATTTATAAAACTTGTCCGGTTCCGTTTGGGCCATTTGGCCCAAACACCAATTAACTCGACAGCATTCGCGCACTGTGTCGATCGACACACCTTGTGTATCGATCGACACACAGTGGCTAAACCGTTTTATTCTCTCTAAGTACAGTAAATGCCTAGCACTTTTACCGTACTTCTGCTAAACCGTTCCTTTACATTTTCCTGTTAGCTTAGGCGTGTGACCCATATGGGATCATATAATAAAGGCAATAAGTCCAAGACTTATAGATCATGAGCGGACTCTAGCAAGCCATCATGACCCCCAGTATTATATGACTTATGTCTGATCATTGACATACTCTTACTTTCTAGAGACAGTACCGAGATTACTGGACACAATTCCAACAATCTCCCACTTGTACTGGAATCTCTGTATTCATAATCCTTTTGTCTCAATATCTCGATTAGTCATAAGGCAAGATTAGTGTCATCCTTATAAAGCCTAATCTTGTTCATCGGACTCTGATTTGATACTGACAATCCAAACGACTCGGGACAGTCCGTTTGAGCATGGCCATGCATTTTCCAGTATTCAAATCTCCGATTGGCCTAGAGATATTCACTCCATTTATATTGGAGGGACAAATCCCGTCTTGTTCCATCACTGTAAACTACTCATTTCATAATGTACCCAAACAAGGTCCTTATAACTATCGCAGAACGACAGCGTTAGACAATGATCAAAGTGCATCAGTCCATGTGCAGTCACATGCATGCGAACTCAGGTCTAAGGACTATACTCTATAGTCGTAGTAAGAATCTCTTATGACACAGATATAAATATCCTGAAGAGTTCTTATAAGCGGGTCTTGTCCGGTCGTATGTTCCCCAACATACACCTATGTACTGACTTTGATGCCGCGCATCTATGACACACTGAGACTTTGTCATAAGTCACGTACCAATCCAGTCTCACACGGTTGTTGGTGTTCCAATTTCAACAACCTTCGACTAGGGACATAATGATATAAGTCATTTATCAAATATAGGGTCTCATGATCAAGCTAAATGACTTTGATAACTCAAGATCAAGTCATTTACTTCGATGACCTATAAAATGGTTTATATCACTTTGGAACGATTATTTCATCACAGTTAAAATAATCTTGAAATAATAATTTCATTAAACATCTTAAATGTTGTTTCAAGAACATATCCAATAACTAAATAAAGCCCTTTAATAACTCCCACTGAAATTAAGACTACATCTTAATTTCACTTATCCTACAGCAACAGTCCGCGACTCGTGCTTAGGCCTAAGGAGTGGCTTCGTTAATAGATTAGCAACGTTCTCATTCGTTGAAACTTGCTGATCTACTTAACATCTCTGTCATTTATCTTACGGAATAGGTTATACCTATCCTCAAGGTGTTTGGACCTCTGATGTGCAGCTAGTCTCATCTATGCTGGGAATCACATCAAGTTCAGTGACGAACTCTTCTTTCCAAACAACCTCTTTCGCCACTTCCCAAGCTGCGAAATGTTCAGCTTAAGTCATTGAGTCAGCAACAGTGCCTTGCACCGCCAGATAGACACAAGATATAACCGGACTGTGATCGGAAATCATCTTTGTCTATTGGAAACTTGCCTTTCAGACTCTACCGACTCGTAGCGCCTCACTTTCTCCGTAACTCTAGAATTTATCCTTAGTATTCCTCAAATACTTTAGGATATTCTTTACGGCAATCCAGTGATTCTTTGCTGGATTTGACTGGTCTTTACTTGTCTTGCTTAACATTAAAGCAACATCAAACAAGTACGTTTCATGGCATACATGATAGATCCAATTGCCGACGCATATGGAATCTTATCCATGCATTTAAGCTCAGCAGTTATCGTAGGACACTGTGTCTTGCTTAACGTAATGCCATGTGACATTGGTATAAAACCCTTCTTGGAATGCTGAAAACGTGTAGGACTTTGTCGGGATAAGAATCCTGACTTTGTCCTACCAGCTCTTTCGGATCTCTATCTTTAGATCCAAAATCCAAAAACATACGTGGCTTTACCCATGTCAATCATTAGAACCAACTCCCAAGCCAGTCCTTTACTCACTGCAGCATTGGGACGTCATTTTCGAGAATCAGTATGTCATCGACATACAATATGAGAAATGCTATATCGCTCCCACTAATCTATTAGTAAACACACAGTTCCGCTTCGTTCCTGTTCAAGTCAAAACCTTGACTACTTCAACAGAACGAAGATTCCAACTCCGATATGTTTGCTTCCATCCATGAATGGATCGATGAAGCTAACTTACATAAAACGTAATTTTCCAGAGTCCGGGCTCACTTTCGCTTCTTTGAATTTCACAGATTCGTCGCTTTCAATGATCATCAGATCATGCGAACTTTCAATGATTATCAGGTTCAACTAATTCTGGAGAAATCACTCTCGGATTAGTAACTGATTCATTCATATCTGCGAACTTCAGGCTCCACAGGTGTAGATTCTACAGAAATCTGTAAATCCTTCCGCTGCTCTCCCTCAATAGGTAAAGCAGCCTCCTGTATTTCTCGAATTTCTTCGAGTTATACTTTTACTCCCACTGTTCTTCTTGGAAAATAACTTCCTTCTTAGAAAACAGAATGGACGTAAAAGTAACAAGCCTTGGTTTCCTTCGGACAAGGCTCCACAGGTGTAGATTCTACAGAAATCTGTAAATCCTTCCGCTGCTCTCCCTCAACAGGTTGAGCAGCCTCCTGTATGTCTCGAATTTCTTCGAGTTATACTTTTACTCCCACTGTTCTTCTTGGAAAATAACTTCCTTTCTTAGAAAACAGATTGGACGTAAAAGTAACAAGCCTTAGTTTCTCTAGGACAACCAGCGAAGTAGCACAACTACAAATACTCAGTAAAGACAAATTTGGATCGATTCCAATCCACATTTACGTGGTGTCTTTCAACTGATATTGGTGGAACTATTTTAGCGTAAACTTAGATATTTCTAGAGCGTTATTCTTAAAATATCATGGAAGATTCGTGTGATTCATCTTTAATCATTTCTAATAAGATCTGATTCTTTCTCACAGAAAACACCTTCAGGTTTTCAGGAGAAATGAGCTGTGAAACGATTTCACATTCATTCAGATGATCACATAATCAATGACTTAAGTATTCTCACTCGTGGTTTTAATCCAGAGTCTTAATACTTTTGTCATTCAGATCCTATACTTCATTCTGGAACTCTTTCGACCATGTCAAAGAATTCCGACTTGTGTCTCATCAAATGAACACAGTCACACTCACTGAAGTAATCAGTAGAGACAATGAAGTACAGGAGATTTTTCTCTGGCATTACTGCTCATTGGGCCACATACATGAGTATGTTCCAGGTCCAATAAGCCTTTGGGCTTTTCTCTAGCTCGGCTAAGATAGGCCCTTTACCTTTTGGTCTAGTAAACAGAATTCAAGTCTCATAAGATATTTTATCAAATGAGCCCAACAGTCCATGACTATGGAATTTCTGAATCCGACTTACTCTATGTGACCAAGACTTTATGCCAAGAAAAATCAGGTTTAATTCATCAGATTTAAACCAATTCGGTATTTATGTTACATTTAGGCACTCTTTGGTTTAAGATATAAAACCCATTCCATGAATAGGGTGCTACAATTAATATTTCATTAAGATCAAAAGAACAAAACTTGTCTTTTATCAAAATGAAAAACATTCAAATTCTTACAAGAAAATGAAAGACAACTCTGCTTAAAGCAGGTACATTGTAGCAATTACTTAATACAAAACCAAGCCTCAAAGGGATCTATAAGTGAAAACCCTACGGCTGAGGCAGCATCCCAAGCTCCTTCCAGACATGTAGTTTCACTTGCCCTTCCTTCAACGTTCTACTGTTGCTTAGGCTCTGCATATTATCACAAATATCAGTGCCACAACCAGTATCCAATACCTTTAAGGTAGAACTTTAAGTAATAACATGAATACCTGAGGAAGTAGTCGCATACATCGACTTTAACTCCTCATCATCTTCCATGAATTTAATGCAATCTCTCTTCCAATGCCCTGTCTCCTTACAGTAGCAGCACTTACCAACGTAAGAGGTATCTGACTCGGGCTCAGAAGACACACGCTTGCCATGATTCAAAATCTGGACAACTTTGTCTTCACCCTTGTCAGCATTAGGTTTAGTAAACCTACCCTTCTCGTTCATGAGATTGTACAGGGTACTCTTCACGTTTGGCTCAACTGTCTTGAGCATATCATGCAGTTCAGTCAGCGTCTTCGTTAAGCCTTTCTTGATATAGTTCCTTTTGAACTTATCATAGCTTGACGGCAGTGACTGCAGAATGATCTCAGTTGCCAATTCTTGGCTAACTGGATAATCCAGTTTCCTCAGGTTATCAATGTAACCCATCATTTTACTGACATGAGGACTCACTGGATTATCATTTGGTAGCTTGCAGCTAGTGAGAGACTTAACCAACCGGTATCTCTCCACTCTTATCTGCTCCTGAAATTTCAATTTCAGGCTGCTGATCATCTCTATTGGCGACTCCATGTTCTCATATTGCTTCTGCAAGTCTGAATCCATGGTAGCCAATATCAGACCACGCACATCTACCGCATCATTATAATGCTTATTCCAAGCATCATATACTGCATGAGAAGCATTGGACCCGATCCTCACGGGGAGAGCTCTCTCAAGGACATAGTCCTTTCTCTCCTGTCTGAGGACTAGCCTCAGGTTCCGCGACCAAGTCAAGAAATTTGATCCGTTCAGCTTGTCCATCTTAAGGACAGACCAGATCGAGAAAGTGTTTTGATTGTTTGTGCTAGTCATAACTGAAAATTAAGATAAAAGGATTTTAGTTAATATGTTCAATATGATTAATCTCGTATTAAATTTAATATGATTAATCACGCATTATATTCAATAACATAAGTTACCCTCAATAGAATATAATGATTCCAAGATCCACATATAACTAAGATTAAAGTGGGCCACTGGCCGTCACCCAATCTTAGCTTATATCGGTAAGCCCTGTATCGGCCAATTATATCCGTGATATAACTCTTGGTTGTGAATCTGGGCTCGAGGCCCAATCCACTCTGATGTCTCAAGGCCCGGGACTCCCGATGGCCCAGTCAAGAAAACCAGACTATACAGTCATGTAATCATTAATGTCTGGGACTCCCAATGACATTTATGAATCACAAACCGTCTTACCCACGCAAAAGCAGACACCCTCACACTGTAAGGCCATGAATACAATTGAATGGGCTTCGACAGCTGACATAGCCTGGACAAGACATCCAACGCTTGATATTATTTGAGGTTCGTAGGTTTATTTTAAAATCTTATTCCCAAAATAGAAGATTACTATTTCGGGAAACTTTCATTTTAGGAAACCTACTAATTTTGGAAACTTTCTAAAACCGGAACTTTCTAACTTTAGAAAATTTCTTAAAATCCGAATCATGCAAATCTAGAAAATTCTAATTTAAGAAACTTTCTAATTTCAAAACATCGGAAATTTTAATTTAAAATCGATTTATATCCTTTATAAAATAAATTTTAAATTAATCTGAAGAAAGACTCAAATAATTGGCCCAATTGTTTTAACTTCTTGGCCCGAGGCCCAAGAATTGGTCCATGTCCAAGACATGACCCAATTGTCCAATTAAATGACATAACCGGTCTGGTTCATTAAAATTGGTCTAACCAAATTTTAATTACTACGATGACCACAATTGTCAACCGGTTATTTACTAAACCGGATTTTCTCAATTTATTTGGTCCAACCAAATCAAATTAGAAAATCCTGGTTTAGGCACTAAATCCAATAATTCTTTCGACATTGGATTTCTTATCCCGGTTTAACCAGACTTAATAAAATTATTAAATCTGTTTATTAAACCAGGATGAATTAATTTTAATAAAATTATTAAACCGAGCCTTAAACCAACCATGTCGATCGATGAACCAACCGTGTCGATCGATCCATCAACCGCATCGGTCGATGCTCTTTGCATCGATCCTGCATCGATCGTGCATCGATCCTGTATCGATCGATGCTCTCACGCATGCACGGAACCGAGCCAAAACCCTAACCGTGTCGATCGATGCACCAACCGCATCGGTCGATGCACCAACATCGAACCTGCATCGATCCTGCATCGATCGATGCTTTCACGCGTTAACAGGGTTAGCCGATAGACTGTATCGACCGATCCATGCGATCGTATCGATCGATCCATGCGATCGTATCGATACTGACTTTTGAAAATCGCATTCCAAGTCAATATAGCTTGGATTTGCGATTTCATATGTGTTTAGGTTTCAATTCCTTGTTGCTTAAGTGATTTCTCTTATCAGTAGTTGATTCAAAACACCTTTTAAACAAGAAAACAATCCTAAACATGAATCTAAACAAGAAAAAACCAGAACCAATAGCTCTGATACCACTGAAGGAATGTTTAGATCAATCCTGATTCAATTCCAGATTCAGATCATCCTAAACATGCGGATCTAGGTTCTCTTGAATAGAAACAATGATGATCTTACCTTTTACCTGTTTTGTGCAGCGGAAAGGGAACAGGTCAGAGATCAGAGATACACCGAGAGATGAATCCTCCAGAGGTTCACACACGCACACCAATCAGGAAGAAGGCTGCTAGGCCACTAGGGGAACTCGGCGCAGAGGGAGAGAGAGTTTTCGGCTAGGGTTTTTGGTTCTGAACTCGAGTTTTATTTATAAAACTTGTCCGGTTCCGTTTGGGCCATTTGGCCCAAACACCAATTAACTCGACAGCATTCGCGCACTGTGTCGATCGACACACCTTGTGTATCGATCGACACACAGTGGCTAAACCGTTTTATTCTCTCTAAGTACAGTAAATGCCTAGCACTTTTACCGTACTTCTGCTAAACCGTTCCTTTACATTTTCCTGTTAGCTTAGGCGTGTGACCCATATGGGATCATATAATAAAGGCAATAAGT
This sequence comes from Orychophragmus violaceus, assembly GCA_030180135.1. Lineage (NCBI taxonomy): Eukaryota > Viridiplantae > Streptophyta > Magnoliopsida > Brassicales > Brassicaceae > Orychophragmus > Orychophragmus violaceus. The sequence goes on along the minus strand of CM058231.1, from coordinate 31,946,843 downwards.
CCAAGACTTATAGATCATGAGCGGACTCTAGCAAGCCATCATGACCCCCAGTATTATATGACTTATGTCTGATCATTGACATACTCTTACTTTCTAGAGACAGTACCGAGATTACTGGACACAATTCCAACAGGGGCTGCTAGACCAGGAGGAAATCGGCGCAGAGAGAGAGAGGAGGCTCGCGGCTAGGGCTTCTTTTCGACCTGAACTCGTCTTAAGTTTATATAAAACTTGTTCAGTTCGTTTTGGGCCATTTGGCCCAAATGCCAATTTACTCCGAGGCGTTCGCGCACTGTGTCGATCGACACGCCTTGTGCATCGATCGACACACAGTGCCTAAACCGTTTTATTCTCTCTAAGTACAGTAAATGCCTAGCACTTTTACCGTATTTCTGCTAAACCATTCCTACACGTTTTCCTGTTAGCTTAGGCGTGTGACCCATATGGGATCATATAATAAAGGCAATAAGTCCAAGACTTATAGATCATGAGCGGACTCTAGCAAGCCATCATGACCCCCAGTATTATATGACTTATGTCTGATCATTGACATACTCTTACTTTCTAGAGACAGTACAGAGATTACTGGACATAATTCCAACAATCTCCCACTTGTACTGGAATCTCTGTATTCATAATCCCTTTCGTCTCAATATCTCGATTAGTCATAAGGCAAGATTAGTGTCATCCTTATAAAGCCTAATCTTGTTCATCGGACTCTGATTTGATACTGACAATCCAAACGACTCGGGACAGTCCGTTTGAGCATGGCCATGCATTTTCCAGTATTCAAATCTCCGATTGGCCTAGAGATATTCACTCCATTTATATTGGAGGGACAAATCCCGTCTTGTTCCATCACTGTAAACTACTCATTTCATAATACACCCAAACAAGGTCCTTATAACTATCGCAGAACGATAGCGTTAGACAATGATCAAAGTGCATCAGTCCATGTGCAGTCACATGCATGCGAACTCAGGTCTAAGGACTATACTCTATAGTCGTAGTGAGAATCTCTTATGACACAGATATAAATATCCTGAAGAGTTCTCATAAGCGGGTCTTGTCCGGTCGTATGTTCCCAAACATACACCTATGTACTGACTTTGATGCCGCGCATCTATGACACACTGAGACTTTGTCATAAGTCACGTACCAATCCAGTCTCACACGGTTGTTGGTGTTCCAATTTCAACAACCTTCGACTAGGGACAGGATGATATAAGCCATCTATCAAATATAGGGTCTCATGATCAAGCTAAATGACTTCGATGACTCAAGATCAAGTCATTTACTTCGATGACCTATAAAATGGTTCGTATCATTTTGGAACGATTATTTCATCACAGTTAAAATAATCTTGAAATAATAATTTCATTATTAAACATCTCAAATGTTTTACAAGAACATATCAATAACTAAATAAAGGCCTTTACTAACTCCCACTGAAATTAAGACTACATCTTAACTTCACTTATCCTACAGCTACAGTCCGTGACTCGTGCTTAGGGCTAAGGAGTGGCTTCGTTAATAGATTAGCAACGTTCTCATTTGTTGAAACTTGCTGATCTACTTAACATCTCTGTCATTTATCTCAAGGTGTTTGGACCTCTGATGTGCAGCTAGTCTCATCTATGCTGGGAATCACATCAAGTTCAGTGACGAACTCTTCTTTCCAAACAACCTCTTTCGCCGCTTTCCAAGCTGCGAAATGTTCAGTTTAAGTCATGGAGTCAGCAACAGTGCCTTTCACCGCCAGACAGACACAAGATATAACCGGACTGTGACCGGAAATCATCTTTGTCTGTTGGAAACTTGCCTTTCAGACTCTGCTGACTTGTAGCACATCACTTTCTCCGTAAATCAAGAACTTATCCTTAGTATTCCTCAAATACTTTAGGACATACTTTAGGAAACTTGATTCTTTGCTGGATTTGACTGGTCTTTACTTGTCTTGCTTAACATTAAAGCAACATCAAACAAGTACGTTTCATGGCATACATGATAGATCCAATTACCGAAGCATATGGAATCCTATCCATGCATTTAAGCTCAGCAGTTATCGTAGGATACTCTATCTTGCTTAACTTAATGCCATGTGACATTGGCATAAAACCCTTCTTGGATTGCTCAAAACGTGTAGGACTTTGTCAATTTAAGAATCCTGACGTTGTCCTACCAGCTCTTTTGGATCTCTATCTTTAGATCCAAAATCCAAGAACTACGTGGCTTTACCCATGTCAATCATTAAACCAACTCCCAAGCTAGTCCTTTACCGACTACAGCATTGGGACGTTATATCCGAGAATCAGTATGTCATCGACATACACTTTGAGAAATGCAATATTGCTCCCACTTATCTATTAGTAAACGCACAGTTCCATTTCGTTCCTGCTTAAGTCAAAACCTTGACTACTTCAACAGAACGAAGATTCCAACTCCGATATGTTCGCTTCCATCCATGAATGGATCGATGAAGCTAACTTACACAAATGTAATTTTTTTTTTCGGAGTCCGGGCTCACTTTCGCTTCTTTGAGTTTCGCAGATTCGTCGCTTTGAATGATCATCAGATCATGCGAACATTCAATGATCATCAGGCTCAACTAATGACGAGAATTCACTCTCGGATTAGTGACTGATTCTTTCATATCTGCGAACTTTAGGCTCCACAGGTGTAGATTCTACAGAAATCTGTAAATCCTTCCGCTGCTCTCCCTCAATAGGTTAAGCAGCCTCCTGTATTTCTCGAATTTCTTCGAGTTATACTTTTACTCCCACTGTTCTTCTTGGAAAATAACTTCCTTCTTAGAAAACAGAATGGACGTAAGAGTACCGAGCCTTGGTTTCCATAAGAAAACTTCGAGTTATACTTTTACTCCCACTGTTCTTCTTGAAAATAACTTCCTTTCTTAGAAAACAGAATGGACGTAAAAGTAATAAGCCTTGGTTTCCCTGGGACAACCAGCGAAGTAGCTCAACTACTAATACTCAGTAAAGACGAATTTGGATCGATTCCAATCCACATTTACGTGGTGTCTTTCAACTGATATTGGTGGAACTATTTCAGCGTAAACTTAGATATTTCTAGAGCGTTATTCTTAAAATATCATGGAAGATTCGTGTGATTCATCTTTAATAATTTCCGTTAAGATCTGATTCTTTCTCACAGAAACACCTACAGGTTTTCAGGAGAAATGAGCTGTGAAACGACTTCACACTCAATCAGATGATCACACCATCGATGACTTAAGTATTCTCACTTGGATCTAATCCAAAGTCTCAATACTTCTGTCACTCACATTCTATACCTCATTCTAGAACTCTTTCGACCATGTCAAAGAATTCCTTCTTGTGTCTCATCAAATGAACACAGTCTTACTCACTGAATTAATCAGTCGAGACAATGAAGTACAGAAAATTTTCTTTGGCATTACTGCTCATCGGACCACATACATGAGTATGTTCAATCTCCAATAAGCCTTTGGGCCTTTCTCTAGCTCGGCTAAGATGGGCCCTTTGTCTTTTGGTCTAGTAAGCAGAATTCAAGTCTCATAAGACATTCATTCAAATGAGCCCAACAGTTCATAACTATGGGATTTCTGAATCCGACTTACTCTCTGTGACCAAGACATTTATGCCAAGAAAATCAGGTTTAATTCATTAGATTTAAACCAATTTGGTATTTATGTTACATTTAGGCATTCTTTGGTTTAAGATATAAAAACTCATTCCTTGAATAGGGTGCTACAATTAATATTTCATTAAGATCAAAAGAACAAAACTTGTCTTTTATCAAAATGAAAACGTTCAAATTCTTACAAGAAAATGAAAAACAACTCTGCTTAAAGCAGGTACATTGTAGCAATTACTTAATACAAAACCAAGCCTCAAAGGCATCTACAAGTGAAAAACCCTATGACTGAGGCAGCATCCACAGCTCCTTCCAGACATGCAGTTCCACTTGCCCTTCCTTCAACGTTCTACTGTTGCTTAGGCTCTGCATATTACTACAAATATCAGTGCCACAACCAGTATCCAATACCTGCAAGGTAGAACTTGAAGTAATAACATGAATACCTGAGGAAGTAGTCTCATACATTAACTTCAATTCCTCATCGTCTTCCATGAATTTTATGCAATCTTTCTTCCAATGCCCTCTCTCTTTACAGTAGCAGCACTTACCAACGTAAGAGGTATCTGACTTGGGCTCGGAAGACACACGCTTGCCATGATTCAAAATCTGGACAACTTTGTCTTCACCCTTGTCAATACTAGGTTTAATAAACCTACCCTTCACGTTTGGCTCAACCGTTTTGAGCATATCATGCAGTTCAGTCAACGTCTTCGTTAAGCCTTTCTTGATATAGTTCCTTACGAACTTATCATAGCTTGACGGCAGTGACTGCAGAATGATCTCAGTTGCCAATTCTTGGCCAACTGGATAATCCAGTTTCCTCAGGTTATCAATGTAACCCATCATTTTACTGACATGAGGACTCACTGGATGATCATTTGGTAGCTTGCAGCTAGTGAGAGACTTAACCAACTGGTATCTCTCCACTCTTACCTGCTCCTGAAATTTCAATTTCAGGCTGCTGATCATCTCTATTGGCGACTCCATGTTCTCATATTGCTTCCGCAAATCTGAGTCCATGGTAGCCAATATCAGACCACGCACATCTACCGCATTATTATAATGCTTATTCCAAGCATCATATACTGCATGGGAGGCATTGGACCTGATCATTACGGGGAGAGCTCTCTCAAGAACATAGTCCTTTCTCTCCTGCCTGAGGTCTAGCCTCAGGTTCCGCGACCAAGTCAAGAAATTTGATCCGTTCAGCTTGTCCATCCCAAGGATAGACCGGATCGAGAAAGTGTTTTGATTGTTTGTGCTAGTCATAACTGAAATATAAGATAAAAGGATTTTAGTTAATATGTTCAATATGATTAATCTCGTATTAAATTTAATATGATTAATCACGCATTATATTCAATAACATAAGTTACCCTCAATAGAATATAATGATTCCAAGATCCACATATAACTAAGATTAAAGTGGGCCACTGGCCGTCACCCAACCTTAGCTTATATCGGTAAGCCCTATTTCGGCTAATTATATCCGTGATATAACTCTTGGTTGTGAATCTGGGCCCGAGGCCCAATCCACTCTGATGTCTCAAGGCCCGGGACTCCCGATGGCCTAGTCAAGAAAACCAGACTATACAGTCATGTAATCATTAATGTCTGGGACTCCCAATGACATTTATGAATCACAAACTGTCTTACCCACGCAAAAGCAGACACCCTCACACTGTAAGGCCATGAATACAATTGAATGGGCTTCGACAGCTGACATAGAATGGACAAGACATCCAACGCTTGATATTATATGAGGTTCGTAGGTTTATTAAAATTTCATTCCCAAAATAGAAGATTATTATTTCGGGAAACTTTCTATTTTTGGAAACCTACTATTTTTGGAAACTTTCTAAAATTGGAAACTTTCTAAAACCGGAAACTTTCTAACTTTAGAAATTTCTTAAAATCCAAAACATGCAAATTCAGAAACTTCTATTTTAAGAAACTTTCTAATTTCAAATTTCGGAAACTTTAATTTAAAATCAATTTATATAATTTTATAAAATAAATTTTAAATTAAATCTGAAGAAAGACTCAAATAATTGGCCCAACTGTTTTAACTTCTTGGCCCGAGGCCCAAGAATTGGTCCATGTCCAAGACATAACCCAATTGTCCAATTAAATGACATAACCGGTCTGGTTCATTAAAATTGGTCTTAACCAAAATTAATTACTACGATGACCACAATTGTCAACCGGTTATTTACTAAACCGGATTTTCTCAATTTATTTGGTCCAACCAAATCAAATTAGAAAATCCTGGTTTAGGCACAAAATCCAATAATTCTTTCGACATTGGATTTCTTATCCCGGTTTAACCAGACTTAATAAAATTATTAATTCTGTTTATTAAACCGTGACGATTATAATTTTAATAAATTTATTAAACCGAGCCCTAAACCAACCATGTCGGTCGATGAACCAATCCGCATCGATCGATCCATCAATCGCATCGATCGATCTATCAACCGCATCGGTCGATGCTCTTAGCATCGAATCCTGCATCGATCGTGCATCGATCCTGTGTCGATCGATGCTCTCACGCATGCACGGACGGTTATTGGGTTTGGCCGAGAGATTCTCCGATTGTGTCTACCGATCCATGCGATCGTATCGATCGATCCATGCGATCGCAGCCGATTCGGTCGATACCTTATCGGTCGATGAACCAATCGCATCGATCGATCCATCAACCGCATCGGTCGATGCCCTCAGCATCGAACCTGTATCGATCGTCTGATCACAGTCAATCTCTCGCGTTCGTATCGACCGATCCATGCATTGCATCGATCGATGCAATGCGATCGCAGCCGATACTTCTTTATGAAAATCGCATTCCAAATCAATATAGCTTGGATTTGCGATTTCATATGTGTTTAGGTTTCAATTCCTTGTTGCTTAAGTGATTTCTCTTATCAGTAGTTGATTCAAAACACTTTTAAACAAGAAAACAATCCTAAACATGAATCTAAACAAGAAAAACCAGAACCTGGCTCTGATACCACTGAGGGAATGTTTGGATCAATCCTGATTCAATTCTCAGATTCAGATTATCCTAAACATGCTGATCTAGGTTCTTCTTGAATAGAAACAATATCAGATCTCACCTTATACCTGTTTATGCAGCGGAAAGAGAAGGTATATCAGAGATCAGAGAGCCACCGAGTGATAACTCCTCCAGAGGTTCACACACGCACACCAAGCAGGAAGGGGCTGCTAGACCAGGAGGAAATCGGCGCAGAGAGAGAGAGGAGGCTCGCGGCTAGGGCTTCTTTTCGACCTGAACTCGTCTTAAGTTTATATAAAACTTGTTCAGTTCGTTTTGGGCCATTTGGCCCAAATGCCAATTTACTCCGAGGCGTTCGCGCACTGTGTCGATCGACACGCCTTGTGCATCGATCGACACACAGTGCCTAAACCGTTTTATTCTCTCTAAGTACAGTAAATGCCTAGCACTTTTACCGTATTTCTGCTAAACCATTCCTACACGTTTTCCTGTTAGCTTAGGCGTGTGACCCATATGGGATCATATAATAAAGGCAATAAGTCCAAGACTTATAGATCATGAACGGACTCTAGCAAGCCATCATGACCCCTAGTATTATATGACTTATGTCTGATCATTGACATACTCTTACTTTCTAGAGACAGTACAGAGATTACTGGACATAATTCCAACATCATTAAATAGACATAACTATACCTACTGAAAATATCAGTAAAGTTAATGAAGTACTGAAAGTTTCCTCTAGCACTTGGGCTCATCGGGCCATACACATCCGTATGTATAAAGCCCAATATGTCACTGACCCTTTCATCTTGTTCGTTCGCGACCTGTGTCGATCGATGCACCTTTTGTGTCGATCGACACTACCTTTTGTTGAAAGGGGCCTTCGTCATTTTACCCAATAAACAAGATTCGCATTTCTCACATGATTCATAATCAAATGAGCCCAAAAGCCCATCACTATGGAGCTTCTAAACCTGTTTATCATTTATGTGGCCCAAACGACAATGTCAAGGAAAGATTTGATTGGTGTCATTTGACTTGAATCTTTTAATACTAATGTTATAGGCTGGTACACTTTGGTTTAGAACATAAAGTCCATTCTATAATGGACCGCTACCATAAGATATATCATTGTAATCAAATGAACAACATTTATTCATAATTGAAAACTGATATCCTTCTAAATCCAAACAAGGAACAGAAATAATATTTCTGCTTATAGCAGGTACATAGTAGCAATTATTATGTTCTAAAACCATGCCAGAAGGTAAAAACAAATGAATTCCTACGGCTAATGTAACAACTCTTGCTCCATTTCCACCGCACGGGTCCACTTTTCCTTTCTCCAAAGTCCTACTATTACTTAGGCCCTACATATTTTCACAAAATATAAGCACCACAGCCGGTATCCAATACCTAAGTAATATGACCAGAAGTAGTAACATTTACTTCTATAACATAAATACCTGAAGGAGAAGTCGCGTACGTCTTCTTCAGCTTCTCATAATCTTCCAGGAATTTATTGCAGTTTCTTTTCAAATGCTCATAACCATTACAATAATGGCACTTATCATCTTTAGAAGGACCGGTTTTAACCTTAGGAACATGGTTAGACTCGCTTGGATTCACAATCGAGCTCGTCTTGCCATCACCTTTGTTCTTACCAAGTTTCTTAAACTTTTTACCTTTTTGTACCATAAGGACATTTGGGGTGTCCTTCTTGATGTTAGGTTCAGCAGTTTTGAGCATCCCATGCAACTCAGTCAAAGTCTTTGTCAAGTTGTTCATGTTGTAGTTCATAACAAAATGATCATAGCTTGACGGCAGTGACTGCAGAATGATGTCAGTAGCCAACTCTTGGCTAATGGGACAATCCAGTTTCCCCATGTTATCAATATAACCCATCATCTTAATGACACGAGGACTAACTGGTCCGTCCTTTGGTAGCTTGCACTCAATTAAAGACTTAACCGTCTGGTATCTCTGAGTTCGTGCCTGCTTCTGAAACATACTTTTCAGGCCAGTGATCATCTTGTTGGGAATGTCCTGAAATCTACCGTACTATCTCTAGAAAGTATGATAAGTGTCGAGATCAGACATAAGTCATAAGTACTGGGTGATCATGATGGCTTGCTAGAGTCCGCTCTTGATCTATAAGTTTAAGACTTATTACCAGTATTGTATGATCCCTAAGGGTCACACACCATAGCTAACGGGAAAGTTAAAATGGAATTAATACGGTAAGATGCAAGGCATTTACTGTATTTGTACAGAGAGACTTGGGCCATTAGTTAATTACTTGGGCCCATATCGAGATACAGGACTTGTGTCGATCGACACAGGTATATGTGTCGGTCGACACAACAGCGAAACCGAAACATCAGTTTAGGTTTATGACGAGTCGAGATATATAAGTCTTAGGTCTTATTATTTCGACAGGGGTCTGCGAATCTGAAAAACTGGCCGTCCTGTTTCTCTCTGTTTCCTCCAACTTTGGTCTAGCAGCCGTCCCGTGCTTGTAAGAGTGTGGATACACGAGGAGGAGCCGATTCTAATCAGCTCTAATCTGATCTCGACATTACAATCATTCCGCTGCAAAAGGTAATGTCCAGGTTTGTTTTATGATTCAGTTACAAGAACCTAGATCTGTTTAAGATTATGTGTTAGGTTGCAATCTGTTAATTGAACCTTGAAAACACATATAATCATACAGTGGTATCAGAGCGAGGTTTCAGGTTTCTTGTAAATTTGGATCATTCTTAGGTTGTTTTACTGATTAGAATCGAATTTGGATGTTGAAATTTGATTAAGAATCTAAAAAAACCTAATTGAAATCGCATTAATCCGATTGAAACCCATCGGTGTGCGATGTGATCGCCGAGCATCGATCGATGCAAGGGCGTATCGATCGATGCGTTGGTATGCGATTGTGATCGCCGAGCATCGATCGATGCATTGGTGTGCGATCTGGTCGCCCGTGTCGATCGACGAGGGAGCGAGGTATCGGTCGATATAGATCGATCCGATTGACATCTCGCGGTCCTGATGACCCGATTGACCCGAGCTGATATTCGCTGGTATCGATCGACATGAAAGACTCATATCGATCGATACGAAGGCGATGCAGATGATCCGCGAGTAGCCAATCGGTTCAGCCGAGCTTCGTGGTTCACCTTTCCCTAAACCGAGACAATGAACCGATCAATCCGATTGTGGTTCATTGTCTACTTTAGCAAGAACCGCAAGTTAGGTCAAAATTGGCTAAAACACAAGGTGTTTCTTCCCGGTTTTGGACTTAACTGAACCGATCCAATTTAATTGGTGGTTCAAGCGGTTAACCCGAATCGCGGTTTACTGGAAATTATTTAATACTTGGTATTATTTAATTTCTGGTTAAACCGGATTGAAATTCATAAAATTGAATTTAACCTAAACCGAAGGCTGGTCTAAGTTTGATTTGGTTGGACCAAATAATTTAGAGCTGGTCTGGTTTAGTAAATAACCGATGGTTTTGATAGTTAATTTGGTCTTGGACCAGAATTAATAAACCGGATCGGTTATGTCAAATTGTTGGGCCAGCTGGAATTCTATGGTCTTGGGCCAAGAATTGGGCCTATAATTTGTGACCCAACCCAAAATATTTAATGAAATATTTAAATTAGAAATTTCTATTTTTAGTAAGTTACTAAATTTAGAAAGTTTCTAAATTAAGAAAGTTTCCCAAAATAGTAATCTTCTAATTTTGGAAATAAAACTTGAAAATCCTCAAAACAATATCAAGCTTGGATGTCTTGCCCAATCTTGTCAGCTACTTAACGCTTACTTGATTACAGATATGGCTTACAGTGTGAGGTGTCTGTTTTCGCGTAAGTAAAGTAGTATATAGTCACTAATTTCATTGGGAGTCCCAGATTTTAGTGATTATTTGGCTGTAAGAGATTGGTTTCCTTGACTGGGCCATCGGGAGTCCCGGGCCTTGAGACATCTGGTGAATTTGGGCCTCGGGTCCAATTCACAACCGAGAGTTATTGGTTATAACTAGCTGTGAGTATGCTTACCAAGTAAAGCTAATTATGGGTGACGGCCAGTGGCCCACTTTGGAATTAGCTGAACATGGGTCTCGGAATCATTGTATTCATATGAGGTTAAACAAAGAAATTTTGAATACGATGCGAGTTTTCTTATAAGTTGTTAAGATTACTCTTTTATGAACTTAATAACTAAAACTCTATTTATCTCTAAATTTCAGCTATGACAAGCACAAACAATCAAAACACTTTCTCGATCCGGTATGTCCTTGAGATGGACAAACTGAACGGATCAAATTTTTTGACTTGGTCGCGGAACCTGAGACTAGTTCTCAGGCATGAGAGAAAGGACTATGTCCTTGAGAAAGCTCTCCCCGAGAGGATCGGATCCAAAGCCAGTCATGCAGTATATAATGCTTGGAATAAGCATTATAATGATGCGGTAGATGTGCGTGGTCTGATATTGGCTACCATGGACTCAGATTTGCGGAAGCAATATGAGAACATGGAGTCGCCAATAGAGATGATCAGCAGCCTGAAATTGAAATTTCAGGAGCAGGTAAGAGTGGAGAGATACCAGTTGGTTAAATCTCTCACTAGCTGCAAGCTACCGATGGATCATCCAGTAAGTCCTCATATCAGTAAAATGATGGGTTACGTTGATAACCTGAGGAAACTGGATTATCCAGTTAGCCAAGAATTGGCAACTGATATCATTCTGCAGTCACTGCCGTCAAGCTATGATAAGTTCGTAAGGGACTATATCAAGAAAGGCTTAACGAAGACGTTGACTGAACTGCATGACATGCTCAAGACAGTTGAGCCAAACGTGAAGAGTACCCTGTACAATCTCATGAATGAGAAGGGTAGGTTTAATAAACCTAAAGCTGACAAGGGTGAAGACAAAGTTGTCCAGATTTTTAATCATGGCAAGCGTGTGTCTTCTGAGCCCGAGTCAGATAACTCTTACGTTGGTAAGTGCTGCTACTGTAAAGAGACTGGGCATTGGAAAAGAGATTGCATTAAATTCATGGAAGATTATGAGGAGTTAAAGTTGATGTATGAGACTACTTCCTCAGGTATTCATGTTATTACTTCAAGTTATACCTTGTAGGTATTGAATACTGATTGTGGCACTGATATTTGTTATAATATGCAGAGCCTGAACAACAGTAGAACGTTGAAGGAAGGGCAAGTGAAACTGCGAGTCTGGAAGGAGCTTGGGATGCTGCCTCAGCCGTAGGGTTTTCACTTGTAGATGCCTTTGAGGCTTGGTTTTAAATTAAGTAATTGTTACAATGTACCTGCTTTAAGCAGAGTTGTTTTTCATTTTCTTGTGAAGAATTTGAATGTTTTTCATTTTGATAAAGACAAGTTTTGTTCTTTTGATCTTAATGAAATGTTAATTGTAGCACCCTATTCAAGGAATGGGTTTTATATCTTAAACCAAAGAGTGCCTAAAATGTAACATAAATACTGCAATTGGTTTAAATCTGATGAATTAAACCTGATTTTTCTTGGCATAAATGTTTTTGGTCACTTAGAGTAAGTCAGATTCAGAAACCCCATAGTTATGGACTTTTGGGCTCATTTGATCGGATATCTTATGAGACTTGAATTCTGCTTACTGGACCAAAAGACAAAGGGGCCCATCTTAGCCGAGCTAGAGAAAGGCCCAAAGGCTTATTGGAGATTGAACATACTCATGTATGTGGTCCGATGAGCAGTAATGCCAGAGAAAATTTCCTGTACTTCATTGTCTCTACTGATTACTTCAGTGAGTGTGACTGTGTTCATCTGATGAGACACAAGTCGGAATTCTTTGACATGGTCGAAAGAGTCCCAGAATGAAGTATAGAATCTGAATGACAGAAGTATTAAGACTCTGGATTAGATCACGAGTGAGAATACTTAAGTCATTGATTGTGTGATCATCTGAATGAGTGTGAAGTCGTTTCACGGCTCATTTCTCCTGAAAACCTAGAGGTGTTTCTGTGAGAATGAATCAGATCTTATTAGAAATGATTAAAGATGAGTCACACGAATCTTCCATGATATTCTCTAAGAATAACGCTCTAGAAATATCTAAGTTTACGCTGAAATAGTTCTACCAATATCAGTTGAAAGACACCACGTAAATGTGGATTGGAATCGATCCAAATTCGTCTTTACTGAGTATTTGAAGTTGTACTACCTCGCTGGTTGTCCTAGGGAAACCAAGGCTTGTTACTTTTACGTCCAATCTGTTTTCTAAGAAGGGAAGTTACTTTCCAAGAAGAACAGTGGGAGTAAAAGTATAACTCGAAGAAATTCGAGAAATACAGGAGGCTGCTCAACCTGTTGAGGGAGAGCAACGGATGGATTTACAGATTTCTGTAGAATCTACACCTGTAGAGCCTGAAGTTCGCAGATATGAATGAATCAGTTACTAATCCGAGAGTGATTTCTCGTCATTAGTTGAACCTGATGATCATTGAAAGTTCGCATGATCTGATGATCATTGAAAGCGACGAATCTGCGAAATTCAAAGAAGCGAAAGTTAGCCCGGACTCCGAAAAATTACACTATGTGTAAGTTAGCTTCATTGATCCATTCATGGATGGAAGCAAACATATCGGAGTTGGAATCTTCGTTCTGTTGAAGTAGTCAAGGTTTTGACTTGAACAGGAACGAAGCGGAACTGTGCGTTTACTAAAAGATAAGTGGGAGCAATATTGCATTTCTCATAGTGTATGTCGATGACATACTGATTCTCGGAAATAACGTTCCAATGCTGCAGTCGGTAAAGGACTGGCTTGGGAGTTATTGTATGATTGACATTGGGTAAAGCCACGTAGTTTTTGGATTTTGGATCTAAAGATAGAGATCCAAAAGAGCTGGTAGGACAAAGTCAGGATTCTTAAATTGACAAAGTCCTACACGTAATCAGCAATCCAAGAAGGGCTTTATGCCAATGTCACATGGCAATTCATTAAGCAAGATACAGTGTCCTGCGATATCTGCTGAGCTTGAATGCATGGATAGGATTCCATATGCGACGGCAATTGGATCTATCATGTATGCCATGACACATACTTGTTTTGATGTTGCTTTAATGCTAAGCAAGACAAGTAAAGACCAGTCAAATCCAGGAAAGAATCACTGGATTGCCGTAAAGAATCATCTGAAGTATTTGAGGAATACTTAGGATAAGTTCTTGATTTACGGAGAAAGTGAGGTGCTACAAGTCGATAGAGTCTGAAAGGCAAGTTTCCAATAGACAAAGATACTTCCTGGTCACAGTCCGGCTATATCTTGTGTCTATCTGGCGGTGCAAGGCACTGTAGCTGACTCCATGACTTAAGCTGAACATTTCGCAGCTTGAGAAGCGGCGAAAGAGGTTGTTTGGAAAGTAGAGTTCATCACTGAACTAGATTTGATTCCCAGCGTAGTTAAGACTAGCTGCACATCAAAGGTCCAAACACCTTGAGGATAGGTATAACCTATTCCGCGAGATAAATGACAGAGGTGTTAAGTAGATAAGCAAGTTTCATCGAATGAGAATGTTGCTAATCTATTAACAAAGCCACTCCTTATGCCTAAGCACGAGTCGCGGACTGTAGCTGTAGGATGAGTGAAATTAAGATGTAATCTTAATTTCAGTGGGAGTTTGTAAAGGGCTTTACTTAGTTATTTTGAATGGTTCATGAAAACATAGCATTTTATGTTTGTGAAATCTAATGATTTCTGGATTATTTTAACTGTGATATAAATAATCGTTCCAAAATGATTCATGTCATTATATATGGGCCATCGAAGTACATGAGTAGACTTGATCCTGAAACCCCATATTTAACGAAGTGACATAAATCATAGTGTCCATAGTCGAAGGTTGTTGAAATTGGAACACCAACAACCTGTTGAGACTAGATTGTGTTGAGACTTATGACCAAGTTTCGAGGGGTCATAGATGCGCGGCATCAAAGTCGACACATAGGTATATGTAGGGGAGCATATGACCGGACATGGCCCGCTAATGAGAACTCTGCAAGATATTAATATCTGTGTCATAAGAAGTTCTCATATACGACTATAGAGTATAGTCCTTAGACCTGAGTTCGCATGCATGTGGCTGCACATGGAGTAATGCGCTTTGATCATTGTCTAACGCTGTTTCGTAACTGGGAGCTATACGGACCTTGGTTGGGTGTATTATGAATTGTGTAGTTCATAGTGATGGAACAAGACGGGATTTGTCCCTGCCGTTTAACGGAGGTAATATCTCTAGGACAATCGGAGACTTGATAGCTGGTAAGAGAGTGGCCACTCCCAAACGGACTTGCCCAAGTCGTTTGCATTGTCAGTATCAAATCTGGTCCGATAAACATGGTCTGGCTATATAAGGATGACACGCATCTTGCCTTATGCCAGATCGAGATATTGAGACAAAAGGATTAGGGAATGTAGGATTCCAGTACAATCGGAAGATTGTTGGGAATGTCCTTTGTAGAATTCCAGTACAAGTGGGAGATTGTTGGGAATGTCCTGAAATCTACCGTACTATCTCTAGAAAGTATGATAAGTGTCGAGATCAGACATAAGTCATAAGTACTGGGTGATCATGATGGCTTGCTAGAGTCCGCTCTTGATCTATAAGTTTAAGACTTATTACCAGTATTGTATGATCCCTAAGGGTCACACACCATAGCTAACGGGAAAGTTAAAATGGAATTAATACGGTAAGATGCAAGGCATTTACTGTATTTGTACAGAGAGACTTGGGCCATTAGTTAATTACTTGGGCCCATATCGAGATACAGGACTTGTGTCGATCGACACAGGTATATGTGTCGGTCGACACAACAGCGAAACCGAAACATCAGTTTAGGTTTATGACGAGTCGAGATATATAAGTCTTAGGTCTTATTATTTCGACAGGGGTCTGCGAATCTGAAAAACTGGCCGTCCTGTTTCTCTCTGTTTCCTCCAACTTTGGTCTAGCAGCCGTCCCGTGCTTGTAAGAGTGTGGATACACGAGGAGGAGCCGATTCTAATCAGCTCTAATCTGATCTCGACATTACAATCATTCCGCTGCAAAAGGTAATGTCCAGGTTTGTTTTATGATTCAGTTACAAGAACCTAGATCTGTTTAAGATTATGTGTTAGGTTGCAATCTGTTAATTGAACCTTGAAAACACATATAATCATACACATCTCTATTGGCGACTCCACGTACTCATATTGCTTCTGCAAGTCCGAGTTCATGGTAGCCAACATTAGTCAACACACATCGGCCACATCATTAGAATGCTTATCCCAAGCATCCTTCTCTGACTGCCAGGCATTGGCTCGGTACTTCTTGGGGAGAACTTTCTCAAGGACATAGTCCTTCTTCTCCTTTTTGAGAACAATTCTCAAATTCCGATACCATTCAAGAAAGTTGGATCCATTTAACTTGTCCTTCTCAAGGACGGATCGCAGGGAGACATTGTTATGATGGTTTGTACTAGACATAGCTGAAAACAAGAGAGGTTTTAGTTATGATGTTTAAGAAATGAGAAATCTTAACTATTAAGAAGACTCGCATTATATTCAAAACAATGTTTCCTCAAATGAATATAATGATCCAAGACCCATACTTCACTGAAACTTGAGTGAGTCACTGGCTATCGCCCAAATTTTAGTTATCTAGGTAAGCAACAACTTTGCTAGTTATATCCAATATAACTCTTGGTTGTGGATTGACATCTCATGTCCAATCCGCCGGATGTCTCTGGGCCCAAAACGATTTTGATGGCTCAGTCAAGTAAACCAATCTCTTCAGTCATGTAATTGTTGACGTCTTGCACTGCAAGTCCATCAATACGATTACCTCATGTCTTACTTATGTAATAGTGGACACCTTGCACTGCAAGTCTATCGCACAATGAAAGAAGTCTTGACAGTTGACAAGATTGGAAAGACATCTAAACATACTTGATATTTAGTTGAGGA
This sequence comes from Orychophragmus violaceus, assembly GCA_030180135.1. NCBI lineage: Eukaryota > Viridiplantae > Streptophyta > Magnoliopsida > Brassicales > Brassicaceae > Orychophragmus > Orychophragmus violaceus. Next base: position 31,930,184 of record CM058231.1, on the reverse strand, counting down.
ACGGAACTGTTTAAAACAATTAATCTTATTATGTTTTAATTATTCTAAGAATTCGGGTCTAATTTTGGTTCGGTTCTGTGATCTCAGGTTCAATAACAGAAACCACCAGAGACTGTGTCGACCGATACTACTTTAGTGTCGATCGATGCAATTCTACCGAAACCAATTTGCGATAACCGATCAATCCAATTGACCCGGTTTTGATAACTGGTCAGTGTCGATCGACACAACACTTGTGTCGGTCGACATTAACCCAATTCAATCAGACCGCAATTAACCGATCAAACCGGTTTAAACCAATTGCAATAACCGGTTCAATCCAATTGAACCGATTCATCCAATTGAGCCGATTTAGCCAATTTTAACCAAGCGCGATAACCGGTCCAATCCAATTGAACCGATTAAACCAATCGCAAGGTCCGTGTCGTCTGACACAACACTTGTGTCGATCGATGCGTTAGGGCTTTAGGAACTTTGATCTTTATGATCGAAACCTAATATTTTATTCAGATTTCCATACTGTGTCGATCGATGCCAGATTGGTGTCGATCGACACTATGCGAAATCACAGAAACGTTTTCGAACAAAAATCCCTAAAACGCAATTCCTTTTAACAAAACACAATCTATTCAAATTCATCTAATTCGAAAAGCTTGCTGTTAGATTCAATAGGATAAACCCTAAGGCTCTGATACCACTGAAGGAATTTCTAGGCGGTTCTAATCACATTAGCAACCCTAGGTATAAATTCCATAGCCTAGGATCTAGGGTTCAGGTATATTGAATCATTAGGATCTCGAATTACCTGGAGATTAGCAGCGGAAGATGATTAGGTATTCGAGATTATCAAGCGCCTCAAGTGCTGCGCCTCTACTGGTATCCACACGCACACAAACTGGAACGGACCGGGATGCTAGTGCCGTAGAGATCAGATCTCTTAGAGGTTTCTTTGTTTCACCGAGGTGGCTGTAAATTGAGTGTCGTCCGTGTAAAAGTCGACCATATATCATATATATATAGACTTTTACCACGACCTAATTAACGGAGGATCAAACCGTAGTTAATTAAGTCATAAACCAAAATCTCTATTTTGGTTCGCGACCTGTGTCGATCGATGCACCTTCTGTGTCGATCGACACAACCTCAGAGAATCGTTATTGAATGTATATCAAATATACATTCACCAGATCATTACACTAATGATCAACCCCATATTAAATATCCAGTTTGCTTAGGTGTGTGTGACCCTGTAGGATCATATAATACTAGCAATGAGTTCTAAACTCATAGATCATAAGTGGCTTCTAGCAAAGCGTTATGATTACCCAGTATCATACGAATGTCTAATCTCGACAACACAACTATCTTTAGAGTGATTACAAGTGTGATTTCAGGACATTCCCAACAAATGCTGATTGAGACTTTGCAGGTGATAGCTTGCCTCTGCAGAATTTATTCATTATCCGATTCAAGTTATTTTCCTTTATATGAGATTCCAAAATAACACCAAAAAAATTGGTTGATGGGCTATAATCCAATTACAAAAGGCTGGTGCTTGTCAGGATCATTCAATCCCCTGACATTCCAAAAAGGTCTTTATACTCATAGAGAAGGATTACACTCTCCTAAGGAGGAGAGGCTTCCATCAAAAGAAGGATCTAATTGACCAATGTTTTCAACCACAGCTTCTGCAGGTTCCAGACTAGCCAAGGGAGGCTTAACAGGAGGAGGCATGTGTAACTTGTATTTCTTTAATTTAGCATTTGGATCATGATCATATATTGGACTATGCAGATAAGGTTGGCCATAAGGAGTAATCGTAGCTGGGAATCCTATAACATAAGGGACAACCTGATTTCCAGTTTCAGAGGTATCCGAAAACATCCCCCTTAAATTCTCATTATACAAATGTTGATCAATGATCATAATCTGCAAGCAGTGATCTGGCTTAGATTGATCATGAGTAGTCGCTAAATCCAGACCAATAGGGGAAACCGAATTCAGATCAGCCTTCAGACGCTCCATTTCAGACAAAGAACCATGATCAACAAATTCAGGAGGTTTTATTCAGATTCATGACCCAATGTATCCATATTAGGTGGAAAACGTGTGTTGAGAGTAGTAACTGTCATACCATTTTTTCCAATTCAACAGGTGATGGACCAGTCCCCAGAGATTCCTGGAGGACATCTTGACTTGAACATTACAGTACAGAAACTGGTTTGAGATGATGAGACTCACCCTCAATAGTTGTTTTCTCTGTGGCAGTAGATATTTTCCAGCAATACTTGTATCGTTTATCCCACTAGCAGTTGCATCCGTGACAATATCCGTAGTGATATCTGACGGCAATGAAGCCGTTGCCAAGGTACTGTCAGATTCCTTTGGGTTAGAGTTTTTATTTTGCATTGGATCAATAGGTGATTGAGATAAAAGACAATTACGCACTATATGCCCAAGCTTTTTACAACTCGCACAAGTAGCTGGCAGCCACATGTAGTCTACTTCAACTAGAATGATGTCTCCATTTTTCCTAGGAAGCTAAATGATCCGAGGGAGAGTTTTTGTGAGACCCTCAACCTTTACATGAGATAAACGAAGACTAACCAGGTTTATGTTGAAATCTTCTGTTTCTTTTGGTTCACCGAGAGCTCCCGCTACCCATCCTAGACCCTCCAAAGAGCGTAGGTCTAGAAGAATATTACGTAAATTGGCCCAAATATGGATATCCTTAAGAGGGGGAGTAGATGGAGAGTGTTGAGTTCCCCATTGGTGGGAAAGAAACATTTAGTCGCCTATGTATCAAACACATTTCTCCAGAACTTTTATGTGTATGTAGTCATTAGGAACTCTCACTATCATCGAGTTTGATAGTTGGTTAGTGTGGATTTCAAGACGCTTCCTTTTACCCTACATATGGTTGATTACATTTTGAATTTATGTGTAGGGTGGTGCTCTTCCACAAAGTAGCAGATAAGGAACTCCTTGTGAATCTCAACACCTCTTTGGAAGACTTCCTCAGGTATCATCACTCTAGGTCTTTATGTCTCTGCTACACTAGTAGGTCCCTGCCTTTTCAAGCTTCTATCAACCGTTTTCCTTATCTTCTCTACAAGAGAAGCCGGTCTAATTTCATTGCCCATTTATGGACCAGCAGCATCTCCAGCCACATAAGTTGTGGAAGGTGAAGAAATGTGAAACACGGTTCCAGCACCATCTTGGTTCTTCTTAGCAAAGAGACCAATTCGGCTAACCATTCTTGGAGGTTTGTTGAAATTTTTTGAACTGTAGTTGTACTACCCAAAACAAACGAGTTTCTGTGGCCATTTACAACAATAGGTCATGTAGGTTTTGGATGATGATCATGTTGCTTACTCGCAGCAGGATTAGTTCTTAGAGGTGAAGACTCTTTCGGGTTCTTAACAGTATATTTTTCGGTTACTGATCCTGTAGATCTGGATCTAGAAGTTTCAATCTTGTTTCAGAAGGTAAATCAAGTATTGAAGTTTTCTGCTTCAGATTATCAGTAGTAGTATGGACCTGATTAGACATGACCGTGTCTAAAGCTACAACTTCCACAATAGAAGAAGTTTGTAGCTTTGGTGAGCCTGAAGGTTTTGAAATACCAGAATAGAGAGGGGGAAACTTGTTCAGAGAAAGAGAGGGGTCTAGAGGGTCAGACGGTAACGGAGGAAGCCTTTACTGGCTTCCACGAGCGGTAACTGATAGCAAGGAAGCAGAGGAAATACCACCTTCAAGGAATCATTTGCTTACCACTGGAAAGCGTGTCAAAGAGAGTTTGACTTTTTCCACTATGTTGCTCTCTCATCTACTTTCACACACAACTCGTGTTGTCTCATCTAGCAGAACAGAGTTACAAACAGGCTTTCTTTGTTTATCTCCGGGTTTGTGGGGTGGAAATGGATAGGGATGTTATAATGACTCTTTTGCAAACGGGTCTAAACGGGCCTCATGTATGAAAATGAGTCCGTTTAGAAACGTTTAAGCCACATGTGTTAACAGGTCTAAACGGACCGACCCGTTTAAGCTTGTTAGTTAATCGATTTTAATGTTTTTTAAATGGTTACTCGTTTAGACTTGTTGAGCTTTTTTAAAAATATATATATATTTACAGAATAAATAATAAAAACTATTATAAATTATTGAAATTTCCAAAAATCAATAAATCTCCAAAAAATTCAAAAATATAGAAAATAGTTTTTAAAAGTAAAGATCTAAATTTTAATAATAAAAATAAAAATATTTATTTTATATCTTATATTCCATCTAAAATTAAAGAATTTCAATAAAATATGAATGATAAACATCAACCCATTTGTTTGATTAAAACTTTTTATTTCTAAATATATAAAAAGTATCCAAACAATTAGAAATTATAGAAAATAGTTTTTAAAAGTAAAGATTTAAATTTTAGTACTAAAATAAATTCTTTTATTTTATATTATATATTCGATCTAAAATTAAAGATTTTCAATAAAAATATGAATGATATATATATATATATATATATATATCTAAATGTTTCAAATTGCCATGTTCGTTTCGTTGCCGCATGTTGTTGTTCGTTTTGCAGACGCTCCCGCCGCCACCGTTGTCGCGGGTAGTTACTCGTTTTGAAAATGCAGTCGTCGTCGCAGCCGCAAGCCGTTTCGTTTAATCGTAGCGTTTAATCACATGTACTTGCGGCAACAAAACGAACACAAAGTGTTGCCGAAGTCACAGCCGCAGGTATCTGCGGGCAAACGCTGAATTTTTCCGGCGTCCAAAAATTTCTGACGCAGCCGCAACGTTTAACCGCAACATTAGCCGTACATACCTGCAACAACCAAACGAACATAAATTGTTGCCGCAGTTTCATGTACCTGCGACAACCAAATGAATAACACTAATATTGAAGTAATTAAATATCATATGATGAATTATCAACCATGCTTATAGGATATAAAAGTAATTGACAAGATTTTTTTTTTAAGAGGACAAAATAACCAGGAGAATTAGGTTTAATTATATAAATTAATCGTATGACTCTTCCGTCATAGAATATAATTTTATTTTATTTTTAGTATTAAATTTAAATCTATATTTTTTTGGAAACCTTTTAATTTTTTCTGAAATTTTATGAATTTTTGAATTTTTTTAAAAAAAATTTATAAGTTTATTGAAATTTTTTATTATAATTCAAAAATTAATAACCATCTTATATATAATAGGAGGATGCTCTCTCCATTTAACATGCCACTTGTCTCTTTTATTTGGGTTTAAAATAAAATTTCATCATTTACTCTAAATCTATTAACTAAAAGTCCAATAGCTTATTTAATTTCACATGGGCCTCAACACAAAATAGCTCTATTAAGCTCAAATAGTCTAACAATAATCGCAAAAATAAATATGAAACAAAAAAATAAAAGAAATATTTCACCATACAAATAAAAAATAGTGAACCTACTAATTGAGTAAATACAAAAAATATTATAAAATTAAGAAACAAAACCAAGCTTATATAATAAAAATCAATATCTTATTAAGCTATATTATAGAAGAATCTCAAGTATGACTAGGATCACAAAAATACTAAAATATATAACTTTTAAATAAAAGAAAACTTAAAAAAAATATAAATAAAATAATTAAAGTTTTTCGAAAAAAGATGAAGAAAATAAAAGAAACAATATTGGATTAAAGAATGAAATAACTCAAACAAACAAAACTTAAAATTCATTAGGCGAAACAAGCCAACGCGTGTCAATGAATAAAGATGTATTAAATTAATAATCTGCTTATATCACACACTATCAAAAAAATGAAAAAATACGAAAATCAAATTTGTTCAATATATAATATAAATATAGTTTAACAAAAGGAAGGATATTTAAATATTATGCTGTAAAAATAAGTATAAAATTAAGATTTTAATAACAAAATTAAAGATTCAAATTTAGTGTTAGTTGTAAATAAAACTATATTTTTCAAAACAATATATAAATTGTAATGTTATTATATTATTTGCTATAAAAGATGTATTTAAAATAGAGCAATTTTTAAAAAAATATTGTCAATCCTGGATGATTTCGAAACTGCACTAAACAATTACTAACATAATAACTATATAGTTGCCGTCAATTTAATGTTACATTTCTAACACTATCGATCAAACAAAATGATATGAATACCAAATCTAACGCAAAGTAACTTCGCGCGTGTGCATGGTTGGCAACACTTTTTTTAACACTGTCGATCGTTTGTATTTCATGAAGCCCAAAAGGCTAAAAGTACAAATGGGTAGGAGCGAAGACAGAAACATAGTGGATTGAAACAAAAGGCCTAAGCTGATGAAGGAAGAAAACGTGTCCAGTAGATGCCTTCTCCCAAACACGTCAGCGCCACGCGTCACTCAGTTGAATGTTCCAACATGCAAACCGGCCGGTCGTTGAGGAAGACGCCGCAAACGGTTGCGAGTCCCTGCTCCGTTGTAAACCCACCCTTGCTTCGCCGCTTATCAGAAATTGATAAGCCGATGTGGCCAACACCGAGAACCGTTTGTTGATCCCTCTCCTAGAAAGACACCGTCATCAACATCCGCATACGATGAAAGCTGCGTCAAAGCTTCGCCGGAGTGAATCAAATCCGAGGAGGCGCTGCCGCCGGAAAGGCCCATCTATTGACCCGTCCATGACCCACCTCAAGCTCGTCCTCGTCGAGCGGTGAACGGCAACGAGATTAATCCAAGAGATGTGATGACCCGACTAAACTGAAAAGAAAATCAGAGAGTCACGGCGCAAATAGCACAGAAGAGAGAGAGATCGAAAACCCGACATAGAAGTCGGAACACCTAAAACGGACAAGAAAGTCCGAAGAGAGTACAAACAAAAACAGATCCGTCAGTGGCCGGACGATACCAGCACACCAAAATAAGATACAAACAGAGCCACTGAATCGATCGCTAAATCATCTTCTGAAAGATAGGGGTCTGTGAAGAAGAAAAAGATAAAGAGATCCGAAACAGAGAAAAAACCTCTCTCTAACAAGAGAAAGAAAACTATCGGAAGTATTGATCAGTTTTATGTACGCCGGGTGGCAACACTAGTTAATAGAATTATCAAATAAATAATAGATGATAAAAAATCGTAAACAAACCTAAACATGTTTGTTAAATTTGACGGACTTTAAAGTAAATGGGTTTTAAACAGATTCATTACTAAATGGACCTAAACGGATATAGGCCTAATGAGATTCAGATCTAAACGGATCAGATCTAAACGGATCAGACCAGTCCGTTTTAACTTCTGTTCCAATTTGGATGCATCTTGTTATATGTCATCTTACCTACGGAGAAATATCAAGAACGTAATGAGGGTTTGGTGACAATTACAGATAAATAATTCATGACTTTGGGGAAAAATATTGAAAATGTTTAAAACTTTGAGGGTTTATTTGATAATTGTAGATAAACATAGACAATTCCAAATCAGAAATTTCCACTTTTTGAATGTTGAAAGCGGCCAGATTGAGAGAATACCACTACCTGGCAATGACGGCGAATCTGATTCGATTTGCATTCAAGAACTCTCTCTGACTCTTTCTACAGATCTCTTCTTCTCTCACTCCAAGATCCCCAGAACTCTAACCCGTTTCCAAGTGAGGATTGTTCGATCTCGACTTTAATTTTGTTTTCTTTCGCTGTTTAGATTTCTGGGTTAACTGGAGATGGGTTCGTGCATTTCCGGTGATGGGTTATGAGAAAGATTTGTCCTTTTGCTTTGTGTAGGTGGATCGTTAAATTGATTTTGCAAGTCAAAATGACTAAGAAGGAGAGACGTAGACCAGAAAAGTTGTCTGTTTACCTTTATATACCTAATATTGTTGGTGGGTCTTTCTATATCTCTTTTATCTTCTCTTCTTTTTAGCATGAGAGTGATTGCTGTGATGATTGCTTTTAGGGTACATGAGGGTTCTCTTGAACTGTGTTGCCTTTGCTGTGTGTTTCTCCAACAAAACACTTTTCTCGGTGCTTTATTTCTTCAGGTAAGACTTAATCTCTAGTTTCCTGCAACTTTTATTAAGATTTTCTCATTTTAAGTAGCGGCGTTAATAGTTTTCTTTGATCAATCAGCTTTTGTTGTGATGCTGTGGATGGCTGGTGCGCTCGTAGATTCAACCAAGGTTTGACTACTTCTTCTCTCTTGTTGTAAACTTTCTTGTTTTGTGTTTTAGAAAGCACATTTTCATTGCTCAAAAGATCACACATCTGATCAAGATTGGGGCTTTATGTTGCTACTGTTTACTTTCAATGTAATAGACTATTTTTCTCGTTGTGTGATTCTATAAGTCAAGACATGCCATTACTATAATATGTGAGAAGCTTGAACTTGACTCACTTGTCTTTCTTTCTTCCCTCAGTTTCAACATTTGGAGCTGTTCTCGACATGGTCACAGATAGGTGAATCTTCTTGCACATATATGGCGATGATCAACCTACTTATCTGTTTATTAAATTCTGAGATTTTTTTTTTGTTATAGAGTTAGCACAGCCTGTCTACTCGTGATTCTCTCTCAAGTCTACAGGTGAGGATATTTCTCTGTATCTCCTTCCCTCGGAGTTACCATGGCCTGTCCACCTTATCAAATGCATTTTTCTATCATCTTGGAATAGGCCTAGCTTGGTCTTCCTTTCATTGCTTGCTTTAGATATTGCTAGTCATTGGCTGCAGATGTACAGGTACGCTGATTCACTCTTTCTTGTTCCACCTTGAAATCTTCTCTATACTTGTTCATTCTCCAGTTTTTAACCAAAAACTTATAATACGCTCCTCGCAGTACGTTTCTAGCAGGGAAGAGCAGCCATAAGGATGTGAAAGACAGCACAAGCTGGCTTTTCAGACTCTACTATGGAAACCGGATATTTATGTGTTACTGCTGTGTCTCTTGCGAGGTGATTGAATGTCTCTAAACCGACTCTTTATATCCTTTGAGATCATGTCTTCTTAGATGCAAAATCTTTTCAAAACGTGCAGGTTCTGTATATCATCCTTCTTCTCATTGCAAAGAACCAAACTGAAAATCTCCTGAATGTTAGCTCCCCTCTTCTTTTGTGTTTAGTTCAGCTCTTACAGTCTAGTCAACTACTAAGTGTGGCTCCTCTCGTTGCAGGTCGTAGTTGCCACTTTAACTCAGATTTCACCACTCTCTTTTCTATTGGCTTTGACATTGTTTGGTTGGTCGATGAAACAAACCGTCAATATCATTCAGGTAAAATTTACTCTTCTCATTTTTGCCAAATGAGAACCTGTTTTTGGTTTATAATTGGATTGGGGTTTTTTCAGATGAAAACAGCTGCAGATGTCTGTGTACTGTATGATATAGAGAAGCAGCAGAAGAAGCCTTGATCTTTCCTTCCTTTTTTCTGAACCTTTTCTTTACTCTCTGTAGAAACATAAGTCTATGTTTTTAAACGAAATGAAAGAATATTGATTTGCATTTTGACATAATTTTGGTTTGTAAATATTATAATCTGATCACAAGCTTAATCTATGATTAAAAGTCTTTGATGCAGCAGTGAGTCGGATAATGGACACGTCAGCATTATCTCGTTTGTAAGGTCCAAACTCGGATAATACACACGAAGCACTCATCGACCATTGTTAGCCACTGAAATCCTCAACAAAACAAAAACGTTTTTAGATAAATCGACCGTTGGATCTTCCTTTTCGATTTCAAACCACAAAAATTGTAGCGACTGAACTAAAAAAACTGAAACTTTAATTGAAGCTAAGGTCCTCTGCTTCCAAGTTCTCTCCTTGTTGACATGGCGAAACCGGTGGCGATTGAAGTGTATAATCCTAATGGGAAGTACAGGGTCATCAGCACAAAACCGATGCCTGGCACTCGCTGGATCAACCTCTTGATCGACCAAGGTTGTCGCGTCGAGGTGAATTTAACTCCATTCTTTCTAGTTGAAGAATATTACTAATTGTGATTTAATTTAAAACAAAAGTTTTTGTCTTTTTGAATAATAATAATAGATATGCCATTTGAAGAAGACGATCTTGTCTGTAGAAGACATCATTGATCTGATCGGAAACAGGTGTGATGGAGTCATCGGTCAGGTAATCAAATGAAGTGAAAGAAAGACAAGTGTCTATTTATACCATGTCTGAGAGTAAAACCGGTTAAGTTTTTTTTATGTTATAGTTGACGGAAGATTGGGGAGAGACTCTGTTTTCAGCTCTGAGCAAAGCCGGTGGGAAAGCTTTCAGTAACATGGCCGTCGGTTACAACAACGTCAATGTTGAAGCCGCCAATAAGTATGGAATTGCCGTCGGTAACACTCCGGTAATAATACTAGAATGTTCTTTTCGGTTTATAAGTGAGTTTAAGTTCATATCGTTTTTTTTTGTTTGAGTTGGATAGGGAGTTTTGACTGAGACGACGGCCGAACTAGCCGCTTCTCTTTCCCTTGCTGCCGCAAGAAGGATTGTTGAAGCCGACGGTTTCATGAGAGCTGGCCTGTACGAGGGATGGCTTCCTCATCTGTAAGACAAATCAACAACAACTTTGTCATTCCTTTTTTAGTCAAGTTTTTGGAGTCTTGTCTGTAAAATTAGAAAAGCTAAGCTGGTTGTTTGGTTTCTGTAGGTTTGTGGGGAATTTACTTAAAGGACAGACAGTGGGAGTTATTGGAGCTGGACGTATTGGATCTGCTTATGCTAGAATGATGGTAACGCCTGACATTTGATGCACAGAAGCTTTCTTTTCTTGACATGTTGATTTCAATACAGGTCGAAGGGTTCAAGATGAATTTGATCTACTTTGATCTTTACCAATCCACTCGTCTTGAGAAATTCGTGACAGGTAGTTACAGTTTTTACACACTACTCTTTCTTTTTTTCTTCAAGTTTATATATTTGAGACAATGGTCATTTTCAGCTTATGGACAATTCTTGAAAGCAAACGGGGAACAACCTGTGACGTGGAAACGAGCTTCTTCTATGGAGGAGGTGCTGCGAGAGGCTGATCTGGTAACTGAACTTCTTCTTTTGGTAACACTGTTAGTGTATCTCACTTAGCGAGAAACTGAACTGGTTTTGTCTGAAACAAAAAACAGATAAGTCTTCACCCTGTGTTGGACAAAACCACTTACCATCTTGTCAATAAGGAGAGGCTTGCCATGATGAAAAAGGTGACGTTCTGTTTCTCTTTGTCCCTGTTATTATTATTGATCTTGATCTGATTAAATATAATTGCTTTCAGGAGGCAATCCTTGTGAACTGCAGTAGAGGTCCGGTTATCGATGAGGCAGCTCTCGTAAATCATCTAAGAGAGAATCCAATGTTCCGAGTTGGTCTCGATGTGTTCGAGGTAAGGTTTATGCGCTGTCATCTACCCAAAGTTATCTTCTTTTTAGTCTGAGAGCTTACAAAGTGTTTGTTCAGGAAGAGCCTTTCATGAAACCAGGGCTTGCTGATATGAAGAATGCCATTGTTGTTCCTCACATTGCTTCTGCTTCCAAGGTTGCCTACTGAAATCGTTTCATTTGTGTCTGTCTCAATAGAACTGACTTCATGTCTTCTGATGGATTATGACAGTGGACTCGTGAAGGAATGGCTACGCTTGCAGCTCTCAACGTCGTTGTATGCATTCCCATTCCAAAACCCTTTTTTATATAAGATTTTAAATGACTGAACTTTAATCAAATGTTTTTAATAGGGAAGGATCAAAGGATATCCAATTTGGAGTGACCCGAACCGGGTTGACCCATTCTTGAACGAAAATGCTTCACCGCCTAATGCCAGCCCAAGCATTGTCAACTCAAAAGCCTTAGGTAATGAGCTCAGATCGTATGTTTGCGAAAGAAGTTTCATATGTAAAACAAACAAACCATATGTGATCCACTTCTACAAATGTTCTCATTCGCTATATTAGTCTAATGTATATTCTTTGGGGTTTTCAGGATTGCCTGTTTCGAAGCTATGAGTTAAAAGCATGAAGAACTGGAGTTTTGGAAGAATCATCTTAGTAAATATCTGATGGTCTCAAGTTGTGTTCATGTAATGTATTGCAACAACCATGTTGGATCGTAAATCTTGTTTGGTGTTAAGTTTGCTGACTCTTTTAGTCACCCTGCTCTTCATATCACTTCTTTATTCTTATATTTTCTAAGACGAGTGTTGTGCATTGAATCTGATTTCTGCGAACCGAGGGCCTAGCCGTTGAGGATATGTACAAAGAGCATAATAGTCTTGTAGCTATTAAGCTTCAGTTATATATGATTTCACCAGTACTCTTCAACTTCAGGAGATTCTTTTTCTTCTAAACCCCCGATCGAGTACACCCAACATCCTCCTGCTTGTTGGAATTTGATGAACTTTGCTCAGTTGGTTGTATCATGGACCAGTGATATACCATTTTGTTGACCTTGAGGTCGATTTCAGACTTAGTTTACGCTTTTTCTTCTCGTGCTCACAACCTAGTATAAATAGGAAGAACACAACTGAAATGTAAAGGTTGATCTTCCTCCTCGTGCAACCGCAAAGATATAGGAAATAAAAACGATGACAAAGATTTTTAGACATTTATGTTTTAAATTAATAATTAATTTCTATCAAGGGCATCTTCAATCTCACTCAATTTTTCACTCTAAATATCATTTTTGTCTTTTTTTTTTTTTTTACATTATATGTAACTAGGAGAAAATCCGCGCAAATATGCATAGTTTGCTTAAATTTATAAATATTTAATATATTTTGATATTTAATTTAAATATTAATATTTTATAATTTTTTAATTTACAAATTTGTATTTTGTTCTTTTTTATGATAATAATTATTTTAGGCGAGAATATACGCTAACATACGATTATTAATTTAGTTTGTATTATAAATAAATATTTTTAATTATCAATTTTTAAAAATAAATTTTGATGAACTTTTATTTCCTTCAACCTTTTTTATCATCCTTTTTATTTTTTTTTAAAAACTATTTAAAATATATATACTTGTTATTTATACATTTCATTCATCAAACTCTTAAATTTTTAGTTTTTATTCATAAAATTTGAATATTTTAGTTATCATTTTAAATTTTGTTAATTTTATATATATTTAATTCATTTTATTTTCTTTCTTATGTTCTTATATTTTATATAATTTTAATTATCATTTTATCTCATGTTGTAACATTTTATTTGTATTCTTAATAATATTATTTATATAATATTTTAGTTATAGTTTTAGATTTCTCTAATTTTTATACATATTTCATTGATTTTATTTTAATTCTTATGTTCTTGTTTTGTATAGTTTTTTATTATTGTCATTATATCTTATTTTTATAATATTTTCTTTCTATTCTTAATAATTATTATTTCTATTTTTTTTGTTCTATGGTTCCTGCTTCTATTTTCAATTATTGTAAACTTTAATAATGTTATTTTTATTTTTAGTCTTATAATTTGATATTTTACTTTTATTGAGATTTATTTATTTTTGTTTATTAATATGGATATATATTTAAAATTTATAATATATGATATTTATAAATTTATGAGATTCTAAATTAAATTCAAATTTAGAATTTATGTTTCAATTATTTTAACTAATTACATTCAAATTAAATGATCTTACATTAAATAGTATATTTATTTTAGTCTAAATGATGATGTGAACAAAAATTATTTGAAATTGACCAATCAAATGGGGTTGATATGGCAGCTGGAGAGAGCCCCCAACCATTATATATAGGATACTACATTTCATTCCAAAACCGAATAAATTTAAAATGTAGTTGGATTTTACTCTAATATATTCTTGAAAAATCAAAGGATTAAACAAATCTATAAGTGATTTAGATGATGATGATGTGGTCTACATAAAGTCGTGACGTGGAGAACAAGCTAACAATTGTAGTTTTGATATCGAAGAAATTAGAAGATATTGACGAGTTATGAAAAGATTCTGGATGCAGTTTAGAAGATTACCATATCTATTAGCAAGATGATCTAGCAAGAATATGGACTCTCCGACTTAGAAGGAAGAGTATATGTTGTGTGAGAGATGTATTGTTTAGGTTAGCCGTCAAGAGTGAGAAATAAAGTGTGCAACACAACAAATCGTGTGTGCGACTTTGTGATCTTGGTGAGTGAATAAAGAGTGTTGGCAACTGTTGTTGCTTGGTAAGGATTGTGTAGATTTGGGAATTGGTCAGTCGTGATTCATTGTTGTAAAGTCGAGTAATTCTGATTGAAACAGATTCGTCGTAATTTTTTCAAGTGATTTCTAGATAAAGAGTTAATATTATGTGATTTGTGGTGTTCTCATATTAGTTAATTGTTTTATGTGCTTTAATTTTGTATCAGAGCGTACAACTTATCTTGGTATAATTATCTACACAGGTTGATATTTTGGTGAGAACATGGATACGAAGGTATTCATTTCGGTTCAGAGACCCATCATGTTGGATTAAAGAAACTTTGGCCACTGAAAAGTTCAAATGCGACATGTCGTAAGTGCAATAGATAAAGTTGCGTCGTATGTTGTGGTCAATGGGTGGACTGAACCTTTGTTTCTAAATATGAATAAACAAGAGCAGCAAAACCACTTGAGAATTGGACAGAGGAAGAGACAAATGCATCTTACTTCAACTCTCGAGGTATATAGACAATTATGTCTCTAAAGATACTTATCAGTTCAAAATAATTCAAGGATATGAGTCAGCTAAGGAAGCATGTGACACTCTTGTGAATCATTTTGAAAGAGATGTCAGTGTGAAAAGAACACGACTTGATCACCTTTAGCCACAATTTGTGAACTCGCGAATGGATTAAGATGAAACCATCAGTAGCTTTAGTGCAAAGCTAAGCACCATTGTGAATGAATCTTTAGTTCTTGGGAACAAGTATCAAGAACATAAATTAGTAAAGAAACTGATATGATGCATGCCAAACAAGTTTGCGGCTCAAAAGGCTATTTTGCAGTGTTCCATGAATACTGATGACAATAAGTTTGATAAGCTGGTTGGAATGCTCAAAGCACAAGAAATGGAGGTTAAATATCAGCAACGCAAGACAAATCATGGAATAACCTTCAATGTTAGTCAAGAGGACGACCGTGTTAAAAAAAATTGGAAGACAATATGAGTTATATAATAAGAAATTTCAACAAAATGATGAAGAGAATGGAAAAAGGACAAAAAAACATTTGAGAGGTTTCACATGGGTGAAAAAGAAAGATTCACCAACAGGTCAACTCGGTCTGAAGGAGAAAAAAACTCTAAGAAGAAAAATCTTCAATGTCATGAGTGTGAAGGATTTGGATATTTCAGAAACGAGTGTCTTTTGGTTAAAAGAAAAGAGCTAAAATTTGGAGAATGCAGAGGTTTTGGACATACATGAATTGAGTGTCCAAGCAGAGCCAAAGGAAAGAATAATCCCTGATGTGTTTCAGTGACACAGACTCAGAAAGTGATGGTGACATGGGGAACTAATGTTAAACTTTGTGGCTTTTGTTTCATAATTCCTTGTTGTGAATCTATAACTCTGCCATCACCGCCATGAAGGAAATGAATCCGGTTTAGTGCTTTTCTAGAGTCCGCAATTCTGTGGAAGAATGGAGTGCTAAAGTCACCTTCTCTGAACCAGAGAACCCTCAATTTTTGACAGAAAAAGCTCTCCTCAGCTTGCAAGAGAATCGTCCAGCGTCTTTCGGCTTCCAGTTCAAGCATCGCATTTTGATGGGAGGGGAGAGCAAGAGTTTCCTTCTGCCTTTCCAACAGCCGGTCATGTGATTCTTTGACTCGTTTCTCTAGATTTGAGAAGTTATCTCGACTAAACTCTCTGATGTGTTTTTTCAGCAACTTTAACTTCCGAGAGAGTCTGAACATAGCTGAGCCTTGGACGCTGATGGTGAACCAGTGAAGCATAACCATAGCAATAAAGTCTTCGCTCTGCAGTAGCATGTTGTAAAATCTGAATGATTTTTTGCTCCTGACGTCCGGAAGATACATCGTGACCTCACAGGAAGCATGATCACTGAAGTCAGGCTCACCAAATAAGGCAAAGGAAGTTGGGAAAGCTTGCAGCCAAGCCTCATTAACTAGCACTCGATCAATCTTTTTAGCTACAGGTCTGGACTTGCATTTATTCCACCATGTGAATGTGTTTCCTCTGAACACAAGGTCTTCAAGCTCTGCTGAGATGAGACAGCTCCGAAACGCACGTGTTCTGCTATCAACATTTAGCGTCCTAGGGGTTGAGTGTTCATTGGGGCTGAGCACTTGGTTGAAATCACCAAGACAGATCCAAGCTTTTCCCCCAATTCTGCTAGAGGAAGCTAGCTCCACCATCTCATCCCATAATTCAACACGACTTTCTACTTCATTTGCTGCATAGACCAAAGACACCACAATCCATTCCACAGCACCAGGTAAAAGAACTTCGCAGGTGACCATTTGCAAAGACTTCAAAATTACTACTACTTTGACGCTAGGATCCCAAATGACCCATATACGTCCTAGATTTGAGAAACTATAGTTCTCATCCATACACCAGTCAAGCAAGACAGATTTGAGAAGCTTCAAACTCTTCTCCTTCTTAACATGTGTCTCTAGCAGCCCTCCAAAAAGTGGCCTATTGGCCTTGAACCATACTCTAAAGCCGCTACGGTGGCTTAATTTATTGAAGCCCCTGATATTCCAACAAACCTTTCAGAATTGAAATTGGATCCTGAGAAAAATAATATTTGCGAAAGTGCGATTTTCTCGATCGCAACAGTGTCTGCTTTTGCCCTAGCTCTCCGCCGCTTAGAGCTGTCAAATGGGCTGTCCATGTCCGTTTGGACCGGTCCACAATCGTCCATTTTGATTATGGACAAATGACGTCCATGTCCACAATTGTCCATGTCCATAGACGTCCATGTCCATTAACGACCATGTCCAAATGGGCTGTCCATGGTTGTTAATAGACATTCCATTAGCTTCTTCAAAATTATAATATTTTAAATTTATATTTAATATCAAAAAATAGCACAAATAATTTATTTACCTAAAAATACAAATAGTTAAAAAATAAAGTTAATTCAAAACTTGAGTAAAACCGAGAAATCACATAATCACATTTTGGCGGGAAAACGCAGAATCATATTTTTGGCGGGAAAACGCAGAATTATATTTTTGGCGGGAAAATGCGGAATCGCGTTTTTGGTGGGAAAATGCGGAATCACATTTTTGGCGGGAAAAAATGCAGAATCACGTTTTTGGCGGGAAAACGCGGATTCACATTTTGGCGGGAAAACGCGGAATTATATTTTTGGCGGGAAAACGCGAAATTATATTTTTGGCGGGAAAATACGGAATCACGTTTTTGGCGGGAAAATGCGGAATCGCGTTTTTGGCGGGAAAATGCGGAATCACGTTTTTGGCGGGAAAATGCGGAATCGCGTTTTTGGCGGGAAAATGCGGAATCGTGTTTTTGGCGGGAAAATGCGGAATAGTGTTTTTGGCGGGAAAATGCGGAATCACGTTTTTGGCGGGAAAATGCGGAATCGTGTTTTTGGCGAGAAAACGCGAAATTATGTTTTTGGCAGGAAAACGCGAAATCATGTTTTGGCGGGAAAACATGGATTCATGTTTTTTGGCGGAAAATGCGGAATCACGCTTTTGGTGGAAAAACGCGGAATCATGTTTTCCGAATCATGTTTTTGGCGAGAAAACAAAATTTTGTGGTTTTGTTGTAAAACGTTTTTGCAGGAAACTCGATTTTGCATTTGATAAAAAAAATCTTAAATTTTAACCTAAAAATTAAGTGTATTAGACTGTCCATTGGACTGTCCATGTCCAAACCCGTCCGGTCCATTTTGTCCATGTCCATTTATGTCCATGTCCATTTTAGTCCATTAAAATATGGACTTGTCCATGACCGGTCCATAATGTATTGGACATGGACGGTCATGGACAGCCCGTCCATTTTGACAGCTCTACCGCCGCTTATCACGGCGCTCCTCGCCGCCGGTGGGTCACCTCAGTGATTTGACCTCAATGAAGAAGAAACCTCCTAACAAATCGCCACCAAAGGTCCCGCGGAAGCCCTCGAGGCCTTCTCCTCCATCGTCCCCTGGTTCTTCGTCGGACGGACCTAAATCTTCAGACCATGGCTCGCCGCGGTATGTTTCCTCGCCCGTTTCGGGCTCTGCTCCAAGTGTAATACCTCCAATTGAGCGAACCGAGGCATTAGTCGATCCATCCGCTGTAAGCCCTCCTTCAATAGCCGTTCCATCCGCTGTAAGTCTTGTTCCGACTGAAAAAGGTATCCACCCTGGTGCTGTTACGAGTCCTTCCTCTGAGAATGCCCAGTCTCTGGTGAACTCGGAGATTGCTGTGACTGACCATAGCTCCTTGCTCAATGTTACTGCCAAAGTTTCTGTGAAAGTTGTTACCACTGCTGCTCCAGAAACAGACATAGACACTTCGAAGATTCAAGTATCAAACCTTCTCTCGAACACCTCTGATAAAATCGTGACAGCCAAAGTTCAGGCCACCCCGAATGCAGAGAAGATCGAGACAAAACAAATGCCTGAAAAAGACTCTTGGGCAGGGCTCTTCAAGGGCTCGTCAAAGCTGTTGCAGAAGAAGGGAGAAGCTTTCACTCTCCCATCAGGTGAATCTTGTGTTCGAATTCCCAATTCGATCATAGAGAAGAACAAAAAATTTGGGAGTGTTTTATAATAGGGCAATTTTATGTTGATCCACCCTCCCAGGGAACGCTCCACAACATTGTAAATGGGATTTGGAGCCGTCAATTCCGAGATATTACTGTCTCAAAGCTAGGAGGTAATGCGTTCCTCTTCCGAATCCCAAGTGCCTACACAAGGAACAGGGTCATTAACCAACGATTATGGCAAATAGATGGAAAGACAATGTTTGTGGTGTTGGATCCCGATGGATCTAGGGTTTGTTATATTGAATTTAGAACCAACCTCGTTCTTACCTTTTGGCAGCGGAAGAGATGGTGAACGAGATCAGTGGAGCAACGCAACGCTTTGCCTCTACCAGATACACACGCACGCTCGCTGGAAACGGGATGCTAGTGCCGGATCAATGGGGATCGATGGTGTCTGGTGTGTCAAGTGTTTCTATCAAGAAAACTGGACGGCTCTCATGTTTAGGTCGAAACTAATCATCTTTTATTCGACCTAAACGTGCTTAACGGGCCAGACTCAATTAAGCCATAACCCGAAAAGCCTGTTCGGAAAATCCGAACTGTGTCGACCGACACACAAGCTGTGTCGATCGACACAACACCATTATATCGATTCTTATGTGTATTTCAATACACATAATATGATCATTGCCACAATGATCATTCCCATGTCGTAGCTTCCAGTTCGCTTAGGTGTGTGACCCTATAGGATCATATAATACTGGCAGTAAGTCCACGACCTACAGAATGCAAGAGGCTTCTAGCAAAGCATTGCAAATGCCCAGTATTATACGAATGTCTGATCTCGACACACAACTATCACAGGAGTGAGTACAAGTGTGATTTCAGGACACTATCCCAACAATCTCCCACTTGTACTGGAATCATCAATTCCTATAATCCTTTTGTCTCTATATCTCGATTTGGCATAAGGCAAGATTTGTGTCATCCTTATTAAGCCAACATCGTGTTTATCGAACTCCTGATCTCATACTGAACATTACAAACAACTGAACTACAGTTCGTTTGAGTGCGGCCACACATTCTCTCAGTATTCAATCTTCGATAGGCCCTGAGATATTTATCTCCCGTTTTTCAGGAGGGACAAATTCCATCTTGTTCCATCCCTGTTTCAACGCACACTTCATGATAAACTTGAACAGTGTCGTTATAGCCGCCAGTTACGGATCGACGTTTGACAAAGTCAAAATGTACCAATTCATATGCAAGAAAGCATGATGAACTCAGGTCTTAGGACTATACTCTATAGTCGTAATGGGAACCTCTTATGACACAGATAATACTATCTTGTAGACTTCTCATTAGCGGGTCATGTCCGATCATATGTCCACTGACATATATCTATGTGACTGACTGCGATAATCATATCATTGGCTCCATGAAACTTAGCCAACAGTCACCTCACAATCTAGTCTCTAACGGTTGTCAGTGTCCCGATTCTACAACCTTGACTAGGGACAAAATAATTTATTAACTTATAGGGTTTCATGATCAAGTTCTCAACTTGATGACCTATAATATGTCATAAACTTATTTTGGGACCATTATTTAGATCACAATAAATAATGCTGAAATCAAATTTCATTAAACACTTCTAAAAGAATGTTTACAATAGCGTCTTATTATAACTAAAACAAAAACCAAAACTCCCACTAGAATCAAGATTACATCTTAAGATCTCTAATGCCTACAGCAGTCGTATGACTCTCATGCTTAGGCCTTGGGAGTGACTTGGTTAGAGGATCAGCGACATTCTCGTTTGTCGGAACTCGGCTGATCTTCACATCACCTCTATTGACAATATCACGAATCAGATGATATTTCCTCTCAACGTGTTTGGACTTCTGGTGTGACTTGGGTTCTTTTGCCTGAGCAATGGCTCTATTGTTATCGCAGAACAAAGCCACTGGCTCCAAGATACTAGGAACCTCACCAAGTTCAGTCATGAACTTCTTGATCCAAACAGCTTCCTTTGCCGCTTCAGAAGCAGCAACATATTCAGCTTCCGTTGTGGAGTCAGCTACGGTATTCTGCTTAGAGCTCTTCCAGCTCACCGCACCGCCATTTAGACAGAAGACATATCCAGACTGTGATCGGAAATCGTCTCTGTCCGTCTGAAAACTCGCATCGGTGAATCCATTCACCACAAGTTCATCACTATCTCCATACACAAGGAACTTGTCCTTGGTATGTCTCAAATACTTGAGAATATTCTTGACAGCTGTCCAGTGAGCTTCACCTGGATCAGATTGGTATCTACTCGTCATGCTTAACGCGTAAGCTACATCTGGACGAGTGCAGAGCATGGCATACATAATAGATCCTATTGCAGAGGCATAAGGAATCCTATTCATGCGTTCTCGCTCAGCAGGTGTCGCCGGACACTGCTTCTTGCAGAGACTCTTGCCATGAGACATTGGTATGAAGCCCTTCTTGGAATCGTGCATCCTGAATCTGTGCAACACCTTATCTATATAAGTGTCTTGGCACAATCCAATCAGCTTGTTAGTTCTATCTCTGTAGATTCTGATTCCAAGAATGTATGCGGCTTCTCCCATGTCTTTCATGGAAAAACAACTTCCTAGCCAAGTCTTAATAGACTGAAGCAACGGAACGTCATTACCGAGGAGGAGTATGTCATCGACATACAGTACAAGAAATGCAATTTTGCTCCCACTTGTCTTCTTGTATACACATGATTCTTCTTCGTTCTTGATGAAACTGAATTGTTTTACTGCTTCATCAAAACGAAGATTCCAACTCCGTGATGCTTGCTTCAACCCATAAATGGATTTATGAAGCTTGCATACCTTCCCAGCGTTTTTAGGATCGACAAAACCTTCAGGCTGTGTCATGTACACATCCTCTTCCAGAATACCATTCAGGAATGCGGTTTTGACATCCATCTGCCAAATCTCATAATCATAATGAGCAGCAATCGCTAGAAGAATCCGAATAGATTTAAGCATAGCTACTGGGGAATAGGTTTCATCATAGTCAATACCATGAATTTGTTTGAAACCTTTAGCCACCAATCTCGCTTTGTAAATCTGTACATTGCCATCCACGTCAATCTTCTTCTTGAAGATCCATTTACACTCAATGGCTTTTACACCACTAGGTAAATCGACCAAGGACCATACTTGGTTTTCTGACATGGATGTCATTTCGGATTTAGAGGCTCCAAGCCACTTTTCGGAGTCCGGGCCCATCATTGCTTTCGCAAAGGTCGCTGGTTCGTCACCTTCAATGATCATCAGATCATTTGAATTGGTTACGAGAAATCCATAGTATCTCTCGGGTTCGTGACGGATCCTTCCGGATCTGCGAACTTCAGGCTCCACAGGCGCCGGTTCTACAAAACTTTGTGGATCCAACTGCTGCTCTTCCTCAATAGGTTGGGCAGTCTCCTGTGCATCTTGAATTTCTTCGAGATGTACTTTACTCCCACTGTTTTTCTTAGAGAGAAACTCCCTCTCAAGAAAAGAACAGTCCCGAGCAACAAATACTTTGTTCTCAGATTGGTTGTAAAAGTAGTATGCCTTGGTTTCCTTAGGATAACCAACGAAATAGCATTTATCTGATTTGGGTGCAAGCTTGTCGGAGATTAAACGTTTGACATAAGCCTCACAACCCCAAATCCTCAGGAAAGACAGACTAGGAACATTCCCAGTCCACAGTTCATGTGGTGTCTTTGCCACTGATTTTGATGGCACCCTATTTAGTGTAAACGCAGACGTTTCTAGAGCGTATCCCCAAAAGGATAATGGAAGATTAGAATGACTCATCATAGACCGAACCATGTCCAACAAGGTTCGATTCCTCCGCTCTGACACTCCATTCCATTGGGGTGTACCAGGAGGAGTGAGTTGTGAAACAATTCCACACTCGCTCAGATAGTCGCTGAATTCTTGGCTTAAGTATTCTCCTCCGCGATCCGATCGCAGAACTTTGATACTTTTGCCAAGTTGATTCTGTACTTCATTCATGAATTCCTTGAATCTATCAAAGGATTCTGACTTGTGTCTCATCAAATAGATATAGCCATACCTACTGAAATCATCAGTAAAGGTAATGAAGTACTTGAAATTTCCTCTGGCAGCAGTACTCATCGGCCCACATACATCAGTATGAACAAGGCCCAATAAATCACTGGCCCTTTCATTTGGTTTGTTGAAAGGGGCTCTAGCCATTTTGCCCACCAAACAAGACTCGCATTTCTCACATGATTCAAAATCAAATGAGCCCAGAAGCCCATTTCGATGGAGCCTCTGGATGCGTTTCTCATTGATATGGCCCAAACGACAATGCCATAAGAAAGTCGGGTTTTCGTCATTGGACTTAAACCTCTTTGTATTTATGTTAAAGACGGGCATTTCTTGGTTTAATATATATAACCCATTATCTAATGGGGCGCTACCATAATAATTACCATCACGATTAAAAGAACAAACTTTATTCTTAACAGCAAAATCAAAACCTTCCAAATCCAAAACGGAAACTGAAATTATGTTTCTGCTAATCGCAGGTACATAGTAGCAATTATTCAAAATTAAAACTATGCCCGAAGGTAAAGAAAACTCGTAGGTGCCTACGGCCAGTGCAGCAACCTTAGCTCCATTCCCGACTCGTAGCTCTACTTTTCATTTCTTCAGCGTCCTATTGTTTCTTAGTGCCTGCACATCAGTACAAATATGAGCACCGCAGCCGGTATCCAATACCCACGAAGTAGGACTAGAAGACATAACATTAAGTTCGATAACATAAATACCTGAGTCAGACGCATCATACGTCTTCTTCAGCTTCTTGTAATCTTCCATGAACTTCTTGCAGTCTTTCTTCCAATGCCCCAACTGCTTGCAGTAGTTGCACTTATCCTCAGGAGACGGCCCGGATTTGGGCTTCGGCTTGGGCTTGTCCTGACTTTCAGCCTGGACAACCTGGGCCTTACCCTTACCCTTCTTAGGTTTCTTAAACCTTTTACCCCCTTGTACCATTAGGACATTGGGAGTAGCCTTCTTGAGATTCGGTTCTGCTGTCTTCAGCATACCGTGCAACTCAGTCAATGTCTTAGTCATGTTTTGCATGTTGTAGTTCATAATGAACTGATCAAAACACGACGGCAATGACTGCAGAATCATGTCAGTGGCCAGCTCCTGGCTAATGGCACAGTCCAGTTTCCCCAGGTTATCAATGTAACCCTTCATTTTAAGGACATGAGGACTTACTGGACTGTCCTTAGCCAGCTTGCAATCCATGAGAGATTTAACCGTCTGGTATCTCTCTGTGCGAGCTTGCTCCTGAAACAAAGCTTTCAGGCTGTTAATCATCTCAATGGGTGACAACACGTTCTCATATTGCTTCTGCAGCTCAGAGTTCATAGTCACCAGCATTAGACAATTAACATCTTTGACATCCGCTGAATGCTTATCCCAAGCATTCTTTTCTGTCTGCGGAGCATTGGAACGTGGCCTCTCGGTGAGAACTCTTTCAAGGACATATTCCTTGTTATCTTGCCTGAGAACTATTCTCAGGTTCCGATACCATTCCAAGAAATTAGATCCATTTAACTTGTCCTTCTCAAGGACGGATCTTAGTGAGAAAGTGTTGATGTGATTTGAGACAGACATAGCTGTAATTCAAAAAAGGTAGATTTTAGTTATAAAGCACAAGAAATGAGAATTCTTATATAATAAGAAAACTCGCACTGTATTCAAACTATGTTTCCTCATATGAATACAATGCGCCAAGATCCTCAGATTACTAAAATTCGAGTGGGCGACTCGCCGTTACTCAAGCTTTAGTTATCTAGGTAAGAAAATCATTGCTAATTGTACTCAGTACAACTCTTGGTCGTGAATAAGACAAACTATGTCCAATCCACTCTGATGTCTCTGGGCCCAGAACTTCTGATAGCCCAGTCAAGTATAACCAATCTTTTATCTGTCTTGTGATCACTGACAGTTGCACTGCAAGTCTGTCATTGACCACCTGCCTTACCCATGTTGCAGTGGATATCAAGGACTCCAAGATATCCAACAAACGACACGAGTCTTGACAGTAGACAAGATCAGGCAAGACATCAAGATCACTTGATATTTAGTTGAGGAAAAGAACTAATCTTATCTTGATTTATATTCACTATATATATCAAAAAATAATAACTTTTAATTAAAACATTTAGTTTTATTAAGTTTAGACTCATCTAATACTTTTAGGATTAGATTATTCTGGTTTATGCAAATTTGTGGTCAAACCAGCATATATGCGGACGTTGTGTCGATCGACGCCAACTATTGGTATCGATCGATGCAACTATATTTAAACCGTTCTTCGATAACCGGTCAAACCGGATCGAATTTACTTAACCGATTCAATTCAATTGAACCAGTTCGGTTTAATGGTCCATGTCGATCGTCACACACTGTGTGTCGATCGATATGACCAAACCAGAATCAATTTGGTTAATAAAATTAACCGAGCTAGATAACCGGTCCAATCCAATTGAACCGATCTATCTGATCGCATTGCCTGTGTCGACCGACACACCCAGTGTATCGATCGACGCAACACGATTACGGGTACTCGATCTCAGATCGAAACCCTAGAATTATTTACGGATTTTCGCTTTGTATCAACCGACACACGCTTTGTGTCGATCGATACTGTGCGATAAACCCTAAATTTTATTCGCGAGTTTTCGCTCTGTGTCGACCGACACACGCTTTGTGTCGATCGACACCCTGCGACAAACCCTAAAATTTTACATTTTGCGCCGCGGCGTGTCGACCGACACACGCTTTGTGTCGATCGACACAGTGCGATTTCAACAGTTCATCGTTTTTCAACAGAGACAAAATCCGAGATTTATTCTATGAAAACACGATTCAGAAAGCAATATACAGATCAACAACATCAAGTTTCGATTTTATATTACCAGTTTCAATAGCTAAACCCTAAGCATGCTCTGATACCACTGTTGGATCCCGATGGATCTAGGGTTTGTTATATTGAATTTAGAACCAACCTCGTTCTTACCTTTTGGCAGCGGAAGAGATGGTGAACGAGATCAGTGGAGCAACGCAACGCTTTGCCTCTACCAGATACACACGCACGCTCGCTGGAAACGGGATGCTAGTGTCGGATCAATGGGGATCGAAAGGTTCTGGTGTGTCTAGTGTTTCTGTCAAGAAAACTGGACGGCTCTCTTGTTTAGGTCGAACTAAACACGTTTTTATTCGACATAAACGTGCTTAACGGGCCAGACTCAATTAAGCCATAACCCGAAAAGCCTGTTCGGAAAATCCGAACTGTGTCGACCGACACACAAGCTGTGTCGATCGACACAACACCTTTATATCGATTCTTATGTGTATTTCAATACACATAATATGATCATTGCCACAATGATCATTCCCATGTCGTAGCTTCCAGTTCGCTTAGGTGTGTGACCCTATAGGATCATATAATACTGGCAGTAAGTCCACGACCTACAGATTGCAAGAGGCTTCTAGCAAAGCATTGCAAACGCCCAGTATTATACGAATGTCAGATCTCGACACACAACTATCACAGGAGTGAGTACAGGTGTGATTTCAGGACACTATCCCAACATGTGGCGGATTGGGAGCCCGGAGTCATCCCCACCAAACCTGAACTTTCATCTGCGCCTATATGGCTTGAACTAAGGAAAGTGCCTCTGCAATTCTTTAATGATGAAGCTTTGGAAAGGATTGCTAGTCTGGTTGGCCATCCTAGATACCTCCATCCGTCGACTGCAAACAAAACAGACCTTGAGGTAGCAAAAGTCTTCACAGTGATTGACCCGCGGAAACTGCTCCCTGAGGCAGTAAATGTGCAATTTGAATCTGGAGATATCGTCTGTGTTCTAGTTTCAAGCCCATGGATGCCTCCCATATGCGACTTCTGCAAAGAGATAGGCCACGGTTTAAAACATTGTAATAAGGCTCCTAAGATCTGCACAATTTGCAATTCAAGCCAGCACTTCTTTATCACCTGCTCGAAAAATCAGGAGAAGAGTAAGAAACTGGGTAACTCAAGGCGTGATAAAGGCCAGAGAAGGTCTTCTTACCTCCGAGGACAAGCCAACGAGTCCTAAAGCAACTGTAACTACAATCAAGTTCTCAGAATCCTCTCTTGGGAAAAACGCAGATGTTTGTACTGGTGAGCCCAGCAAAATTCAGAACGCCATCTCAACCTCCCAGAGTTCAGAAAAATCTGTCGCTGACACTACTTCAGACACTACCATTAAGCCGGACTCATCGGACATTGAATCAGGGGACTCAGGACAGGAGAAGGAAGTTGACACTTTAAAAGATTCTGGTTTGCATCATGACTCCAAATCTAGTAAAAAGAAGAAGAAGAAAAAACAAACCCGGGGCAAGGGCCCCAAACCTTTTTAGTTTTTATGTGCAGAAATATGGTTTTTGAGCGATGTAAAATATATGGTGGTGGATTTTGTAAAATCTGAAGGTAAAATACTAGATTTTGACTAATGTAATTTACTCATGAAAATAGATTCAAATCTACTCAAATCTTTTCAAGTCAAATGAATTACCAAAATCTAATAAATATAAATAACACAAGATTTTAATTATTATATTCAAATCTTTAATTGAATAACAGTGGATTTCTAATTTTTTTAATGAACATATTGTAAATCTAAAAACCAATAACACTAAATTTTAAATATTTTTGGTAGACATAGTTTAAATACAATAACTAATAACAATAGATTTTAATATAGAATTTACAATCAATGAATGAATAACAATGGATTATAAGGGAGAGTTGGATGTAAAACCCCAAATACTTTATTTATTAAATTTATGGCCTTCATATTTATGAAATTAAATCATCATATACACATACATCCTATTATTCCATATACACCCCTACCACCCTTTGCTTCTCTTCAACAGCTGCAGTATTAAACGAAAATCCTCACTACTCAGAAATAATAAATGAAGATGCTACTTGTATTATTAGTAAAAGATAATTTTCAAACAATAATAGATAAAGTCTCATAGATAAAATAAAATATACCCAATAAAATTAAACCTTATACTATAATCTAAACCCTAAACCCTAATCCTAACACAAACTCCAAACCCTAAAAATTAAACCCTACACATAAACCCAAACCCAAACCCTAAAGATAAACTCAAACCTTAAAACTATATTCTAAACCCTAAAATCTAAACCCTAAAACCTAAACTCAAACACTAAACCCTAAAATACAAACCCTAAACTACAAACCCAATCTCTAAAAACTAAACCCTAAACCATGAATCCAAACCCTAACCATAAAAACTAAACCCTAAATCCAAACTCTAAACACTAAACCCTAAATCTCAAACCCTAAAAACTAAACCCTAACCCAAACCCTAAACCCTAAACCCAAACCATAAACATAAACCCAAACTTTAAAAGCTAAACCTAAACCCTAAATCTAAACCCTAAAAACTAAACCCTAAACCCTAACCCTAAAAACTAAACCCTAACCCAAACTTTAAACCCTAACCCAAACCATAAACATAAACCAAAACTCTAAACATAAACCCAAATCTTAAAAATTAAACCCCAAATCCAAACCCTGAACCCTAAACCCAAACACTAAACTCTAAACCCTAAAAACTAAACCCTAACCTTAAATACAAATTCTAAATCCAAATTCTAAACACTAAACATAAAAATTAAATTCTAATTAAAAAAATCTAATTAAAAGATGTCTGTAAATAATAATTATAAAAATAGTTAGTTGAGTAGTCTTATTATTAGATTCTTAGTTGACGTCAAAAAAATATTAGACTTTTAGAAAACTATAGCATAAAATAGCTCATTATTAGTGTAGGGATATAAATGACTTTTCTACATGCACAAAAAACATGCAATAGTATAAAATTCACAAAACTAATATCACTCTTATTGAAGGTTATTCCTTCATAATTCTTTTTTTTTTTTTTTAAGAAATTCCTTCATAATTCCCTTATATTTTTTTTTTGTCAACTCATAATTCCCTTATAAAACTAATAGAATTGATTTTAAATCCACTGTTGAATAACTTTTTTTTTTTTTTTTTTTTTTTTTTTTTTTGTCAACAGGTTTGGAATTCATGGGCCAAGGCCAAATAGTACAAGCGGGCCGTAGCCCAAATACAGTGAAAGTGAAAAACGCGAAATTTAAACGGAAGCCCAATGTGGAGATAAGGACGCCACGCGTCGACTCCAAAAAAAGGCCTCATGCACGCTCCCACGCGGGCGCCACGCGTCATTCGTTGGACAAACCGCCGGAGACTGCAGCCAACGCAGAGGAAAACGCCGGCTGACGTCGCCGGACCTATCACCGTAACGGCTGAAGACCACCTGCCGATCTAAACTGCCCAAAGCCGCCATCACAGAATCCCTGCATCCAAAGAAACACGGTTACTACTAACCCACCGGAGATGGCCGGAACCATGGAGACGCCCCTGCCGACAGGTCCAAAGGACCTAACTGTATCCACCTTGTGCTTGTCCTCAAAAGCGGTGGCACAAGGACGATGTTATTCCAGATGAATCGGAGACTCCAAAGCGGGAAAGAGAAAAAAACCAAGGATCGAACGGCGAAGAGAGAGAAGGGGAAGACAGATCGATTGAACCCGCCTAAGCGGGAAGAGCCAGAAGAATCCGGCGAGTTCCGACATCGGAAAGAAGCTAGCCAGCCGTAGAAGACGAAGCCCGTGATTTATTGGGAGAAGATATAGACAAAACACACCCAAAAACTGACTCGATCAAGAACACGGATCAAAATCGAGAAGAAAAGCTTGATCGAACTGGAAAAAGAAAGGGGGAAAAAGATTTCTCTCACCAACAGAATAAAATTGAAGCAGAGGAGAGTAAATCAGAAAAAAAACCCCTTCTCCGACAGCTTCTCTTCCTTCTGAAGAGTCAAATTCGGTGAAGAAGGATGAGAGAGGATGTCGGAGAGAAGCTTTCTCTCTCAAAGAGGAGAGAGAAGCCTTTCAAGCTAACCTTTAAATCCGGTTGAATAACATCACCTTAGTATTTCCATTTCAGATATTTTGCCCAAACATATATCGGACTGGCTTGTATTTGGTTTCGAGAGGATCGAAGCGTATATAGACTATTTCGTGTAGAATATGATATATTTCGTCTAAAGTTTTTGTATATTATTTTTTTTATTTTATTTTAGACAACGATAAAACGCTCTTTCTTTGGCCGACAAAAGCTCTGAGATCTCGCCACGTAGTTTGCAGAACAATCGATGGGGTAAATAAACACACACCACGTGGTTCTTTGCTGAGGCCAAAACCCCATGTTCATTTTTAATTAATTTCTTTGCTCGGACAGCTGCTTAAGGGTCCCACTTTGATCTAAGCCACTAACGGATAAGATCAAATAAATTCTCTACGTGAGGATACATCCTACTTACGTGCGCTTTTATTTTTTGACCGTTCTTCGATCGGACGATGCAAATACTTTTTAAATAAAATATGGTTTTAATATATTTTCTGCCTATGTTGTTGACTGAGATAAATTAACAGGACAAATAGTAAGATACGAACGAGTTTATTTCAATATATTTATTAATGATCTAGATATTTTTATAGTTCTAATCAATGTTTTGAAACCCGATCCGGTCTATGAACCGGATTGTTTACCGAATCATTGGATCAACCGCGGGTCAACCACGGACCGACCGCGTATCCAAAACTATTAAGATTTTTATATATAATTATATATATATATATTTATGTGTACACTTTTTAATCATACAATACACCATTTTACTAAAATGTAAGAACTATACATTAAAGAAATTTTAACAACTCTTAAAAAGTATAAAAACACCATAATCCCATAAATCTGAAGAAAGAAAATAGGAAAAATAAAGTTTTGTAGCATAATTATAACTAGACAAAAGAGAATTATACTTACTTTTCTTTGACGAAAGTTTGAGAGTATAACATTTTTGACGAAGGTGTTTTTGACGGTACAAGTTTTATGAGGTTGGCCTATATAAAATGTTTGTGAAAAAGTTGTTTAGATTAAAACCCTATAGTTTATCACAATAAAATCTTCTTTTTGGTTTAAAAGGTTTAGAAAATATTTATTATTCGGGTTAATCAGTTCGACCGGTCTATGGGGTCGCAAATAAACCGTGGATTTTTCTGGGTTTTACTGGGTTTTTAACTAAGCGGGTTTTGCATATAACCCGATCCGGAATATCTTCCGGGTCGCCGGATTTACCGGTTCGACCGCGGATCCGGGTCGGGTTTCAAAACACTGGTTCTAATCTCTTTTTTTTTTGTTGTATTTTTCAGGTTTATTTCAAAATGGTTCCAGACTAGTTTTACCATGTTTTCCGCATAAGTCACTATTTTTACAGTTACATTGTCCTTTGAAACAAAAGAGTAAAGTGAAGAGCACAAGCTTCTGTCCGAGGATCTTAATCTCTTGTGGCCCTTAAGGACATAAAAAAATCCCATGTAGCTTTTTTAATCTCTTATGGCCCTCTCATACATGAATTACCTAAACTAACCTTAATGAAAAGCTTTTATTTTAATAGAAAAAAAAAAGAAAATTGAATGCATGCATTTAACCCACCCACCCATTTTTACCTTCTATTGGGTCCCACAAGAGGCATCCCCACCATCTTCCAATTTCCATCGATTGGAGCTTTATCTCCTCTCTTTCTTCCCCACATGTTCCCTTCTTCAACAACATTCTATTTGTCTCCTTTTTCCCAACCACAAATCAAAGAAGATTCACCACAGCTCAAGCTGTAGAGGTTTCTTCTCCCTTCTCTTTCTCTTTTGATTTCTTTTAAACCATGTGTTTTGATTTAGGGTTAAATCTTATTTGATTTTGTGATTTTTAAAAGGTTTTTGTTGAATTCTTGAATAACCCAAGAATATATAGGCATAATAAACTTATTTTCGAACTGTAGTAGTGAAATTTGTAGATTCTGTAGGTTAATCTTGTATAATATCGAAGGTATAACTAGGACAACTAGTATGACTAGTATAACTAGGACAACTAGTCCAACTGGTATGACTGGTATAACTGGTACAACTGATATGACTTGTACTACTGGTACGACTTATGTGTTCTAATTTTGTATGTTGTTCCTTTTTTTCAGAGGACAATGGATGATATCCGTGGCATAGTCATACATTTTGATTATGGGGGGTACTACTCAGAAGAGGGAGATGAAGTGCGATGGAATCGGAAAGACCGTCATATTTCAAGTTTTGTGATGAGAGAAACTTTGGAGGATGTCACTTATTTTCGGTTGGTTGATAGAATACGCAGGAAGATTATGGTAGATGAAGCTGAAACGAAGCTTCTGCTGAGTTACTATCCATTGATATTAGGTCCTAAAAGGCCATCATATATCTTGGGTGATGAAGATGTTTTAGGATATCTAATGGAAGTTAACAAAGATCAGTGTATGAGTCTTTTACATGTGGAGCTCACTGATATTGACTTAGAAAACCATAGTGAAGAGCAGCTTTCTAGGACTGTGGAGCTTCAGGAGGATGTAAGAGTTAATGATGATGATGATGTCAATGCAGTTGGAGATTTGGTGGTTGTTCCTCGGTTTTCAAATGGTGAGAATGATCATGATCTTTGTGATGATTTGGATAATAGGGATGACTCTTATTTTGGCTATGTTATTTTCCGGGAGAGAGGTACAACATAGACACCACCAATTGTGTTGAATCTATTAATGGTGTTTTTGTAGAAGCAAGGATGTTGTCATTATTACCAATGATTGATGTGATTTTGGCAAAGATCATGGAGTGGTTTAACAAATATCGGAAGATTTCTGCTGAGGTACCTATGACACAGATATTGGTGCCGCGTGTGCATGGAGAAATTCACATATTTATTCCACAAGCAATGTTATTAACGGTGTATGAGCTAAACAGCTTTCTCCTTGAGTACAATGTGATTGGTAGTGATGGCAAGGGTTATTTGGTTGATTTGAAGAGGAAAACTTGCAGCTGTAGGTATTTTGATATTGACAAATATCCATGTGTGCATGGAGTAGCTGCTATCATAAGGCATGCCGAATCATCGGGGGAAGAGGCTAAAATCGAAGATTTTTGCTCAAAATATTACTGGATGGAGCAATGGGCATTGGCGTATTCGAGGACAATTTATCCGGTACCTCATCATTCGACTTGGGAAGTTCCTGACGAGATACTAACCCAATGTGTCTTACCTCCGCACATTAAGGAAAAGAAAGGGAGAAACAAAGTGACTAGAATCCCATCCGCTGGAGAATCTCGAAGAAAGAAAAAGAATCCGTTGCCATTTGAACGGTTTTTTTCTGATGATAACACTCAAAGTTGATTTGTACTGTGTTTTGTTGTTTGTATTTGTATAAGACTTTGTATGGATGCATTGAGTTTGATATGATTTTCACTTCTTATACGTTTGGTACAACTGGTACAACTGGTACAACTCTATGTTAAAACAAAAACATAAAAAAAATATATTTATAATTAATACAATCATGGTGTTAGTTTAAAAGTGTCACTAAAACATTAGTAAATATATTTACATATCTGTAGTCAAGAAATGTAAAAAAAAAATTGTTATTTTTTTGCATGAACATCACATTTGTGGTTAATATACCTTATGTTTTTAAGGTTAGTATTGGAACCTTTAGATTAATAAGATAAAAAATAATTAATAAAGTGTTTTAGAAATGTTATAATATGAGAGTACTATAAATATAGTTTTTGTACTTAATTTAATAAGTACAACTAAAAAAAACTAATATAAATCATGGTATTACTAATTATAAATCAAAGCTATAAAAGTACAACTCTTTGTTAACAAAAAATAATTTGGTACAACTGCACAACTGGTACAACTCTTTGTAATAAAAAAGCTTTATGACGGCGCACATTTTCCACGTTTTGCATGTTTTGCATGTTTAATTCCGCCAATGAGTTGTTCTAGTTGTGCTAGTTTTACCAAATTATTTTCCTGATAAAGAGTTGTACCAGTTGTGCTAGTTGTACTTAAGATAAAAAAAATTCAAAGAGTTGTTCTATTTATACTAGTTGTACCTAAGATTATGATGATAAATACCTAAATCCAAACCAAATACATAAGTCTGAACCAAATACATAAATCTGAGTTTTTGAAAGAGTGAACCAAATACATAAGTCTGAACCAATCTTTGAACAAAATATATAAACCTAAACCAAACGCGGTTGTACATCAAAACGAAATACATAAAACCAACACATCACATGCGAACATAAGGATGAGTGCACGATTTAGAAGGATTGAGATTCCTCCTAGGCCTTGGAGTTCGAGCTCGAGCTTGGATTTTCTTTGCTTGTTTGGACTTGTTGGATGATGTGTTGACTTTTTGGCAATTTTTGCCTTTCTTGATTATAGGGGTTTTGGATCCACCTTCTTTATTAACATCACCTACAAAACGGGTCAAAACTAGAAACAATCAATCTATCAAAATTCAGACCATAAACACACAATTATTTCTTACCAAATGCAGCCTCTGCAGCAGCCAAGTCATCAACAAACTCTTCCTCAACAGCCTCGTCTGCTGCAGCCCTATCCGTTACATCCTTGCCCGTTGTAGCCTTTTCCACTGCATCCTTACCCTTTGCAGCCTTGTCTGCTGCAGCCTTGTCTGATGCGGCCTCTTCGTCATCAGCCTTCTCCTCAATAAACTTGTCTGATGCAGCCTTGTCTGATGCGGTCTCCTCGTCATCAGTTGTTTCTTTGTCATCAGCCTCCTCGTCCGCAACAGTTTCTGTAGCATAAAATTCATCACAGTCCACAATCATCAAAATTTCAAAAAAGCAACACAGCCCACAATCATCAAAAATTCAACATACCTCGTTCTTTTGAATATCCACGGGTTTCATGCTGCCTATTATAACCACAATCCACAAAGTCTCTCTGATACTTTAATGTGCGGAGAAGCAACATCCACATCCCCATAACCTTTCTCGTCGAATGGCAAACCATGTGAAACATGTGCTTGAACTGTGGGTGGTTGTAAAACCATTTCTTCTCAGGCGGTTCAAAATTCTTGATGCACTCAATGAATCTGTGTTGGAAACACTTTGTTGAAATCTTGCAACCCTTTCCATAATCGGTTGGTTTGAAAAAAGCACCATGAGGTCGCATTGGCTCTACAACTTCCTCATCAACCTGAAAACAAAAAGAAATCATATTAGTCGTACTAGTCGTACTAGTCGTACTAGTCATACTAGTCGTACTTGTTTTTTAATAGTCGTACTAGTTTTACTAATCGTACTATTCAATTTTCATCCCAAATTCAACAAATTAACAAGTATTACCGACTGCGTTGGTGACGG
Source organism: Orychophragmus violaceus (assembly GCA_030180135.1). Taxonomy (NCBI): domain Eukaryota; kingdom Viridiplantae; phylum Streptophyta; class Magnoliopsida; order Brassicales; family Brassicaceae; genus Orychophragmus; species Orychophragmus violaceus. Next base: position 31,895,062 of record CM058231.1, on the reverse strand, counting down.
ATTTGATGGCAGTGGAGGCGCAGGCGTATTCTCGGGCACTTGTGGTGTATCCGTAAGCAATAAAGGCGGAGCATTCAGATTATGCTTTGCCTTCTTGTTCTTGTTCTGACAATCTGAAGAACCAGCCTTCCGCTTAGATTGCATTTTCTTCTTTTCTCCTCTCTTCCGAGTAACTGGTGCCATTGAAATGTTGAGGATGTTTGTGCTGCAGGTTTCAAAGAAAACACACAAAAACAGGTTAGATAGTAATGATGTTAAAATTAACAATGATAGCTCTTTCACTAAAGTTACATCCATATCAGAATTAAATACACATGTAACATTATTTATTTTGATGGTGGTACGTCTCAAAGCTAGATACCCAAAGTCAAGAACACAACTGTCTTAAGCTCTTGTAATCACTAAATAACAAGCATGAATTTAAATATAGCAAAAGCTAAGAAGCATTATTTCAATTGCAAATATAAACATCACAAGTCATAAAATCTCAAAAGACAGAATGCTACTAATTCAACAGAAAAAAGATCATATTACCAACAAAGACTGTAAAATATTTAGCATGATTTTTCCAAAAAAACTTATTCAGTCATGGTTCTTCAACTAGAATTAGATGATAAATTTTACTTTTAGAACTGAATCTAATTTTGTTATCAAAGCTGGAAACTTTACTAATTATTACCAAAGCCAAAAAAAAAGAAGAATCCATTGTGTATCTTTATTAGTGAGCAAGGGCACATATTCTAGTGGAAACTGACCATGGCAATTAACATAAAAGAACATCTTATAATGAAGGGATTCAACAGTGGATTCAAATGAAACACGTAACTTTTTCAACACATACGAAGGGATTAAACAGCTCCAAATTCAAATCAAGTAACCTATGATGTATATGTGGAGTGTGGTCCTTTCTCCAAACTCAAATAAGAATCCAAGTTTCTCTGATGAAGTATACTTGTTTTCGTTGGCTTCATGAGAACAACAAATATACAGCTTTTATCTCTACATATCTCCTAGATTCTCGTGTTTACTAGAATAATATAAAGAAATTCTTTAAATATTACACCTAGTATGACTAATATGATTCCAATTATCGATTCTTTTTGCTAAATTGATGTACCTTAATAAATTTATTCGTTGGCTTCATGAGTCCAATTATCGATTCTTTTTGATAAATTGATGTACCTTAATAAAAACACTCAATGGATTACCTAACACAAACAATCAGAAGCAGATTTAGGGCGGGTACAGAACGAGCCACAGAGATAGAGACAATGGTGAATCGGCGAGTACAGAACGAGCCACAACCGATGAACACAGAAAAAATCAAAGAAAAGGGCAAAGTGATTAGAGAGAAATACAGTACCTTGAGATGGAGATTCTTGAATCGCGGAATGAGTCTGAAGGGGTCCAGCTGAGTGTTAAGCGTCTGAAAGGAGTCACGGTCCGAGTCACGGAGAAGAAGAGAAATGAGGAGAAATGAACCAATTTAGGGTTCAAAATAAATTTAGGAATTTTACTGGGTTTGGGTCGGATATTATCCGATTGGGTTTGGATATGTATGGTATGGGTTGTAAATAATTAAAAATGGTCAGGCTAAAAAAGAAAATAACCACACTTTTTACTTAAAAAAAATAAATCAAAATTGAGAGGTTTTTTTCAGAATATTTTACGGCCTAAAGGGCCATGAGAGATTAATGTCCTCTGTCCGAGGAAAAACACAAAGCTTCTTTCTTCGTTCGGTTTATAGTTTTCAATTTAAATACCAAATCTCACACTCAGACATTGTGCATCTTCCGTCTGAAGAAAAAGTGCTCTGGTAAACAAGAATCCATTTTTTTCTTATTTGTTATAATTTCCCTTCACCCAAAACAGCATAAGCTTTTCTCATCAACAGTCAAAAATCTCTTTTTGTCTTCCTCGAATTTTAAACCTCACGTTTAATGTCTTTAGCTGCTTTCAAGCTGTAATATTCTTGAATCTATTCCTTTTTCTCGTGTTCGATCAACTCTTGCTTTTTCTTTAACCTCTCTTTTACAACCCTCTACATCACATCACTTGTCTGAACCAAAAAACCTGATTTCTTCAAGACACAAATCAAAAGGCTACCAACAAAATTCTCTCTTTTTATTTCTCAGTTAATCCCAAGAAAGAAACAGGGGTATTTTCTCCAGCTATCACTTGAAAATGGTTTCGAGATCGTATTCGAATCTACTGGACCTTGCTTCAGGAGACTCTCCAACATTTGGGCGTATGAACCGACAAATCCCTCGCATCATGGCGGTCGCAGGAATCATGTCCAACATCGACAACGATTCTAAAGAAGGTGTTTCTTCTGATCTGTCTCCAAAAGACCGTATAATCATTGTAGCTAACGAATTACCGATACAAGCTCAGAGAAAGCTAGAGAGCAACATTGGTAGTACTAGTACAAGCAATTGTTGTAGCAAAGGTTGGAACTTTTCTTGGGATGAGAACTCGCTTCTCCTCCAATTGAAAGATGGGTTAGGAGATGAAGCCATTGAAGTTATCTACGTTGGTTGTTTGAAAGAAGAGATTCATCCTAATGAGCAAGAAGAAGTGTATCAGGTTCTTCTTGAAAATTTCAAGTGTGTGCCTACGTTCTTACCTTTGGATTTGTATACACGATACTACCATGGATTCTGTAAGCAACAGCTTTGGCCTTTGTTTCATTACATGTTGCCACTCTCTCCTGATCTTGGAGGCAGGTTCGATCGGGCTCTCTGGCAAGCTTATGTTTCAGTGAACAAGATTTTTGCGGATAGGATCATGGAGGTGATTAATCCTGAGGATGATTTCGTGTGGATACATGATTACCATTTGATGGTCTTGCCTACATTCCTGAGGAAGAGGTTTAATCGTGTCAAGCTCGGTTTCTTCCTCCACAGTCCGTTTCCTTCTTCAGAGATTTACAAAACTTTGCCTATTAGAGAGGAGCTACTTCGGGCTTTGCTAAACTCGGATTTAATAGGGTTCCACACTTTTGACTACGCGCGGCACTTCTTGTCTTGCTGTAGTCGAATGCTCGGTCTTACTTATGAATCAAAGAGAGGATACATTGGACTTGAGTATTACGGTAGAACCGTCAGTATCAAAATATTGCCCGTGGGAATCCACATGGGCCAGCTTCAGTCGGTTCTGAGCCTACCAGAGACGGAAAGGAAAGTCGAGGAGCTCATTGAGCTGTATGGTCGAAAGGGCAGGACAATGCTGCTCGGTGTGGATGACATGGACATATTCAAAGGGATAACCTTGAAGCTATTGGCTATGGAGCAGCTGCTGATGCAACATCCTGAATGCCAAGGGAAAGTTGTGTTGGTGCAGATAGCTAATCCCGCGAGAGGGAAAGGGAAAGATGTTAAAGAGATGCAAGCTGAGACATATTCAACTGTTAAGCGGATTAACGAGACCTTTGGGAGACCTGGCTACGATCCTATAGTGTTGATCGATGCACCGTTGAAGTTCTATGAAAGGGTTGCTTATTATGTAGTTGCTGAATGTTGTTTGGTAACAGCGGTTAGGGATGGGATGAATCTTATACCTTATGAGTACATAGTTTCCCGTCAAGGAAACGAGAAGCTGGACAAGATTCTAAAGCTGGAGCCGAATAATCGTAATCACAAAAGCATGCTGGTGGTTTCTGAGTTCATTGGTTGCTCTCCATCGCTAAGCGGAGCCATTCGTGTTAATCCCTGGAATGTTGATGCAGTAGCAGATGCAATGGACAGTGCCCTTGAAGTGGCTGAGCCTGAGAAACAGCTAAGGCATGAGAAGCATTACAAGTATGTGAGCACACATGATGTTGGTTACTGGGCTCGTAGCTTCCTACAAGATCTTGAGAGGAGTTGTGGTGAGCATGGACGAAGGAGGTGTTGGGGAATTGGGTTCGGTCTCAGTTTCAGGGTTGTGGCGTTGGACCAGAGCTTCAGGAAGCTTTCGATGGAACACATAGTGTCAGCTTATAAGAGGACAAAGACACGGGCTATTCTTTTGGACTACGATGATACTTTGATGCCACAGGGCTCTATCGATAAAAGACCTTCATCGAAGTCAATCGACATACTGAACACATTGTGTAGGGACAAGGGCAATCTTGTGTTCATTGTTAGTGCTAAAAGCCGAGAAACACTGTCAGACTGGTTTAGTCCCTGTGAGAAGCTTGGAATTGCTGCTGAACATGGCTATTTTCTGAGGTAATCTACTGAAACTTGTAATTATTGTGCGTTAGCGTTACCCTTAAATCTTATAACTTCGGCTTTTATCTGACGCCTACACAGGCTGAGGAAGGCAGAAGAATGGGAGAATTGTGTAGCAGCAACAGATTGTTCTTGGAAGCAAATTGCAGAGCCTGTGATGGAACTTTACACGGAGACAACAGATGGATCAACAATCGAAGACAAGGAAACCGCTCTGGTTTGGAGCTATGAGGATGCTGACCCTGATTTCGGATCATGTCAGGCTAAGGAACTTCTAGATCATCTTGAAAGTGTCCTTGCCAATGAACCTGTAACAGTCAAGCGAGGACAAAACTATGTTGAGGTCAAGCCGCAGGTCTGTGTCACTGTTCAGTCTCAAAATGAAAAAAAAAACTTAGCATTTGATTCTATTGTACCATCATGAGTCTTCTTTGTTCTTTTTCTAATACTACAGGGGGTGAGCAAAGGTCTTATAGCGAGAAGGATGCTTTCGATGATGCAAGAAAGAGGAACACTTCCTGAGTTTGTTCTTTGTATTGGAGATGACCGGTCTGATGAAGACATGTTTGAGGTGATATCCAGTTCCACTGAAGGTCCTTGGATTGCGCCAAGAGCCGAGGTGTTCGCTTGTACCGTCGGTCAAAAGCCTAGCAAGGCCAAGTATTACCTGGATGACACTACTGAGATTGTCAGGTTAATGCGTGGTTTAGCTTCTGTTTCAGAACAGACCACGCCTGTTTAAAACCCACAGAGAAGTATCAGAGATCTTTTGTTTGTATATTACCACGGAAAAGTGTAACGAAGAGAGAGACCAAGTGCAAATGTAGTTTTACTTTGTCGAACAATCTTAAAGAGTTTAATGAGTAAGGCTTTACACTACAAAGACGAGAACCTTCAATGCCTTTGACATTAGACTAACAAACGAAACGAATTTCTTCTTTGCTGTAGTAACTTCCTCTTGAGATTGGAGATACTCAGCTAAAAATTTCCAGCATCATCGTAAACAGGCGGCAACACATTTCTCATGAACCATGACTGTACAGCCATCCCTAGAGCAAAACAACAGCTTCCCACTCTCTTTGCATTTAATGCATCTGTATCTATTCTCTGATGGACTTGACACATGACCATCACTCCAGTTTTCAAATCCCTCGTCTCTTCTTTCAAGCGACGCCTGGGATCTACTAATCTCAGCTCCATTTCCAGGGCCATGGTTACTTCTTTCAAACAACACATGTAATCTGCTAATCTCATCAGCTCCATCTCCAGGGCCATGCCAATTGATTCTGGATCAGCCATTGGAGATGTAACTTGATCACTCTCTTTGCCATCTATTAGAAGAAAGTAGATGAACAGAAAGAAAAGCTCAGTGAGCTTGAAAATAGTTCGTGGAAATCGAATGAAGAGGATGATGAAAGAATCTTTCTGTTATTGAGTAAATGTGATAGTGACACTGTTATATATACTTGTTTGTTGTATCCGGAACAAACCTGTTTATATACAATTTTTTTTTTGTGCAACAACCTGTTTATATACAAGAAGAGTAAACCAACAAAACCAACATAATATTCCCCTTTAATCTAGTGTATATATATTTTTTAAATTAATTTTAAATTAATTTTTTTGTTTTTATAATAAATTTGTTAATTATTCCAATATAATTTTAATTAATTGAATGTTATAATGATTATGTGTCCAATGCGTGAACGAACTGAATAAGTTTTATGTTTGAAAATAATTTTAAAATATTTTGTTTTTAATAAAACACCTATTATAAAACTTATCTGATATAAGTTTAATATATATTGTGTTGGCTTAATTTTTTTATAAAACATCATATATTCATATATAAAGCTTATTTATATTTTTAATATTTTAATAGTTAAATTTATAATTTTATATTAATATAGTTATAGAATTATGAAAGTCCAAAATAAATTTATATTTTCTAGATTTTGACCAGTGCAATGAAAGCATAAGTATATTGTATTTGACAATTTTTTATTTAAGTTAATTCTAACTTAGTTTTACCCGTGATTTGACTACTAATAAGTTGTTAAAATCAGTAATCTTTGTAAATAATACAATCTTAGTAATATATAAGTTGTTAAAATTAATATATAGGTTTTCGATTTCATATATAAAACTTATTTATATTTTTTAATATTTTAATAGTTAAATTTATAATTTTATATTAATATAGTTATAGATTTATGAAAGTCGAACATAAATCTATATTTTCTAGATTTTGACCGGTGCAATGAAAGCACAAGTATATTGTATTTGACAATTTTTTTATTTAAGTTAATTTTAACTTAGTTCCACCTCTGATTTCACTACTAATAAATTCTTAAAATCAGTAGTCTTTGTAAATAATGCAATCTTAGTAATATATAACTTGTTAAAATCAATATCTAGGTTTTCGATTTAATAAAATATATAATTGTTTTTTTCAAATATTATAACTTTAATGCACGATTATGAATTTATAAACAATTTTATAATATTTTTAATAAATAGTCACTGTAAATTTTATATATATAATTTTAATCCTTATTATTTTGATCTAAAATATTCTACATATTATGGAAACATATAACATATGCTCATATAAAAATTATTTATGTTTTTCGTATTTAATAAATTTTGCTCTAGATCAAAGATTTTAAATAACATATATTCATATAGGAATTTAAAAATTTAATCTGAATCAAAATTTTACTTTTTAACTCATCTTGTAATGATTAAAGTTGCTAATCCGTTTTTAGTTCATCTTGTAGCACTTTACATATTTTCATATTTTATCGAACAATCTACCAAAAACTGAAATCATATAATTTTCAACATAACCCAATATGTTATATATTTAAATAATATAAATATTGATTAGTTTTGATATTTTTATTTGTTTTCTATATATAATTTCTCAATATTTTAGCTTTAATATTTTTTATATAAATTATAGGCTAATTAATAATAAGTTGCATATTTTTTTTTTTTTATTTTTTTATTTTTTTGATAATCCAGGGAGGATCCCAGACCGTGGTCCAGACTAATCTCCCTGGGCCCAGTCAGGCCGCAGGCCAGCTTCACCTGGGAGGGTTTTCCCTGGGCCTTAGGCCCAGTGCCCGCGTTATGAGCAGAGGAGGCATTTTTGTTTCCGCCTGGAGTCGAACCCGGGTGGTGGTTGCCACCTCGGACCCTTCTACCACTTGGACTACCTCAACCGCTCAAGTTGCATATTTTTATAGTATTAAAATTATAAAAACTATAAATAACCCGCCAAAAACTTCAATCGTATAATCATCAAATATAACAACCATTTATCAAAAAATAATCATCAAGTATAGCACGGTCAATCATATATTTAAATAATATAAATAGTTACTAATTGATGATATTTTATTTTTATCAACGTAAAAATATATCTAGTTTTTCATGTTTTAGTATAAAATATTTTTTTTTATATATAAATTAAAGTTTAACTAATCGTAGTTTGAATATTTATGTATTCTTTTTCTTTTGGAAACAAAGTATGTTAAGAATACATAAATTTTAATTGATTTATGTATATACTTGATAAAATTAGTAGTTTATAAATTCTTTTTAGTTTTAAAAGAAATTTCTACAACTTTAATTTTATTTTATAATTTATAAATATAATTGATGTATTAATTTATTTAAATATAATTATCATTAGAACATATCATAGATTTTTGTTTTCTTTTGTTTTATATAAAAAATATTTATAGTTTAAAATTATATTAGTTATTTAAAAATGAAATCGTGTAAAAAATATTTCTTAGATTTTATATGTTAAAAAAGGAAATATACATTTACATTTGAATAAAGAAATATATTGGAAGATATTAAGAGTAAATTTCTTAAAAATTAGTTTGACAATATTATCCGTAATGAAATTTTTATTTTTTCTATATTTACAATGGCATAAACTGTAGTATAACACATAGAGGAAGCTTTATTTCAAAAAACCTTTATGTTTCAATAGTATAGATTCCTCTTCAAGATGGAGAGAATATGTTAATGATATCCATCTTGCTCAATAAAGCTTTGAATTGATTAGGAATAATGGTTTTGTTAATATATCAGTAAGTTGATTTGCTGACCTCACATGAAATGTCTTCACCAATCCCATTTGAATTTATTCTCTGACATTGTGACAATCAAGCTCAATATAGTTTGTCCTTTCATGAAAGATATGATTATTGGCAATATGGAGAGCTGAAGTATTGTCACAATATAAGGCTGATGTCTCAGTAACATCAATCCAAAAGTCTTCCAGCAAATAGTGCAGTCAAACAATCTCTTTCACTGCAGAGGAAAGGGACCTATACTCAACCTCTGCTGATGACATAAAAACAACATCATGTTTGTTCGATTTACAAGAGATGAGTGAAGAGCCAGCGAACATACAAAAGCGAGAAGTAAATTTGCGAGAGTCAGGGCAAGAAGCCCAATCTGAATCTGCAAAAGCGGTAAGCTTCAAATCTGAAGTGGCTATAAAATAGACCATGTCCAATGCCCTATTCTTTTACTCATCTGGAAACTGAGTCTGGAAATTGCATCCAGACGCAGTTTCTAGACATTGCATCTAGATGCAGTTTTTTGTGCATTTAGAAACCGCGTTTGAAAACTGCGTCTGGATGCAGTTATGTTTCTTTGTGTATATGTATATATTAGTTGGATGCAATTTGTAACCAAACGACTAAAAAGGACATGATTTTTACTAACAATTGTTTTTTTTTGTTTTGGTGAGAAAACGTTGTTTTGCATTTTTGGCGAAATCACACTATTTTGCAGAAAACCGGTATTTTGCGGTTTTGTCGGAAAACAATATTTTTCGGTTTTGGCGGGAAACATTATTGTGTGGTTTTGGTGTGAAACGCGATTCTGCGGTTTTGGCGGAAAACATTATTTTTTGGTTTTGACGAAAAACTGCTATTTTGCGGTTCTAGCGGGGAAACATTATTTTGCGGTTTTGGCGGAAAACCGTGATCTTGCGGTTTTGGAGGAAAACACTATTTTGCGGAAAACCGTGATTTTGCGTTTTGGCAAAAAACACTATTTTGTGAAAAACCAATATTTTTAGTTTTGGCCGAAAATCACGATTTTTGCAGTTTTGGCGGGAAACTGTTATTTTGCGGTTTTGAAAGAAAAACACGATTTTACGGAAAACCGTTATTTTGCGGTTTTGGCGGGAAAACTTTATTTTGCGGAAAATCGCTATTTTACGGAAACCATGATTTTGCGGTTTTGGTGGGAAACATCTATTTTACGGTTTTCGTAGGAAACCACGATTTTGCGGTATTGGTGAAAAAACATGATTTTGCTGTTTTGGCGAAAATTTTATTTTGCGGTTTTGGCGGGAATGATGTTGGCGGAAAACGCTATTTTTGCGGTTCTGGTAAAAACACAATTTTGGCGGTAAAACGCTATTTTATTATTTGTTCGATGAAAACGATAATTGATTTAAAATATAACATGATTTTAATTGTAATTGTAAATGAGGGTATTTTAGACTTTTGGTAATCAAGACGCACTTTGATACGTCTCAACTCTACTTTCAAACGCGTCCAAAATTTCCAAGTATTTTGGATGCACTTTCTAAACGCATCTGATTTTTGCATCTAGACGCCTAACGCCTAGCCGGAAAATCGGAGATTAGTAGGGAGTTAAGCTGGGCAGAATTTTAGAGTTTTTATCTAAATATATCGTATTGTAAGTATATGTATTAACTTTGCTAGTAAATTACAAAACGTAAAGCGTGTCCTAGTGGTAAGAATGCCTTTAACTTGTCATCAGGTCTTCAGTTTGATCCATACACTCTTAAAAGAGTGACTTTATTTTTTCTTTTTTCGTTAATGGGAGGAAAAAGACAAAATTACCCTTTGTGTTCAACCTCTGAAAATTGTATGCCCTAACCCTAGATCGCAGCTTCTCTCATTTCAACACCATTTTCATCGTTTTTTCTTATTTCAAGTGTTATTCATTGTCAAATATGTAGATCTATCAATCATGTGAAGATTTGTAACTCGCAACTGAAAAAAAATTGAAAATCCCGATTTTCTTTCCGACCAGAGCCCAGCCGTGGCGGCACTGAACCGATGAGCGCGTACACGCCGAGGAATCAGCCAAGTCGTCCAAGTTTTCGAACATGGAGTACCACTAAAAGAACAACATCTAGTACCTGCATCTAGACGCAGTTGTTGGACGCGCAAAAGAACAACCCCCATCTGTGCCCTTAAGATAAAGAAGAACTTTGTAGACAGATTTAAGATGAGGCATACGAGGCTTACAAGTGTATTGGTAAATTTTGTGGAAAGCATAAGTGATATCAGGCCTTGAAGGTAAGATACATTAGCTTCCCAACCAAGCGACGATATTGTTTTGCATCATCAAGAATGTCACCTTCAGCAGCTGCTAACTTCACGTTTGGTTCCATTGGTATGGAAGAAGGCTTGCATCCTAGTAGTCATGTTTAGTCCAAAAAATCCAGAGTGTATTTTTCGTTGACACATAGATATACCAGAAGAATTGCGAGCAATTTCCACATCAAGGAAGTACTTTAAGTCTCCCTTATCACGTAGCTTGAAAGAATCTTGTATAGCTTCCTTCAATAATTCAGTAGCCATTTTACAACTACTGGCCACTATGATGTCATCTACATAAACCAGAAAAACCATATATACTTCTCTTGCGTTCTTTAAGAACAAAGTGTGATCACAAAATGACTTCTTGAAACCCAATTCTAGTAATTTCTCAGATAACTTGAGGAACCATTGCCGTGATGCTTGTTTTAAACCATAGAGGGACTTCTTCAATTTACAAACAGCATTAGGAGGCAAAGTTTCCCCCACTTTTGGAGAGTATCTAGGTGGTAAAGACATGTATATTTATTCATTCAAATCTCCATTTAAGAATGCATTTGAAATTTCCAGTTGATTGAGAAACCATCCCTTTGCTTCCGCAACTGCAATGAGCAATTTCACAGTAGCTAACTTAGCAACATGAGAGAAAGTTTCAACATAATCTAATCCTTCTTGCTGAATGTATCCCTTAGCAACCAAACGAGCTTTGTACCGTTCCAAAACTCCCATTAGAATTAAGCTTAACCTTGAAGACCCACTTACAACCGACAACTCTTTTATCAGGTGGTAAAGAACAAATGATCCAAGTGCCATTATTTTCAAGAGCAGTTAAATCAACTCCCATAGCATCACACCATTCCTTTAGGTGTTTAGCTTGTGTAAAAGATTGCGGCTCATGGATTTTATTAACAGCATTAATGAAAATAAGATAAGGATCATATAGAGCTTCGTAAGAGAGAACCTTATTGATAAGATGAGCATTGGAATATTGAACAGAGTTGCAATGATAATCAGCCAGATATGCAGGTGGTCTGGAAACTCGACGACTGCCATATATATGAGTTGAAGAGGATGGCTCTTGTGAAGGGACACAGTCATTCTGTATGGAAATCCGAGGGAAGAAGCCATCAATACTATCAACATACTCCTTATTCTTGTGAAAAGGATACAATCCTTCATAGAAAATCACATTTTGAGAGATGAAAATATCATTGCTCTCGAGATCAAGCAGCTTATATCCCTATAACCAGATGGATATACCAAGAAAGACGCAGGCTCGTGCTCTATCCTGAAACTTATGACGAAGTTTAGGTGATGTACTCGTATAACACAAGCAACTGAATGTCTTCAAATGAGTGTATTCAGGTTTATTCTTGGTTAGCATCTCATAAGGTGATAAATTAGACATCACTGGTGATGGAGTCCTGTTTATAAGAAATACCACAGTAAGGATACAATCCCCTCAAAAGAACAAAGGAACCTGAGACTGGAACAACAAAGACCGTGCAACATTCAATATGTGTTGATGCTTTCGCTCAACAACTGAATTCTGATATGGAGTTTCAGGATAAGAATGGTATGCAACGATCCCTCTCTGCTTATAAAGAGACTCAAATTCAATTCTGGAGCATTGCCTGAGCGTACTGATTTCACCCTTATATCATACTGCCTTTCCACCATTGTGATAAACTCCGTAAATACAATTAAGACATCGCTCTTAAGACGCAGTAGGTAAACCCAAGTAACCCTCATATGATCGGCCACAATCATTAGAAAGTACTTGTATCCTTCCTAAGTGAGTTCTGAGAATGGTCCCCAAACGTCTATGTGCATTAAATCAAATGGTGTAGAACAAAATTTTTGGCGAAGTGAATATGATAACTTCTTTTACTTAGATCTTTGACAGATATCACAATGTACTAAGAAGATCGTTAATATTAAAAAAAATATGACAAATACCATATTAGAAGAAAATAGATGACCAGAAAGAAGAGTTACAATGAGTTTGAAGATCGTTCATGTAAATCGTATGAAGAGGATGATGAAGGAATCTTTCTGTTATTGAGTAAATGTGATAGTGACACTGTTATATATACTTGTTTGTTGTATCCGGAACAAACCGGTTTATATACAAGAAGAGTAAACTAACAAAACCAAAATGAAATTCCCCCTTAATCTAATACCATCAATTCTCATACCCTCTTTTCCCTTACAAGGCGATACTTCCGCATCATTCTCACCGGATTTTTCCATCATCTGATCAAACAAAGTGAATGTACAAAACATAAACTTTAAAAGCCTTGATGGTGCTCATCTAAAGGGATCTTTTACGCAATCCAAAGGATAGCATAATACCAGTTCAAAAGCACATTTTTGGTAAGCAAAGAAGTTTGCTTTTGATAAAGGGTAGAAGATTCCACTTTGATAGTGGCGGTGCACCTGGTTTCAGTTCCAACACGGGTATATCTACATAAAGAAGGTTCGAATCGAGAAATCTAAATTGTAGACAAGAGAAAGACGAGTAACATGAACAATGTAGGTTTTACCTCATCCAATATACATTGAAGTACATTTTCACAGCTCTCGGACGAATCAAACTCTATCTTTGACTTAGCATCAAAAGCAACATCCTTATCTGTCCAAAAGTAGAAAAAATCAAACAAAGACGCTAAGCATCTGAAAGCTACCATCTAAGTGGTATTTTCACCAAGATAATCAGGAAGCTTTGGTCCCATTTGAAAGACATCTCAATAAACAAACATAACAAAATGAATCTCAGAAACAGGAAAATATAGAATCTCAGAAACTGAAAACTGATTGCAAATTTTTCAATTACCATGAAGTATCCAGAGCTCAGTTTTGAATTCTGCAAAGTATTCGATAATCCAAATCCAGTTATTGAGTTCTGGATTCCCAGTCACGGAGCGATCACATAAACTGTCTGGTTTCAATCAGTCTTTACCAGTGAAAAGCTCTACTGTAGATGCCGTCATCGACGACGAAGAGAGAAGAGTAGTTTTTGTCGAGGAGAAACGAGACCACCAATTTGCAGGCTTTAAGAACTGACAATTTCACCATTAATACTAGACAAGGATCATAATCTCTCTTGGCCCTCAAGGCCAAACGTTATTCTATCAGGATCCTCTTTAATCTGTGTAGCCCTTCTTTATATGAAATCCCGAAATGTCCTTAATGAAATTTCTATTTTTTTAAGAACTAGCACAATATGTAAAACTGGTATCACTCGTGTAACTGGTATAACTAGGACAACTCGTATAACTTGTACACCTAGTATGAATGGACTATTCATATAATTGGTACAACTGGTATGACTCATGTGTTCTAATGCTGTTTATGATTGTTTTTCATAGGACAACTGTGGCACAATCATACATTTTGATTATGGAGGATATTTTTTAGATGAGTGAGATGAAGTACGATGGAATCATAAAAATCGTCATATTTCCAATTTTGTGATGTGATGAACTTTGGAAGATGTCACTTTATTCTATTTGGGATACTCCTGTAGAAATAATAACTTTGTGTGTCTTATCTCCGGCTTATAAGAAAAGTAAAGGAAGAAACCAAGTGACTAGATTCTCATCAGTTGGAGAATCTCGAAGAAAGAAAAAGAATCTATTACCATTTGAGCGATTTTTATGGTGAAAATTTATAATTGATTGTGTAATTTATTTGTGTTGTGGATATTATTTGTGTTTGTATACGACTTTTTAAGACTGGAGTTTGAATGCATGGTATTTCTTTCAAGTACGACTGGTACAATTGGTTCAACTTGTTGATTGTACAAAAATGTAAAAGTTTATTTTTAGGTAAATACAATCTCGATGTTAGTTTTAAAACGTCAATAAAAAATTTGTAAATATATTTCCACATTTGTATTAATTAAGCAAATTCAAATTTTGGGTATTTGTTGCATGAGCATCACATTTGTACATAATCAACCTTATACTTTTTAGGTTAGTATTGAAATCCTAACAATATTAATATGAAAAATAATTAACAAAGTATTTTTCCCATATTATGGAATGAAAATATTATAAATCTAGTTTATTTACTTAATTTTATAAATGCAATTAGAAAAATTAATATAGAGCTTGGTATTACTAATTACAAATTAAAACTATGAAAGTACAATTCTTTCTTAAAAAAAAATTTTGGTACAACTCTTTGTTAAAAAAATATAATTTTAAATCTTATGACTACGCACGTTTTTCATGTTTTTCACATTTTTCTTGTTTTTAATGCCACTAATTCTAGTTTACATTTGTACTAATTGTATCAAAAAAATTTAGATGTATCAAAGAGTTGTTATAGTTGTACTAGTTGTATCTAACATAAACATAACCATAAATAAGTCTGAATTACATAAGACCAAACATGAGAATCCTACATAAGTTTAAAATATATAAAACCAAAAATTATCACATCACATATGAACATGAAGACAAGCAACATTCGTCATCTTGGACACATCCATTGCAAAATCAATAAGAGGAATTTGAGGATAGGAAGGTCGCTCGTAATCATGAAAGACTGTGAGACAAATCTCTCCAAGCTTCTCATCAAGCATAAGAAAACCGATCCTGATATACCAATGTATCACCAATCATGGTCAGAATGTCGGCTTGTTTCCTTGTCAAAGCAACCCGACACTCACAAATAAAAGTAACATCATGTAATATATCTATAGACCTAACTTCCCAACACGTTTCCTCAAACTCTTTTTGAGTCACACAGTTTAATTAATATGTATATTATTTATGTGGAGATATATCAATAAAATTAACCAGCACTAATGGCAAACACTTCTTCCCTTGTAATCTTTAACCCGAGTTCCAGTCTCCTGTTTTCAGATTTTCTTTAATAAAAATGTAAATTACTAATATATCCTCGTCTTTTAACCTTTAGATAATTCCGAAAAAGACTTGGATCCAACTAGGTTTGTAAATAAATAAAAACTAACTAAGGTTAAAAAAGAATTAATCCCTTTTTTAATTTAAAAAAAAATAATCAAAATAAAGGGTTTTCTGAGAATTTTTGGTAGACAAAAAAGCCACACCAGATTATCATCCACTATAGATGCCATCATCGACGAATAGAGAAGAGTAGTTTTTGTTTTGAGAAACGAGACCGCCAATTTGCAGGCTTTAAGCACTGAAAATTTCACCATTAATACTAAAGAGAAAGACGAGGAGTTCTCTAAGAAGAACCCACCAAGCCCAGGCTATGCTCATGCCCAAATTCTCAAACATGAGAACATTTGGCAAACTTATATGCTCTTGATTAATAAACAACATACATATCATATGGGGTTAGAATTTTTTTTTATTTTTTTAATTAGAAGAAAGTTTTGAGCCGAAACTTTTAGGCTACAACTGAAATGCTAATTTTCTTTATAAAACTTTGTAAAATGAATGTACCAACGGTGCGTTGTCCCAGTTGCTTATGACATGGAAGCTGATCTTTCGTATCCCTGGTTCGATTCCCGTTGGGAGGAAAACCTTTCATCATGTCTTAATTTCGACGAAAAGAAAAAAGCTCAATTCACTCCGGCTAGAGGGATTAGTTGGGCCTAAGGCCCGGATCATCCCCTGGTTAAAATATAAAAAAACTGTAGAATGAGTCATTTATCTGCACTCTACAAAAATAGTTACCAGTTATATAGAAATAAAATTGTTTTTTATTTCACAAATACATCTTCGACTCATGACCGCTAAATAAACTAAAAAAATTAAAAAACAATGAATAAAATATTATTTAAGGAATTGAATAAATGAAAAAAATAAGAATTTTTATTCAATTTGTTTTTCATCAAAATTGGAGAGGAAAATTTTTCCTTCATGAATTCCTTAAAACTTGAGGAAAAGAGAGGAATACTGTGGGACTCATGTATTTAATATTTGACCAAAATTTCCTCATAATTGATATATAATTTTGAGGAACAAGGAATTTATGTTTATTTTTTTTTGAAATGTGGTCACTAATTAGAGCCATGGAATAATTTCTGAACCATGTTAAAAATCATTCATAATCAAAATAAGAGATGAATGAAAAGGATGAGAGAGATGAAAATAAAAATAAAATATTTTATTATTCTCTCTTTCGTTGGATTTAAGCTTGACACACATCTATGTTCAAGCATAGGCTATAACACATTGATATATTTTTGGCTATAACATGCAGGCCCGGTCCAAAGGTGGTGGGCAGAGGTGCGTCCGCCCAAGGGCCCAACAGATTTGTAAAAAATTTCTTAAGTAAATAGAGCCCATTTTGAAGGAAAAAAAAAGGCCATTTAAAAAAAAAAAATCGAAAAGGGCCTAAAAACTTGGGAAACTAGTTCCATTTATATAAAAGTTCAGAATAAAGGCCCAAATTTTTATTTTTATTATTAATAAATATATTATAAGGGGCCAAAATTTTTTTTTGCCCTAGGGCTTTAAATTTCTTTGGGCCGGGACTGATAACATGTTTGTTCACCGAAAATTAAACGTGAACATAATTAAAAAAAAGTAATATAAAAAATAATCGGAAACTTAGTCAATATAAATTGAATTATTGTTTCAATTGAACATAAACAAAAAACGTGTATTTAGTTACGAGATTGTTGGATTTTAAGATTATTAAGATTTAAAATTTTAAAAACTTGTTTTACTATTTTTTTTATAACAAATCTTGTTAAGATTTTTAGTCAATTTTCATGATATTTTACTTTAAAATATAACCTTATCATCTTCTTTCTCTATAAAAAATGTTCTCCAACGTTATTAAATTAACAGTTTCACATGGTTTCTAAGTTTTCCTCGTCTTTGCTTTCTCCTCTTTTATGAAGTCTCTTCCATAAAAACTGTTCTCCTTAACTCATCGACTGAAGGGTACTGAAGAGTAAAGGTAAAATATTATTCTCCTCGTCTTTGTTTTCTAAATTTTTATTAAATTTCATTTGTATCAACCCAAGCAATGTTTTAAAATAATGATTCTTTTATACACAGAACGATGAAGCAACAACAAATCATGCTTCTTCTATAACTTTACATCAACAATGCTTTTAAATAAGCCATATTACATTTCTCCTCGTCTTTACATCAATAATCCTTAAAATTAGGTCTAGGCAAAATATCCGGATCCGAAATACCGAACCCGAACCCGAACCCGAACCGAAAAAATAGAATCAAACCCGAACTGACAAAATATCCGAACGGATCTTAAACTCTTATATATCCGAAGAACCGGAACCGAACCAAAACCGAATCCGAACCAAAACGAGAACCGAATAGATACCCGAAATATCAGAATTACAATTATATACCCAAAATATTAATTATATTTAGACTTAATATAACAAAATTATCCAAAATTACAACTATAAACTTAAATATATTGGTTATTTTTAAACTAAAATAACTAAATTACCAAAAATAAACAAAATATATGAAGGTTTTTGTTATATTTGTCAAAATTTGACAAACTTATTATTTAAATATAACTAACTTTTTTTTTTTATGTTTTTTCGGGTACCCGAACCAAACTCGAATGGAACCGAAGTGAACCCGAACTAAAATTTTAAAATATCCGAATGGATCTTATATGTCTTGACCCGAAAACCCAATAACCCAAAAGACCCAAACTGAACCCGAACGGATACCCGAAGGCTTAGACCTACCTAAAATAATGATTCTTTTATAAACAGAATGGCAAGCATATCATGAAGTGGTAACAACCCATGCAACAAAGGTCGGCTTATTCGCAAGCATAAGTCAAATGAAGAAACAACGACAAACCATGAAGGAAGCAGAAGTCAACTTAATCGCAAGGATAATAAGTCAAAGGATGAAGCTCCAATATATCGTGAAGGAAAAGTATGTTTGGTAACATGAGTTTTACTTATATTTCTTATATTAGTAATTATATAATATCATTAATTTATAATCAATTAATACAACTATTGGAATCCAAGAAGAACAAAATTTTTGTTCAACCTTGTGAACATTAAGTTAAAAGCTAAGGATTACATTATCAGATTGTCAGATAATACCGTCAAGCGAAGAATATAAGACAATTACTATGAATTGACTGGAGATAAGATTGTTTTCAAGCCAGATATGAGACCACCATGCAGCAAATGAAAGGTAGAAAGAGCCACCAACGTGTCTCACTTATCGCTTGGCAAGCCTCGATTTATCTCATTTGGAATGAGAGAAACTCTCGTCATCATTGGAGGCAATTCTGATCAGCAGACTCTTTACTCTCCCTTTTTGACAGCTTGATAAAGAACAAAATCTCTTCCTTTAGAGAACTGGATCTTGGAAAATCTTCTGAGATGATGCAATTCTAGTTGGCTACTACTCTTGCTCCTGCCCATTGATCTTATGTCTTCAACCTCTGCGAAGCTCCATACTCTTCTTACTTGCACAATAAAATCATTCCCCTCATTCAATTGACGATTAATTACCTCACCTTCCATCTTTCTTTATCTTCAACTAGCCAAATTATTGGGCATTTTTATGTTTCTATTATTTCCTTGTTTGGTTTCTAAAAAGGCTTTTATAATTATAAAGACTAATGTCCTAGGGTTATGTATTTTAAAATTACCATTGGGCTTGTAATAGTTTTATTTCCTAGATTTTAATTAGAAGATCCTTTAAAAAAAATATACAAAGAAAAACAAAACGCCAACTCTTGTTACAAAACAAAGAGAAGAAAATCCATTAATCTATTTTTACCAAAAAATTAATCTAGTTTTATTTTTATATTCCGCTATTTTTTTTTGAACTACTTTTTGCATTAAAATAATGTTTTTTGTTTTTTGGGCCTGTCCACAATAATCTATATTGGGCCTTAAATCAGTTCCCTTAGCCCTTAACATTTTGGGCCTAAACCTAAATCCACAAAAGCCCAACTGGCCCAGAAAAAGGAAAACCCTAATTTGACCTAGGAAATAAACAGATCGGCGGCAGCCACCGCTGAAGCGCAGCCACCGCCGAAGCGCATGCACCGCCGCGTAAATGTTAACCTCCATGAAGACCAAATCGGTGCCGGCTGCCATTGAAGTACAAACACCTGTGCATAGATGGAAACCGCCGTGCAACCCCCGACAGCACATGACCACCGCCGAGACAGAATACAACATAGAAGACCGTTGCCACGCTTAAAATTCCCAAAGATAATCCATGGCTTATTCTTGAACATAGGTGAGCTTAAATGATCATGTATATCATTCAACAACTCCTTACGCTCATCCACAATATTAGAAGCATAAGTGAATGAACAAAAAAAAACTTTTCCTCAACATCATCAATTTCACAGAACAAGTGATCGGTTGACCACTTTTAAATACCGGCATTAGTCTGACGTTGTTATTCCAGATAACACAAATACGACCCAATCTACCAAACTTTTAATTGGACATAGATGACCAAAATTGAAAGACCGAAGAAACGATTCTCTAAAATTTACTTTCTTTGACTCGGGTCTCCAACAAACAACCAAATTTCAAGAAATGACTTGAAATCACCACTATTTACCCACCTCTTCACCACAAAATTCTTTATGGACTTGTTTAAACCTCTAATATTCCAAAAAATCCGACATATTATATATGTTTAGATTTTTTGGAATCCTTAGAATTAGAAGTGTAAGCATTTAACAAATAATTTTTTCGTACCTTTCGTTGATCGTCACAAGGCACGAACGGTTCTCTTTAATTTGTTAGCTTGGTCATAATGGTCTTCTTTTTTTTGAAGGATTTCCCCTTCTTCTTGTGTTTCTATGTCCTCATGGATATCCTCTTCTTCAACCTCAACATCCTCCTCCCCCTCCACATTAGAATCCAAAACTGAGAAGGAGAAACAATGAGTTATGTAGTTACCTTGTCACCCGATCTACATATCCTCGCTAGTGAGACTATAGACCAGTTTGCTTCATCTTCTTTATCCTTAGTTTCTGTAGTAGTCGTAGAGATCACTTCCTCTGATGGAGAACATGTTTCTTGACTCTTGTACTTTGCACTAGTCAGACTTTCTTCAACTTGAATTGTACACTTTTCCGCACACTGACTTGGCACAACCTCAACACGTATTGCATGAGCTATTGAATTTTATTCTAGTGATTGAGATTATATTTCTAACACTTCCTTCTCTTGTTTCAAGGATGAAAACCCCACTAGTACTTTCTTCGGAGATTTGTCAACTAGCAAAGACCGTTTGTTCCTTGCTTACTTGTACAGACAGATTCATTGTGTCCCCATTTAGAACATAACTCACAGCGTGCAAGTAACCACAAGTAGATACACTTAATGTTGACATCAAGACCCGACTTTGATTTATACCGGTAGGATTTAGGTAGCTCCTTAGACATATTCACTTCTACAAATCTTTTTCTACATCAAAATTGGCACACAACTCAGTGTTCGGGTGAAGTCGAACTGAGCGACATGTCACACTTGCGAAGAAACCCAAACCCTCCCATGAGAACATCGAAAAGGGAAAATTTTTCTTGTGAACCCACATAGGAACTGATTTTGTTTCTGGCTGATCTTTTTCAATCGTCTTCCACTTAGAAGAAAACATAGGAACTTTGCTATATTCCACATCCCTCACCTAAGAACTCTTGATCTAGCTTGAGGATCCTTTATTCTGAATCTGACCGTCTTCAAATCCACCACATACACATCAGTCCGATTAGATTTATCCTTCAAAGGCCACATTTTGTTAACTATCATGTGGGTTTTCCCACATGAGGAGCCACATGCAAAAATATGCCTACCCCAACTCTTCCCATAATGGTTTTGCATTCTCAATTACCTCACTAGAATCTCCATAGTTTCTGAACCATCTACCATTGTGACCTCTATGTTGTGTTTTGTTAGTGAAGGTCGGTTCTTCACAACCCCTGCCCAAGAAGATTGATTGCCCCTGATTAGAAAAACACGTCTTGATTTTGCCTGAAAACGGAGGAAATTCATCATTTTCCAACTTCAGTACACTCATCTGAGCGATTTGGTTACGGCGGCAGACTCGAAAAACAGAAATCGCCTTTGAAATCGATTTATGCTTATGTAGCCATGGGCATAAAAAACGGACCCGGAGAACTGAACTAGAACCAACCCGAAAACAGGTTCAGCTTGGGTCCGGATCTGAATAAATAATCGATTGGGTCTTCCTCATCCATACTCTCGGATCTCGGTTCGGTTCGTTTAAACGTGATACCCGAAGAGTACCCGAATGTAACCGAAGTCTGATTAACACTATATAATTATATATTCATATATGTTATTAATAATATAAATTATATATGATAAAACATTAGAAAATAAAGTATCAAACCTATTAAAGTATCAAACCTATTCGGCTTCCACACTCGAAAATCCCTAAAAAATAGCGAACCCTAATCCCTAATTTACAATATGGAAAATTTCCATATTTCATTCTCTCCTCCCTCTGAGACTTCCATAGATCGATCTCATGTAATTATTCTTCACTTCTTCTTTTGATTTCAGTTCTTCGGTAGGTGATAGATAAGTTTTCTTGTTTTCGATTTTGGTAGTTTGAAATCGAAACTCAAGTAAATATATGACTTTTACTTTGTTTTAATGTGTTCTGTTTACGATTTCGAGTTCAATTTAGCTATTACTTTGTTTCTGTTTGACCTTGTTTACAATTTCGAGTTTGAGTTGGTTATCTTCGATATTTAATCTCTAAGAACATTGGTGTTAGAGTCATTCGTTACTCTTTTACTGTTGTCATTTTAACATTATTTAGCATTACTATAGACAATGCAACAACTAATACTTCAGTACTTAGGAGGTTCCATTCTGATTTTCCGAACTTGTCTTCTGAAGCTTTTGTGATGAATGGTGATTACATGCATACTAGATTATGTGCACACATTATAAACCTCATTGTGAAAGACAGTTTAGCAAAGATAGATGCTAGTGTGTCTGCAATACGTAATGCTATTACATATTTTAGGTCTTCTACTACTAGGCTAAATTCGTTTCAGTTGAAAGTTTCCTCGAGAAAGATGTCTAGAGGCAGTTTGCCATTGGATATCAAAACAAGATGGAACTCCACCTACACAATGTTGTTTACAGCTCTCAAGTACAAGTTTGCGTTCGACAAAATGGAGGCAGAAGACAAGTTATACAACAGCTGGTTCAACAAGATAGATAATGGGACAAAAAGAGTTGGATCTCATACTAGTACTGATTGGAATTCAGTTGATAAGTTGATCAAGTTCCTTCTCATATTCTACGATTCGACATTGATTGTATCAGCTTCTAGTACTCTGAATTCGGTTAAATGCTATGGTGAGATAGTGACAATAGAGAAGAACCTTATGAATCTGATTAATAGTTCTGATAATGAGCTTAAGAGAAAGGCCTAAGGGATGTTAAGGAAGTTTTATAAGTATTGTGATGGGATGAAAGGGATAAACAGAATGCTGATAATAGCTTCAGTATTTGATCTTAGGAAGAAAATGAGGTTTGCTAATATGTGTTTTGAAAGACTGTACGGGGAAGACAATTTAGTTGAAAGTGAGGTTTGCTAATATAATAACTTCAGTATTTTATGGATGTTAATCAGTTTTCATTTTGAAATTTTTTTTTGCATTTTGAACTTTTGTGATGTTGTTTATGCTTTAAAACTCAGAATCAGGCTTGTATTACAATTGAAGTTTCGGGTTTTTTTTAATTCGTTTGGTTATTTCGGATTCAGATTGGTTACTTCGGGTCCTATGTATCCGAAGTACTCAATAAACAAAAAAATGCGGGTATTGTTCGGATCTTTATGCATTTTACTCATCCGACCCGAGCACGAAAATAACAAAACCAAAACTAACCCGATACTTAAAAATACATGAATGGGTCCAAGAATTGAAAACCGAAAGACCTAATACACGAATACCCGATACCCGAATGACAAGAAGGGGTACCCAAACGCACAACGCTATGCTGATGTGTCAAACTCGTTTGGACTTCACTTTTCAACTTTTTGATAATTTATCACCAAGTTGTGTTGTTGCTCTACCTTAAGTTTGATTCTTGTGTCTTGGTGTAGTTAATTCCAATTTTCTGTGGATTTGATCCTAAAGTGCTTCATATATACTATTTGATTTTGGTAATATGCGCATTAGATTTAGTTGATGTGTTAATCTATCGGGAAGGCATCAAATCCGTTATAGGGTGAGAGATTAGACGAAGGCGGTTAGAGAGAGTTTATTAGGACAAACTCTCCTTAAAGAATTTTTCATTATTCATCCTATTCCGAGCTAACAACACTTTGTTAAAGATTAGGTTAGATTTTAAATAAAGGAAAAATTCATCTGCTAGACTAGAGAATTAATGGATTGTTAATACTTCAAGTTCATCTCAACTAGTGCCAAGTCTCAACACTACTTTACTTTTAAATTGATGAATTTAAAACTGATTGCTTTCTTTCTTGGGACAGTAACCTTCACGATCTTGTTTGGGGACCTTGACAACCATGCAGCAAATGAAAGGTAGAGAGAGCCACCGGCGTGTCTCACTTATCGCTTGGCAAGCCTCGATTTATCTCATTTGGAATGAGAGAAACTACCATCATCATAAGAGGCAATTCTGATCAGCAGACTCTTTACTCTCCCTTCTTAGCTTGATAAAGAACAAAATCTCTTCCTTTAGAGAACTGAATCCTGGAAAAGCATATGAGATGATGCAGTTCTTGTTGGCTACTGCTCTTGCTCCTGCCCGTTGATCTTATGTCTTTAACCTCTGTGAAGCTCCATCCTCTTCTTACTTGCACAAGAAAATCATTCCCCTCATTCAATTGGTGATTAGTTATCTCACCTTCCATCTTTCTTTATCTTCAACTCGGCTAGGCCAAAATATTAGGCATTTTTATGTTTCTTTTATTTCTTTGTTTGGATTTTTAAAAGGGCTTTTATAATTATAAGGACCAATGTCCTAGAGTCATATATTTTAGAGTACCATTGGGCTTATAATAGTTTTATTTCCTATATTTTAATTAGAAGATCCTTTAAAAAAAAGTAGACAAAGAAAAACGAAATGCTAACTCTTGTTACAAAACAAAGAGAAGAAAATCTATTAATCTATTTTTACCAAAAAATTAATCTAGTTTTAGTTTTGTATTCAACTATTATTTTTTTTGAACTACTTTTTGCATTAAAAATAATATTTTTTTTGTGGGGCCTGACCACAATAACCTCTATTGGGCCTGAATCTGTTTCCTTAGCCCTTAACATTTTGGGCCTAAACCTAAATCCACAAAAGCCCAACTGGCCCAGAAAAAGAAAACTCTAATTTGACTTAGGAAATAAACAGATCGGCGGCAGCCACTGCCGAAGCGCAGGCACCACGGCGTAAATGTTGACCTCCAGAAAGACCAAATCGGCACCTGTCGCCGCCGAAGCGCAGACGCCAGTGCGTAGATGGAAACTGTTGGAAAGCCTAGGATCTAGGGTTATAGTATTGAATCTATCTATCTCGTGTTTACCTCAGAGGTGGCAGTGGAATGAGTGGTAATCGAGATCAGCAGCGACTCAGATGCTTCGCCTCTACCAGATACACACGCACACAAAGCTGGAAAGCCGGGATGCTAGTGCCGGATCTTGGGATCACTGATTTTTTGGTGGTTCTGCTTTCTCTGCAACAGAAAAGTCAACGGCTAGGGTTCCAGGTCGACCATATAAGCCTTTATATATGACCTGGAATGACTAAACCGAAATCAGAATTAATTCCAATTCGTTTAAGTCATGAAATCGAAACGTCAGTTTCGAAACCCGATCTGTGTCGATCGACACACTCGATGTGTCGATCGACACACCACTATAAAACTCAATATCAATGTGTATCCAATACACATCAACATGATCATTACCATAATGATCGTTCCCATTTTTATGCTTCCAGTTTGCTTAGGTGTGTGACCCTATAGGATCATATAATACTGGCAGTAAGTCCACTACTTACAGATTACAAGAGGCTTCTAGCAAAGCATTGCAACCACCCAGTATTATATGAAATGTCTGATCTCGACAACCAACTATCATCAGGAGTGAGTACGAGTGTGATTTCAGGACACAATCCCAACAATCTCCCACTTGTACTGGAATCATCAATTCCTATAATCCTTTTGTCTCTATATCTCGATTTGGCATAAGGCAAGATTAGTGTCATCCTTATTAAGCCAATATCTTGTTTATCGAACTCCTGATCTATACTGAAC
Source organism: Orychophragmus violaceus (assembly GCA_030180135.1). Lineage (NCBI taxonomy): Eukaryota > Viridiplantae > Streptophyta > Magnoliopsida > Brassicales > Brassicaceae > Orychophragmus > Orychophragmus violaceus. Next base: position 31,869,217 of record CM058231.1, on the reverse strand, counting down.
AAGACAAACAACTGAACTACAGTTCGTTTGAGTGCGGCCACACATTTTCTCAGTATTAAATCTTCGATAGGCCCTGAGATATTTATCTCCCGTTATACAGGAGGGACAAATCCCATCTTGTTCCATCCCTGTTTCCATACACACTTCATGATACACCTAAGCAATGCCTTTATAGCCGCCAGTTACGGGTCGACGTTTGACAAGGTCAAAGTGTACCAATTCATATGCAAGAAAACATGATGAACTCAGGTCTAAGGACTATACTTTATAGTCGAAATGAGAACCTCTCATGACACATATATAACTATCCTGGAGACTTCTCATTTGCGGGTCATGTCTGATCATATGTTCATCAACATATATCTATGTGACTGACTGTGATACTCATATCACTGACTCCATGAAACTTAGTCAACAGTCACCTCACAAGCTAATCTCTCGCGGTTGTCACTGTCCCACTTTGACAACCTCGACTAGGGACACATCATAATTTATGTCATTTTTAACTTATAGGGTTTCATGATCAAGTCCTCAACTTGATGACCTATAATATGGCATAAACTTATTTTGGGACCATTATTTAGATCACAATAAATAATGCTGAAATCAAATTTCATTAAACATATCCAAAAGTATGTTTACAAGAACATCTTAATATAACTAAAATAAAACCACAAGAACTCCCACTAGAATCAAGATTGCATCTTAAGATCTCTAATGCCTACATCCGTAGTATGACTCTCATGCTTAGGCCTTGGGAGTAGCTTAGTGAGAGGATCAGCGACATTCTCGTCCGTCGGAACTCGGCTGATCTTCACTTCTCCTCTATTGACGATGTCACAAATCAGGTGATATCTCCTCTCTATGTGTTTGGACTTCTGGTGTGACCTGGGTTCTTTTGCCTGAGCAATGGCTCCATTGTTGTCACAAAACAAAGCCACTGGCTCCAAGATACTAGGAACCACACCAAGTTCAGTCATGAACTTCTTGATCCAAACAACTTCCTTTGCCGCTTCTGAAGCAGCAACATATTCAGCTTCCGTCGTGGAATCAACTACGGTATTCTGCTTAGAGCTCTTCCAGCTCACTGCACCGCCATTTAGACAGAAGACATATCCAGATTGTGATCGGAAATCGTCTCTATCCGTTTGAAAACTCGCATCAGTGAATCCATTCACCACAAGCTCTTCACTTCCTCCATATACCAAGAACTTATCCTTGGTATGTCTCAAATATTTGAGAATATTCTTGACAGCTGTCCAGTGATCTTCACCTGGATCAGATTGGTATCTGCTCGTCATGCTTAACGCGTAAGCTACATCTGAACGAGTGCAGAGCATGGCATACATGATAGATCCTATTGCAGAAGCATAAGGAATCCTATCCATGCGTTCTCGTTCAGCATGTGTCGCCGGACACTGCTTCTTGCTGAGACTTATGCCATGGGACATCGGTATGAAGCCCTTCTTGGAATCATGCATCTTGAATCTGTGCAACACCTTATCAATATAAGTGTCCTGGCACAATCCAATCAGCCTATTCGCTCTATCTCTGTAGATTCTGGTTCCAAGGATGTACGCGGCTTCTCCCATGTCTTTCATGGAAAAACAACTTCTGAGCCAAGTTTTAACAGACTGAAGCAACATAACGTCATTACCGAGAATAAGTATGTCGTCGACATACAGTACGATAAACACAATTCCGCTCCCACTAGTCTTCTTGTATACACATGGTTCTTCTTCGTTCTTAATGAAACCAAATTGTTTTACTGCTTCATCAAAACGAAGATTCCAACTCCGTGATGCTTGCTTCAATCCATAAATGGATTTATGAAGCTTGCATACCATCCCAGCATTCTTAGGATCTACAAAACCCTCAGGTTGTGTCATATACACATCCTCTTCCAGAATTCCATTCAAGAAGGCGGTTTTAACATCCATCTGCCAAATCTCATAATCAAAATAAGCAGCAGTTGCTAGAAGAATCCGAATGGATTTAAGCATAGCGACTGGGGAATAGGTTTCATCATAGTCAATACCATGAATCTGTTTGAAACCTTTAGCCACCAACCTAGCTTTGTAAACTTGGACATTACCATCCATGTCAATCTTCTTCTTGAAGATCCATTTACACTCAATGGCTTTTGCACCATTAGGTAAATTGACCAAGGACAATACTTGGTTTTCTGACATGGATCCCATTTCGGATTTAGAGGATCCAAGCCACTTTTCGGAGTTCGGGCCCATCATTGCTTCCGCGAAGGTCGCTGGTTCGTCACTTTCAATGATCATCAGATCATTGCAGTTGGTCACGAGAAATCCATAATATCTCTCGGGTTCGTGACGGATCCTTCCGGATCTGCGAACTTCAGGCTCCACAGGCGTGGCCTCCACAGAAATTTGTGGATCCAACTGCTGCTCTTCCTCAGCAGGTTGAGCAGTCTCCTGTGCATCTTGAATTTCTTCTAGATGTACTTTACTCCCACTGCTTTTCTTAGAAAGAAATTCCCTCTCAAGAAAAGAACAGTCCCGAGCAACAAAGACTTTGTTCTCAGATCGGTTGTAAAAGTAGTATGCCTTTGTATCCTTAGGATAACCAACGAAGTAGCATTTATCTGATTTGGGTGCGAGCTTGTCAGAGATTAAACGTTTGACATAAGCCTCACAGCCCCAAATCTTCAGGAAAGACAGACTTGGAATATTCCCAGTCCACAATTCATGTGGTGTCTTTTCAACTGATTTAGATGACACCCTATTTAGTGTAAACGCAGACGTTTCTAGAGCGTATCCCCAAAAGGATAATGGAAGATCTGAATGACTCATCATAGACCAAACCATATCCAATAAAGTTCGATTCCTCCTCTCTGACACTCCATTCCATTGGGGTGTTCCAGGAGGAGTGAGTTGTGAAACAATTCCACACTCGCTCAGATAGTCACTGAACTCTTGACTCAAGTATTCTCCTCCGCGATCCGACCGCATAACTTTGATACTTTTGCCAAGTTGGTTCTATACTTCATTCTTGAACTCCTTGAATCTATCAAAGGATTCTGACTTATGTCTCATCAAATAGACATAGCCATACCGACTGAAGTCATCAGTAAAGGTAATGAAGTACTTGTAATTTCCTCTGGCAACAGTGCTCATTGGCCCACATACATCAGTATGAATAAGGCCCAATAAATCACTGGCCCTTTCAGTCGGTTTGTTGAAAGGGGCCCTAGCCATTTTGCCCATCAAGCAAGATTCGCATTTCTCATATGATTCAAAATCAAATGAGCCCAGAAGCTCATTTCGATGGAGCCTCTGAATGTGTTTTTCATTGATGTGGCCCAAACGACAATGCCATAAGAAAGTCGGGTTTTCGTCATTTGACTTAAACCGCTTTGTATTTATGTTAAAGACAGGCATTTCTTGGTTTAAGACATATAACCCATTATCTAATGGGGCGCTACCATAAAATGTACCATTACGATGAAAAGAACAAACTTTCTTCTTAATAGCAAAATCAAAATCTTCCAAATCCAAAACGGAAACTGAAATTATGTTTCTGCTAATCGCAGGTACAAAGTAGCAATTATTCAATTCTAAAACCATGCCAGAAGGTAAATACAAATCATAAGTGCCTACGGCCAGTGCAGCAACCTTAGCTCCATTCCCGACCCGTAGCTCCACTTGTCCTTTCTTCAGCGCTCTACTGTTTCTTAGTGCCTACATATTAGTAAAAATATGAGCACCGCAGCCGGTATCCAATACCCACGAAGTAGAACTAGAAGTCATAACATTAAGTTCGATAACATAAATACCTGAATCAGACGCATCATACGTCTTCTTCAGCTTCTTGTAATCTTCCATGAATTTCTTGCAGTCTCTCTTCCAATGCTCTAGCTGCTTACAGTAGTTGCATTTGTCCTCAGGAGAAGGCCCGGATTTGGGCTTGGGCTTGGGCTTGTCTTAACTCTCAGTCTGGACAGCTTTAGCATTTCCCTTATCCTTACTAGGTTTCTTAAACCTTTTACCCCCTTGTACCATCAGTACATTAGGAGTTGCCTTCTTGAGATTCGGCTCTGCTGTCTTTAGCATGCCGTGCAACTCAGTCAATGTCTTAGTCATATTTTGCATGTTGTAGTTCATGATGAACTGATCAAAACACGACGGCAAAGACTGCAGAATCATGTCAGTGGCCAGCTCCTGGCTAATGGCACAGTCCAGTTTCCCCAGGTTATCAATGTAACCCATCATTTTAAGGACATGAGGACTCACTGGACTGTCCTTAGCCAGCTTGCAATCCATGAGAGATTTAACCGTCTGGTATCTCTCTGTGCGAGCTTGCTCCTGAAACAAGGCTTTCACTCTGTTAATCATCTCAATCGGTGACATCACGTTCTCATATTGCTTCTGCAGCTCAGAGTTCATAGTCACCAGCATTAGACAATTAATGTCTTTGACATCAGCAGAATGCTTATCCCAAGCATTCTTATCTGCCTGCGTGGCATTGGAACGTGGCCTCTCAGGGAGAACTCTTGTAAGGACATATTCCTTGTTCTCCTGCCTGAGAACTATTCTCAGGTTCCGATACCATTCCAAGAAATTTGATCCATTAAGCTTGTCCTTCTCAAGGACGGATCTTAGCGAGAAAGTGTTGATGTGAGTTGGGACAGACATAGCTGTAATTAAAAGAGGTAGAGGTTTTAGTTATGATGTTCAAGGAAATGAGAATTCTTATCCAATAAGAAAACTCTCATTGTATTCAAAATTATGTTTCCTCAGATGAATACAATGAACCAAGATCCTCACTTCACCAAAATTTGAGTGGGCGACTCGCCATCACCCAATCTTTAGTTATCTAGGAAAGCAAATCATTGATAATTGTACCCAGTACAACTCTTGGTCGCAGATAAGACAATCCATGTCTTACCTACTCTGATGTCTCTAGGCCCAGAACTTCTGATAGCCCAGTCAAGTAAACCAATCTCTTCAGTCTTGTGATCATTGACAGTCGCACTGAAAGTCTATCAATGATCACCTGCCTTACTCATGTAGTTGTGGATACCAAGGACTCCAAGACTATCCAACAACGAAACGAGTCTTGACAGTAGACAAGATCGGGCAAGACATCAAGATCACTTGATATTTAGTTGAGGAAAAGAACTATTTAATCTTGATACATATCCAATATGCATCCAAGAAGTTTTAAAGTTAATTAAAACATCTAGATTTATTAAGTTTAGGTTAATCTAGAACATTGGATTAAATTTGGTTTGGTATTCGCAATTTGAGGTTCAACCACCAAATCTGCGAGTGGTGTGTCGATCGACACCAACCATTGGTGTCGGTCGACACAACCTAATTTAAACCGGACTTCGATAACCGGTGCAAACCGGATCGAATTTCCTTAACCGGCTCAATCTAATTGAACCGGTCCGGTTTAATGATCCATGTCAATCGACACACATCACTGTGTCGTTCGACATGACCTAACCAAAACCAAATTGGCTTTTCCGGTTCAATCCAATTGAACCGGGTCGATAACCGGTAAATCTAATTTAACCGAAATCAACCAATTATAACTGTGTCGACCGACGCACCCAGTGTGTCGATCGACACATTAGGGTAACAGGAAATCCGATCTCTAAGATCGGAACCCTAAAATTTATACGCGTTTTTGCGGCGTGTCGACCGACACAAGATTAGTGTTGATCGACACCATGCGAAAATACAAGTTCATCGTTTTAAATCACAGACTAAAACCAAGTTTTTCTTGATCAAAACATGAAACAGCAAGCATAAATCTATTCAAATACATCAGTTTTCGAATTACAAGTCTTAGATTGAATGGATTAAACCCTAATAGCTCTGATACCACTGTTGGAAAGCCTAGGATCTAGGGTTATAGTATTGAATCTATCGATCTCGTGTTTACCTTAGAGATGGCAGCGGAATGAGTGGTAATCGAGATCAGCAGCGACTCAGATGATTCGCCTCTACCATATACACACGCACACAAAGCTGGAAAGCCGGGATGCTAGTGCCGGATCTTGGGATCACTGAGTTTTTGGTGGTTCTGCTTTCTCTGCAACAGAAAAGTCAACGGCTAGGATTCCAGGTCGACCATATAAGCCTTTATATATGACCTGGAATGACTAAACCGAAATCAGAATTAATTCCAATTCGTTTAAGTCATGAAATCGAAACGTCAGTTTCGAAACCCGATCTGTGTCGATCGACACACTCGCTATGTCGATCGACACACCACTATAAAACTCAATATCAATGTGTATCCAATACACATCAACATGATCATTACCATAATGATCGTTCCCATTTTTATGCTTCCAGTTTGCTTAGGTGTGTGACCCTATAGGATCATATAATACTGGCAGTAAGTCCACTACTTACAGATTACAAGAGGCTTCTAGCAAAGCATTGCAACCACCCAGTATTATATGAAATGTCTGATCTCGACAACCAACTATCATCAGGAGTGAGTACGAGTGTGATTTCAGTACACAATCCCAACAGAAACCACCGCGCAACCCCATACTGCCCATGACCGCCGCTGAGACAGAAAACAAAATTGAAGACCGCTTCCACGCTTGAACTCCGGAGGAAAGGAAAACGGCACAAGAACAACCGTCAATACACCGCGACTCAGGACCACCGCAGCGCAAAACTCGCGAGAACCAGAAGAGAGAAACTGAGGAGCAAGAACCCAACGGAGGCGGAAGATGAGCCTACCTACTCCATGAAGGTGAACGCGACAGCGAAGGGGAAAAGGACCATGCGTTAGAAGCTGGCGCCAGGAAAACTCGAAACCCAGACCGATCCACCGTCCCTAGGCGAAAACCCAGAAGGAAGATACATCCGAAGAAAGTCTCGCAAACCAGCCCACACGCCGCCACATCACAAAAAGACTTCAAATCTGTCGTCAAACACCCACCGCCGCGACATGCAAACCAGATCCGCCACAGACGATCACCAGAAGAGGAAGGAGAAGCTCCGACACCAAGCTCTCGTCCTCACAAAGCCGGAGAGGAATAAAACAAACTACTGCTGCTACAGAACCGCAAACACGCCACCGGAGAACTCAGGCCAGCCGCCATGGAAGAAGATAAGGAAACCTCATGCAAGGATGAAGCACTCAAGCTGGCAAAAAAGAACGACATACACACACCGACGACAAAAGATCGACGGCGAGGCGGCGTTCAAAAAAGGTTCGTTGTTTAGGGTTTTCGCAGAAAATAAAGGGGAGAGAAAATTGGGCAACGATTGGGTTTTTTATATTCCACTATTTCACTATTTATCGACCATGCCGATCATATTTATCGTTTCACATGTAAAGAAAAAATATCTCCCTGTATACTATCTTTTCATAACTGAAGATATAAAATCATCACTCCACACATAGAATGTATGTACCAATACGGTTAAGCTAGACAATGTCTAACTATTTTATTGTTCATCTGATATACCTATCAAGTAAAACAAAAACAAAAACAAAATTTAAGTAGGAATCAGTAAAGACAACTGATTAAAATATAAACAAAACTGACTTAATTAGTTAATTTAAATATATTTTGGCATCTTTTGATTTATTCTTGGATATTAGTACAGAGCATCTCCTTTAGGAGCTCGATTGGCATATATCACAGTACCTACGATTATCTTATTTATTTATTTGATTGGCCTACGATTACGTAGGGTTCTCACGCAAGACGTAAATTATAATTAGTTTAACTTCAAAAAATAATTGACTTAATATAATTTATTGTAGTAAGTAGTAGCTAGCCTATTAGGACCACTGTAACAATAATCACTGGTAATTCATTATTAGCTTATATATTTAAAACATATGTGTTGACAAAAAAATAATATCTAAAACATGTGTAGAGTGTAGTAGTAGTCCATTGAATATGGTACAACGGGAGTCAATATTAGTAAGAGAGGTTATAGTTTGTTAATTAGTTGTATTAGTTTAAAATCATCGATATTTATTATTACCAATATTTTTTTTTAAATTCCACTGCAATGAAGATTCTGTCAAGTCAATGGCATTGAATATTTAGTGTGTTTCACATAAAACATATAGCGTTTTAAAAATATTACACCATTCAACATATCATTACATATGTGTTTTACTAAAAAGAAAAAAAGACAAAAGAAAAAATAAAAGTCAGATGGGTTTGAGATGTTAAGTAATATGTGGAACCTACCACACCAAATTTGAAGTGTTATGGATAGCTATTTTAATATTAATTTTTCTAAAATATTTTTTTTTTAATCCAAGATTAGATATGGTTAAAATAATTATAAATGAAATACCAAACCAAAAAAGAGAATCGAACCCGGATCCAAATGAATAAAATATCTGAATGAATCCAAAATTTTTATATTTGAAGAACTAGAATCAAATCAAACTTGAACAAAACCGAAAATCGAATGAATATCTAAAATACACTAAATACAATTCTATATCCAAAATATTAATTATATTTAATAATTAAACCTGAACCGAACTGAACCAAAATCAGTTTATGTTTTCAATAGATTATTTTTATATTTTTATTTAAATATTTACTTTAATATGTATACCACACTAGTTTTTGTCATTTTTACCATTCAAATGTTTATTTTGTACCACATGCAGCTTCTCACTACAAGAAAACAGCGCTTTCACGACTGCACTTTTAATCGCAGAATAGTCGTTAATCGGGGTTTTACGACAAAATTACGACTAAATGTGGTAGTTGTAAATCCATAGTCGCTAAATCGCATAGTCGTATTATTAGTCGGCGAGTTACGACTATTTATATGACTAACATCGGTAATCGTAAAATAGACGTAGCGTTGTCGGAAGATATAAGGACTAATTTGCGACTACTATAGTAACACTTGTGCGATTATAGAGGAAGTCCAGATGCCGTCGGAGAAATGTTGTCATCAAATAGTCGTTAAACTAGGTGACCACTAGGCGATTAATATGTGATTGTATAGTTTAGTCAGATAGTAGTCGTAAATATTAGCCACTATGTAGTGACTGGGTAACGACCATTTTAACTACTATCCTGCGACTAATCTGAACATCCATATACGATTATGGTAATGATCTCACTACTATTTGGCGACTGTTATGTGACTGACTAGTATAGTCATGATTTAGTCGTAGACTATGGTGACGTTTTTGCGACTCTTCAATGACACTTTACGACTGTTTAAGGACTAATATAACGACTATGCAGCGATACACGGGACATCCATATACCATTAATTGACGACTGTTACATTTGCGTGAAAATAAGAATTTGGTATTATTCCATTTGTCAAATTAACGATTTGGTAATTTTTGATACTTCAATTTGAATGATACAAGAAATGTAAAAGACATTTGCTTCAAGAAAACATTGATAACTTTAATAGTTTTGTGTTGCATATATACACAAACAATTATCTACATATGCAAACTCCAATATTAAGGAGTTTCGAATTTATACACCCAAAAAGAAGTTCGGTATGCAGAGCGACAAGTAACCTATGCAGCAGATGGAGTTAAGTTGTACCTGTTGGGGGATGACCGTCTGTGTTAGCTGCTGGCCTATGAGTCTGAAGGAAGTCAAGAAAACGTGGATCAGTTTCCCGCATATACTTTTCGACAAAGGAAAGGCACTCGATCTTTTCCTTCTTCTCATTCGCAACTCGGGCGTGATCTGCTTCACGGGCAGCCTGCTCTTCGATTTTACGTTGATCTTCCTTCAATTTCTCTTGCATGGCCACAAACCTTGAAGAGTCTCCCGACTGCTTGCGCTTTCCCCTCAAAAGAGACTCTTTGAGGCTTCCAACTTCATAAGGATTTCCTCGTCTATCCATCTCAGTGGCATGTTATAATTAAAGACAGTTCGCGAAACACAATTAAATAAAGAACATGACATGATTTTATAAATGTGAATTGTGAAAATATTACTTTGCCTCAAGGAAGATGTGCTCATATCCATCTAGTGAGATTTCTCGATGTCTCGAAGCAGCACCGTCCGAAACTTCTGAAGTCTCTCTATCGAGATCTAACAACTTCTCGTCTACGATCTTTTGGAAAGTTGCAGCGATTTTCTCTGCCTTCTGATCAACATACGTACCGTCTGCCTTTGTATGTGTCTTGATGAATACCTCACCAATATTAACCGGTTTTCCATATTCCTCTTCCCGCAGTGTTATACCTCAAACAAGGATTATTACAGAAATTTCTAGTTGCAATGATGTAACAAACATAAACAAAAAATATATATTAAAGGTTACTTGCCATTTCAAGCTTGATTTCTAGGTACAAATTGGGCCCTGAGAAATGGACGTGACGACTGAGACCTCCACGGTCTGACAAACGACAACTGGCATATGTCTTACTTTTATCCTTTGCTTCTTCAGTTTCCCAATAGTCGGTCATCGTATTCCAAAGAGTCTCACTGATCCACTTAGGTCGCTGTCGTTTAGTCCTCGAAGTGCTAACCATGTCTTTTACCGTCGTTGACGAATCTCCTCGAAATATTGTTGAACTGTCCATGTTAACAAGGGATCCCAATGGTGGGTTTTCTAGAATATAGATAGAATAAGCATATCATTAGTGAAAACAACACAAGCAAGGTATATATGAAAGGTATATGAGAGAAAAATGTACAGCGAACTCGAGGAAATATATTTTTGCTTTATCACGAGGCACATATGACCAACTATAGTATGGTTTATCGAATTTGTTTGTAATTTTTTTTTTGTAATCTTCTGAATCAATTTCGATCCTCTGTCACGAGTAAACCTGAAATAGGTACAAGATTAACATCCTAACCATCAGAGACTCGAACTCATCAGATCCTCATAACTCATAAGAAAACCAACAATCAGATTCGTAAAAAAAACTAGACGGTTTTAAAACACACCATTGCGAAAGGCATAATACAAGAACAAAAAACCCATACAGAGAATATCAACAGCTGAAGAAACAGTACATGACAATAACCATACCAAATCGTGTTTGGCATCAGTGCGAGAGAGAGTACGGTGGTCAATATTTCCCTGCCTGGCACCCGAAGCAGAGCATTCAGAGCCCGCAGTGTGTCCTCTTCGAGATCCGGCAAAACATGAAGAGATCCGTCGAGGAAGTTGTGACCTTCAGAAGATGGATGACTCTGAGCCTGATATTGGTAAACTGGCGAAGGTGGGGCGTTCTCAACAGGATAGTTGTCTTGGCGGTGGATAGTCATTTACATTGGGTACTGACGCTGACATTTGAGGGATAACTGGATTTTTTTTCTGGACGTTGAGTGGTCTGAGTCGGAGGAGCAACGTGATGCGGGGTGAAGGTGTATTGTTTTGGCAGAGGGCTCACTGTTTTTTTCAGACCACTGATTTGGACCCAACGGCTCTCTGAGTGACGTTTGGAGTGGTTAATATTTTATGAGTTCCTCCTCTCTTAGGCATCGTTTCACGAAGAGTTTCAGAGAAGAAATTGAGAGGGTCGATAGTGTATCTGCAAAATTTAGCAATGGAACTGAGAACCTCAAATAAGAGATTCAAATAAGAGATGACAGTTAGAGATTAGTCGGTAGGGAGGAGGATCTGGAGAAAATTTATGCGAGATGATCCGAAGGGGATTTTGGAGAAGGGGAAGAACAAAATAAAATCAGGGTTTATGTTTGCGGTAAATTATTATTTCTCGACACTTAGTCGAAATTTGTTGGGTTAAGGCGGGCAATTGAAAAGTTTGGGCTAAAAAATTAAGTTTGATTTCCCGGATTAATTACGCGGAATATTTTGAAACTTTTCGCGTAAGTAGTCGATTGTGATGCTTAAGTAAATAATGCTTAAGTAAATTGGTATTTTATACGTAAAGTTGTAAAATTTTGTTTTATTTGTGTTTTATTATTATATATATAATAATAAAATCTTTTATTAAGTAATATTGTAATAGCATTAATTAATAATTTTTGACAATATCTAGGGCTATAACTGCATATGATCCTATATCCTAAACTATAAACCCAAACATTAAACCCTAAACCCTAAATTCTGAACCCTAAACCAAAAACCTTTGACACACCCATTAAACCCTAAACCCTAAACCCTAAACCCTAAACCATAGATGAAAGATAAGAAGACAAGAAGAATATTAAATATTCATTACAACCTTTGACACGCCCATTCTTCTCCTGTTTCAAAAATAGATAAGTGGCTCGATATTATTATTGTATATAAATAGATGACTAAGTTGAACTACTAAATAACATATATAGTTTAAGCCACTATCAAAATAGATATATCTCGAATACCTTAAAAAAAAATTAAAACTAAAAATGGAAACGGAAAAATACTTAGTTTTACCCATTAACACCATGACCATGATAATGAATGATGTTAGTTGGGACTTAGTGATAAGGCATATACATAATTAATACAACCTAGACAACCCAATGGTTGCATTGGCTCCATAAATAAACTCTGGTGGTTGCTTCGAACAATCAAATTTTGAAAGCTTATATTATTTGTCAAAATTCCTTTTGCCTTCCATCTCTTCATTACCAAATTCGTAATGGATTACCTTCCAAGTGATGTTCTTTCAAATATTCTTCTTGACGTCATTGACGGTGAACAAGGTTTACGCTATTTTATAAGGGCGAAGACAATATGCAAGGCGCTTCAAAGCGTCGGACAAAATATTTCTACAAGTCGATTGATTTATACTAAGGTTTTATTAACTTAAATCTCTTTGCTTGCCCACCTCATTATAAACAAGATTTCGTCGAGAGGTGTCTACAATCAGGAAACCCTGCAGCTATTCTCTTACGAGGTATGTGTTGCTTTACCTACAGCGACCGGATGGTTGAAGGAGAGGCAATGATCAAAAGATCAGCAGATAGCCGATGAGAAACAGGGATATACACGTACTCAATGCTCATGCGTGTTTTTTTATGGAGATGAAATAGTGTTGAACAGTGGATATGTCATCGACCGTGAACTTGCCACTCGGATACACAAAAGATAACTAGAAAGAATAGGCGTGTATGGCCAGAAACGCCTTCAACTCTGTTCTTTGAGAAGGAAGCGAGTGTAGATATCAACGATCTTTATAGTTGCACGTGTGCTCCGATAACAACCTGGAAGGGTTGGTGGGACTTTGGTTTCAATGGTTCAACCATGTGCGACAAATGCTTTTGGACCATAGAGTCACAATTTTACTTCAGACTCATGCTGAACAATTTCAGAATTTGGCCATGTTTAGATTCTTGAATATCCTTCATTTGATAAATATTGTTTAGTGTTGACTAGAATGTGTTAAACTGCGAAAATATTATATGCTATCTTCATTTATAAACATAAGGAGTATATGCATTATTTTTGGGTGCAAATGGTAATACTTCCGGAGTATTTTATGATTGAATAAATGGCTTTTTGCAAACAGGCGCGATGATTAAATTGAAGGGACATTTACCTTAATAATTTTTCAACAATATATACATGCAAGTAACAACGCGTTTTTGTAATAAATTTTGAACTGCAATAAATAATGAAGCGACATTATATATCATTACCTAGCGACTTAGATTCATCATGTACATACTTACTCCAGCCGAAGATGCACGCCAACAGATGCATATTAATTAATAAATAACAATAACATAAATACTATTTAAATTTATGGAAAACCCAAAGGTTGGATCCGATCTATAAATAGACATCTGTGGATGCCTTAGAAACAATACATATCTCAAATACTCTACAATATTATTTTTTAAAATTCTCCTTTGCATGTTTCCATATTTTCTAACCAAAATCGGCAATGGATTTCCTTCCCAGTGATATCCAAAAAAATCCTTCTTGCTATCATTGATGATAACCAAGGGATACACTATTTGGCTCGAATGAAAACAACATGCACTGCGCTGCAAAACGTCGGAGAAAGTTCAGATTTCTATAAGTTGGCCGATCTATACTTCTCCAACATTACTGAAGATATATGGTGCCCACCTAGGGTTATAACTAAATTAGTCAACAAATGTCTGGAATCCGAAAACCCTTCCGCTCTTCTCCTCAGAGGTATGTGTCTTTTTGTATATTGCGACTGTTGGGTCGATCGATCGTTGACCTCCATCGACCGGATGGTTAAAGGAGAGGCTATGATCAAAAGATCGGCAGATAGGCGATGTGAGACAGGGATATACACGTACTCCATGTTCATGTGGGTGTATTATGGAGATGGAGAAGTTTTGAACCATGGGTACATCATCGAGTACGTGTTAAGATAAATATGAGAAAAAGATATGGACGGTCAGACAGACAGTGTGCACTGTCCTATAAGAAGTGAAGAGGATTAGATATCAAAGGGCTTTATAGATGTTTGTGTGCTCCGATAAATACTGGGTTGGCTTGGTGGGACAATGATTTCAAACGTACAAACATGTGCAATACATGCTTTTGGACCCTTGAGTCACTATTCTTCTTCACAATCATGAGAGATAATTTCGGAATTTGGCCCCATCATCTTTATGAAGATCTTTATTAATATATAGTTTGTTAAATGTAGTAGATTATGTAACACTCGACTTTTCAAATAATGAAAAAAGAAGCAAGTTATAAAACTACCGAATTTAGTTATATTTACAAAGAGACAGTGCAAATATTAATCTAATATAAACGGATGAAGTGGTGGCATGATCAAGTCGATAATTGATGGCCACAATTTAATGAAAAACAAAATAATTTAACCAAACATGGTAACTCTCCTTTGCATGATATTGAATCATGATTAATGTTGATTGGATGGGGGTCTCGTAGACAAACACCCATAAGTGCCAGTTTGTGTACTATTATGCTCTGTTTATATTACAAAGACATGTGTGGCGTGTAAGAGCTCCTCTCTTCCTCTCTGTTTTGCTTTAGCGCTCGAGACTATTTATTAGAGTATGCATTGGGTAGTAATTAAGGTTTCATATGTTCTTTAACACCGAATGATCTTGATCAAACATATATAGCGAGATGAAGTGGTTGGTGTGAAATGTTCTTATTGGTTTTATGTTGGTTTGAGAAATTAAATTATGATTTTGTAAATCTTTCATGTTCTAGGTTTTTTTTTTGCGTATATACGAACTTATCATGTTAAGAAAATTTTATAATATATATTGAGAGAAACATTGAATATTAGCAATAAGCACAAACCTACCAAATGAAACGTTAAAAACAATATTTGAGGGTGGCTACAACATAAATGTCCCGCCGAAACAGAGGAACTCTGCAAAAGCATGCAAGAGAACAAAAGACAAACCAGTGTACTGTTCTATTTTTATATGGGCTAAGAGAAAAAAATATCATTAGCGGTTGTGGCCCAAATAGTTTTTCTAAACCAAGGGTTGTGACTTCTAATTTTTACACCTTTTACTATTACTAATTCAAGGGTTTTCTTTTAGTGTTTCACACCTTTTACTCACAAATTTTGGGAAACTATTTAATTTTAAAACCTTAGACGCTTCATTTTCTTACCGCTTACTGAGAGAAAAAAACTTCATTTTAAGCTAATTTCTGCGAAAATATCTCCGATTCTCAACTATGGCTCCATAGACTTTCAGAAAAATTTCTCAATTCAACAACTTCATTCCTTGCCTTTGGGACCTAAAAATTATTCTTTTGCGTGTTTGAATTTGTGTTAAGTCCATTGAACCAAAAATCCAAATGCTTTTGGTCGATGAGGAGGTAATCTTTCTTTTATTCTATAATCTGTTTTATTTATTGGGTTATTGCATGTTTTATTAAGGTATTCATTTATTGATTTAGGGTATGAAAATAGAGACAACTGTTCATGCATGCCTTTTTATTGAGAAATTCTGTTTTTTCTACATGATGTGAGGGTCGTTGGTTTAAACTTGCAAATGCTCGATTTGTACAAGCACCGGAATATGTGTCGTTGACCCTCGGGTTAAACACATCTTTCTGTCCCACTTATGATAATATTCTGGAAGGTCATTTTATACAATTTGAATTGATTCCGGATATATTAGATAGAAGAGTCTCTTATGAATACCCTATAAGTAACTTTTAGTCTATACATTTGTTTTCTTTATCGGATTATATTAATCATGTTATTTGCATGTGTGGTAGACATTATATTTTTAACTAAATAGATTAAGATATAGTTTTCTAAATAATTTTATTTTTCTATTATAGATGTCCTTGGTGTTGTTACACGTGTTGGAAACCTTCAACCTTTTGGGCAAGACCAAAGCTGCAGTTCACAATTCGCGACCTAAGGTTCGTTAAACAAATGCCTATAATCTTCCTCACATATGTTTTGTTGTTTGTCTCTGATAATAGAAATTGAAAATACTTTTTTTTTTTAGCCTCCGGAGTCTTCACTGATTAGAAATTCAATTTAGTTTTTTTTAGAATGATCTCATTGTCTATTACATGTTTGGGTTTAGGATTGATGAGACTTTTGATTTCTATATTGTTTAAAATGTTAATGGTGTTTGTGTATAAAATTTATTTAATTAGGTGTAACTTGGCTCAAAGGAGAAGAACGGATTTCAACGATTATGTACGATCAAACCAACAATTCGAACTTTAATGGATTTCTCAACAGGTTTTGGTCATAAACCTAATGCAACTCATTATTTAATATGCTTTATATGTTTTCCGGAATTCATACATTGTTTTCTATTTTGTAGTTTTCCAAATCCGGTACCTAACCAATATCCTGAAGAAAATCTTATGTCCTGGTTCATCTTCTAAATTATGTACCTGTTTTAGAAGACCTTATTAAACTTTATTATTTTCTGGGTTAGATGATCAACAAAAAAACGTATTTATCGTTAATGTTTACAACTTTTTTGTCTACTATCATAATCTCTTTTTATTACATCATTTAAATAGCATATAGAATCTAACCCTTGTCAATTTGGTTATTGTTAAATTCAAATATCAAAGTATATATTTCATTTGTGATACGACAATAAAAAGTATTTTTCACATATAAAGAATCATACACATCTATTAATGCAAAGCAATATGTAGCTATAATATTTTCATAAACAATACACTTACACAAATAAATTTATTTGTGTTTTAATTTCGTAATATTTTCATAAACAATACACTTACACGAATAATGAGTTGAATATTAGTCGTAACAATAGCTACAAATAAACGACTTGGTTACTTCTATACACGAAGCAGCGAATTAGTCGCCCATGTATTGACCAATTCGCGATTTTTCTACGACTCTTCACATCAGACGCAAAAATAGTCGCCATATCACCGACTAGCATGCGATATTGATTCCGGTCTCGACAATGATCGTTAATCAGTCGTAAATCGACGACTAAATTGGCGACAATCATTTTTGGTCGTATATTAGCGACTAATACACGTTCATATATATATTGTCGCAAAATAGTAGCAATATTATCCCCTAATAGTCGCCAAATGTTACGACTACAAGTATAGTCGCAAGTTCCAGTCGAAAAAACACTGTTATCTTGTAGTGTCTTTTCACCATTCAAACATTTTTATGTACTGCTTATTCCGCAATTACCGCACTTGTTCTGCATAGTGCGTTTCTTATGTACAAACATCATTTAAATTGTTCTGTACCGCCTGATCCGCTTGTCCAGCACTGTCTAGTCCATTGTTACCATTCGAAGCCCATATCTTATAATGCTGAGATTCCCATTTCTAAGAAAATGTCCCTTTTAATTGTTGTAAAGAAGAAATTTTACTGATTTTACTACTAATTTTTTACAATATTTTTAAGTAAATTTTATTAAAATATTACACTTTGTTTTTTATTTAACCTACCTAATTTTTTTTATCATGCCTAACTAAAATTTTCCATATTTTTTTTTTAAAATACGTACTCATATGGTGTTTATTACCGAAAGAGTGACCTGATTTCTCATTACACCTATAGGAATTTCACAAATGCAAAT
Organism: Orychophragmus violaceus; assembly: GCA_030180135.1. Taxonomy (NCBI): domain Eukaryota; kingdom Viridiplantae; phylum Streptophyta; class Magnoliopsida; order Brassicales; family Brassicaceae; genus Orychophragmus; species Orychophragmus violaceus. The sequence continues at coordinate 31,851,264 of CM058231.1, read as the reverse complement.
AAATTTTCAGAACTTTTGCTATCAAACTTATACCACATACAAAGAATACAAAAATATAAAGACAGATAAGTTGGTCCGCAGTTCTCGGACCCTTTATTCACAATGGTTTATGTTGATTTTTTACCATCGATTTGGCTATATAAACCGTTTTAGATAGTTTATTTTGTATTATTTTGTTTACTTGTATATATATATATATATATATATATATAATATGTGACAAAAACATATAAGTTTTTTGTTTGTTCTATTGTCGTCGATATATTACTATCTCAATTCAAAACACATAATATATAATATAAGTTGTTGACAAAAAGAAATATATATAAATGTGGTTATTCCATTTTATAGGGTTTCTATTTTATTTTTTTTATGTATGTGTATTTTCGATATCTTAGCTTATCTCTTATATGTCATCGATTTCCATTCAAAAGTTTGAAGCAAAATTTGGTGTCAATTTTTTTTGTAGCTTTTGCAGGATATTTCTATACATATACATATATTGAAATTTCTTTTATAAAAATGTTCTGGGTTTAGGTATATAATATTTTCAAGCTGGAAACTAGGACATGGTAAATCTGTTCTCCCTATGGAAGAGTGATGTTGACCCCTAGCTCAATAAACAAAAAAGTTGTAGTATTCCAATTATTGTTAAAATGGATATAATATAAGCACTACGTGTTGAGTGCATGGCCTATATAAATGATAGGCAGCAGAGTTTACACCCAAAGTATAGAACAAAAGGGCCAAATTATAATGGGAAAAGTAGAGATTGTTCTTAATTCACTTCCTATGTGTGGAGGAGATGGCCCCAATAGCTATTCTAAGAATTCCCATCTGCAGGTTTCTTTTTCAGTTTATCTTTCTATCTTTTCACTTATCTTTTTCATCCTCATAAAACAACAAAAAATGTATTTTGAATTGGTTTGTTACTTTTGATTCAACAAATTGGAATAAAAACATTGGACTTGATTGGTATATCAGATAATTAGTGAAATAGCATAACACAGTTGAATACAAAACATTTTATTTATAAATATTCACGTCCATTTATATAAAAATGTATATTCGATAAGATTGAAATTTTCATGAAGTATGAAGATGAATCATTAAAAATTTCATTTTATATTCTAAGATACGTTAGAAAAAAGAGATAATCTAACAAATGATCAGTCGAATTTTGAATAGACATATTACTTAGCTGGCTATTCGGATCAATTGGAAGCCCATTAATTTAAAGAAAATATAGAATTTGACTTTATTTTCATAAAGAATATGACATTTTTAATCAAAATTAACTTGGTTCCTTGTTATGTACTTTTTTGTAAAGAAACATCAGTTAATATATTAAAATGTCCAGAACTCATCGAGCCACACAAAAACAAAAACACGAAGATTACTATGCGGCTTCATTGTCTTACGAAAAGCTAATCGTTAATTAGCTAATTATAGAGGAAACTATATATCTCGGTGACGTATGCTTTGTTCGGACATTAATTAAAATGTGATTTAGTTCGGTCTTTTCAGTTTAAATAGCACATCATAAAATACGAAATATCAACAAACTACAATAATCTTTCTGACTGCTTTTGGTGTGGACAGAGAAGATCAGCAAGTTTATTGAAAGAGACAATAGACAAGTTGATAACGGAGAAACTCGATGCAAAAACCCTAATCTCTGACTCCAACACATTCCACATAGCCGATCTTGGTTGTGCGACTGGACCAAACACATTCTTTCTCGTCGAAGACATCATCAAATCAGTTGAAACCAGCTTACAATCTAACTCCACAAAACCAGAGTTCCTCGTCTTCTTCAACGACCTCCCAGATAACGACTTCAACACTCTCTTCACCTCTCTCCCTCAAGACCGGAGTTACTTTGCGGTCGGTGTCCCGGGTTCGTTCTATAGCCGTGTTCTTCCTCAATCCTCCGTTCATATTGTAGTGACGGTGGGGGCCACACACTGGCTTTCAAGTGTTCCAAAGGAGGTATTGGACAAAAGCTCCAAGGCGTGGAATAAGGGAAAGGTTCACTACTCAAATGCGGCGGAGGAAGTGGTGAAGGCTTATGAAGACCAGTTTGGTCGGGACATGGAGAAGTTTCTAGAAGCTAGGGCTAAAGAAATAGTGAGTGGAGGTCTTTTGGTTGTTGGAATGTGTGGGATTCCTCAAGGAATGCCTTTCTCCAGACTTGCCGACAGTATCATGTATACTTCCATGGCTGATGTTCTTATTCAAATGCAATCTCAGGTAATTCCGTAGAAAGTCTTTATATATATATAAGATTCATTTAATACTGTAAAAATAGTGATACATAACTCGAATTATAGTTTTAAACGGTCCTATGACAACTTGTAGATTTGTTGCAATTTTCTTATTTTAATTTATATGTTCTCAAATGAATATAAAATAACAACGGCATTTTAATGTATACATGTCTCTCTTGTTTATTACCAATAATGAGTTTAATGAGATGGGCATGTAGGGTTTGATCAGCGAAGAGCAAGTTGATACCTTCAACGTACCGATCTACTCGGCATCTCCTGAGGAGGTAGCAGTCTTGGTAGAGAAAAATGGCTGCTTCGCCGTCGAATCTATGGAGCTGATGGACCCCACGGCATGGCTCAAACGGCCAATGGATGTGGAGGATGTGAGGCAATGGATGGTTTGCATAAAGGCTACAATGGGATCTCTCTTCATCAATCATTTCGGTGACCATCTCCTCGATGACATCTTCGACCGTCTCACAACCAAACTCATTGGACTCACCGAGAAGGTTGAATCTAGCTACCGTGAGAAGGCCATGCTGTTCTTTGCGTTGAAACGAAAATGAATTTTTATTTGGTTTAATTGTTTGGATTGTTTTACTCCGGTCGAGGGATCAATTGGGTATAGTTGTGTGATTCCATATTATGTAATGTTGGGTTTTCTGAGTCTTTTATTGTTTGTGTAATTAAATTCTAATAATTTTTATTTTGTAAAAGTATTTTATTTCTTAAACTGAAAACAATATATTTCGGGAACATCGCTCCTTCTTTGAATGCGGATTAGGGGTCTGATTGGTAACAGCTGTAACTACTATAGAATTTTTATTGTAGAAATTTTAGCTGTAAATTTTTTGACTGTATCATTTTGGCTATAACTTTTCTAAAACAAAATATGATTGGTTTAAAGTATATATTTTATATCATATAAATAATTGAGAAAATCTATAAAGTATATAAAAGTTAAACACATATCATTATACACATATATAAAAGAATATTAAAAATTATTTACTATGTATATAAAATAAATCTTATATATATTACGATATTATAAAGAATACATTAAATACTATTTATGTATATATATCATATGTTTGCATAAAATTATTATATAAATATAGACCATGCCATATCAATTTATCATATAAAATGCTCATCAAACTATATCATACTGTAAAAAATATTGTAAAAATAAGAAATATATTTTAAGATAAATAATACTATTTTTGCATAATATAAATTTGTTCGGTCAATATATATTGCATGTATATTGCTGAAGAAAATATTATATATATATGTGTGTGTGTGTGTGTGTTTGCACCTATATATATATTTAAATACATAACACCTATATATGTTCGTGGGTTGAAACAAGTAAATGAAAATAAAAATGAATTGGAGAAAAAGAAAGAAAATGTACAAAGAAAGTGAAAACTAAAATTTTGGTGCTAAAAGATATTTTTTGTATGTGCTGTGAGTATTTTTTTAAAGGTACAATATGATTGGTTTTCATATTAAAACTATAGCAAAAAACTATCTTTCTACAGCTTTTACAGGATTCTCCAATCACCCCTAGGTCTTTCCTATGCATCGAGAAGTATAATTCATGGAAGAAAAGTGTTATAACAAGGTCTTGTACGTGCCATTGGAGACGGATTGGATAAAAATGTTTGGACACATAATTGAGACATTATCACCATTCCAAGACCACCGATGTACGGTGAAGACAGCGTAATTGACCTTACACTCATTGCTGAAACTATGATACCTTCAAGTTCATATACACACGAAAATTCATTTAAAATAATCAATAGTTTATGATGAAACTATCTGGTTTCCAAAATCCATTCAATAAAAATCCATTAAAACAAAGAAAATTAACGTAATTTGTTTCCAACAAAAATTTGACTAGAAACTTAATTATAGTTAGTCGGTTGGACTAGTGTTACCCATGCATGTACCATAACTTGGGTTGAAACACGAAAATATGTTTGTATAAGTTGTGAATGCCAACAAAAAAACGTGGTCCTGTGGCTAAATTAAAGTAGGTGGTCCCGAATATATTTATAGTTGACTAATATAAATCATAACTAATAGTCTAACAGAACTATACAAATTAATATATATATAAATAAAAACAGATTGTGTGGAGAATAATTATGCATCATAGTTATTTAAGCAATTAGTCAAAGTGTTAATAACCCTGAAAGTGAAGAGATAAATGGCTATTGGGTGACATATAAGGACAATTTTTGGTTCAAAAAGTTTAAATATATACATATAACTAAACAAAAATTATTAAATTTTATGGATTTCCAACTCAAAATTAATTGACAATGAGAAGAACTTCATATTCTTTATATATTATGTAAAATCTCTTCCAACTTCTGATGTAGGACTTCTATGTCTTAATATGTCCCTCGAGATAATGACTTTTTAATCATTAATCTCATAATGTTTGGATAAAGATCGACGGAACAAATTTTGAGTCAGAACGATTATAAATCGGGTTAGACAGTGCGGATCGAGCTCTTACATCATGTTAAATTCTATGAAAACTTAATAAAAAATAACCTCCGAGGAATATTTTCATACATGTAGTGATCTATAAAAATAAAATAAGATTATCAAATAAATTGTAAGGGTGTTTTTTTAAACTATTTTTTGCATTAAATTAACTTTTTTTTTGGGTTTTTGTTTTTTATGGGCCAGTCCAACAACATCCGCTATTGGGTCTAGAACTCTGCACAACTCAAAACAGTTCTAATGGGTCAAGCCCTTACAAGCCAAAATGGACCGAGAACCCCAAATCTAGAAAAACCTAAAAATGACCTAGATGACAGATCTCGCCGGGAGGCCGCCGCCGAAGTGCAGACACCACTGCCGGGGAGATCCGTCACCGCGCTGACTACCGGAGAAACAACCGACGTTCATCAGTAACAGAAACGCCTTTTGGCTCTGCCGCCGCCAAAGCGCAGACACAGAGGACACGATTCTGCGCCGGACACCATGAGGAGGAAGAGGGCGGTGACCCAGGACCATCACCTCCGTGGAGAAACATGACCAACCCCGCTTACCTGGGCCTCAGAGACGGAGGGCCGAAAGAAGACATGACACCGGCGAGCAAAAGAAAGGACTCCCCTACTCCATGGGGAAGAATGCGACAGGAAGAGGGGGAGAGGGTCAAACGGGAGGAGGAAGCGCCGGGAAAGCTCAGACGAAAGCGGAGCCACCGTCCTTAAGAAACAATACCAAGTGGAAGAGATATCCGGAGTGACCTACCAGCCCACAACCCACACGCCGCCGCACCAAAACCACGACTTCAGATCTGCCAAAACACCACCACACCATGACATGCAGAATCGAAACCAAAACAGAGAAGAGCGGAGAAGAGGAGAAAGAGCCAAAACCCACCGGATCTCATCCTCACAGATCCAGCAAAACCGGCAGAAACGCCACACCGCTACACCGAAGCGACACCATCACGACACCTCAGGGTAACCACCAGGTTGTTAGAGAAGAAACACATGACCACGGTGAAGCTCAACCACACATAAGCACCATTAGATCTCTCACATCGACGGTAGAAGACCGGCGGTAGTGTGATTTAGGGAGGGAAGGTGAAACATTAGGGCGAATTTTATAGAGAGTTTAGAAGAGAGAAACATGCAATGATTGTGCTTTTAACTAATTAATTATTTTATTCTCTAAGGGTGTTCTTAAAAAAATTGTTGTATTTCTCTTTCTTTTCTCAATTTTTTTTTTTATAATTTTAGAAACATGTATGCAATTTGTACATACAATTGGTAAGAAAGTTGTATATATCTTTGTTTGGCTAACAACTGATGAGGAGTGGTGTATGTTTGAGTTTCCTATAGTATTGCAGGTGCAATTTGGTAGTTTTTCAACTATATCTTAATTTACTAAAACCAAAATCGAGCGTACGGTAATTTATACAGTAAATAAACTCTTAAGATTATCAAAACCATTCATTTTAGCTTCTTAGTTCTTATCTCATATTTAAATTTGAGAAAAGAGTAAAATGCATAAGTGAGTTATATATATTGTTACATTCGAATCATGTATAATATGAACATGTGAATGCCAGATTAGACGAAAGAAGCTGTGAGGATCATTATACATCCTAGACTCCTAGGCATCGATCCTGTTACACTTATTTTCGGGGTCAACTATGAGTTTTATTTATTTATGTATTTGGCATCTTTTTGGTACATATATACACTCGATCACTTATCTTCCTCCCTATAATGATTTGTCGCTTTTAAGGAATCGTGTCTCCATAAATCAAGTCAGGCAAAAATGGTTAAAATAAAAATTAATCACATTCAAACAAAAAATTATAATATATAAACTAGATTTTGACCCGCGTTTAAAAAACGCGGATTTTGTTTTCTTTTAACAAATAAAATTTGGATGTTTATTTTTTTGACTACCATATTTAAAGCTATTTATTTTGGTATACATAATTGAAAATTAACATGATTATGAAAAATAAAGAATATAATTTAGATAATTAAGTTTGAGCTATTTATTTTATAAAATTTTGATAATGAACGGAATGCAGAATATCATTGTATAAGTAGAATATCATTGTATAAGTTTAATTATGTGAGTTCTTTTGAATGAATATTGAAGCATTAGAGTCGGAAATTCATTATATAATTGTTTTTTTCAGTTTATATACATATTTAAAATTTTGATATAATAACTTAATTTAATATAAATTAATTGTAATAATAGTTTATATTTTTTAGTCCCAATTATATAATGTGAATAATTAATAAATTAAGGGTTCATTATTTGTTATGAAATAAAAATTATTCTAATGTATGTATTTTTATTAATATTTTAAAGTATAAACATTTATATTAATTATATTTGATTTTATATGATTTATAATATTAATAACATATAATTCACAACAATATTAATTCAGCCAAAAAAGTTTAAAGCCCAACATTTTTTATAATATTTATTTATTTAAGAGCCATAAAATTATTACTGCAGGCCCAAACAATTTTCAATTTATAGGACACCAGTGGCCTATTAACCCAAACTCTTAGCTAAACATTCATGAAAGTCCAGATTTAAAATTTTTATGACCCGTGTGTATCCATCGGGACAGACCCGGATCCGAATTTAATTTGGTTTATATCAAAATTTAAAACTTGAATTTACCCTTAATGAAAACTTAAAATACCCTTATAATTTCAGTGGCATAACCTATAAATCACACATAAAGTTAAGGTTAGTTTTCTTTTCACTCTAATTTTTTAATAATATTGATATATAATTTTGTAGAATGATACCACGTATCCCTTTATTTTCTTATTAGTAAAAAGATAATTTACACAAAATTTAAAACAATATTAAGCGCTAAAAACAAATTAGGGAGACGGTATATATATCCAACTTTAAGCTGACAAATTTTCGAAATGGGAAATGAGCTAGATTTTAGGGCTGTGTTACGTGAATGTACCACCTTGTTTCGTGTTAAAGTCATTATATAGTTGTATTTAAAAATATATCTTAATTTGTGGAAACCCTAATTCTCAGTTTATACTGTTCACGTTATAGCACATGCAATACATCAATCATTATATTATTTTGCTTAGTACGATATGTATATAAATATATTCGGTAAGAAACATTTTATTAATTTGATAATTAAAAAGTTCAGATCCACAGAACCTTAACTTTCATACTTGCAGTGACCAAAAGTCAAACGTGGCTGTAACACCCTGTTTTTTTGGACGAACCGAAACGACGGCGTTAGGACATTCGTATAGACAAAAAATGGTTAACCGACATGTCCTCCCATGATCTCAGGAGTCCTGTGCATGTTTCTTTCTATTCAAATCCACAACGTGACCAGTATCGAACTTCTGCTATCAGTCATGCGAGCAAAAGAAAAGGAAAAGAAGAGGGGTGAGTAATGGGGATTACTCCGTGAGACAATACGAACTAATTCACCTCAACACATCCGACATACGACTTGGTAACGAGACGAGAATTAAGCCGTTACAATCACAAACTACGTATAAGGTTATACATAGTCTCAAATTTTGCACAACCACAAACAAGAGACTCCGACTACCGGCGTCCCTGACCCCACCAGCCCAGACTTCCAAGTAGTCCGCCTAAAATGACATCTCATCTTTAGGCCGTCTAAAATGATATCTCATCTTTAGACCATCTAAAATGACATCTCATCTTTAGTTCGTGAACCACATGCACCCAACACCGCACCTAAAATGACATCTCATCTTTAGGGCGCATCAAATGACATCTTATCTTTAGGACTACTAAAATGACATCTCATATTTAGTCGCGTGCACTGCCAGCACCGAACACCGCTCCTAAAATGACTTCTCATCTTAAGGGCGCCTAAAATGACATCTCATATTTAGGACGACTAACAAGACTTCTCATCTTTAGCCGTGTGCGATATCGGCACCAAACAACAAACAACATGCTCCCTAAACCCCAGCGGAAGGACGGACCACACAAGGGCACCATCCTGACAATCAATGTGCACAGTGGACTCTCAACCCTGTGCACCTCACATCTAACTCTAACTCAACAATTTTATATGATTCTCAGCATGACCGTCTTTAACATGCCATCTAGGTTCTCACGCAACTTCTCAATCAACACAGTCAATCCACACCATCTCAATCATCTCAATCAATCACACAATCTCATTTCCGGTTAACGATTTCATTTACCAATTTCGTTCTCAAACAATCAACCAAATCACGTAACAAATTCCATTTGTCTAACAACCTAACTTCAATTCTCAATTCCAGTTTCTTGGTTCCAATTCCTTATATCTATGATATGAATAAAAAGTTTCTTTTCAACTACTTCAGTTGCAAGTATACAACCTAGTCCTTTGTAGTTTTGAGGTGTCAATCCACTTGGGTAAATCAAACACACTAAGAATGCAAGTGTTTCCTTAACCTAAGTGCAACCAAATTTGTTTGTGGGTTTTGTAACTATCAACTAACAAGATATCCAGATTTCAAACATGATTAAATAAGGATTTAGACAATTTTAAAGTGAGATTAAAAACAGAACAAGAACAGAGCATAAACAGAGCAGCAAGATAAGTAAAGACAATTGATTAAAAACTAAGTTCCTTGGGTTGAGCTTTGGTTTGGATGATCAATTATCAGTTTAGAAACATTTAGCAAACTGGGGTGATTTCTTAGGTTAAGAACAACAATCCAAGTTACTCCACTCTCATGATAATAACCCTATATCTATCAAGCATTAACATCAACTCTCATTGGCAATTTCAAGATAGACATGCTTTAAGAACAAGTTCTTATTACCACTAAACACCTTAAACATCAATTCTCATTGGTTAAGTATGTAAAGCACTTGATTAGAGATTCAAACATTAACTACACTTCTCAGTGCTAGCAACATTCAAGTTCAAGGAATTGATTAGCTACTTCAATCATAGCATTAAGAACTTCTAACAAGTAAGAAATCAGTATTCCCAAGTTCTAAACAACCTAAACCATTCCTAGATCACCTTCACCTTTACTCAAACCCAGAAACTTATAGAGAACTACTCACTAGCCATAGAAGTAACAAGGCAAGACATGTTTAATGAAAGCAAGAAGAATGATAAACAAGAAGAACTAAAAGAAGAACTCAAGAACACAACTCAAATTGCATAAAAGATCAAAGAAAGCTAAATTGTTTGTAGTGAATTGTTACAAGAGGTGATATGGTTCTCTAAACACACCAATAGCCTTTAAATAGAAGAAAACAGAGTGTAATGGTCGACAACACTCACATGGAGGGTCTACAAGCCGAAAGAAAAAAGAAAAAGAAGCATGTGAGAAAAGTTGGCCTCACAGCGGCTTGCGGCCCTCGCTGTGCAATGCCTCTGTGAGGTGTCTTCGTTCCACACCGGCTTCTGACACTCGCTTTGGATGCCGCTGTGGAATTCCCTGTCTCGCAAATCCCTCACAGCGGCTCGAGGCCCTCGCTTCCAGGTGCCGCTGTGAGGTGTCATGATCCACAGCGAGTTCGTCCTCTCGCTGTACGGGTCGCTGTGGAAACTGATCGTCTGTAAATTCTCCACAGCGACTTGGTGCAGTCGCTGTGGGGTGCCGCTGTGAAGGTCCTGACCCATTGATCTTCCACAGCGACTTGGTGCAGTCGCTGTGGGGTGCCGCTGTGAGGGTCCTTCCACGATCCTTAGCTGTTTCTCCACCTTCTTTGAGTGCCCCTTTGGTCCCTACCTCCTCCTTTGTCCCTTGGTGCTCCATCTTGTAATCCACCACCTACAAAAGAGTAAAACAATGCACATGCACTCCTAATGATGCCTAAATGCTTTTCCTAAAGCTAAAACACATTCCAAATCATGATTAATATTCACTTAAAAACACAACACATCAACTCCCCCAAACTTGTTTCCTTGCTTGTCCTCAAGCAAACAACAAAGAGAACAAAGTGGAAGAGGTTTGAAGTTGGAGACTCATAACCAAAGAAATTTAGCAAGCCCTCAACATGATGTCCTTAGAAAATGATAGTATGTTGTATGAACAAACAATCTTATCCACTCCAATTTCTCTTGGCTTATCAACACACCAAATCTTATTCTCTTAAGCACATTGTCAAGAATCTACCAACTGAACATTTCACCAACTCTTAAATTCATTTATTTATCAAAGTGTAGTCTCACAAATGGGGATTTGATCTCAATAAATCGGCTTGGTATAAAAAGGCTTCAAATGGTGTTTGGAGGAGGGTCTTGATTTCATTTTTGGTGGCTAACTCTCAAGGAAAAGGAATGCTAGATATTATGCAAAAAATGGCAAGACAAGAACAATTCATGCATACAATTCTTAACTCCCATTGTCTTACCCAATTGTGTTTCCAAATCCTATCATTAGTTCACCCAATCTCCTTTTTTCTCAAACTTAACCATTTGACTTTTTTCATTTTTGGGTCTCGAGAAGTTATTCTTTTAATAAGACTCTTTTTTCTTTTGATCACTTTTCATTTCAAACTTAGAGTTTTCCAATTTTTATCTCAACTTCCCAAGTGTTTCCCTTCACAAGCCCTTTGGTTCTTTCTTTTTTTCTTTTACTCCCCATTTCACTCTTTCTTTTATTTCACTCCCAACCCCAATTTCAAGTGCTTATACCCCAAATGCCAATCAAAAATTGAAATCTCATTGTCGTTCTTATACTTTTAACCTTTTACACATGTTAGCATTATCAAAAAGAGGCCTTACTCAATCAATCAAATGAAGGTTTAAAAGGAAAGGGGAGGGTTCTATGGTGTGGAAACCATCCTAAGAGTGAGAATGACCACTTGGATTAACAAAGGGTGGTAAAAATGTGGTAAAAGATAATCCAAGTGTGTATGTGGTGACCATGATCAAGCATCAAATACCCATAAGTCAGAAGTTTAAGTTCATTTAAGTCCATATAGATGAGTTGGTTTCAAAGTTGAGGGTATCAAACAAGACAAATAGATTCGAGTGGTGTGATCAAAGCTCAAAATGTGCAAGTGTTTCAATAGTTGTTTAAGCAACATACTATGATTAACAAGAACATCATGTTGAGTTCTTAAATCTAGATTTCTTACAAAGTATTTATATCATTGTCTCCTATGCAAATGCAAGTGCAATCTAGAATGCTACTAGACTCAATCCTAGAAGAGAAATAAACATGAAACTACATGCCTTTTTCTTTTTGTTTTTTTCAAAATTTTCAATTTTTTTTGGTTTTTTGAAATCATATCTAATAACATTGCAAAACATAAAAGACTCGATAAAACAAAAACGATGGTTAATTGATCACCCCCACAAACTTACTTCGCACCGTCTCGGTGTGAAAGCAAATTAAGGGGAGCTAAAGATGGTAAATTAAAAATAACACAAAACAAAAACTATGTACAAAGTGGTGATGTTACCTCAGTAGTTAGGAGGTGCGGTATCCTCCTCGTCTTCACCCAAGGATAGGGACTCATTGCTGGAACCGGGAGATGGTGGTGGGATGTATCGCCTGGATCTGCGACGTCGCTCGTCAAGGGAGGCGCGTCCTGGTGCTCTGCTGGACGAGCTGGTAGCCTCTCCTCCATGATAGGAGTGTCGTCTCGGAAAGTCCTCTGAGTCTGCCTCTTCTTCACTCTCCGAGTAACCAGGAGGAATTTCCACCGGACCTTTCTTCCCTGTCACCATATAAGCCAAGTACTTCACTTGACGACTGAGCGCCTTCGTCTTCTCCTTGTACTTCTTCTTCAAGAACTCCTTCGTTCTTCGTCCAGCTTTCACAAATTTCCCAATGGTGCGGTCTTGAAGCTTTTTCCAATGCTCCAGCTTCCTGATGTAGCTGTGGGCTTTGCGCAACTGAGCACCCTGAATTGCTTCATTGGAAGCATGTAGGTAATAACGTGCGCTCCCATAAATCGGGCTTGGTGGTCTAGCCTGATCAGAACTGGCTCCTGTCTCTGTCGGAACTTCCGCTTGGCTGGTGGTGCTTCCTCCCTGTGAGGCTCTCTCAGATGCTCTCCTCTTCCTTGGTCTTGGTTGCGTTTCCAGTGGGTCAGCTGCAATGTTGTGGTAGTACCGTGGATCCGGCTGAACATGACATTCTCCTTGTTCCGCAGCGTGGTGATGGCAATGTTTGGGAGGAAGACATCATGGTCAGCTTGTGGCTGGCTCTGAATGTGTATGCGAATTTGTCCTCTATATTCCCAGCTAGGAAGTTGGTCTTGCGCAGAAGGGCTTCATCTATCAGTTGTGGTCTAACCCCGTTGACCAATGGGATTTGCAATGCCTGAAATATCGGAGTTAGCATCCCCCAAACTTGAATACCGGTGTCCTATCAACAGATGTCATCGCCTGCCTTCTGATAGCCATCAACCTCTTGAAGAAGTAAGCCACAACTCCCATCTCATCATAGTTCCAGTGGTTTACCTCTGGAAAGTCAAATCCTCCCAATACCGGCTTAAGTCCCATTGCCATAAACCTCAACCCTTCTTCAAGCACCTTGTTGTTTTCTCGCCTTGAAAACATGGTGTAGGCTAACAGTTTTTCCACGTATCGGATGGTCGGGTGGGCAATGTCAGAATTATTCATTTCTCCTGTCTTGTACACTGCCCTGGAGATGGTGTTCCACAATACCGTAAGGAGAAGGTCTATGGTTGGCAGCCTGTTGTTCCACTCATCTCTGAATCCTAGTATCTTTGACAGCTATTTGAACCCCACTCTGTGCTTCCTTCCATTGCAGATGAAGGTGATGACACCAAATCCTTTAGCTTCCGTTGGTCCATCCATGAATTCCTCCATTTGTAGGGTACAAAAGAACTGGTGGCATGGCATCTCATAAACGGGATAAGCTTCCGTCATCAATCTTTCTAAACTGAGACTCCTCAGGATGACCATGACATCATCATATATCCCCAGCTTCTTACAGATTTCAGCATCCCCAAACTTCATGGCTACCCAGTCGTAATATCCAATCTTTGTCCTCACTTGTCTCAATGTGTACATCTTCCCCTTTTTCTTCTTCCTTGGCTTTTTCGCTGCTGGCGGCTTCTTGCTTTTTCCCTTCTTCACTGTCGGCTGTACCCTTTCTTCTTCACTGCTGCTACCCGAGAAATAGATTCTCTCATCATCATCGTCTTGTGCCGCAGCAGGTTTTTTCCCTGGACGATGTGTCTGCGTGCTTTGCTGCTCCTTTTGAGCTTGTGACTTTCTCCTTACCATCTGCACAAACACAACTTAGAGCCATCAAACTATTTCTCAATCAACACAAAAGTGATGCCTAAAGTTTGAGCATTATATTTTTCAATCAATGCAACCTCAATCACTCAATACTTAGGCTATTGCAGTGTTCTAACAAGCATCAATAACTCATCTCATTCTCAAAATTCAGAATATTTCAAGTTTTCATCAATCTCTTCATGAATCTATTTCTTTTTTCACATAGGTCTCAATGCACCTTGAATTTGATATTGTTCCTTTTGCAAAGTATGCTCTAGACATTCTAACATAGCCTTAGGAACAATAAATTCGCGTTTTCCCCAATTTCCAAAAATATTTCATCAAGAACCCTAGAATTTTGATTTCAGTTTTAGCTAAATCTAATCATGGATTCTTCAAATTAGCAGCATGGATGTGTCTAGAATCATCCAATTAACAAGTATAGAGCCACAAATCCCATCAAATCCGAAATTAAAATTTTGCTATGAAGAACAAGGGTTTTGTAATCTCATACCTTGGCTTGATTTGATGGAAGATAATGATTCTAGATGCGTAGATGATGAGAAACGTGAATCACCAGTCCAAAAATCAATGAAAACGGTTTTGATTTGATAGAGTTTTGAAGCTTTGAGAGAAAAAATGGAGGTTTTTCGGAAAGATGAAGAAGATGATCGCGAGAGAGAGTTTTAAAACTCATGAAATGACCTCACACCGGCTCACGGCCCTCACTGACTGATGCCGCTGTGAGGTGTTCTTACCTAGCAGCGACTCGGGACACCCGCTGTGCGTGTCGCTGTGTAAAAAAACGCTCCGTAAAACCTTCACAGTGGCTCACGGCCCTCGCTTCCTGATGCCGCTGTGAGGTGTCTTGGTTCCACAGCGGCTGCATGAACTCGCTGTGCATGCCGCTATTGGAAATCCACTTCCGCAAATACCCTCACAGCGGCTCACGGCCCTCGCTTCCGGATGCCGCTGTGAGGTGTCCCTTTCTTGCAGCGGCTTACAGCCCTCGCCGTGCATGCCGCTGCGGGACAGCCCGTCTCGCAATCCCTCACAGTGAGTTATGCATCTCGCTGTGAGGTGTTTTTTCCTGCAATGGTTTCTTCCTGATGCGGATATTTCCGTACACTTTCCTGCTTATTCCCTCATGCTGAAAACACACATATGAAACTAAAACAAACGTGAAATCACACAAACACACATAAATCAAACCAAAAATAGGAAATTTCACACCGTATTTACAAAGGATAACATGGGATTGCCTCCCAAGCGCGCTTGTTTTAAGTCACGAGCTTGACTCTCTTACTTTTTAGGTTGGGGTTGGTTCCGTGAGAAGAATCGATATCTCTTCTTCCACGGGGTTTGATGCTGAGTAGACCTTGAGCCTTTGTCCATTCGCTGTGAACTCACTTCCGTCTTTGTTGAGTAGAACGATGGCTCTATAGGGTCGTACTTCCTTGACTGAGAAGGGGCCAGACCACCTCGATTTTAGTTTCCCGGGAAACAATCTCAACCGGGAGTTGTATAGTAAAACTTGGTCTCTTGCCGTGAACTCCTTCTTGACAATTCTCTTGTCATGGAATGCTTTTGTCCTCTCTTTGTAGATCTTCGAACTTTCATAAGCATCCAACCAGATTTCGTCAAGCTCATGGAGTTGGATGAGGCGTTTCTCACCTGCAGTCTTGATGTCGAAATTTAGTAGCTTCACTGCCCACATTGCCTTGTACTCCAACTCTACTGGTAAGTGACATGACTTTCCGTACAAGAGGTTGAAAGGTGTTGTGCCGATAGGTGTCTTGAAGGCTGTCCGGTATGCCCAAAGAGCATCATCAAATTTATTGGCCCAATCTTTTCTTGAGCTCCCGACAGTGTTCTCCAATATTGCCTTGATTTGCCGGTTGAAAACCTCCACTTGTCTGCTGGTCTGAGGATGATATGGTGTAGCTACCTTGTGTTTCACTCCATACTTCTTAAGAATACTCCCGAACACCTTGTTGACGAAGTTAGTGCCTCCATCACTGATCACAACCCTTGGTAGGCCAAATCGTGGGAATATGATCGACTTGAATAGCTTAATGACCACCTTAGCATCATTGGTGGGACTTGCAACAGCTTCCACCCATTTGGACACATAGTCTACTGCTACCAAAATGTATTGGTTCCCATAGGAGGATGGGAAAGGTACCATGAAGTCAATCCCCCACACATCAAATATCTCAACCTCCAAGATGGGGTTCTGTGGCATTTAATTTCTTCTCCCAATGTTGCCTTTCCTTTGGCAAGCATCACACCTTGATGCATAGTTGTGAGCATCCTTAAACAGGCTGGGCCACCAAAAACCTGAGTGTAATACCTTTGTAGCGGTTTTGAACGATGCAAAGTGTCCTCCATAATCTTGAACCGTGGCAGTGATACATGATTCCTTCTATCTCTTCTTCTGGAACACATCTCCTATAGAGACCATCTGAACACCTTTTGAACAGGTAGGGTTCATCCCAATAGGATCGAGTAACATCCCTGTAGAACTTCTTCCTTTGGTAGCTGCTGAGATTTGGTGGCTCCTTTCCACAGGCCAAGTAGTTGACAAAATCTGCATACCAAGGCAGGCTCTCATCTTTCAAGATTTTTACTTCTTCCATCTTCAGGCTCATTTCATATCCTTCTCTTAAACTCTGAATGAGCAAGAGCTGTTCTTCTGGCAGGGAATCATCAATTGGTTACTCTTCATCAATCCTCAACCTTGATAAGTGATCAGCCACTCCATTCTGAACTCCTTTCTTGTCATGGATTTCAAGGTCAAACTCCTGAAGCAGAAGTATCCATCGTAACAACCTTGGTTTAGCATCCTTCTTAGCCAACAAGTGTCTTAATGCTGCATGGTCTGTATACACCACTTCGATCCCACCAAATATGATCTGAACTTGTCAAATGCAAACACCATTGCCAAGAGCTCCTTCTCTGTGGTTGCATATCTGACTTGAGCATCGTCCAAGGTCCTGCTTGCATAATAGATGACATGAATCTTTTTGTCCTTCCTCTGGCCTAAAACTGCTCCAACCGCATAGCCGCTGGCATCACACATTATCTCAAAAGGGAGGTCCCAGTCTGGAGTTTGAACTATGGGTGCACTCACAATAGAATTCTTGATCGTATAGAACACCTTGAGGCACTCATCATCAAATACGAACTCTGTCTCCTTGCATAACAGTCTTGTTAATGGCCTTGCAATCTTTGAAAAATCCTTGATGAACCGCCGGTAAAAGCCTGCATGACCCAAACAGATCCTTATCCCTTTGACAAAGTTTGGTGGCTGCAATCCCATCATCACATCTATCTTGGCTTTATCCACTTCGATTCCTTTTTCTGAAATTTTGTGCCCAAGTACTATTCCTTCCTTCACCATGAAGTGGCATTTTTCCCAGTTAAGCACCAAGTTAGTTTCCTCGCAACGCTGAAGTACCCTGCACAAATTAGACAAACAAGCAGAAAACGAGGAACCATATACAGAGAAATCATCCATAAAAATTCAACAATTTCTTCAATTAAGTCAGAAAAGATCGACATCATGCACCTTTGAAAGGTGGCTGGAGCATTACATAATCCAAACGGCATCCTTCGATATGCAAAGGTGCCATAAGGACATGTGAATGTCGTCTTTTCCTGGTCATTAGGGTGAATGGGTATTTGAAAGAACCCACTGTATCCATCTAGAAAATAGTAGAATGGATGATTTGCCAATCGTTCAAGCATTTGATCAATGAATGGGAGAGGAAAGTGATCTTTTCTGGTGGCTGAGTTCAATTTCCTATATAGAGGCTAACAGTTTTCCACGTATCGGATGGTCGGGTGGGCAATGTCAGAATTATTCATTTCTCCTGTCTTGTACACTGCCCTGGAGATGGTGTTCCACAATACCGTAAGGAGAAGGTCTATGGTTGGCAGCCTGTTGTTCCACTCATCTCTGAATCCTAGTATCTTTGACAGCTGTTTGAACCCCACTATGTGCTTCCTTCCATTGCAGATGAAGGTGATGACACCAAATCCTTTAGCTTCCGTTGGTCCATCCATGAATTCCTCCATTTGTAGGGTACAAAAGAACTGGTGGCATGGCATCTCATAAACGAGATAAGCTTCCATCATCAATCTTTCTAAACCGAGACTCCTCAGGATGACCATGACGTCATCATATATCCCCAACTTCTTACAGATTTCAGCATCCCCAAACTTCATGGCTACCCAGTCGTAATATCCAATCTTTGTCCTCACTTGTCCCAATGTGTACATCTTCCCCTTTTTCTTCTTCATTGGCTTTTTCGCTGCTGCCGGCTTCTTGCTTTTTCCCTTCTTCACTGTCGGCTGTACCCTTTCTTCTTCACTGCTGCTACCCGAGAAATAGATTCTCTCATCATCATCGTCTTGTGCCGCAGCAGGTTCTTTCCCTGGACGATGTGTATGCGTGCTTTGCTGCTCCTTTTGAGCTTGTGACTTTCTCCTTACCATCTGCACAAACACAACTTAGAGCCATCAAACTATTTCTCAATCAACACAAAAGTGATGCCTAAAGTTTGAGCATTATATTCTTCAATCAATGCAACCTCAATCACTCAATACTTAGGCTATTGCAGTGTTCAAACAAGCATCAATAACTCATCTCATTCTCAAAATTCAGAATATTTCAAGTTTTCATCAATCTCTTCATGAATCTATTTCTTTTTTTCACATAGGTCTCAATGCACCTTGAATTTGATATTGTTCCTTTTGCAAAGTATGCTCTAGACATTGTAACATAGCCTTAGGAACAATAAATTCGCGTTTTCCCCCAATTTCCAAAAATATTTCATCAAGAACCCTAGAATTTTGATTTCAGTTTTAGCTAAATCTAATCATGGATTCTTCAAATTAGCAGCATGGATGTGTCTAGAATCATCCAATTAACAAGTATAGAGCCACAAATCCCATCAAATCCGAAATTAAAATTTTGCTATGAAGAACAAGGGTTTTGTAATCTCATACCTTGGCTTGATTTCATGGAAGATAATGATTCTAGATGCGTAGATGATGAGAAGCGTGAATCACCAGTCCAAAAATCAATGAAAACGGTTTTGATTTGAGAGAGTTTTGAAGCTTTGAGAGAAAAAATGGAGGTTTTTCGGAAAGATGAAGAAGATGATCGCGAGAGAGAGTTTTAAAACTCGTGAAATGACCTCACAGCGGCTCACGGCCCTCACTGCCTGATGCCGCTGTGAGGTGTTCTTACCTAGCAGCGACTCGGGACACCCGCTGTGCGTGTCGCTGTGTAAACAAACGCTCCGTAAAACCTTCACAGTGGCTCACGGCCCTCGCTTCCTGATGCCGCTGTGAGGTGTCTTGGTTCCACAGCGGCTGCATGAACTCGCTGTGCATGCCGCTATTGGAAATCCACTTCCGCAAATACCCTCATAGCGGCTCACGGCCCTCGCTTCCGGATGCCGCTGTGAGGTGTCCCTTTCTTGCAGCGGCTTACAACCCTCGCCGTGCATGCCGCTGCGGGACAGCCCGTCTCGTAATTCCTCACAGTGAGTTATGCATCTCGCTGTAAGCACTCGCTGTGAGGTGTTTTTTCCTGCAATGGTTTCTTCCTGATGCGGATATTTCCGTACACTTTCCTACTTATTCCCTCATGCTGAAAACACACATATGAAACTAAAACAAACGTGAAATCACACAAACACACATAAATCAAACCAAAAATAGAAAATTTCACACCATATTTACAAAGGATAACATAGAATTGCCTTCCAAGCGCGCTTGTTTTAAGTCACGAGCTTGACTTTCTTACTTTTTAGGTTGGGGTTGGTTCCGTGAGAAGAATCGATATCTCTTCTTCCACGGGGTTTGATGCTGAGTAGACCTTGAGCCTTTGTCCATTCGCTGTGAACTCACTTCCGTCTTTGTTGAGTAGAACGACGGCTCCATAGGGTCGTACTTCCTTGACTGAGAAGGGGCCAGACCACCTTGATTTTAGTTTCCCGGGAAACAATCTCAACCGGGAGTTGTATAGTAAAACTTGGTCTCTTGCCGTGAACTCCTTCTTGACAATTCTCTTGTCATGGAATGATTTTGTCCTCTCTTTGTAGGTCTTCGAACTTTCATAAGCATCCAACCAGATTTCGTCAAGCTCATGGAGTTGGATGAGGCGTTTCTCAGCTGCAGTCTTGATGTCGAAATTTAGTAGCTTCACTGCCCACATTGCCTTGTACTCCAACTCTACTGGTAAGTGACATGACTTTCCATACAAGAGGTTGAAAGGTGTTGTGCCGATAGGTGTCTTGAAGGCTGTCCGGTATGCCCAAAGAGCATCATCAAATTTCTTGGCCCAATCTTTTCTTGAGCTCCCGACAGTGTTCTCCAATATTGCCTTGATTTGCCGGTTGAAAACCTCCACTTATCTGCTGGTCTGAGGATGATATGGTGTAGCTACCTTGTGTTTCACTCCATACTTCTTAAGAATACTTTCGAACACCTTGTTGACAAAGTTAGTGCCTCCATCACTGATCACAACCCTTGGTAGGCCAAATCGTGGGAATATGATCGACTTGAATAGCTTAATGACCACCTTAGCATCATTGGTGGGACTTGCAACAACTTCCACCCATTTGGACACATAGTCTACTGCTACCAAAATGTATTGGTTCCCATAGGAGGATGGGAAAGGTACCATGAAGTCAATCCCCCACACATCAAATATCTCAACCTCCAAGATGGGGTTCTGTGGCATTTAATATCTTCTCCCAATGTTGCCTTTCCTTTGGCAAGCATCACACCTTGATGCATAGTTGTGAGCATCCTTAAACAGGCTGGGCCACCAAAAACCTGAGTGTAATACCTTTGTAGCGGTTTTGAACGATGCAAAGTGTCCTCCATAATCTTGAACCGTGGCAGTGATACATGATTCCTTCTATCTCTTCTTCTGGAACACATCTCCTATAGAGACCATCTGAACACCTTTTGAACAGGTAGGGTTCATCCCAATAGGATCGAGTAACATCCCGATAGAACTTCTTCCTTTGGTAGCTGCTGAGATTTGGTGGCTCCTTTCCACAGGCCAAGTAGTTGACAAAATCTGCATACCAAGGCAGGCTCTCATCTTTCAAGATTTTTACTTCTTCCATCTTCAGGCTCATTTCATATCCTTCTCTTAAACTCTGAATGAGCAAGAGCTGTTCTTCTGGCAGGGAATCATCAATTGGTAACTCTTCATCAATCCTCAACCTTGATAAGTGATCAGCCACTCCATTCTGAACTCCTTTCTTGTCTTGGATTTCAAGGTCAAACTCCTGAAGCAGAAGTATCCATCGTAACAACCTTGGTTTAGCATCCTTCTTAGCCAACAAGTGTCTTAATGCTGCATGGTCTGTATACACCACTTCGATCCCACCAAATATGATCTGAACTTGTCAAATGCAAACACCATTGCCAAGAGCTCCTTCTCTGTGGTTGCATATCTGACTTGAGCATCGTCCAAGGTCCTGCTTGCATAATAGATGACATGAATCTTTTTGTCCTTCCTCTGGCCTAAAACTGCTCCAACCGCATAGCCGCTGGCATCACACACTATCTCAAAAGGGAGGTCCCAGTCTGGAGTTTGAACTATGGGTGCACTCACAATAGCATTCTTGATCGTATATAACGCCTTGAGGCACTCATCATCAAATACGAACTCTGTCTCCTTGCATAACAGTCTTGTTAATGGCCTTGCAATCTTTGAAAAATACTTGATGAACCGCCGGTAAATGCCTGCATGACCCAAAAAGATCCTTATCCCTTTGACAAAGTTTGGTGGCTGCAATCCCATCATCACATCTATCTTGGCTTTATCCACTTCGATTACTTTTTCTGAAATTTTGTGCCCAAGTACTATTCCTTCCTTCACCATGAAGTGGCATTTTCCCAGTTAAGCACCAAGTTAGTTTCCTCGCAACGCTGAAGTACCCTGCACAAATTAGACAAACAAGCAGAAAACGAGGAACCATATACAGAGAAATCATCCATAAAAATTCAACCATTTCTTCAAGTAAGTCAGAAAAGATCGACATCATGCACCTTTGAAAGGTGGCTGGAGCATTACATAATCCAAACGGCATCCTTCGATATGCAAAGGTGCCATAAGGACATGTGAATGTCGTCTTTTCCTGGTCATTAGGGTGAATGGGTATTTGAAAGAACCCACTGTATCCATCTAGAAAATAGTAGAATGGATGATTTGCCAATCGTTCAAGCATTTGATCAATGAATGGGAGAGGAAAGTGATCTTTTCTGGTGGCTGAGTTCAATTTCCTATAATCGATGCACATTCTATGTTCGGTTATAGTTCTTTTAGGGATTAGTTCATTTTTCTCATTTTTAACAACTGTTATACCTCCCTTCTTAGGAACCATATGAACAGGTGAGACCCATGTGCTATCTGAAATAGGAAAGATTATTCTTGTTTTCAAGAGTTTCAGAATTTCCTTTTTAACAACTTCTTTCAAATTAGGATTCAGTCTCCTTTGATGCTCAATTGAAGTCATTGTTTCATCTTCCAAATGGAATCTATGGGTGCAAAGAGTTGGTGATAGTCCTTTAATGTCATCAAGTGAATAACCTATTGCTCTCCTATATTTCCTCAGTTCATTAAGGAGTAAGTTTAGTTCATTGGTGTTTAGGTTTTCACTTACTATGACAGGGTATGACGAGTTTGGTCCCAAGAAAGCGTACCTTAGCCCATCCGGAAGTTGTTTGAGTTCTACCTTTGGTGCTTTCAGTTCACACCAGTCATCATCTAGGCTGGACTCACCATTGCCAGCTGGTTTGGTTTCTTCTTTTTCCTCCATGGACTTGATGCTGTGGACCTCTTGAGGGAGTTCCAAGAATTGATCGTTACCTTCTAACGCCTTGCGAGAGTCAAGGAGTTTTGCATACTCCTGTCCTTCTTTGTCCATCAGCTCACTCACGCCTTTCTTGGTGGTCATGACTATCTCCAGGGAGTCCTCCATAGCCAGCTCTTCCAGGTATTCATCAGCCAAAGCATCCAATGTTTCAATCCAAAAGGCCTGCCCTTGAATCGTAGGTTTCTTCATCACCTCATTGATGTCAAACTTGAGGATATGGTTCTTTCCCAAGTGCAAGTCAATCTTTCCCTTTTTTACATCAATGATGGCTCCAGCAGTGGCTAAGAAATGTCTTCCAAAGATCAGGGGGTCCTTTGGTTCTTCATCCATCTCCAAAACCACAAAATCTGTCGGTATTTCGAAATTACTGACCATGACCGGAATATCTTCAAGCATGCCAACCGGAAGTCTCACTGACCTATCTGCCAATACAAGTGAGATTCTACACTCTTTGTAGCGTGTGAATATTAGTTGCTTTGCCACTGAGAGTGGCATCAAGCTTACACTTGCTCCAAGATCACATAGACATCTTTCAAAGGAGAGTGGTCCCAAAGCGCATGGTAGGGTGAAGCTTCCTGGATCTTCAAGCTTCCTTGGAATGGTCCTTCTCTGAATAATGGCACTGCACTCATGGTTTAAGATAACCATCCCTTCCATCTCCTTTGTTATGTCCTTGATTGCATCCTTGAGAAATTTGCTGTATTGGGGTACCAGCATGAATGCATCCATCAATGGCATGGCGAGCTGAATCTTCTACATTTGCTTGTCAAAGAGTGCTCTGTACTTCTCTAAGAGCTGCTTCTTGAATCTTCTAGGAAAGGGAAGTTTTGGCTCATAGGCTTGTGGCACAAAGATTTTCTCCTTGGATGTAGAGGCTGAACCAGTTTTTGCCTTCTCCTTCGTTTCTTCATGCATCTTGCCTTTTCCTTTGATATATTTGACTTCCTCTTTAACTTCTGCATCATGCTTTTCTTTCTCCATGGTTTCCTTCTCAAGTTCAAAGTCCATTCCCCCTTCTTGTTTCTCATTGTCCTCAATGAGCTCCCTTGATGGTAGTTCTCTTCCACTTCTTAATGTAATGGCATTGATATATTCCTTTGGGTTTGGTTATGTTTTTCCAGGTAGGAAGCCCGGTGGTCTGTTTGATGATGATCCTTGTTGTGGAAGTTGTTGCTTGAAGCTTGCAAACTCTGCAGCTACATGATCGAATCTTGTAGTCCATTCATTTTGCAGTTTTTTGTTGCTCTCCAGAACTTGTTTCATCATTTGTTGGGTGGTATCTTCTTGTCTTTGGTTGGATGAGCTTCCTTGACCTTGGTACTATTGGTTCCCTTGGTATGTTCCCTGGTGGTATTGTTGTCGTGGCTGGAAATTGCCTTGGTTGTTGTTGTAAGGTTGCCTTTCTTGAAAGTCTCCACTGTTGTTGAATGCTGGTTTTGTTGGGAAGTTTCCTTGAAGTGTGGTCTGTCCTTGAGGTTTGAATGGTGGATATGACTGGTCCTGAGGATTCTCCACATTGTTGTTCCTATAGAAAAAGTTGGGGTGGTTCCTATAGTTATGATTGAAGCCTTTGTTGAATCATTGGCCTCCAATGTAGTTCATTTCTGCATGTCCATCAACACTCAACTCAGCATCATCTTCAAAGTATCCTTGGTGTTGATTAAATTCTCCCACAAAGTTAACATTCCTCTGGTTTGCTTTGAGCAATTTGTCCAGCTTTTCATTGAGTGCTTTGATTTCCCTCCTTGGATCATCTCTGTCTCCTCCTTCTCGGTACGTGTGGTCGTAGTCTTCCCCATAATTTGTGTCACTGACCGCCAAGTTCTCCACCAGTTGCATGGCCTCTCTTTCATCTTTTTGCAAGAAATTGCAATTGCTAGCAGTTCTAGCATCATCCGGTATTTGGGCAGTATGCCACGGTATAGTATGCTGAGGAGACTTTCCTTAGTGAAGCCATGGTGAGGGCATTGGTTTGTGTACCCCTTGAATCTTTCCCAAGCTTCCCAAAAGTTTTATGTGGCTTTTTATTTGAAGCTTGAAATCTCAGTCCTCAACCTTGCTGTTCGTAATTTGGAGAAGAACTTGGATAAGAAGGCTCTTTTGCATTCATCCCAGGAGGTGATTGAGTTGGGTGGAAGGTTCTTCTCCCAAAGGTGGGCTTTATCTCCAAGAGAGAATGTAAATAATATCATCTTCATTGCATCTTAAGAAATCCCATTGATGCGGACTGTTCGGCATAGCTTGTCAAAGTTTTCAAGATGGTCTAGTGGATCTTCCATTGGCAGCCCATGGAACTTGCTTCCTTGCACCATGTTAATGATGCTTGCCTTGATTTCGTAGTTGTTGTTTTCCACTGCTGGTGCAATGATTCCAGAATGGTAGTCGTTGATGCTTGGTTCGTCATATGCTCCAATGGCTCTGTGTACTCTTGGTGGATGGTTTTGTCTGTTTCCTTCATTTCCTTGGTTATTTTCAAAGACATCCCCATCTTATTGTTGTTGGCCAGCCATGTTGTTTTGTACTCTTGCTAACCTTTTTTGCTGTCTTCTCCTCCTTGAAATTCCCCTTTCGGGAGCCTTTATGTCGTCAACTCTTGGTACAAGGTTTGTTGGTCCCCTGCTCTTCAAGTTCATTCACCTGCAAGACAAAGGGAACAAGGCAAATAAGGTTAGTATCTTTGTAACCGAAAGACTTAGTGTCAAGCAAACACCAAATTCTAATTGCTTAATTTTACACCCAAGATGGCAACGGCGCTAAACTTGATATGAATAAAAAGTTCCTTTTCAACTACTTCAGTTGCAAGTATACAACCTAGTCTTATGTAGTTTTGAGGTGTCAATCCACTTGGGTAAATCAAACACACTAAGAATGCAAGTGTTTCCTTAATCTAAGTGCAACCAAATTTGTTTGTGGGTTTTGTAACTATCAACTAACAAGATATCCAGATTTCAAACATGATTAAATAAGGATTTAAACAATTTTAAAGTGAGATTAAAAACAGAACAAGAACAGAGCATAAACAGAGCAGCAAGATAAGTAAAGACAATTGATTAAAAACTAAGTTCCTTGGGTTGAACTTTGGTTTGGGTGATCAATTATCAGTTTAGAAACATTTAGCAAACTGGGGTGATTTCTTAGGTTAAGAACAACAATCCAAGTTACTCCACTCTCATGATAATAACCCTATATCTATCAAGCATTAACATCAACTCTCATTGGCAATTTCAAGATAGACATGCTTTAAGAACAAGTTCTTATTACCACTAAACACCTTAAACATCAATTCTCATTGGTTAAGTATGTAAAGCACTTGATTAGAGATTCAAACATTAACTACACTTCTCAGTGCTAGCAACATTCAAGTTCAAGGAATTGATTAGCTACTTCAATCCTAGCATTAAGAACTTCTAACAAGTAAGAAATCAGTATTCCCAAGTTCTAAACAACCTAAACCATTCCTAGATCACCCTCACCTTTACTCAAACCCAGAAACTTATAGAGAACTACTCACTAGCCATAGAAGTAACAAGGCAAGACATGTTTAATGAAAGCAATACGAATGATAAACAAGAAGAACTAAAAGAAGAACTCAAGAACACAACTCAAATTGCATAAAAGATCAAAGAAAGCTAAATTGTTTGTAGTGAATTGTTATAAGAGGTGATATGCCTCTCTAAACACACCAAGAGCCTTTAAATAGAAGAAAACAGAGTGTAATGGTCGACAAAACTCACATGGAGGGTCTACAAGCCGAAAGTAAAAAGAAAAAGAAGCATGTGGGAAAAGTTGGCCTCACAGCGGCTTGTGGCCCTCGCTGTGCAATGCCGCTGTGAGGTGTCTTCGTTCCACAGCGGCTTCTGACACTCGCTGTGGATGCTGCTGTAGAATTCCTTGTCTCGCAAATCCCTCACAGCGGCTCGAGGCCCTCACTGCCAAGTGCCGCTGTGAGGTGTCATGATCCACAGCTAGTTCGTCCTCTCGCTGTACGGGTCGCTGTGGAAACTGGTCGTCCGCAAATTCTCCACAGCGACTTGGTGCAGTCGCTGTGGGGTGCCGCTGTGGGGTGCCGCTGTGTAGGTCCTAACCCATTGATCTTCCACAGCGACTTGGTGCAGTCGCTGTAGGGTACCTCTTTGAGGGTCCTTCCACGATCCTTAGTTGTTTCTCCACCTTCTTTGAGTGCCCATTTGGTCCCTACCTCCTCCTTTGTCCCTTGGTGCTCCATCATGTAATCCACCACCTACAAAAGAGAGAAACAATGCACATGCACTCCTAATGATGCCTAAATGATTTTACTAAAGCTAAAACACACTCCAAATCATGATTAATATTCACTTAAAAACACCACACATCAATCTATATGAATATCGATCTTTCAATTTCAATAACAATACGGTTCTTAAACAGATATGAATATATAAATACTTTAGCTTATAAAACATTAATAACCTATATCACACAACAAACAAGGAAGCAATACTTTACCCAATCACGACACTACGACATATAACGAAAGAGAATAAATACATTAGAGCGAACCACCTCACATTGGCCACACTGACATTGGACCAGAATGAACCAAGGTCACCGAACCACGGCTGACGGTCGGAAGGTGCACGGTTGCGATTGACGTCCGGCGAGCTTCAGTAGAGATTGTTGGTTGTGGTGCTTTGAAGACGGCGGTAGGACGCTTGCTCCGAAATAAAGGTCAAGGATGGGTCGAGCTTCACGCGGCTGGTCGACTGCTAACTCCGATGGCTTTAACGATGATGATGAACCGATATCAAACCGGAATTGGACTGCGATCAAGATCGCGAAATAAGTACACATCTCTCCATGCTCTAGAGCTCTAGATCGGTTTTCCAATAACCGAGAGCTAGATCTATTTTTCTAATAAGTCTCTGCTAATATTCCGGTCAAACAGAATCTGCTTACCCAACCAAAACACATACATAGCTAGACTAACCACAGATCCGTCGTGAACATAAACGTTTTAGAAAACATATCATAACTCTCAAATGGTAAATCAGATCGGAGTGATTATTACCTTTCTAGAAATATGAGACCGAGATATTTCCAACGACATATTGTGCGTTATGTGTATCCATACGGTTCTTCGGAAAAATGCGTTTCAATCTGATTGCCGGAGTAGATCCAATCTTAGATCTGCACTCGAAAGATTGAAAGATCGAAGAAACGGGATTATAGATCCGATCTAATCAACAAAGTGGACCAAACCACGAGAGAAGGATAAGAAGAAGATAAGAATCAATAGATGATAGAGATTCACTTAACCCGAGAGAAAATTGAAAAGAAGACACAAGGAGAAGGCGAGATCGACGGCACAGACAACGGCTGCACGCGATCTCCGACGACGGCGGCGGCTCAGCTCAGGCGACGAACGAACATAGCTTTGCTGCTCTCTTTTTTATGGAGAAACCAAAGGGTGGCCACCTCCTTTTATAGGAAAAAGAAAATGAACCCCTAGGTTTATGGATGGGCTAATAGACTTGGGAAGCAAAATTGCAAACGGGCCGGGTTTGGGGAAATCGGGCCGTGACATTGGCTATCTTGCACTTCAAATGATCAGATGGATATCACCACTGGTTTTAATCTCGCTCTAGTATGTCACTAATTCATTTTCATAACTTTAACTACACCGCGATCATGATAATCACCAATCTGTTAAAGAAAGTGAATCAACCAATATCAGACTTGGACTAGGATGCAAATAGCGGATCAGACATTAGGAAAAAGCGGATCAAGCGTTGCAGATCAAGCAGTTCAAACATATTAGGCGGATCAAGTGCGGTCAAGCGGATCAGACGGATCAGGCGGATCAAATGCAGATCAAACGGTTCAAAATGTAAAGTTGAATGGGGAAAGCAATATATAACGTAACTTAAATAAATATAAATGTAATAAATACATTTATAGTTTTAAATATGTATATTATACATATGTTTAAATGGTAAAAACGGATAAATAGCAATTCAAAATATTGTACAAATTTAACATACATTATATAAATTTTTAAATTATTATTCTTTAGATATATATAGTATTTTTGAAAAAACGAAATAATTGAATTTAAATTATAAAAAAAAAATCAAAAGTAATATTAGATCAACTATACACTCTAAAAACTAGTTTTTTTATTAAATTGTATCAAGAGAAAAAATAGTTAAATGATTAATAGTTATGTATATATAAAGTATCACTAAAAAAAATACAAAACTAAAGTTATATGTATATATTAGATTCTTTTTTAAATGAAATAACTAAATTTAAACAAAATAAAATATAAAAAGAAAAACTGCATTTGAAACATTCCAAATATGAAGCGTATCATGTTCCACATATTGTTCTTCACTTTTCATTACAATAACGTACTGCAAACGGTTCACTATTTTTATTGTTATAATTTAATGAAGCACAAGTGAGTAATATTTTGGCTGAATGAAAAATTTCTTTGCGTACGATCTGATAGACGTGGGAAGCACTTAATAACCACTTCACATTCAAAGCTTTAGATTAATCTCTGAAGTTTGTGGAGCAATGGATGTTTTTGTCATTTAAAGCATCCATATATATTGGTCAATCAATAATTTAAAATTGCAGTAAATAATTCAAACAATGTCTCTATATCTCTCTACAGTAGAAATTTTATAAATTAAGATTTGATTAATTATTAACTCGATTAATTAATATATTTATTCAGTTCAAAATTACGTTTTTAATTCAACTATTTTTTTTTATAAATTCATAATTTTTAAATTAATAAAATCTAGTGTCCCAATTTTACTAATTTATAGAATTTTTATTGTATTTCATGATGGTCTTCAACTAGTTGAACCACGACATGAGTCAAACCGTCACAAATTACAAAATTTGATCATATACATAGTAATCCACTGGGTTTATTAACTATCTTTCTTCTCTATGTTACCACGTATATTATGTTATAGTATTGTATGTACAATATGTTAACGTACATCTTTATTTTCTCTATAAAAGTAACTTCATATATATATTGTATGCTAATATTGATACTAAGATAGAAACCTTTTTATAAATACTCGATCTTGGATCTTAGAATCAATATAGAAAACTATTTGGTACCCTTTTTTTTTTTTTTTTTTTTTTTTTTAAAATCAATATAAATACTCGATCTTTGTCGGCCTCTTGGTAACTCTGCCACTCGATCTTCACGACCCTTCGATTCAATTGGATAACACCTTGAGGAAGAACAGAGGCTAGATGATGGATAATGCTTAGAGTCCTACTAGATGATGGTACCTTCAATTTCGTGACATGGTATTAGAGTCCTACTAGAGTTTTTTATTTTTCTTTGGCGGCCGATTATCATACTCCTTTAATCGATCGTCTTTCTTTTCTATAAAACAATCTATCATCTTTGGTTATTATTGAAGTTTTATTCGACACATAATGTCCGCAAATTCCTATATTTCTAAGGCCGGAAGCGACTCTTAAACTGAATCGATGAAGGAGACTGTTGCGGTTCATTTCAGCGAGGCACCATCTCTCTTTATGACTTGACCTCGGGCGACAATCAAGAGAGCCTCATCTATCAACCAATGTTGCAAGGTCCAAATTATGGCAAGTGGGAATCAAGCCTTCGATTGGCTTTGAAGGCACATAAGAAATTTGGTTTTGTAGATGGAAAAATACCACAACCTCGAGCTGATCCAAAAATCATGTGGGATATAGTACCTCTTTGATGAAGTCTTGCCGAATAAGATCTTTTTTCAAAGGATGCTGCTTCCATTGGTTCTTCATGCAAGAGGATGAGGCAACTGATGAGTGTGTGAGGAAGATGGTTTGTCAAAATTCGTAGGGAAAAGAGATAACCGGAACATTATAGATAATGACTAAGAAGCTAGGATGGGTCGGTTCACTAGAGAGCTCACTACTCTTGAAATTTTGTGTTGGCAAAAATTATTGATGGTGGGATCGTACAACCTTCCCGTTGTAATTTCAGTGTGTGTTGTTGGGAACTGGCTTGTATTGTTTAGTGGGGAAGGGGTTACATGCAGCTAATGGATTATAGTTTTGTTCTCAGTCTTTATGCATAGTTTTCCAAGTGGCAACGTGTGAGGGTGAAGTCATTTCCTGAGGACTTACGGAGACACGCTCTTTCGTGCCTCAGGGGGCCATGGTTGATAGTATTTGGAGTGTGTGGAAGATAAGGATAGCTTAATCACGTATGTGTGCTTGATCTACACGCTAAGTAACATGGAAGTAAGTAGCAAGAGGAAAACCTCAATTAATTTTTGTTGTTACGGAGATTCGATCTAGTAATAAAAGCCGGGCTGCGATCTGAAATGTTTGAACTACGAGGTTAAATATAAACTTAAAGTGAGGTCGAAACTGTTCTTTATTAATATTAAGGCCGAAGCCGAGCTGTGAACAGGATGGTACGAGGTGGGATTCCGTCTAATGACATGCCCCCTAAATATTGCTTGAGGTCGGAGCTTTATAGAAGTAGCTCGGCACTCTCGCAAGTTACAATTTGTGTAAAATGAAGAGTGAAGTGTCCTATTTATAGCGCTTGGATGCTGACTTCTCTTTGGGCCGTTGACTCCTTAGCGGGTTGTCTTCTTGGGCTTATGGATGGGTGCTAAACCCATATCCAACAGTTAGTCCCTCCCCCAGTTCGCCGAGCCGAGGTGTTTAGTCGAGGTCGTCGAATTTCTTCGAGTGTTTAAGTCAGGCGGAAATCTTGTTAGGTCGCCTTGCTTTGATCTGTCCTTTTTGCGTCATTGAGCTCTATTTCGTTTTAGGGAAGCGAAAAGGCGCAATCTTTGAGGGGCGCGATTCTTCGTGTCTTTGTAAGAAGGGAAAGAAAAAGTCCTTCCTTTTTGGTGCTTAAGATCCAATCCTTTCAATTTCGCTGCTTTTCATGGGTGATTGCGAGTTCTGCTTTGTATATGTTTTTGTGGATTGCTTTGCTCGCGAGTCGCTTGAGAAAGAGGAGCGTGTTTTGTCTTGCGGTAGTATCGCATCTTTCTTTCTTTAGGATTTTCTCGAGTCTTCGTTCGGGGTTTTGCTTTTACCTCATCTTCGTCTTATTTGTTTGGAGAGTTTTTCTTAAGGAAATGAGTTGGAGGGAGGCTGTGTTGCCGGATTGCATTCAAAGGGTCCTTGCTTCTGTTGTGAATAACCCTTCGGTTCGTGATTCGATTGGAAGTGTTGATAACGTTCAATCGGCCCTGCAGTTGACCGGGAGGCCGTTGGTGTTTCTGTGTCAGACTGGAGGAAGAGAGGTGGTCCCTATGGGAGGCCAGACTGTTGATATTGCCGCGCTCGATGATGAGGAAGACAGGATGGCAGTGAAGAAGGTGATACTTGTGTCGAAAGAAACGGCGTTGGTGTTGAAAAGGAATTATCCCCTGCTGAAGAAAGCAACATTGGTGTCGAGAGAGAGAATTGTCTCTTGATGAAAGGGGTGACATTGATGCTATGAGGGAGTTGTCTCTTGCTGATAGGGACAATATTGGCATTGAGGAGGAGTCTTCTTTTGCTGAAAGGGACGATGTCGGTGCTGAGAAGGATTCGTCTCTTGCTGAAAAGGACGATGTTGGTGTTGAGAAGGAGTTGTCTCTCGGTCACACCGGTTCTTCTGAGGAGACGAGCGATGATTCTGGTTCTGGTGGGGATGACGATCGTTCGAATAGAAAGAGGCGTAGATCAGAAGTTGATGATGTGTCTGCTGCGGAGTTGGACCGTTTGGGAGATTATGTCGATCCAGACGTTCGGATGGATCTTGACCGTGTTGCGAAGCGTCAGGCGAGGGGGGTCATCGACAGGAGGTGGTTCGTTGGTGATTGATAGCTCGAAGGTGGCGAAGGGTTTGAAGGCTTTAGATGGCTCGTTCGATTTTCGTCATAATGGCCCTGACTTGATCATTCGTGATAGGATTTCTTGTATGACCCTCTTTCGTCATCTATCGTTGAATCCCCGTCCTAACTTGGTTCATGTTGACCAGTTGTTCGAAACCAAGATCCAACAGGACATGAGTCAGCATTTCGCGATGGTTAGCGTTTTTGCTGGCTTTATTCTTTATGGTTTGCGAGGGTGCTATTTCTTATGCCATTGTGTTTTCTTTGGTCTTCACAGGCCTTTGCCAATCTTAATCATCTCAGGGATTCCTATGCGGCAGAGCTCGGGGTGTCTAAGGCCAGAGAGGGGGGATCTTGAGAAGAAAGTCGCGAGCTTGCGACAGTCCTTGCACAGACTTCAGGATGTTGAGAGGAAGCTCGTTGAGGTTGAAATTGCGAATGTCGAGCTCATGGCTCGGATTCTCAGCCTTGAGAAGGAGAGGCGGGGATCCGCAGATGGGGGTAGATATTTGGTTGGTTCTCTAAGGGCCGAGGTCGAGTCCCTTAAGTCAGAACGTGATCGGCTACGCTCTTCGAGTGAGGAAGTTGTTCTTCTTGAGAGGCGGAGGATGTATAAGAAGGCTTCTGAACACCTCTACAAGTTCAGGGTTGAGAAAAGGGATGACGCCCTGGCGATGAGTAAGTCGCTGGAGTTATATCAGGCTGTCACTATGCTTGGCGCTTTTCAGCTCCTTATGGAGGAGGGAGTTGAGATTCCTTCTGCTCGTTTTGAACAACTTAAAGAGTATGATACCCGCTTGCGGGCTGAGCTATCCACTTTTCCGGTTCCGGAGCTTGGGAAGGATGATTTTTCATGACTCCACTTAATGATCCCGGGTATGAAAACGTATTTTCCGAAGCGTTGGTCGACTTCCCTTATGGGTCGAATGCCGTGCTTATTACTCCCGAGGTGGCTGCTGATTTGCGAGCTATGGGGATTCCAAGTGACTTAGTACCCCGTTGTTGTAAATGCGTTTGCCATTGTGTTTTGCTTTTAGTATTCTCTCCTTTGTCTGTTTTTCGTAGTAAAGGAAAAGGTCCGAGATTGATATGTTCCTTGTTGTTTTTCTGCTCTTTTTTTGTAAGTTGCGTAATGTTCTTGTATCCGTGGTTTATGACGATCCCATGTGGACTTGCAAGGTGCTTTCTCGGCTCTTTTTTTTTTGGCGAGGTGCGGAGAGGGTTGGGTCGCCTTGTTTTTGCTGACTCTGTTCTTCCTTTTCCCCATTTGGTGAAGGTATCTGTAGAAGCGTAATGGCTTGAGCGGATGTCGCGTTCATCCTTGTTGGGAGGTTTATTGGCTTTGCCGGTGTCGGTTTTTGCGTTCCTTTGCTTCCCGTCTTTTCCTCTTTTCTTTCTGCGAAATTGCGCTCGGCCTTGATATTGGCAGGCGTTCCTTTGCGCTTATGCTCATGACGCTGTCAGATTCGAGCATTGCTGCTGGCCCATCCCCCCCCCCCCTTTTGTTTTTGGGTTTAGTTGTTGTTTTGTCGTTTTTTTTTAAAATGGTTTTGTTCGAATTTGTGAACACTTGGTAAGGGCAAGTTCAGTCTTTGACTTGCCCTTTGTGATTTTTAAGTACGAAGCTGAGTTCGCCTTATATACAAATGTTTGTAGGTGCGGGCTTGGGCTCGGCTTATCCTGTCATTTGTTAGGTTGAGGTGCGAGTACATGCCCATCTTACCCTGTGAAGTCTTTGAATTGGGCTGTGCGAAGGAGGTTCGATTTATTCAACTTATCCGAAGACTTGTGCGGGTCTGGCCCCGGCTTATGTGTTGTCGAAACTGACAACGTGGCGCGATGCCACTGTGTCTTGGGACACGTTCTAGTTATATCGATCATTTGGCCAGAATGTCGATGTTAATATTTCGGGCAATCCGAGTATGTTTCTGACAGAAAACATGCTTAATTTTTGAAGTAGAAAAATGATTGGGCCTCATAGAGGCTGCCTACATACTCTCGAAAGAGAGATCAAGTCGAGCGTAGTTCTTTGTTTTTACAATTTTTTTTGCGATATATATATAAGAACGATAGTGGATCTTATCTATGAGCTCGGATCCTGAGTTGTGGCTTACTCTGAGGTCGTTTCCCTGTCTGGTTGCTTCAGACCTCGCGTGTTGGTTAGGGCTGCTGACGTTTTGCTTTTGTTTGCGAGGTCGGTTTTCGGCTTCCTCTGTTCTCCCTGTAGTATAGGTTCCTCCTAAGGTCAAGAATTTTAAGCATTGGTGGTAAGTCGAGGCGACTGCTTTCATTGCGTGGAGCCACGGGGTTCCTAGGATTGCATCGTAGGTCGCTGGTCGGTCTATGACAAGGAAGGTGGCGATACGGGAAGCCGGCCCGGCATGTACCAGTAGTCGGATTGTTCCAATTACCGTTGTCGTTTCGCTGCTGAAGCTGGTGAGCGTTCTTTTTGGCCTTCTCACCATGTACCTGTCGAGTTTTGTTTCCTGCAAAGTTCTTTTGAAGATGAGATTGATCGATCTTCCGGTGTCGATCAGGGATTTGGCGACTCTGTGCTTATCTATCCGAAGCATGATGACGAGCAGGTCGTTGTTTGGCCTACCCGGTCTTTCTTCATTCTTTGTGGTGAAAGAGACCTTGTCTCGGTTTTTCATTTTGCTGACGTGGTTTCTTTTCCGTTCCGGTTCCACGCCTGTTTCCTGGTTGAAGGTCTGTGTAGAGCCTGTTGAGTCATCGTAATCGGGAAACTCCCCCAATATCATGTTGATGCGTTTTCTAAGTGGGGGTGTTCTTGTTCCCCCTCGCTTTGAACTCGTTTGTGTGACTCTGCGTTTGCTCAGCTCGCTGTACGCTTCCGGACCTTTTTTTTTCCTCTGATGAGTTGGACTCGGCCATTTTCGTCCCTTGTTTGGTTTTCGACAGGCGTTGTTTGTATGTTTCAATTCGTTATGTTTGCATCTCCCTTCTGGTATTCTCCAAGGAGGAGGTTTTGCAGGTGACGACATTCGTTGGTGTCGTGTCCTGGCCTTTGGTGGTACGTGCTGATATACCATGGATTTTAGGGATTTTAGCCATGGTATATGTCTTATTTATCGAGTCTTTTATTATGTTTTGGAGTCTTTTCAGGTGTTTTACAGGTTTAAGGACATTTGCAGCCTAATTGGACGTTTTGGAAGCATTTGGGTCAATTCTGCACTGTTTAGAGATCTCACAGAGTTCACTGGCTGCGAAATCACCTTCCAACGATCGTTGCAGTCTTTGCAGTGGTCGACGCAAGGTGATTCCAGGGTTCTGCGCCCAAAAATCTGTATTTTGGAGAAATTACAGTTTTTGCCTAGAAACTTCTCAGACTTGCAAAAAGGCCCAAAAACGTGTTTAGACTTATATATTAGGGTTTTAAGCCATTGTTTAGGCTACGTTTTATTTGAAATTCAGAGAGTTTTAGGGGCTGATCTTGTTCTTGAAAGAGAGAGGATTTTGAACCCCAGTTCTTTATTTTATTATATGCTATTTGGTTTTCTATTCATGATGTCTTCTGTTTCGATGATCATGTCTGAGTAGTTTACCAGTTAGGTTTAGGGATTCTCACATAGGATTTCATGGAATTATAGGTTGATCAATCTTTAGGGATTCATATCTGTTAGTTCTTCA
This sequence comes from Orychophragmus violaceus, assembly GCA_030180135.1. Classification (NCBI taxonomy): domain Eukaryota; kingdom Viridiplantae; phylum Streptophyta; class Magnoliopsida; order Brassicales; family Brassicaceae; genus Orychophragmus; species Orychophragmus violaceus. Next base: position 31,814,813 of record CM058231.1, on the reverse strand, counting down.
TCTAGAGTTATTCTTAATGCTTGATCTGAACTGGCCACTTAGATTACTGATGTTAGGTTGATTTCCACAACGACATTTGGTTGATTAACTAGAAAGAACCTAGATGAGCAATTTGACTATTCGCAAAGAAATTTGGTTTAGGAGAATTGTGAACGAAAGAACCTAAGATTAATGCATGTTTAGATCTCTAGGATTCGCAACGAAAGTTGGTCTGCTTGGATTGTTAGACATAGATAATATTCGCAACGAAAGTTGGTATGTTATAATTCTGTGATTCTAGTTCTAGAATAGTTCCTAATTTGATCCTGATTGATTGATTAGCCTGTGTTCCTGATTTTCTGAGAACTCCTTTGACCTGACGCCTTCGCTCCTTGCTTACAAACCTCTTTATTTACTTTTCTGCTGCTCTGATCTACTGCTTACTTACTGTTTACCTAGCTTAATTCGACGTTCTACAATCTATCGAGTGACTGAGAGTCTATGTGGATTCGATACCCTATATACTATAATTGCATTAATTGTGCACTTGGAGTAGAATAGGATTAAAACTAGAACCTATCAAGTTTTTGGCGCCGTTTCCAGGGACTCTTTTGAGTCTTCGATAGATTTGAACTTAGGGTTTAGACTAGGTTTTTCGTTTTTGTTTTACTGATTTTTTTTTCTTTTTTTTTCTTTGTTTTGCTGGTCAGGTTCGACATAATCGGCTTGCATCGATCGACACGGTCTTGTGTGTCGATCGACATAGATTTCGCATTGCGTCGATCGACGCTCTTCTTGCATCGGTCGACACATTTCGCGGAATCACCAAGAAGACAAAGAGATCCGTAAGGATGATGTATCAGAATGGTTTTTTCAGCTCAGAGATTGACAGCTCGCAGATAGCTGGGCTGAAGAATAAAGCTCGCAGATAGCTGGGCTGAAGCTATCAACTACGTTGGAGGGACTGGATTCTACAATCATGAATCTGATTTTCAGAAACCCTTTCAGCAACAGAGTAACTCCTTCTCAAGGAACTATGGTGTTTCTTCTTACCAAGCACCGCCTGCACCTACACATAAGAGCAGATTGGAAGCCATGATGGAGCAGTTTCTGGAGGGACAACAACAGATCACTGTGTCATTCAACTCAAAGATAGATGCATTGTATGAAAATCTTAATGGGAAGTTTGAATCTGTTAGCACACATGTGAAAAAGATAGATGTCCAATTCCAACAGACATCTCAAGCAATACAGAGGCAAAATGGATCAGGAAGAGCTGTACTGAACAGATCCGTTAATTTTGTGGTCATAAGGGATGAGATTGACTTGCTAGAAGAAGAAGAGAGCATAATCTTAGATTTTCTGGATGAATTATGTCTGTCTGAGACATGCGTCGATCGACACACCCTTGGTATCGATCGATGCACCCCCGATCCGTCTGATAAATTTAACCATAATTGCCCTGTGTCGATCGACACACATCGTGCATCGGTCGACACAGAACGCAGACGTGACCAGAGACCTGTAACAGTCCCAGAACGAGTCTATAAGCCCTCTTTGCCATATCCTAAGGCTCCTAAACTGTCTAAACAGGAGCTAGACGAAGCTAAATGCATAAGAGTGATGGAGAAGAAGCTGATTATTTCAGAGAAGATACCAGACCCAGGAGCCTTTGTGCTAGACTGTTCCTGTTGGAATTGTGTCCAGTAATCTCGGTACTGTCTCTAGAAAGTAAGAGTATGTCAATGATCAGACATAAGTCATATAATACTGGGGGTCATGATGGCTTGCTAGAGTCCGCTCATGATCTATAAGTCTTGGACTTATTGCCTTTATTATATGATCCCATATGGGTCACACGCCTAAGCTAACGGGAAAATACGAAGGAACGATTTAGCAGATGTACGGTAAAAGTGCTAGGCATTTACTGTACTTAGAGAGTATAAAGGGCCTGATTAAATCCATGGGATTTAATCAGAACTGAGAATTGGGCCCAAAAGCCCATGAGAACTAAAGGGAGTTTTAATGAATAAAACTTGACCTAAAGCTCTCTAATTTTCTCAGACTTCTGCGCCACCCACAGCCTCTCTCTGCGCCTCCTCTCTGTCTGGTCTAGCAGCCAATTCCCGAGCGTGCGTGTGTGAGCCTTTGGAGGATCCATCACTTGGTGGCTCTCTGATCTCTGACCTGTTCTCTCTTTCCGCTGCATAAAAAGGTAAAAGGTGAGATCTTATTGTTTCTATTCAAGAGAACCTAGATACGCATGTTTAGGAACTGTTGAATCTGAGAATTGAATATGGATTAACAACCAAAACATCCTTCAGTGGTATCAGAGCCATTGGTTCTGTGGTTTTTCTTGTTTAGATTCAAGTTTAGGATTGTTTAAAGAGGTGTTTTTGAATCAATCTACTGATAAGAGCAAAACACTTAAGAAACAAGAATTGAAACCTAAACAATCTAATGAAAATCGCAAACCAAGCTATATGAATTGGTTGCGTCGGATTGTGGTTTGAACCGCACATCCGGATCGTGAGACGCACGGACCGATCGTTGGATCGCGTCGCGTGGTCGAACCGATCACAAGCTGGACCGATCGCGTGAGGCACTTGGCCGTCCCGATCGCGAGCGTGATCCGTCCCGATCGCGAGCGTGATCCGTCCCGATCGCGTCTCAGCCAGCAACCGTCCCGCGCCAATATCGTGACCGAGAGCCGACTGGATCGTCCCGATCGCATGCCTCGTCACGTCACGATCGCAAGGATGGACCGATCGTATCGCATGGATCATGCGATCGCATGGATCGATCGTGTCCCGTCCCGTCCCGACGAGTGATGATCGTGCGTGGATGGACCGAGCTGCGATCGTCCCACCATCCCGTCCCGATCACACGGCCCAACCGTCCCGACCATTCATCCGCCGCGGAAGCATGATGGCTTGCGGCTGGACGATTGTTTCTCGACCGGTTAGGGTTTTGGCGTGTGATGTTTCGGTTCGGTTAACGGTTCGGTTTAAAACTTGATTGAAATCAAAACGTCACGGTTTAATAAACAGACTTAATAAATTTATTAAGTTCTGGTTAAACCGGGATAAGAAATCCAATGTCGAAATAATTATTGGATTTTGTGCCTAAACCAGGATTTTCTAATTTGATTTGGTTGGACCAAATAAATTGAGAAAATCCGGTTTAGTAAATAACCGGTTGACAATTGTGGTCATCGTAGTAATTAATTTTGGTTAGACCAATTTTAATGAACCAGACCGGTTATGTCATTTAATTGGACAATTGGGTTATGTCTTGGACATGAACCAATTCTTGGGCCTCGGGCCAAGAAGTTAAAACAATTGGGCCAATTATTTGAGTCTTTTCATCAGATTAATTTAAAATTTATTTTTATAAAAATTATAAAATCGATTTTAAATTAATAAGTTTCCAAAAATTTTTGAAATTAGAAAGTTTCTTAAAATAGAAGTTTCTGAATTTGCATGTTTTGGATTTTAAGAAATTTCTAAAGTTAGAAAGTTTCCGGTTTTAGAAAGTTTCCAATTTTAGAAAGTTTCCAAAATTAGTAGGTTTCCCAAAATGGAAAGTTTCCCAAAATAGTAATCTTCTATTTTGGAATGAAATTTTTAATAAACCTACAAACCTCAAATAATATCAAGCGTTGGATGTCTTGTCCAGTCTATGTCAGCTGTCGAAGCCCATTCAATTGTATTCATGGCCTTACAGTGTGAGGGTGTCTGCTTTTGCGTGGATAAGACGGTTTGTGATTCATAAATGTCATTGGGAGTCCCAGACATTAATGATTACATGACTGTATAGTCTGGTTTTCTTGACTAGGCCATCGGGAGTCCCGGGCCTTGAGACATCAGAGTGGATTGGGCCTCGGGCCCAGATTCACAACCAAGAGTTATATCACGGATATAATTAGCTGACATAGGGCTTACCGATATAAGCTAAGATTGGGTGATGGCCAGTGGCCCACTTTGATCTTAGTTATATGTGGATCTTGGAATCATTATATTCTATTGAGGGTAACTTATGTTATTGAATATAATGCGAGATTAATCATATTAAATATAATACGAGATTAATCATATTGAACATATTAACTAAAATTCTTTTATCTTAAATTTCAGTTATGACTAGCACAAACAATCAAAACACTTTCTCGATCCGGTCTGTCCTTGAGATGGACAAGCTGAACGGATCAAATTTCCTGACTTGGTCGCGGAACCTGAGGCTTGTCCTCAGGCAGGAGAGAAAGGACTATGTTCTTGAGAGAGCTCTCCCCGTGAGGATCGGGTCCAATGCTTCTCATGCAGTATATGATGCTTGGAATAAGCATTATAATGATGCGGTAGATGTGCGTGGTCTGATATTGGCTACCATGGACTCAGACTTGCGCAAGCAATATGAGAACATGGAGTCGCCAATAGAGATGATCAGCAGCCTGAAATTGAAATTTTAGGAGCAAATAAGAGTGGAGAGATACCGTTTGGTTAAGTCTCTCACTAGCTGCAAGCTACCAAATGATCATCCAGTGAGTCCTCATGTCAGTAAAATGATGGGTTACATTGATAACCTGAGGAAACTGGATTATCCAGTTAGCCAAGAATTGGCAACTGAGATCATTCTGCAGTCACTGCCGTCAAGCTATGATAAGTTCAGAAGGAACTATATCAAGAAAGGCTTAACGAAGACGCTGACTGAACTGCATGATATGCTCAAGACAGTTGAGCCAAACGTGAAGAGTACCCTGTACAATCTCATGAATGAGAAGGGTAGGTTTACTAAACCTAATGCTGACAAGGGTGAAGACAAAGTTGTCCAGATTTTGAATCATGGCAAGCGTGTGTCTTCTGAGCCCGAGTCAGATACCTCTTACGTTGGTAAGTGCTGCTACTGTAAAGAGACTGGGCATTGGAAGAGAAATTGCATGAAATTCATGGAAGATGATGAGGAGTTGAAGTTGATGTATGAGACTACTTCCTCAGGTATTCATGTTATTACTTCAAGTTCTACCTTATAGGTATTGGATACTGGTTGTGGCACTGATATTTGTTATAATATGCAGAGCCTGGGCAACAGTAGAACTTTGAAGGAAGGGCAAGTGAAACTACATGTCTGGAAGGAGCTTGGGATGCTGCCTCAGCTGTAGGGTTTTCACTTATAGATCCCTTTGAGGCTTGGTTTTGTATTAAGTAATTGCTACAATGTACCTGCGTTAAGCAGAGTTGTTTTTCATTTTCTTGTAAGAATTTGAATGTTTTTCATTTTGATAAAAGACAAGTTTTGTTCTTTTGATCTTAATGAAATATTAATTGTAGCACCCTATTCAAGGAATGGGTTTTATATCTTAAACCAAAGAGTGCCTAAATGTAACATAAATACCAAATTGGTTTAAATCTGATGAATTAAACCTGATTTTTCTTGGCATAAAAGTCTTGGTCACATAGAGTAAGTCGGATTCAGAAATCCCATAGTTATGCACTATTGGGCTCATTTGATCAGATATCTTATGAGACTTGAATTCTGTTTACTGGACCAAAAGGTAAAGGGCCTATCTTAGCCGAGCTAGAGAAAGGCCCAAAGGCTTATTGGACCTGGAACATACTCATGTATGTGGCCCAATGAGCAGTAATGCCAGAGAAAAATTTCCTGTACTTCATTGTCTCTACTGATTACATCAGTGAGTGTGACTGTGTTCATTTGATGAGACACAAGTCGGAATTCTTTGACATGGTCGAAAGAGTTCCAGAATGAAGTATAGGATCTGAATGACAGAAGTATTAAGACTCTGGATCAGATCACGAGTGAGAATACTTAAGTCATTGATTGTGTGATCATCTGAATGAGTGTGAAATCGTTTCACAGCTCATTTCTCCTGAAAACCTGAAGGTGTTTCTGTGAGAAAGAATCAGATCTTATTAGAAATGATTAAAGATGAGTCACACGAATCTTCCATGATATTATTTAAGAATAACGCTCTAGAAATATCTAAGTTTACGCTGAAAAGGTTCCACCAATATCAGTTGAAAGACACCACGTAAATGTGGATTGGAATCGATCCAAATTCGTCTTTACTGAGTATTTGTAGTTGAGCTACTTCGCTGGTTGTCCTAGGGAAACCAAGGCTTGTTACTTTTACGTCCATTCTGTTTTCTAAGAAGGGAAGTTACTTTCCAAGAAGAATAGTGGGAGTAAAAGTATAACTCGAAGAAATTCGAGAAATACAGGTGGCTGCTCAACCTGTTGAGGGAGAGCAACGGATGGATTTACAGATTTCTGTAGAATCTACACCTGTGGAGCCTGAAGTTCGCAGATATGAATGAATCAGTTACTAATCCGAGAGTGATTTCTCGTCATTAGTTGAACCTGATAATCATTGAAAGTTCGCATGATCTGATGATCATTGAAAGCGACGAATCTGCGAAATTCAAAGAAGCGAAAGTGAGCCCGGAATCCGAAAAATTACACAGTGTGTAAGTTAGCTTCATCGATCCATTCATGGATAGAAGCAAACATATCGGAGTTGGAATCTTCGTTCTGTTGAAGTAGTCAAGATTTTGACTTGAACAGGAACGAAGTGGAACTGTGCATTTGCTGATAGATAAGTGGGAGCGATATTGCATTTCTCATATTGTATGTCGAGGACATACTGATTCTCGGAAATAACGTCCCAATGCTGCAGTCGGTAAAGGACTGGCTTGGGAGTTGGTTCTATGATTGACATGGGTAAAGCCACGTAGTTCTTGGATTTTGGATCTAAAGATAGAGATCCAAAAGAGCTGGTAGGACAAAGTCAGGATTCTTAAATTGACAAAGTCCTACACGTTTTCAGCATTCCAAGAAGGGTTTTATGCCAATGTCACATGGCATTATGTTAAGCGAGACACAGTGTCCTACGATAACTGCTGAGCTTAAATGCATGGATAAGATTCCATATGCGTCGGCAATTGGATCTATCATGTATGCCATGAAACGTACTTGTTTGATGTTGTTTTAATGTTAAGCAAGACAAGTAAAGACCAGTCAAATCCAGCAAAGAATCACTGGATTGCCGTAAAGAATATCCTAAAGTATTTGAGGAATACTAAGGAAAAATTCTTGATTTACGGAGAAAGTAAGGTGCTACGAGTCGGTAGAGTCTAAAGGCAAGTTTCCAACGGACAAAGATGATTTCCGGTCACAGTCCGGTTATATCTTGTGTCTGTCTGGCGGTGCAAGGCACTGTTGCTGACTCCATGACTTAAGCTGAACATTTCGCAGCTTAGAAAGCGGCGAAAGAGGTTGTTTGGAAAGGAGAGTTCGTCACTGAACTTGATGTGATTCCCAGCATAGATGAGACTAGCTGCACATCAGTGGTCCAAACACCTTGAGAATAGGTATAACCTATTCCGTGAGATAAATGACAGAGATGTTAAGTAGATCAGCAAGTTTCAACGAATGAGAACGTTGCTAATCTATTAACGAAGCCACTCCTGAGGCCTAAGCACGAGTCGCGGACTGTTGCTGTAGGATTAGTGAAATTAAGATGTAGTCTTAATTTCAGTGGGAGTTAATAAAGGGCTTTATTTAGTTATTGATATGTTCTTGTAAAACATTTTATGATGTTTATTGAAATTATTATTTCAAGATTATTTTAACTGTGATGAAATAATCGTTCCAAAGTGATATGAACCATTTTATAGGTCATTGAAGTAAGTGACTTGATCTTGAGTTATCAAAGTCATTTAGCTTGATCATGAGACCCTATATTTGATAGATGGCTTATATCATCATGTCCCTAGTCGAAGGTTGTTGAAATTGGAACACCAACAACCGCGTGAGACTAGATTGATATGTGACTTATGACAAAGTCTCAGTGTGTCATAGATGCGCGGCATCAAAGTCAGTACATAGGTGTATGTTGGGAACATACGACCGGGCAAGACCCGATTATAAGAACTCTTCAGGATATTTATATCTGTGTCATAAGAGATTCTTACTACGACTATAGAGTATAGTCCTTAGACCTGAGTTCGCATGCATGTGACTGCACATGAACTAATGCGCTTTGATCATTGTCTAATGCTGTCGTTTAGCGATAGTTATAAGGACCTTGTTTGGGTGTATTATGAAATGAATAGTTTACAGTGATGGAACGAGACGGGATTTGTCCCTCCAATATAAATGGAGTGAATATCTCTAGGCCAATCGGAGATTTGAATACTGGAAAATGCATGGCCATGCTCAAACGGACTGTCCCGAGTCGTTTGGATTGTCAGTATCAAATCAGAGTCCGATGAACAAGATTAGGCTTTATAAGGATGACACTAATCTTGCCTTATGACTAATCGAGATATTGTGACAAAAGGATTATGAATACAGAGATTCCAGTACAAGTGGGAGATTGTTGGAATTGTGTCCAGTAATCTCGGTACTGTCTCTAGAAAGTAAGAGTATGTCAATGATCAGACATAAGTCATATAATACTGGGGGTCATGATGGCTTGCTAGAGTCCGCTCATGATCTATAAGTCTTGGACTTATTGCCTTTATTATATGATCCCATATGGGTCACACGCCTAAGCTAACGGGAAAATACGAAGGAACGATTTAGCAGATGTACGGTAAAAGTGCTAGGCATTTACTGTACTTAGAGAGTATAAAGGGCCTGATTAAATCCATGGGATTTAATCAGAACTGAGAATTGGGCCCAAAAGCCCATGAGAACTAAAGGGAGTTTTAATGAATAAAACTTGACCTAAAGCTCTCTAATTTTCTCAGACTTCTGCGCCACCCACAGCCTCTCTCTGCGCCTCCTCTCTGTCTGGTCTAGCAGCCAATTCCCGAGCGTGCGTGTGTGAGCCTTTGGAGGATCCATCACTTGGTGGCTCTCTGATCTCTGACCTGTTCTCTCTTTCCGCTGCATAAACAGGTAAAAGGTGAGATCTTATTGTTTCTATTCAAGAGAACCTAGATCCGCATGTTTAGGAACTGTTGAATCTGAGAATTGAATCTGGATTAACAACCAAAACATCCTTCAGTTCCGTCTCTAAGGACAGATTCAAGCGTTCTCTGTGTGACTTAGGTTCTTGTGTGAATCTCATGCCATACTCTGTGGCTGTGAGATTAGGACTGATGGATTTCCAGCCTAATATGATCTCTCTTATCCTAGCTGATCGATCAAAGAGGTATCCAGAAGGAGTTCTTGAGGACGTTCAAGTCAGAGTTGGGAACTACTTGATTCCAACAGATTTTGTGGTGCTGAAGTATGATATTGAGCCTTATGACCCTCTACTACTTGGTAGATCATTCTTAGCTACTGTTGGAGCTGTGATTGATGTGAGGCGTGGACTGATTGATCTCCAGCTGGGAGACAAGCCTTTGCAGTTCAAGATGGATAAGCTGCAGAAATCCACCATTGATGGACAGAGTTTCAGTGTTGAAGTGGAACCAGAGATTCCTGTTGGAGAAGAGAAGATGGCTGTTCATTCTGAACATGCTCTAACATCTTCAGAACCTGCAACTGCTACTAAGCAGAAAGCCCCAGACATCTCATTCCCACCAAAGCAAAGGTATCGATCGTCTAAATTTAAAGCTACTAATTCATTTGTTGTGACTGCAGGAAAACGCAGATACCCACCCAAGTTTCGCTCCCACCCTGGTGCTCTTCGCTCTTTCCTTGGGAGATCTCATGATCTGAATGCTTATACGCCACCATGGATGAAGAGACATTCACAGAGACACTCAAAATCTCTGTTGAATCCCCCATAAGTCTGATCTCCTTCCATAGTCAAGCTACTGACTTTAAACAAGCGCTGAGTGGGAGGCAACCCACTGTTAGGTTCATTTTTCTTTTCATTTTTCGTTTTGATTTTTCTGTTTAAGTGTGTTCAGAGGCGTGAGAAACAGCAGAATCGCACTGCATTGATCGACACACATAGTGCATCGGTCGATGCTTTAGCGATTTCTGGTTAGCCGATTCAATTGCGGTTCAGACATCGGTTATCTAAATAACTGCGAGCATATTCGCTTTGCATCGATCGACACCCTTGTGACATCGATCGACGCAGGCCGAAGACAGTAAGTATTCTGCAACTTTTCGGATTGTTCTTCAATTTAATTTTTCTCTCCAATCCTGAGCTTGACACCACTGGGGACAGTGTGTTTCAAGTGTGGGGAAGGTAGCTACTGACGCACACTTTTGTTTTCTTAGAGTCAGTCCAAATTTGTTTTATTGAGTCAAATTGAGTAGGAAACAAGGACTTTTTGAGGAGATTACAACACTTGCAGGAACTTAAGTGACCATTGGATGAGCTGCAGCTGATCTATGACTATTAGAAAACCCAACACAGACCTGCCTACTGAGGACACCCATATCACTTCAGCTATTCAGAGAATCCATTACTTGACTTCACCTTTAACTTGACTTAATTTTCTCTCCTATGGGCTTGGTATACTTTGATTCGGATTCCTTTGTTGGTTCTGGCACAGCTTGTAAACCTGTCTGATTATGGTTCCCTTATCTCCTTCTTTGAAAGTAAAAAAAAAAGAGATAAACTGAGGATAAGCTAGTAGCTTCGAAGTGGTCGCGGGAGTGGTAGAGACCCCTATTACCTCCTGTGCATCTATGGAAACATGTCCAAAGTATGCCCCAGTAAGGGAAGAGCACTGATAGAAAAAATAAAATGATACCCAGTGGGGAAAAATCAGTGCTAAGGAAGGGAAAAGAGAAGAAAGGAACCAGAAGCAACAGTTGAGTGGTTAGATGCTAACAGAGTAAGAATCCATGTGTTCTTTGATCGATACCCCATAGGTGAGACCGCACTTAATAGCCTATAGAAGTCAGTATGGTGAATTTGGATGCTTTGAATGTGATTGTGGAGTTTACTCAGGATAGTTGCTAAGTGTGGGGGAAGTATATGTTGGTCTTGATATCTGCAGGTTCATTTTCAGTGGCTTACTAAGGGGAATCTGAATGTTGTTGCTTCTAGGATGAAAAGAGTTTCTGAAAGTTTTCAAACCTCTTCACCATGTTTTAGTTCTCTGTTTTGCTTGAGGGCAAGCAAAGGCTAAGTGTGGGGGAGTTGATATACCATGGATTTTAGGGATTTTAGCCATGGTATATGTCTTATTTATCGAGTCTTTTATTATGTTTTGGAGTCTTTTCAGGTGTTTTACAGGTTTAAGGACATTTGCAGCCTAATTGGACGTTTTGGAAGCATTTGGGTCAATTCTGCACTGTTTAGATATTTCACAGAGTTCACTGGCTGCGAAATCACCTTGCAACGATCATTGCAGTCTGCGCAGTGGTCGACGCAAGGTGATTCCAGGGTTCTGCGCCCAAAAATCTGCATTTTGGAGAAATTACAGTTTTGGCCCAGAAACTTCCCAGACATGCAAAAAGGCCCAAAAACGTGTTTAGACTTATATATTAGGGTTTTAAGCCATTGTTTAGGCTACGTTTTATTTGACATTCAGAGAGTTTTAGGGGCTGATCTTGTTCTTGAAAGAGAGAGGATTTTGAACCCCAGTTCTTTATTTTATTATATGCTATTTGGTTTTCTATTCATGATGTCTTCTGTTTCGATGATCATGTCTTAGTAGTTTACCAGTTAGGTTTAGGGATTCTCACAGAGGATTTCATGGAATTATAGGTTGATCAATCTGTAGGGATTCATATCTGTTAGTTCTTCATCTAGGGTTATTTTTAATGCTTGATTTGAACTGGCCACTTAGATTACTGATGTTAGGTTGATTTCCACAACGACAGTTGGTTGATTAACTAGAAAGAACCTAGATGAGCAATTTGACTATTCGCAAAGAAATTTGGTTTAGGAGAATTGTGACCGAAAGAACCTGAGATTAATGCATGTTTAGATCTCTAGGATTCGCAACGAAAGTTGGTATGCTAGGATTGTTAGACATAGATAATATTAAAAACGAAAGTTGGTCTGTTATAATTCTGTGATTCTAGTTCTAGAACAGTTCCTAATTAGATCCCGATTGATTGATTAGCCTGTGTTTCTGATTTTCTGAGAACTCTCTTGACCTGACGCCTTCGCTCCTTGCTTACAAACCTCTTTATTTACTTTTCTACTACTTACTTACTGTTTACCTAGCTTAATTCGACGTTCTACAATCTATCGAGTGACTGATAGTCTCTGTGGATTCAATACCCTATATACTATAATTGCATTAAATTTGCACTTGCAGTAGAATATGATTAAAACTAGAGCCTATCATGTGTAGAAAGGTCTGTCCTTATCGCTGGTGTTCACGCCTTTATTTCTGGTGCGGTTTTGCGGGTTACTTGGTAGGTCGTGCTCGCTAGCGAAGTAAGCCACCGTTTTCTTGCTCTCCTTCTTTGATTTTTTTTACTCTTGGTTGTAGTGTTGACGTGGTTCGACATATTCCTGCGTCGACTCCTTTCCCTTTGCGGGTTTTGCTGTCCCAAACTTTTTGGCTAGCAGTTCCTTTTCCTCTTCTATTTCGACGAAGATGGCGGCTCGATGGAGGGCGTCTTCGAGGCTCTGTCGCTTATTTAGGGCTAATTCGCTGCACAAAGGTGACTCATACCAGAGTCCGTTTCGTAGCGCTGGTAGTCCCTCACTGTCAGTCACCGATATTTTTGAGACGATGGCTTTAAATCTGTCGATGTTTGACCTTAGGGATACATTTGGTCCTTGGCTGATTGCCCAGAGGTCGGCGTTTGATGCTCTCTCCTGGATAAACATTGAGTAGTGTTTGAGAAAAGTGGTCATTAGTTGTTGATAGCTGTCAATGGAGTGTGCCTGTAGACATGAGAACCAGTTGAGGGCGGCGCCGCTGAGGTTTTCAACAAAGAGCTGGCAAAGGCCGGCATCGCGTTCCTCGGGAAGGAACTGGGTTCGTCCCATTGCAATGCTGAAAGCTGTCAGGTACTGCCTTGGATCCGAGCTGCCGTCGTAGGCGGGAAGTTTGATCTTTCCTTGGTGTGTGACCGGTGTTCCTGTTATTTTACTCGTGAACGGGGTGTTTTGTGTCTCCTTCAGGACTCTGTCGATCTCGGGGGATGAGCTGGTCGCCTTGTGGACTCTTGACGTCATGCTGTCTAGCTGCGCCTTTAGGAGCTCGATCTCACTGCCGCTGCACGGTTCCTCCCCGTGTTGCGTCAATTCGATGGATGGCGTTTGGTTCGCTTCAGATTCATGTACCTATGTCAGCCGGGGTATGGTTGGTCGTTCGCCTGGTCCAATGGTTGTGTTCGGGAAGGTATTGACGTGGATTTTCGTGCCTCGAGGTGCTCGATATTTTATCTTTCGAAGGCCGTCAATTTGCTCGTGGCACACATTTTGTGCGTTTGCGAGTTGCTCGAAGCGATCATTGTTGCATCGTGTTAGCTCGTCGATCTGTGTCATCAAAATCCTTATTAGCGAAGAGACGTCCTGCTGGTTTTGAGCGGGGGCTTTCGTGGTGGTTGTCATTAGTTCGACGTCTTCGTGTGTGTTCGTCGTTCTGGTTTGGTTGACTGGGCTGTTGACCGTCGACACCTTCGCCCGAGCTAGCGCAGTGTTGGGTCCGGTAGTTTTTGGGAGACTTGGGAGAACATGAGGGTTTGAGTTTGGGTTTGAGGAGCTGGTTGGTGGGGCGGTAGGTCCGTCCCTTTGTCTGAGTTCGGGGGTTTCAAGCTCGGCGGCTGACCTATCGTTTTTTCCGAGCTATCCCTGGCTGAGAGAGGTCCTGTCATCTCGGCTTCGTCTCAGAGTGTAGAAAAGTTTCTCGTTCCCCACAGACGGCGCCAATTGTTGTTACGGAGATTCAATCAAGTAATAAAAGCCGGGCGGCAATCTGAAATGTTCGAACTACGAGGTGAAATATAAACATAAAGTGAGGTCGAAACTGTTCTTTATTAATCTTAAGGCCGAAGCCGAGCTGTGAACAGGATAGTACGAGGTGGGAGTCCGTATAATACGTGCCCCCTAAATATTGCTTGAGGTAGAAGCTTTATAGAATTAGCTCGGCACTCTCGCAAGTTACAATGTGTGTAAAATGAAGAGTGAAGGGTCCTATTTATAGCGCTTGGATGCTGACTTCTCTTTGGGTCGTTGACTCCTTAGCGGGCTTGTCTTCTTAGGCCGATGTAGATGTGGTTATTAAAAAAAGTTTCCAATGGGCTTATGGATGGGTGCTAAACCCATATCCAACAATTTCCAAGATCTTGGTACATATCTTGAACCATTGAAGTCTCTATATTGGTTGTCTTAGGTGGCTGCACAAACACTGGGGTGCTTCTCAGTGGCACTTTCTTGCTTGATCTAAAACATATAAACCAACAAGGAGAAAGATCCTGACATCATGGGGTTCTCCTTCTAGACTTGGCTATTCTCTACCGGTTTTTGGTCAGACTCAAATCTTAATGTTTGGTGGGCTTGCAAATAGCGGCTATCTAAAGATAAGGTATGGGGATGCATACCCTAAGACTTGGAGGATGAGAAACTGAAATGGAAAGAGCTTGAGTGTAGCGCGTTCACATACGAGGTTTGTACCGCCTGCAAGACTAGACCATGTGGTTGTGAGCATGTCGTGTGGTTGAGTCATCATATTTGGATGGTCTATCGCAGGGATTCACTTACCTTCACGCAGTTGTTCCTTATAGATCATGAATGTCCCAGGAAAACCACCAAGTTTGCTTGGGGCATATCACTTACGTCGTTGGAGGGACTAAAATATTGGTCATGGGTGATCACACCAGTGACTAACTCACCCTGAATGGATGCGGACCAAACCCATGCTTGCAGTTGCCATATAATATCTATTTTATCGGTTACATTTTGAATTAAAATTTCTTTCAGTCCAGTTAGTTATACCATAAATATTTGGTCTTCAGGTGAAAGGTTCAAGTCATTTCTTCTTTATTTTATGAATTTCTTTTATTTTATATAAAATAAATTTCAAAAACTCTTTTTTTTGCTTGTGGTGGCCATAGATTTTCAGGGCCGGTGAGGAATGGATACTCAATGATTTACAAGAAGTCTACTTGGCTAGCCACCAGGACTCGGATCTGTAAAGCAAGCTCTGCTGTTTTTTGTTTTATTTTTGTGGTTTTGCATCTGTTACATTCAGCTAAGAGAGTGTGTACATAGTAAACTTAGTGATCGTTGTACGTTTTAGATGTTCATGTAATGTTAAAAGATTTTGTTGTATGTAAGTTCTAGAATACAATTTTCCTCACTTATCACACTAAGGTATCTCGAGGATTTGATTTTGAGGTACCAAACAACCAAAATATAAACGATTGTGAGGATTTGATCCTTTTGTTATATTCAGAGATTTACCTCCATGGCATCATCCTTGTCTTTGAGGATTTGATCCTTTTCATGTGAAGATTTTCTCAAGGTAACTACTTCCTTCTGTAGTAAATCGTACAAAACCCCTGGGACATTGTCTTCAGTTGTTGGTGCAGGGAGTTCACTTGGTGGCTTCTTCTCTGAATCTTCTTTTCAGGCACTTGGTGACTCTAATTCTTTGGCTTCGTCACAAGCCTTGTTGAAAAATAAATTCCCAGATCCGTTAGGAGTGCCTTGCCTCTGTCCAAGGATCTTGTGCCTCCATCAAATGACGTAGATGTTCCTTTAGCGTTCTTCAATACGAGGTGGAATTAGAAGTAAATGAATTTCTCATCAGAGAAGATCGAGATTTTTTTGAAAAGAAGCCATTCGATCTGAACTTTTGTAAATTATCTGCTCCACCAAGTGACTGCCTGCGAGAGGGTCCATTACTCATGCTCCTTACGCTGCTGCTTGAGGTGCCTCTCAGAGTCTCTTCAAGAACTTTAAGCCGTAGTTGAAACTTGTCCTTGAAATTGGACAAAAAAGAAAGTTCACTTTCAGTGAGTTAAACAAGATCAAATGTTAGAAGATGAATAACACATAGATAAGATGTATACTTTCAGGTGTGCTTCAGATTTAGCAGCTCGATCTGATATGGCAAGCTTATCACGGAGTTGCTCCATTTCTCCCATCAAGAAGAGAGTCAAGAGTTGAGTGCCTTTGTGACTGCAAAGAATCCACATTTCAAAAAAAATTGGAGAAGGACAATCATATCAAAGTGAACATGTAGAAAGCTTCTTTATTCAAGCCATTGCTTCACATGCATCACTTTATCATTACCATCTTTCCATTCATTTGCAACCACCGTTGCAACTCTGTTTGCTGTAACCTTTGCACGTGAAAGTTCCCGGTCAAGAGTTTTTTGTTCTTCCTGAAAACGAGAGCAAGAAGTAATCCATCAACAGTTGGAAATTTCATAACAAAAAGAAAAACTAAAGATTCTATTCTTTTTTTTCGGTCATCTTATGAAATGTATGTAATTACGTTCATCTCTTGAAACTTCCGCTGGTAATCCCTAACGGCATTTGCAGCAGCGCCACCAGCAATAACAGCCATTTCCAGCTCTCGTACAGTCGGAGTAAGCTTTTCCACCTCAACAACCTTATGCATGTTCATTTTTTCTAGAATCATGTTTTCTTCCTAAGGCAACAAACATATAGTAGATCATTTAGAAACATGCTTGATGGGTAGAGGGAATCTGATAGACCAATAACTCTCTTTTTATTGATTTATCGAAGAATTACACCACCAAGACTATCTGTTCTTGAGTTTCTCTCTCTAAGAAAACAATTTCCAGAATGAAAAATGCACACCGACTCTCTCCATCTGACTTCTGTTATATACAGACTCTATACTTGACTGTTTGACTTTCACAAACTGACTCAATGATATTTCCAGCTCAGCTTCCTTAAGTCGTTTCTTCAGTCAGCTCTACTTCTCTCTCCCTTCCCTCTTCATCCTTCGAAACTCTATTTCTTCTCCTCACATAACATCTCCAGGGTCTATCAATACCCCCCTCTCCAAGATTGAGCTTGCCCTCAAGCTCAAAAGTAGGGAATTCAGCAGCCAAATCCTTCACTCGCATCCAAGACTGATCATGTGACGGCAATACTTTCCACTTTATCAATGCTTGCAAATGTCCCTCATGATCATAGTGAGTAGAAACAATTTTTCAGGATCAATCACAAATTCACCACTCATAGAAAATGTCTCTGGTAATGGATTGACAATATGATCAGCTCCCAATACTGGCTTCAATTGCGAGACATGGAAAACTGGATGAATTCTGCATGAATCTGGTAACTTCAAACGATAGGCAACCTGTCCAATTCTTTCAAGTACCTCAAATGGACCATAAAATCTTGCTGCTAGCTTTTGACAAAATCTTTTCATCACTGTTTGTTGCCTATACGGTCTCAGCTTCAAGAAAACTTTGGATCCCACTTCAAATTCCAATTCACGTCTGTTTTTATCAGCATTATTCTTCATTGCTGCTTGTGCCTTCAATAAATGGTCTTTGATCTCACGTAAGACTGCATCACGTTCCTTTAAACTCTTTTCCAATTCAAAGTTTTGAGTTGAACCTTCCTCATACCACAGCAACTCTGGAGGATCGCGGCCATAAACCACCTTAAACGGTGTCTCCTTAAGCGATGTATGAAATGTTGTATTGTACCAAAGCTCTGCCCACCCCAGATACTTCCTCCACTGTTTTGGATGAGCAGAAGTAAAACACCGCATGTAAGACTCCAAACAACGGTTGAGGACTTCAGTTTGCCCATCCGTTTCAGGATGATAGGCTGTACTGAATTTCAAAGACGTCCCAGCTAAACGAAAACATTCCTTCAAGAAACTGCTTAAGAAAATCTTATCTCTGTCAGTAATGATAGATTTCGGATACCCATGAAGTCTAACAATCTCATTAATGAACTTCTCAGCTACCATTGAAGCACTAAATGGATGTTTAAGACAGAGAAAATGGGCATACTTGCTCAACCTATCCACAACCACCATGATCACATCAACACCATAGGATTTGGGAAGTCCTCCAATAAAATCCATAGACAACTCTTCCCAAATTGAGTTTGGCAGAGGTATTGGTTGCAATAATCCTGCAGGTTTAAGAGTCGAATATTTGTGAGTTTGACACACCATGCACTCTGAAACATACTTCTGAACATCCAATTTCAGATTATGCCAGTGAAACAATCGTTGTATCCTCTTCACTGTTTTTAAGACCCCTGAATGTCCACCCATTACTCCATCATGGTACTCTTTAAGGATCAATTGGATATGCGGAGACTGCTTTGGTAGCACTAAACGACCCTTATACAACAATCTGCCACTCTTCACTGAATAACCTGCTTTAACTTCCTTCCCTGTTACAATCGCTTTCACTCGATCCTGTAACTCGACATTGACATCAATCTCAGTAAATATATCTTGCATTTGCAGATCAGAATTTACTGTCAAAGCAGTAAGGAGCATCATGTGAGAAAAAGTTATAGCTGGTATAATCCGCGAGAGACCATCTGCTGCTTTATTCTTTATCCCTGCCTTATAAATGATTTCAAAATCATACATCAATAGCTTTGTCAACCACTTCTGGTAGTCCATCGAGATATCACGTTGCTCAAGTAAGAATTTGAGACTCTTCTGATCTGTACGAACTATGAATTTCTTCCCCAACAAATAATGCTTCCATTTCTGTATAGCCATCACAATTGCCATGAGTTCACGCTCATAAATTGGTTTTATCTGTTCTCTGTCAGTCAAACCTCTGCTGAAATAGGCTATAGGTTTCTGATCTTGCATTAAGACTGCTCCTAGACCATACCCCGATGCATCAGACTCCACTATGAACTGATCCTCAAAATTTGGTAAGGCCAAAACAGGGGCAGTGAGCATTGCAGATTTCAATTGCTCAAATGCTTGTTGAGCTCTTCCATTCCAGTCAAATGCACCACGCTTCAGAAACTCAGTCAAAGGTCTAGCTATTACTCCATAACCTCTGACAAACCTTCTGTAATAACCTGTCAAACCAAAGAAACCTCTCAATTCTTTGACAGATTTAGGTGTTGGCCACTTGCGTACAGCTTCTGTTTTTGCAGGGTCAGTAGCTACACCATGCTCAGATATCACATGCCCAAGATATTCCACAGAAGATTGTCCAAAGGAGCACTTCTTTCGATTTGCAAACAGCTTATGCTCACGCAAGATCTTAAGAACTTCCTCTACATGATAACAATGTTTTTCCATTGATGTACTGTAGACTAGTATATCATCAAAAAAACCCAGTACAAATCTCCTCAACAATGGCTTGAATATAGCATGCATTAGTGCTTGAAATGTGGCAGGTGCGTTTGTCAACCCGAAGGGCATCACCAAAAATTCATAGTGTCCTTCATGGGTTCTAAAAGCTGTTTTCTCAATATCCTTTTCCTCCATGCGGATTTGATGATAGCCCGAACGTAAATCCAGCTTAGAAAACACTTTTGCACCATTCAATTCATCCAGAAATTGATCAATTACTGGTATGGGAAACTTATCAGGAACATTTGCTCTATTTACAGCTCTATAGTCCAGACAAAAACGCCATGAACTGTCCTTCTTCTTTACCAATAGTACAAGACTAAAATACGGACTTCTGCTAGGTCTAATCAATCCTCCCTGTAACATCTCAGCCACCAACTTCTCCATGATAGCCATGTGAGCATGAGGATACCTGTATGGGTGTAAACGGATTGGTCCCTGCCCTTCTTTGAGGCGTATTGAATGTTCATATCCTCTTATCGGAGGTAGTTGTTTGATGTCCTCAAAAATGTCCTCAAACTGTTGTAACACTCGTGTTACCTCTGCTGGAATTAACACTGAACTCTCATGTACGTGCAGTTCAGTAGATGGCTTATCTAATTCCTGAGACAAGGTTTTGAAAGCCTCATCACTGCAGTGTAGAGCTCGATCCCCCTTAAGAGTAAACCGTTGACCCTTGTTCCTGAATGTCAGTTCCTGTTTTTCCCAATCTACTTCACAGACACCCAAGGTTCTCAACCACTGGATTCCCAATATCACATCCACACTTCCTGGTTCTAACACTATGAAATCATTTGTCAAATCCAGAGTCTGAATAACCAAAGGAACCTTCCTACATATACCTGATCCATTAACTGTAATGCCTGTTCCCACTAAAACTTGCAGACTATCGTTCTGCACTGGTAGTAGATGTGCTCTTTGCACTGCTGAAGGTGATATAAAGTTGTGGGTTGCCCCACTATCAATCATCACCACTACTTTAGTTTTTCCAATGGTTCCCAGCATTTTCGTCGTAGTAGGAGAAGACCATCCGAACAAAGAGTGTAAGGAGATAGCCATCAACTCTGTAACTACACCATTCGGGTCCTCAAAGGTATCCAAAAACTCCTCTTCTCCTGGTTCATAATCATGATCTTCAATCACTATCATGACTTTCAATTCCTTCTTCTTACAATAATGACCTCTAGACCATTTCTCATCGCACTTGAAACAAAGTTTGTTTCTCTTCTTATAATCATATTCAGCTTCCGTTAACTTCCTTGGTTCTGTGTTAGTCATCAACAGAGAAGGTGTAGGAGGTTTACCCGTCTCCGGCTGCGGTGTCTGACGTTTCCAATTGTTGTGAGTATGGACATGAAATGAGCGGAATGAAGCGCTCGACGATGTCTTTGGAGTAGTAGTCGAGTGTGACCCTCGATCCGCTATCAATTTGCAAAACTCACTATCCTCCATAGCTATAACTGTTGCTATCTGTTCAGGTAATCCCTTAGGATTTCTCATCTTGATAACCTCTTTCATCTCCTTCTTTAACCCATTGAAGAATATATCCTCCAAATTCTTCTCTTCTACCTTCACTTGAGTTGCTAATTCCTGAAACTCCCGTACATATTCAGAAATAGTTCATGTCTGTGAATACCAAACAATCTCTTGCCATGAGTTTGTTCAAATGATTCAGCAAACCTAGCCAGCATCCTTTGCTTGAAATCCATCCAATTTTGAAAGGGATGAAGTTCTATTTCGTAATTGTACCAACCCAATGCTGCTTCTTCCAAACTCAATGAAACCAACTCCATTCTCATCCTCTCATCATACTGACCAATACGAAAGAATCGTTCCGTTCTAGCAATCCAAGCATATGGACTTAAACGACTAAATATTGGCATGTCTACTTTTCGCAACATTTTATCTCGATTCCCCAAAATCGAACCTACAGAACCAGTCGCCATTGAATCGAATTGAAATCCCTGACCTTGGTGATTCGACGAACCAGGTTTCTCCGCTTTTCCCGAAATCTGGTTAGAAATCGCTTGTTGAAGGTTCTGGAATGACATAACCAAAGACTGTAAAGTCGTATCTAACGCATCCAATCGTTTCTCCGACGCCGATGATGCCGTCACCAACACTTTATAGCCTCCGGATAAGTACTCCATGGTTGATTCGATTTCTCCGATTTGCTTCGCACACTCCTCCGGTGATAAGATCGCCATGATCAAGCTGCTCACCGCACCAATTGATAGACCAATAACTCTCTTTTTATTGATTTATCGAAGAATTACACCACCAAGACTCTCTGTTCTTGAGTTTTTCTCTCTAAGAAAACAATTTCCAGAATGAAAAATGCACACCGACTCTCTCCAACTGACTTCTGTTATATATATATAGACTCTATACTTGACTGTTTGACTTTCACAAACTGACTCAATGAATCTCCTCCAATGATATTGCCAGCTCAGCTTCCTTAAGTCGTTTCTTCAGTCAGCTCTACTTCTCTCTCCCTTCCCTCTTCATCCTTCAAAACTCTATTTCTTCTCCTCACATAACATCTCCAGGGTTTATCAGAATCCAAGGCCTGATTAACTAGATATAAAGAAGAGGGTGATGAGTATAGCACCTGAAAGATTTATATTTGTTTCATCAACTCTTGATTCTTATTTTGAAGATCATCAACTAAGACCGCTTTTTCCAGGACAGTTTGAACAGTTCTCTCGGCATCAAGTAAGGCCGTTTCTTTTGATTTAGTGAGACGATCCAAGGCTCTATTATCTTCTTGAAGTTTCCCAATCTATGCAGAAAACATCGTAAATAATACGCTATGCAAGTAGACAGCACCAAAATTGGAGATAAACGTGAAAGCCTAAAATACCTCAGAGCGTGCAATCTGGAGGCATGTGAACTGAGCAGCCATGGGGGCCCTCTTTTCCTCATTGATCTTCCTAATTTCTAGACTCTGCAACATAGTTGATAATCGAAATCAAGAACATGAAGAGAAACAAGAGTGATGTTAAGGAGGGGTTTCGATAATTACTTTACCGTCGATTCAGTTAACCTGAGCTTCCCCTCCAACTTAGTAAGCTCATCGGTAAGATAGAATTCCAAAGAAGATGAGGGAATGCCAGCTTCATAATAAGGAACTTGAAGCTACTTAGACCATAAAGGGAACATATACTAAAAGCAAAGTGATGATTCATGACAAGAAAACTCTGAATCTTCTCTTAACAACATTGCCATTGAATCTAGAAACTTATATCAATTAGTAATACTGAATAATATTTAAAATCTACGAAAAATTCAAACTTTATTCAACACAAGACCTCTTCAACAGCTTTCTCTCTTTGGATCTCGGATAGCCTCAACGCTTTTATCTCGGCGTATGCTTAGCCTAATTCTCGACCCTTATCTGAGAAACCATTGAATAAGAAGTAAAAAAAACAACAAGAGGAACCAAAACTAGATCTGAATCGACACATAAACCACTAGATCGAGCAGGCACCTCTAACTTCATTCTCAAGCCGATTAAGCTCCACCTTCACTGGATCCGAGCCATGGAGCAGAGTGATGAACTCATTGTCGGTGGCGGCATCGAAGCTAGGCCTAACTGGCCGTCTCCTGAACGAGCTTTTCCCTCCGCCGCTGCTCTCCCTGTAAGACGCCGACATAGTCAGTGACAGATAAGTTGTTTGAATCGTAGGCGTCTCAACATACGACGTCGAAAAACCTCCGTCGACCGAACCATCCGACATCTCCGATCTGATGATCCCTCGATTTTTCCCTCACACACAACCAAAATCCTCAGGATCCAAAATGCAATGTATATAGAGAAAGAATGAGCTAAATAATGCAGATTTCTAGAGAGAGAGAGTTCTTGGGATCTAAATGCTATCTCTGGTTTTGAGATTAGAGTCCCACAGAGACGAGAGAGAGTGCTTGTGTGATGCTTAACCTAGAGAGAGATAGAATGAGAGAGAGAGAGATAGTTTGAGAGAGAGATTTAAATGCTCTCACAGTTGTTTCTCTGTCCATTTCCAATGTATTAAAAAATGGAGTCATGAGTTAAAAATTTGAGTGATGAATATAATTTTTCCATTTTCGGAGTAATCTCATTTTTTACTCTATTTTAGGGTTGAAAATACAGTATTATTAGATAAGATTTATTTCAAAATAGAGTTTGGAGTAAAAAATAGAATGAAAAAATAAATGAAGTTGAATTTTACTTCAATGTATCACTCTATTTTTTATTCCAAAAATGGAAAATTCTAAATAAATTCTTTTTATTTTGTTATTAATACTTTTTAGTTATAAAATTTATAAATTAGCGCTATTTATTTTATATTTTATAAAAATTCTATAAATTATGAAATAATTTAAACCAAAATTTAATGAGTAAATACATTACATTTCAACATAAAATAAAATTAAAAACAAAACCAAATAAATTTTGATTTAATCATCACCATTATTATATTTTTCCTACAAATAATTTGTTATTGTATTTCGAAGTGAAAAACGAGCTTGTATGTATTTTAAATTTTTTTTGTATACGTCTTATTTTTAAAAAAATTAGTGTCAAAAAATTAACAAACTTTTATTTTATAATGTTTTAAAGTATTTAACATTATTGTTTATATATATAAACATATATAAATATAATAAATGTTGTTGTTTTAACAAAAGAAATAAAACATAAAAGATATAATATTAAAAAGGATCATTTTGCAAAAAAAAAGAGAGTGGAAAATGAAGTTAATCTCACTTATTACTCTATTTTGGAGTAACAAATGGAATGAAATTGAAGAGAATTTACTTCAAATCTCATTTTATAATAAAAAGTGGAATATGGTTAAAGATGCCCTTAGATAGTGCTGGGAATGTGAGTCAAAACCCGCGGGTCCCGCCCCGCTAGACCCGCCGCGGGGCGGATGCGGATCGAATTTATTTAAAAAAAAAATTTGCAGGGCGGGTGTGGGTTGAAGATTTTTTTGGCAGGGCGGGTGCGAATCGAGAAATTTTGAAATGCGGGTTAGCGGGTACCTGCAATTTTTTTTATTTTTAAAAAAAATAATATTTTATTACTATTTTATGAATTTTGGTACTTAAATTTAAAAATAAAATAAAAATATATAAAATTATTTAAAATAATTATTTTTTTCTTATTAAAATTATTAATTTACGTTTTTAATATTAAAATTTTATTAAAAATTATATAATTAAAATTTTCATTATTTTTTTAATATTTGCGGGTTACCCGTGGGTAATCCACAAATTAAGCGGGGCGGGTGCGGATCAAATAATTTTGATTTGCGGGTATAGCGGGTCGAGTTTCAACGGGTCAAAAATTAGCTAAATCTGCCGCGGGGCGGGTCGCTGGTTGCGGGTTGACCCGATTCCCAGCACTACCCTTAGACCATCTTCAATGTAAAACTCCATTTTTCACTCCAAAATGGAGTAACCCAAAATGGAGTAACCCCAAAATGGGGTAGTGTTTTACTCCAATGTATTACTCCATTTTTTACTCCATAAATTGAATATTCTATATAGATTATTTTCTATTTTATTTTTTTGTCCATTTTAGTTATAAAATTTATAAATTGACCATATATATTTTATTTTCGTGAAATTTTCATAACTTATAAAATAATTTCACTTTATAATTTTTAATGAATAATAAAATAATATTAAAAATAATAATTTTATTTTATAATTGATATACCATGGATTTTACCGGTTTTAACCATGGTATATGCCTTATTTATCGAGTCTTATGTTATGTTTTGGAGTCTTTTTAGTATGTTTACAGGTCTAGACACATTTGGAGCAGAAGTGGAGATTTTGGAGCTTTTTGGTGTATTTTGGAGATTTGGTCCGAGAGACAGAGTTCACTGCCCAGTTTTGGAGACTGCGTCGATCGTTGCACACCTGCATCGATCGTTGCATATGCGAATGGGCCAGACTCGCCGATTTAATGAAGAATGCTGATTTTGCAGAAAAGCCCAGATATTTACACAGAAGCCCAAAACGTGTTTTAGCTATTATATAAGGGTTTTTAAGCCATTGTTTAGGCTACGCTTTACTTTTAAGTCTTATTTTATTTTCAGAGAGCCTTAGGGGCTGATCTTGCTCTCGAAAGAGAGAGGATTTCAAACCCCTGTTGATTATTCTGTTTTATGATATTTGGTTTTCTACTTAAGATGTTTTCTGTTTCGATGAACATGTCTGAGTAGTTTACCTGTTAGGTTGAAGGATTCTCATTAGGGATTTCAGAGAATAATAGTTTAAATCAATCTGTAGAGATTTATATCTGCTAGTTCTTTATCTAAGTTGTTCTTAATGCTAAATCTGAAGTAGCTAATCAGAGTTATGATGTTAGGTTGATTAATTCAGCGGAAGTTGGTTAATTTAACTAGAAAGAACTTAGATAAGCAATTAAACTATTCGCAAACGAAAGTTTGGTTTAGGATAATTGTGAACATATCAAACTTGGAATTAATGCTAGTTTAATCTGTTAGTTCTCGCAAACGAAAGTTTGGTTTGCTGCACTTAGACTTAGAGAATTATCGCAAAGGAATTTGGTTAATTCTATATCAGTGTTTGAGTTCTAGAATAGTTATTGATTAGATCTAGATAGATTGATTGCTTGCGTTCCTGATTTCCTGAGAACTCCTGAAACCTAACGCTTCGCTTCCTTGCTCACAAACTCACTGCTATTTACTTTTCTGCTCTGCTTTTAGTTTAATCATCTTTGCTTTCTCCTAGTTTAATCTTTACTGTTCTTAATCTATCGTTGACCGGAGTCCCTGTGGATTCGATACCCTAAGTACTACAACTACATCACTGTGCACTTGCAGTTAGAATAGGGTTAAAACTACACCTATCAAGTTTTTGGCGCCGTTGCCGGGGACTCTTTTGAGTCCTCGATAGATTTGAACTTAGGGTTTAGACTAGAATTTTCGTTTTTATTTTTTGTTACTAATTTTTTCTTCTTTTTCTGTTCTTGCGTTTCAGGTACGCCTGTAATCGCCTTGCATCGATCGACACCCCCTTAGTTTCGATCGTTGCATTCTCGAGCTTGCATCGGTCGACGCTAATATGCATCGATCGACACATTTCGAAAGAATGATGGTAATGATGCAACAGATGTTGGAAAATCAGCAGAATAACTCGTTCTGCAGAGGCTATGGTTCCTATTCATTCACCAGAGATTATGAATCTCCATCATATCAGCCTGCACCTACACATAAGAGCAGATTGGAAATCATGGTGGAGCAATGTCTTGAGTAGGCCTGGGCGTTCGGGTACCCGTTCGGGTTCGGTTCGGGTCTTTCGGGTTTTCGGGTTTGAGATATAAAACCCATTCGGGTATTTTAGAATTTCGGTTCGGGTTCGGTTCGGTTCCATTCGGGTTCGGTTCGGGTTCGGGTACCCGAAAAACATAAAACAAAAATAAAAATTAGTTATATTTAAATAAAAATTCGTTAAATTTTGATAAATATAACAAAACCCTTCATATATTTTGTTTATTTTTTATAATTTAGTTATTTTAGACTAAAAACAACTAATATATTTAAGTTTATAATTATAATTTTGGATAATTTTGTTATATTAGGTCTAAATATAATTAATATTTTAGGTATATAATTGTAATTCGGATATTTCGGGTACCCATTCGGTTCTCGGTTCGGGTCGGGTTCGGGTTCGGTTCTTTGGATATAGGAGTTTAGGACCCGTTCGGGTATTTTATCGTTTCGGGTTCGGGTTCGGTTCTACTTTTTCGGTTCGGGTTCGGTTCGATATTTCGGGTCCGGATATTATGCCCAGCCCTAGTCTTGAGAGACAACAACAGATTTATATGTCCTTCAACTCAAAGATGGATGCGTTGTATGAAGACTTGAATGAGAAGTTCGAATCTTTGAGCACACATATAGAGGAGCTGGATGCAGCAATAGAGAGGCGTAATGAAGCTAGGAAGGCTGAACAATGTAGATCCATCAAAGCTGTGACCTTAAAGGATGAGATTGAGTTGCTAGGTGAAGAAGAGAGCATAATCTCGGATTTTTTGGATGAATATTGTATGCCTGATACATGCATCGATCGACACCCCCTTAGTGACGATCGACACGCCATTCTGACGGCAATTTCGAGTTCTTTCGAGAAACAGAATCGCCTTGCATCGATCGATACACATTATGCAACGATCGATGCAGAACGCACACATGTCCAGAAACCTGCAACAGTGCCAGAACAAGCCTACAAGCCCCCAGTGCCATATCCTAAGGTTCCTAAACCTTCCAAACAAGAGCTAGAAGTGGCTAACTGCATGAAAGTGATAGATAAGAAGGTGAATAAAACACCACCAGTTGAAGCTTCGCGAGTTCACGCAAAGAAGATGATCTCCACTAATGGTCATCTGAAAGAAGAAGTTCAGATTGGTGGAACTACAGTATCTGATAGTGGAAAGAAGAAGATGGCAGTTTCTCTTGAACCTGCTCTAACATCTTCAGTACCTGCAATTGCTCATAAGCAGAAGGCCCCAAACATCAGATCTACATCAAAGGTAAGGAACAAATCATCTAAGCTTAAACCTCCTGACCATGTTGTTTTGAATGCAGGAAAACGCAGTAGACCGCTCAAGCTTCGCTCCCGCCCTGATTCTGATTTCTCTTTCCTTGGGAAGCCTCATGATCATAATGCCTATACACCTCCTTGGATGAAGAGATACTCACAGAGACATTCAAAGTCTCTGTTGAAACCGCCTTGAATCAAATCTCTTCCAATAGTCAAGCTAATGACTAAAAACAAGCGCTGAGTGGGAGGCAACCCACTGTTAGGTTCGTTTTAGTTTTCATTTTCCGTTTTTATTTTTGGTGTTTTGATTTTCTATTTAAGTGTGTTCAGAGCCGAGAGAAACAGGAAAAATCGCATTGCATCGATCGACACACATTGTGCATCGATCGATGCGGTTGCGATTCACGGTTAAACGAATTGATTGCGGTTCAGACATCGGTTATCTACATAACCGCGAGCGATAATCGCCTTGCATCGATCGACACCCTTGTGGCATCGATCGACGCAGGGCGACGACAGGTAAGTATTCTGCAACTTTTCGGTTTGTTCTTCAATTTGATTATTCTTTCACCGAGCTCATGCTTCGATTACACTGGGGACAGTGTAGTTTAAGTGTGGGGGAGGAAGCTACTGACGCACGCTTTTGTTTTCTTAGTTTTTCAAAATTTGTTTTATTGAGTCAAAATTTGTATGAAACTATGATTTTTCGAGGAAACTTTTCGCTTGAACAGGAACTAAGTGACCATTGGACAGACTTGCAGAGACTCTATGACTGTTAGAAAACCCAGACACAGATCAACCTACTGGGAACACCCATATCACTTCAGGTATCATAGGATCCTTTTACTGACTTCAATTTAATACTGACTTAGATTTCTCACCTAAGGGCTTGGTATACTTTGTGTCGGATTCCCTTGTTAGTTCTGACACAGCCTGTAAACCTGTCCTATTTAGTTCCCTTCTCCCCTTCTGTAAAGTAAAAAAAAAAAAATATAATAAACTGAGGATGAGTTAGTAACTCCGAAGTGGTCATGGGAATGGTAGCAAACACTATTTTCTCTCATGTGATCCATGGAATGTGTCCAAAGTACATCCCCATAACGGGAAGAACACTGATAAAAAAAAATAAAATGATACCCAGTGGGGAAAAATCAGTTGTTAAAGAAGGGAAAGAGAAGAAAGGGACTAGAGAAAGATAGTATGGTGGTCTAGAGCTGATAAGGTAAGAATCCATGTGCCCTTTGATCGATACTCCTTAGGTGAGACCGCACTTAAATACTTGCAGAAGTCAAGAGGGAGAATTTGAATGCTTGAATGTGATTGTGGAGTTTACTTAGGACAGTTGCTAAGTGTGGGGGAAGTATATTGTGGTCTTGAGTTCTGTAGGGAAGTTTTCAGTGGCTTACTAAGTGAATGTGATTGTGAAAGTTCCTAGGACGAAATGAGTTTCTGTGTTTTCAAACCTCTTCGCTTATACTTTGGTTCTTTACTTGCTTGAGGACAAGCAAGAGCTAAGTGTGGGGGAGTTGATATACCATGGATTTTACCGGTTTTAACCATGGTATATGCCTTATTTATCGAGTCTTATGTTATGTTTTGGAGTCTTTTTAGTATGTTTACAGGTCTAGACACATTTGGAGCAGAAGTGGAGATTTTGGAGCTTTTTGGTGTATTTTGGAGATTTGGTCCGAGAGACAGAGTTCACTGCCCAGTTTTGGAGACTGCGTCGATCGTTGCACACCTGCATCGATCGTTGCATATGCGAATGGGCCAGACTCGCCGATTTAATGAAGAATGCTGATTTTGCAGAAAAGCCCAGATATTTACACAGAATCCCAAAACGTGTTTTAGCTATTATATAAGGGTTTTTAAGCCATTGTTTAGGCTACGCTTTACTTTTAAGTCTTATTTTATTTTCAGAGAGCCTTAGGGGCTGATCTTGCTCTCGAAAGAGAGAGGATTTCAAACCCCTGTTGATTATTCTGTTTTATGATATTTGGTTTTCTACTTAAGATGTTTTCTGTTTCGATGAACATGTCTGAGTAGTTTACCTGTTAGGTTGAAGGATTCTCATTAGGGATTTCAGAGAATAATAGTTTAAATCAATCTGTAGAGATTTATATCTGCTAGTTCTTTATCTAAGTTGTTCTTAATGCTAAATCTGAAGTAGCTAATCAGAGTTATGATGTTAGGTTGATTAATTCAGCGGAAGTTGGTTAATTTAACTAGAAAGAACTTAGATAAGCAATTAAACTATTCGCAAACGAAAGTTTGGTTTAGGATAATTGTGAACATATCAAACTTGGAATTAATGCTAGTTTAATCTGTTAGTTCTCGCAAACGAAAGTTTGGTTTGCTGCACTTAGACTTAGAGAATTATCGCAAAGGAATTTGGTTAATTCTATATCAGTGTTTGAGTTCTAGAATAGTTATTGATTAGATCTAGATAGATTGATTGCTTGCGTTCCTGATTTCCTGAGAACTCCTGAAACCTAACGCTTCGCTTCCTTGCTCACAAACTCACTGCTATTTACTTTTCTGCTCTGCTTTTAGTTTAATCATCTTTTCTTTCTCCTAGTTTAATCTTTACTGTTCTTAATCTATCGTTGACCGGAGTCCCTGTGGATTCGATACCCTAAGTACTACAACTACATCACTGTGCACTTGCAGTTAGAATAGGGTTAAAACTACACCTATCAATAATGTTGAAAAAATATTTATAACTGTTACTGAAAAATATAAACATATATTTTTAATAGTAATTATTATTATATTCTTTTTTTTGTCAACAGGAGAACACTAATGAAACCTATTTTTCACTAATCTAGCATGGTGGCTCCGGTCCAACGTGGATTGAATATGATGGTCTTAGACGAGCACTCCGTGCTAGTCGATCTGCCATCAAATTTCTTGTGCGTGGTACATGGATGAGTTCAAACGTTGTAAAGTACTCCTTTCTTGCTTGGAACTCTTCTAAGTGAATCGAGAAAGTTGGTCATTCTTCTGGTTCCGACACTATCTTCACCAATTCTGAACAGTCTGTTGCAAATGTGATGTGCTGATGTCTATGATACTTCATGCATTGCATAGCCCAAACAAGAGCTTCAAATTCTGCATGTAGTGGGGATAAAATGGCTCTGATATTCATTGTCCCCATCAAAACATTTACATCTCTCTCGTAACCACTATACCATCCTTGACCTGAAAATTGATCACCCTATTTCCAAGATCCATCCACAAAACACCATTGCCCTGTGGGTCTCAAATCAATTTCATATTTTCCCCATTTAATGATCCTTGTATTTTTTCTTTTACCTCATTTAATTGCGCATCTCCTCATGTAGCAGATTCTGTTTCTGCCAATCTTAAGGTTTCCTGAGGGTCCCGGTCAATATGACAATATACCATATCATTCCTGCTCTTCCAAATATACCATAATAACCAGGGATATATATTCATCTCCTTATCCGAGGGTAATCTCCAAAACAAATAATCCATATTCGCATAGATAGATGCCATTGGAAAAAATCCGGGTTTGTCAGTATGTGGGATAATGCCCAAGTTTGAGTTGCTGGTGGACATTCAAATAAGACGTGATTTATTGATTCTTCCTCTGCTCCACACCGAGCACAACGAGTGTCACATTTTATCCCTTTTCCCTTCAAGTTTTTGCCACTGGTAAACAACCTGATAATGCTTGCCATATAAAATGCTTTATCTTGGGTGAACATTTGACCTTCCACGAAAAAGCTTGTAGTTTTTTGGTTCTTGGCTCCAGAATAGGAGCAGCTTCGTCATTGTTAGTGAAATCTCTCTCCAAATGATACCCCGATTTCACAGTGTATTTTCCAGACTTCGTAGGAAACCATTCCAACGAGTCACATCTATGAGCCCGACTAAAAGGGATACTCAAGATCAAAGCCACATCCTCTGGTAATATAACTGTCTCCAGTAATGGTATGTTCCACATTTTGTTCTGATGGTCAATCAACTGGTCAACAGTCACCAACGTATGATAAGAATCCATTTTTTGAGTTGCTGGTCTTGGGCGATAAGATGGTATCCACGGGTCATTCCATATCGAAATAGACTTCTCTATTCCCACCCTTTTGATAAGTCCTTTTTTAACCAGAGGCCTAGTCGATGTAATACTCCGTGATATGGTATGGAGAGGCGTGATGAATGATAACCGAGAAGGTGATGGACAGATGGGACGAAGCTGCTGGCCGAAGGCACTCTCAGCTTGGTCAGTGGATGATCGATGGTGATTTCAAGCTACTGATCTTGTGGAACACTTAGAATAATCGAACCAGCAAGAAATAAGCAAAGACGTTTCGATCTCTAGAGGGGCAGCCGCACGGTAGAGAGAGAGAACACAACTTATAGGGTTTTTCTTGGCTTAAACTTACTTGAGTTTTCGTTTAATCAAACGTAGTGTTTTCTTGGCCGGTCAGTCTCTCTAATGAATGGGCCTCGGATCACCTCATTAAAAACCTTGTGAAGAAAACCCATTTGGGACAAAACTTCACAAGGGAAAAAGAGTATGATCGTTATCCCAGAGGCAGACCGGTCAAAGGATCGTCTGACTCGATGCATAAGATCATGGTCGGTCAGTTTGTCCGGAGTGTGGGCCAGGGCGTGGTCGCACCAAATGGGCCGCTAGCTTCAGTATGGATCCTCCTATGGGCCAACTGGTTCAGGACAGGTTGTCCTTGATCAAGCTGGCCTAGCTGGGTCGTGATGTCTTCTATGCTTGTCCTTGAGATCAGCTGCTCCATTGCATTGTTGAATTCAGCCTGCATCTGCCTCTGTCCCGAACGTGTCCTTGGTACGTCTCACATGGTCGGAAACAGGTCAGATAGCTTCTTGGTCGAGCCTGGTCCTTCTTGCTCGTCCAGCTCAGTGTCGGTCAAGCTGATGTCCTCATCATTCCCACCCTCTTGAAGTGGTTCTGGCCTCAGAACGGTATCACCTGCACAATAAGGAGACAAATCAGAAACAGTAAAACTCGACGATATGCTCATCTCACCTGGGAGTTCCAATTGGTAGGCGTTGTCGTTGATCTTCTTCAGGACCCGAAATGGTCCATCTCCATGTGGGGCAAGCTTGGACTTCCTCTTGTTTCGGAACCGCTCAGGTCGCATGTGAACCCAAACCCATTCGCCTGGCCTAATGTCGACCTCCTTCCTGTGCTTGTCGACTTGCTTCTTGTACTGCTCCGTCCTCTTCTCGATGTTCTCCTTGACCGCCTGGTGCAGCTTGGAGACGGCCTCGGCCTTGCGCTCTCCATCAAGATTGATGAACTCTAGTGCCGACAGTGGCTTCAGATCAAGTGGCGTATCTGGCTTAAATCCATAAACAACCTCAAAAGGAGACATCTTAGTAGCAGAGTGTTTGGCACCATTATACGCAAACTCAACAAAAGGAATGAAATCCAACCAATGTGACAAATTTTTACCAACCGTGGCCCTTAAGAGGGCTGAGAGAGTCCGGTTCACGACCTCGGTCTGTCCATCTGTCTGTGGATGACAAGTGGTCGAGAACAGTAGCTTGGTACCAAGCTTCCTCCACAACGTCCTCCAGAAGTGACCTAGGAAGGTCGGATCACGATCTGAGACGATAGTCCGGGGCAGTCCGTGCAATCTGACCACTTCTTTGAAGAAGAGGTCGGATGTCTGGGTTGCATCATTCGTCTTCGAACACGGTATGAAATGAGCCATCTTTTAAAACCGGTCGACCACAACGAAGATTGCATCCTTGTTCCTGATCTTAGGCAAACCAAGCACAAAATCCATAGAAATATCGACCCATGGTCGGTTAGGTATAGGCAAAGGTAAGTAAAGACCGTGAGGATGTGACCTGGACTTGGACTTAAGGCACGTGATGCACTTGGAGCATAAACGCTCTGTGTCTCGTTTCTGATGTGGCCAATAGAAGTGCTCGACTAGGACACTCAGTGTCTTGTCCACGCCAAAGTGTCCCATCAGTCCTCCTCCATGGGATTCTCGGATCAGAAGCTCCCTCATCGATCCTTGAGGGATGCACAGCCGCTTCCCTTTGAACAGGAACCTGTTATGCAAGTAGAAAACTCCCTTCGGTCCATTGCTACATTCCTGAAAATTTTCACCAAAATCAGGGTCAGTATCATAATCTTCTTTAATAAGTTCCAACCCCAAGACTTTGGCCTCCATGGTGCTGATCAGTGTGTATCTTCTCGACAGTGCATCAGCTACTACATTCTCCTTTCCCTTCTTGTACTTGATGATGTACGGAAAGGTCTCCACGAACTCAAGCCACTTAGCGTGCCTCCTCTTCAGATTCGTCTGTCCTCTCAGATGCTTGAGCGTCTCGTGGTCAGTGTGAATAACAAACTCCTTGGCCAGCAAGTAATGCTGCCAAGTCTCCAAGGATCTAACAAACGCATACAGCTCCTTGTCATAGGTAGGATAGTTGAGCGTGGCTCCACTCAACTTCTCGCTGAAGTAGGCTACCGGTCGTCCTCCTTGTGTCAGGATAGCTCCAATTCCTAAACATGAAGCATCACACTCAATCTCAAACGTCTTATCAAAATTAGGCAAAACTAAAATAGGAGCATGGGTTAGCAAATCCTTGAGCTTCTGGAATGTGGTCTCCTGCGATTGCCCCATTTGAACGTGACGTCCTTCTTGATCACGGCTGTAAGTGGGGCGGCCACAATGCTAAAGTCCTTCACAAACCGTCTATAGAAACTGGCCAAACTGTGGAAACTCCTAACATGGCCGATCGTGGTCGGGGTCGGCCATTCCTCAATTGCTTTGATCTTTTCTTGGTCAACCTGTAAGCCTTGCGAACTCACAACAAAACCTAAAAAGACAAGCTTATCAGTGCAGAAGGTGCACTTCTTGAGGTTCGCGTAAAGACCCTCCTGTCGAAGAGTATCTATCACTTGCTCAAGTGCACCAGATGGTCAGCAAAACATTGACTATAAATCAAAATATCGTCGAAGTACACAACAACGAACTTACTTATGTAGGCCCTTAAGACCTGGTTCATG
This sequence comes from Orychophragmus violaceus, assembly GCA_030180135.1. Classification (NCBI taxonomy): domain Eukaryota; kingdom Viridiplantae; phylum Streptophyta; class Magnoliopsida; order Brassicales; family Brassicaceae; genus Orychophragmus; species Orychophragmus violaceus. The sequence continues at coordinate 31,780,074 of CM058231.1, read as the reverse complement.
AGACGCATGAACGTACTGGGTCGCGTTTGTAAGGCCGAATGGCATGACCAGCCACTTATACATGCCTTGCTTGGTCTTGAAGGCCGTTTTCCATTCATCGCCTTCCTTCATTCGGACCTGATGGTATCCACTTCGTAGATCGATCTTAGAGAACACGGACGCTCCATGCAGCTCGTCTAACATGTCGTCCAGTCGGGATATAGGATGCCGGTACTTGATGGTGATATTGTTGATGGCCCGACAGTCGACACACATCCTCCAAGATCTGTCTTTCTTAGGAACCAACAAGACTGGTACAGCACATGGACTGAGGCTCTCGCGAATGTAGCCCTTGGACATGAGGTCCTGCACTTGTTTCTACAGTTCTTTGGACTCGGTCGGATTCACCCGGTACGCCGGACGGTTGGGCAAGGCCGCTCCTGGCACGAGATCGATCTGATGCTCAATGCCTCTTATGGGCGGTAGGCCGGCTGGTATCTCGTCCGGAAAGACATCCTTAAACCTGTCCAACAAAGAAACAACTTCCCGGGGCAGCTCAACATCGTTTGAACACGAGTGTAAAGCCTCCCTAAAGATCATTAGTAGCACCTGGGTGTTCTGAACAATAGCTCTAGAAACAGAATGAGAAAAGATAAGAAGATTGGTCTTACGGTTCTTCTTGTCCTTGGCGAGGTGTTGTTGCATTTCATGCACTTCCTGCGGTGTGAGCGGTGCAAGCTGGTACTTTCGCTTGTCATGGACGAATGAGTAATGATTGGTCCGTCCGTTGTGCAAGGACTCCTTATCGAACTGCCATGGACGGCCGAGCAATAGGTGTCCAACCTGCATAGGAACCACGTCGCATACTACCTGATCTTGATATCATCCAATGCTGAAAGGTACGGTTACTTGGTCTGCGATCCGGATCTCCGTGTCATCGTTCAGCCACCGAAGCCGGTACGGCCGCGGGTGCTTCGTCACGTGAAGGCTGAGTTTAGCGACCATGTGTCTGCTGGCCACATTAGTACAAGTTCCACCATCGATAATAAGACTACATACCTTGTTGTTTACAGTACAGCGAGTGTGGAAGATGTTCTCTCGTTGAACCGTCTCGGGATCAACAAGTGCACTGAGAGCTCTCCTGATCACCAATAGCTCTCCAGATTCGGGATACTCTATGGGCGTCCCTGTGTCAAGTTCCTCCATGTCTTCATCCTCCTGTTCATCCTGAGACTCGTACTCACCGACTTCGTTCAGGATCATGGTCCTCCGGTTTGGGCAGTCTCGAGCCATATGTCCTTTACCCTGATACTTAAAACAGGTGATATCTCTAGAAAGGGACGTGTTAGGGAACTTACCTGGGTCTGGTCGGTTGGACTTAGATGTCTCAATGGTCGGCTTCTTGAACCGAGACTCAACCTCAACTGTCTTACCTTTGTCAATGGGTCGTGGAGTCGGTGCGGCCCAAGGTGTGTTGGTCCTAGGCCGGGTTATGGCCGTGGTCTTCCGCTTGTTGTGATGCTCAACCTGTATACACAAATGCAACAATTCGGGCATATCGTGATAAGGTTGAATTTCTACATTTCGAGCGATCCTCTCCTTCAGTCCGTCCACGAACTGGGTCATCAGGGTCTCTTCCGAATCCTCCAGCTCAAGTCATATCTGTAGCTGTTCGAACTCTTCGAAGTATTCTTCGACCGTCTTGGTTCCCTGCATCAGTTTACGAAAACGTTTCTGCAAATCTCTGTGGAAATGGGTTGGAACATACCTCCGTCTTAGTTGGAACTTCATGTCTCCCCACGTAGTGATCGGTTCGTACCGATGGCGCCTTCGTTCTGCTACGTCCCGGTCCCACCATGACAGGGGGTGCCCTGTGAACTGGGCAACCGCAAGGGAGATCTTCATGTGCTTGAGATATCTGTAATGATCGTAGATATGCTCCATCCTTCGCTCCCAATCTAGGTAAGCCTCCGGGTCTACCTTACCTGCAAATGTGGGAGGCTTTAGTTTAATATCATTCGAATATGGACGTTGTACCTCTTGTTCTCGTATGCGTCCACGGTGAATTCGATCGCGCTGGTAGGGTGGCCGAGTCCGTGGTGTCCATCCTCGAGCTCGTCTGTGTCATCGTCCGTGTCGTCCAGTCGGGCGTCCAAAAGCGTCCGAGTTGATCCACTCGTCCGCGGTGCAGGCCTGGTCGACGTTATCAAACCGAGGTTGTTGTGCCTCTGGTCTATACTGATACTCTCCTGGCCGAGGCTGATAAGCTCCAAGCCGAGGCTGCTGCTCATCCGGCCGAGGCCGCTGCTCAACGGGACGCTCTAATCGGTCAAGCCGAGCCCCAAGCGTTTGGCCGATCGCTTGGATCGCGGCCATTAGCTGTTCAAGGTTAGCTGGTCCGGCTTGTGGGTTGGGCTGTTCTTGGGCGATTCGTCCTGCACACTTGACAAACAAATCAAACGTACTAAAGAAGAAAGAAGAAAAGGAAAGTGCGGTCGCAAGCAAGAAAGAAAAAGAACAAAACCGAAACTGAAAGATCTTTTTTTTGACTAAAACTATAAAAGGAAAGTAGAGTAAACTGAGATTATGGGAAGTAAAATAAAAAAAAAAATTAAACCGCAATTCACTTAAACCCAAACCGCAAGCACAAGGAACCCTAATGCCCTAGTTGCGGCCGCTCGGAGACTACAACCTAGCACTAACGATTTCTAACCAAATTTCTCTTGAGTTTTCAGTTTAATTCAAGCACAACAGAAGCAAAGAAATAACAAGGCAGCAAGCAAGCAATCGGTTCTATAATGATCCTACTAGGCTGATAAATAAAAAGAACTAAGACCATGTGCATTAGTGGTTCTTAATGGGGTTCTTAGCAAAAGTTCTTAAGTAAAAAATAGTTAAATAATGCGGGTTCAACGTGAAGTTCTTAGCAAAAGTTCTTAATTAAGAGCTGAGTTCTTAACTGTTCAAGCCACGTGGCGACATATGATTGGTTCTTTTATTTTATTTTTAATTTATTTCCCAAAAAAAAAAAATTATTAAAAAAAGTTAAGAACCCCCAAGGGGGGGGTTCACTGATGCACATGCTCTAACAACCTAAAAAAATTTTGATTTTCGATTTTGAAAGAGACAAAGAACAAAAACAGTACTGAAACTAAACAAGGGAGAGGAGATAACCGGGCTGGTCAGGAGCTTTAAGGCTCTGATACCAGATGATATGAGATGGAGAGGCATGATGAATGATAACCGAGAAGGTGATGGACGGATGGGACGAAGCTTCTGGCCGAAGGCACTCTCAGCTTGGTCAGTGGATGATCGATGGTGATTTCAAGCTACTGATCTTGGGGAACACTTAGAATAATCGAACCAGCAAGCAATAAGCAAATACGTGTTGATCTCTAGAGGGGAAGCCGCACGGTAGAGAGAGAGAACACAACCTATAGGGTTTTTCTTGTCTTAAACTTACTTGAGTTTTCGTTTAATCAAACGTAGTGTTTTAAAACACTTACAACCGGAAAAAAGAGAACTGGGCCTAAACATGGGCCATCGAAAATAAGGGAGAGAAACCAAAGAAAAAGAAAGAAAACCAGTACGAAAAAGGAAACTCTGGTCGAAGTAGAGAAGAGGCCGGTCTGTCTCTCTAATGAATGGGCCTCGGATCACCTCGTTAAAAACCTTGTGAAGAAAACCCATTTGGGACAAAACTTCACAAGGGAAAAAGAGTATGATCTTTATCCCAGAGGCAGACCGGTCAAAGGATCGTCTGACTCGATGCAGAAGATCATGGTCGGTCCGTTTGTCCGGAGTATGGGCCAGGGCGTGGTCGCATCAAATGGGCCGCCAGCTTCAGTATGGATCATCCTATGGGCCAAATGGTTCAGGACAGGTTGTCCTTGATCAAGCTGGCCTAGCTGGGTTGTGATGTCTTCTATGCTTGTCCTTGAGATCAGCTGCTCCATGGCTTTGTTGAATTCAGCCTGCATCTGCCTCTGTCCCGAACGTGTCCTTGGTACGTCTCGCATGGTCGGAAACAGGTCAGCTAGCTTCTTGGTCGAGCCTGGTCCGTCTTGCTCGTCCAGCTCAGTGTCGGTCAAGATTATGTCCTCATCACTCCGCCATCCATACGATGCTGAATATGATCTTATTGGATCCAAAGGACCTGCATTCCTAAAATATCTTCCTTTAAAAACTTTCGAAAAGAGGATATCCGGCTTATCAATTAATCTCCATAATTGTTTTGCTAAAAAGGTCGTGTTTGCATCCCGAAAATCTCTAAAGCCAATCCCACCATCTCCTTTTTCTCGGCAAAGTTTTTCCCAAGACATCCAGTGCATACCTGAACTCGTTCCACTCGTACTCCACCAGAAATTTGAAACTATACTTGTGAATTTCGTAGTGATCTTCTTTGGTAATCGATAACAGGACATTACATGATTTTGTAAGGCCGTTGCCACCGCCTTTATCATAACCTCCTTTCCCCCTCATGAGAGTAGTTTTGTCGTCCAACCATTAACTCTTCCATGAAGTCTATCTTGTAAGAAACTAAAAACATGTGTCTTAGGTCCACTGAGGCTCTCTGGAATACCCAGATATGATCCCATTCCACCCATCGTTGTGATGTCTAGTATCGCTTTCACCTCATCGCGGAATTCAGTCGCAACCGTATGTCCAAGCTGAAGTGAAGACTTCGCAAAGTTAATTTGCTGACCCGACACACCTTCATAGGCTTTAAGTATATGTAGAATTATCTAACATTCCTCCTTGTTAGCTTTGCAGAAAAATAAACTATCGTCCGCGAACAGAAGATGTGATATCGGAGGACATGCTCTTGCCACCTTCAGTCCCATTAATTGTTTTTCGCGCTCCGCTTTCTTTATATTCGTAATCAAAGCTTCCGTGCATAGAATAAATATGGTGATAAAGGATCACCTTGTCGCAACCCTTTTTGTGGAGCTAAATCCCCGTGGCTGTTGTGATATCATGTATCCAAAAATATGGTCAACGGGCAGCAGAAAGTCAACCGAGGGCAAAATTGTAATTTTGCCAAAGTGAGGGGTAAAATGGTAATTTTGCCAAAATTTGAGACGGAAGCGAAGACGGACCAAATGTTCATGTTTAACAACATAAAGAACATTTAGAAGAACAGGATTGGGAGAAACGGAGCGGAAACATGTTTTACGGCTTGTCGGGAATGGAAACCGACAAACCCGAAAAAACTTCAAAAATTCATAACCGGAGCTACGTAAGTCCGAACGGAGTGATTCGACTTTATAAATTCATCTAATTCATGGAGAAGCTGATTTTGGGGATTTGAGGATTTATGGGGATATCTAGAGATTTTCTAAAATATTAAACGCAAGATCGTCGAAACCGAGCAACGGAAGTGATCGGGATTAAGTGTTTGGTTAATGCTGGTTTAGGAGGTTTTTTGGCAACAAAAAACACTCAGAATGGACAGGTGTCTTCACCCTGGGGCGACACTTCTCATGTGTTGAGTTCCATGCATGGAGAAATTCATTGAACCTTCTTTGCATGCAAGAAAACCATCTTCTCAATTCATTGTATCTCACCAAACTCATTCTCCCTAATCACTCTAGCTCTCTCTCTACTCATCTTTATCTCACTCAAAAACATGAAACAGATAAACCCAGAAACTCATAGATCATCAAGCCTTGTTCTGCATTATTCTTCATTGTTCTTCATGTTCTTCATATCTTCTTGCACAAGAAAACCCATAACTCTCTCATATTAAACCCAAATAAACCTCTGTAAAGTACTATAGCTTCCTCTCACTCTCCTCTACAACCGCCACCTTTCCCTTGCCACCTCCATCGCCGGAGCTCGCCGGAATCTGGCCGGTAAGCTACTGTGGCTATGTGTATTGTTGGATTCCTATCTCTCCTCGCCGGTTCTTGAGCATTTGAAGCTATGGGAGGATAGATCACTTCCTTTTGAACAGTTTGGTGTGTAGATCAGCAGAAGAAGCCACCGGAAAAGCCTCCTCCGCCGCGGTCAACTCACCTCCGCCGTCGGTCAATGCCGGAGAAGTCCACCGGAGAAGCCTCACCGCCGTCAGTTTGAAGCCGGTTCTTCAAGGATTGGTTTGGGTGGATTGGATCTGGATTTGGAGTTGGTTCTGGGATGGTTAAACCATGGTCAAAGCTGAGTTAAACCGGTCAACGGTTTAATCTCAAACCGGTTTAATCAAACCGGTCCAATTGGAGTGATTTGGTTGGTTCAGCTGGTTCAGTGGTTCAACCGATTTGGTTTGGGAAGTCAACCGGTCCAAGTCAAGTCAACGGTCAACTCTTCGGTCTTGCGGTTCGTGTCAGGCTGTTCGGGAATCTTCGGGGTTCGAGTTCGTGCATTCGGGAAGTTCGGGTTCCAATTCGGTGGTCTCGGGATTCATACCGTGTCAGATCCGTCATTCCGCGCCTTTATCACTGTGAGTCGGCTCAGAACTCTTAGATAGTTCATATAGACCGGGAATCGAGAAACCGTAGAATTAGGATTGCATACCCGTTGATTAATATGAGTAATATATTGATACTTAAATGGACGTTTAATGATAAATCGGTTAGGATCGAATAAACATGTTAGGGTTTTGAGAATTAAAAGGTTAATCGATTGTGTGCCGTCAGGTTGTTAGTAATATTTGTTTGATGCATTCATATAGATACCGTTTGATTAGGACAGTATATGCATATATATATGTATAAGAACGAGAATGAATGAATCAATAAACTGGAATTGAGACGACATTAAAATACGAGTTAAACCTAAACAAACATATAGAATATGTAACGGGATTGGGACTTTGGTTTAATAGCGGGAAAGGGTAATGAACTCAAGTAATTAATAATGAGATGTCGGGGAGTTAGTAAGTTTACTAACTCTAAACCGACGGATCGAGGAGTTATTAAAAAGATACCTAGAATGAGTTATTAAGGGAAGTGGTGTGTTTATTAAGACGTCTACGGGTTAGCAATCCGCTAACCCAAGGTAGCGGATGAGAACGGATTAAAAGACTTAGAAACCCTAATAGGCCTGCTTGTTGTGATTGTTGTGATTGCGTGATTGTTGTGATTATTGCTGTGAGTTTTGTGTGCAGGCTTATTAGACTGCTTTGGTGTTGGGTCGGGCAGTCCTTGCGGACACTTATTCCGGTCATGGGACCGGGTAAGTTAGTTAGTGCTGACTAGGTATCTTACCTAGTCAGAGCGGTGGTGTGGTAGTGTAGCGGCTTGCGGAATGGTTGGGGTTTTATTATTATTATTGTTGTTGATTGCGTGACCTGTGCTAGAGTCCCAGCGAGTCTGCGTGTTTGCATTTCTGCACTAGGACTCTAGGGCGCGTTAGATTCCGCAAGCCTAGGTTTTGTTTACGTTCTGGTACTTCCGACCCGATTGGATCCTTGGGTAGTTGCCTAATCGGATCATGGTGATTCCGGTTATGGCGTTAACCTATTGGGTGACGCCGGTAAGTGTGTGATTCGGAGAATACGGGGTCATGTCCTAGGGCCGAATCGCATGGAAACTCTGACTATCTAGGGGTAGTCCGAGTCACCGCGTATCGATGGACGGAGAACGGTGTCCTATTCGTGGGACCTTGTGTACACGTTTAGGAGTCGTGGGTTGGTTACCATGTAGGTGACGATGCAAACCCGTGGAAGCTACCGAGTTCGTAGGGCCTATCGTTGTTTTGTTATTCATGTTATTGCGTGTAGATTGATAAAGTCTAATCGAGGACATGTGCCGCAGTGCCTTCGATTTTCCCTAATTCTCCTTATCTTTGGCATTGATTGTGTGTTGTGGGTTTATCACGACGTGGTAGTGCGTGATCGACCATTTCTTCTATTGATTGTTATTTTTTTGGGGATTTGGGGTGGGACTTGTAGACTCTAGATAGATTAGAAGCCGTTAGTGGGGAGCTGATTCACTGGGTAATCTTAGATCGCTCATTAGACTCTTTTTGTGTGTTTTCAGGTTTAGCAGCGACGGACGCGGGAGGTCCTCGGTGTTGTTTTGGGTTGCTTGTAGCGGGATTTGATTCGGGATTTTGAGTGTTTTTCTCGGTTCAGCATTATCGCTATTTTGTGTTTTTGATTTTACTGTATGTTTGAAATGGCGATTGTTTGTAAAATTCTATTAAACGTTGTGCTCAACGTTTAGTTGCTCAGAAATGAAATTGTTTCCCTGATATGGGGTTTAGTCCGAACCGACACAACTCATTGAAATAGTACGGGTAGTACTGCTTTGTACTATGGAAATGAGGATAGCGAGGTCAAGGATGGAACGGTGCGAGCCTTTGTCTCAAACCGATCTATCTCTGGCTTCGTCCTGTGATGAACTTTTCCCGTTCGACTTGCTCGGGTTCGATCGGTCATGTTCTTGTTTGATTGTTGTCCTGTCAGCTCGACGGTCAGCGGAGAACGGGAAAGGGGCGTTACAGCTGTCCATTAATGAGAACCCTATATTGAACCGTGGTTATACATCTCATTATCCGATCAACACATTGATCATGGAATCCCATCTTCTTCAGTAAATTCTCAATAAATGCCCCTTCAACTCTATCATAAGCCTTACTCATATCCGTCTTGATTGCCATAAATTTACCCTTACACGATGGGTTTGTCCGTAATCCATGAAACATCTCCTGAGCTATTAAGATATTGTCTGAGATCAACCTGCCCGCAACAAAGGCAGATTGTGTCTCCGAAACCAATCTTGGTAGTAGCCGCTTTAATCTTTGACATAAAACCTTCGATATGATCTTGTAACCCACATTACAAAGACTGATAGGACGCAATTCCGTCATCATACTCGGTCGTTCCGTCTCCAGAATAAGACAAATATTTGTCATATTCAGTCTAGTATCCAGCTCCCCATATTGTAGGAAATCATTAACCAGGCGAACAACATCATTTTTCACAATTGGCCACGATTGTTGGTAGAATAAAGCTGTCATCCCATCTGGCCTCGGGGCTTTCTCTGGATGCATCATGAACAAAGCTTGCCTCACTTCCTCCTCGGTAACTAAAACCATAAGTCTCTCATTCATCTGAGTTGTGATTGAGACCAGGATTTCCTGTAAAAACTCCTCGAAATCCTCCGGGTTAGTTGTCGTAAATAACTCTTCAAAATATTCCACCGCTACTCGTTCCACTTCATGATCCTTTGTTACCTAGTCTCCTGATGAATTGTGGAGTCCGACAATCCGATTCCTTGCCCGCCTTTGTTTGGTTAATGCAAAGAAAAACTTTGTATATCTGTCACCCGATGTGTGCCACATATTCCTGCTCTTTTGTTGCCAAAATTGTTCCTCATCTCTGTAAGCCTGTTTCAGTTTATCTGAAATCTCCAACACCGCCTCATGTGTCTTAGTATCATCTTTTTGGACCTCTTCCAGCTCTTTCTGTAACTCATATATATGATCCTTCTTGTATTGAGGATTGTTTTTCCTCCATCTTGATAATTCACGTCGACATCTACCAATCTTTTCATAGAAGTTCCTTCCTCCAGTGTTGTCCGAACCTTCCCATCCCAGTTTAATTGTGTTCATTAGGCCATCTTTTCCCACCCAACGTTTATCAAATCTGAACTGACCTCGCCTCTTCTGGATTTTATCCTCAATAGATGCCACAATTGGACGATGGTCTGAACCAATCGTCCCCAAATATTCCACAAATGAAAAGGAAAAAAGTGTATGCCAGTCTTTATTAGCTAGAGCCCTATCCAGTTTGCACCTAATAAGTTGTTTTCCCCTCCTTCCTCTCCAAGATAGAGAGTCTCCCAATGACAGAAATTCAATTAAACCACAATCATGAATCATATTATTAAAAGATACGAAAGTATAAGCATGCCTCAGGGATCCCCCTTGCTTTTCGTGATTGCGCGTGATCTCATTGAGATCACCTATTATGAACCACGGATTTGTCCTCACCACACCCATACGAGTCAAACGTTCCCAAACTTGATCCCGTAATTTCTGTACTGGGTCGCCATAGACAAAGGATAGTGAAACCCTATTCCCCTTTACATCTGCTTCAATATCGATCATCTTATTGCTTGCATATATAATATTCACGTCTGATGTGTCATTATAATATAACATCAGTCCCCCACTGACTCCTCTTGGTTCGACTGTATACATCTTTGTGTAAAAGAAAAGGGCTGTTTTGTCTCTGATAGAAATAGAAACTCAGGCTTATTCTTATGCACTATTTCTCATAGCTAACTAATCGTCCATTTGTTTCCCAAACCTTGACAATTCCAACTCAAAATCCGCATATTACAATTGAATTTTTGGTTCTCCCCTCTGGAGTTTCGACTTGGGCTTAAAAAAACCCCAAAGTCTTAGTTGTTGAGCAGTGCCTTGCCCACCCAAGACAAACATCTGTATTAAACCATCACCAATACCAGAATCACCTAAATAAAACTCATGAACTTGTATACTGGATCTGTTAGTATTACATTTACAGAACCACATGAATGAATTTAAAAAAATTTAATACTCAAAATGACTACTTTGTAAATAAAAAAATTTACTCCAAAATGGAGTGGAAAATAGAGTTAATCTCACCCATTACTCCATTTTAAAATGGGGTTGGAGAGAATTTTACTCGAAATCTCATTTTGCAGTGGGAAATGGAGTAGAGTTGGAAATGCCTTTAGTATGACAAAACTTTGAAGAGAAGAAAAAGACCCGATTAAGCGAACGATTCAGTTGATCAAAGCACTTTTAGTGTAAAAATTAATGTATTACATTCTCAGATTTATTAATTAATAATCTAAATTAACAAATATAGACACTACTTAATGATCTATTTCCTTTTTTTTTTTGAAAAAGGTAATGATCTATTTCCTTCCGTTTATCATAGTAAAATCGTGGTTGATAAATACATATCAGATGCAGAGTTGTTTAATAATCTGATTAGTGAGAAAAGCTAGGATTAGTCAAAGATATTCTTGCGCCTACGTGTTCCTTTTTTGTTTGATTGTTGCAGAGTTGTTTAAAGGGAACGTGTAACATGTCCTTTTTTGTTTTTTGGGGCACTACGTGTTCAATGTCTATTGTCTAGTATCTTCATGATCTCTTTTTTTTTTTAATCAACATCATCTCTTTCATTGTATGTTTTCTTTTTTCACATTTGATTGTTGTTTTCTATTAATTAAAATTCCCTTAAAACTGAACAGAAATCTAAAATATTATGAAAGTCGTTGTCACCAAAATATTTTTCTTGAGTTAGTAGTGTTTTTGAAAATATACACGTATATTTTTGTTTTATCTGATAAATTATATTAAAATTCCTGAAAGATAAAACATAATTCGCAAAGATTAAACATCCTTCTAGAGATAAAGTCGGTGAGTTAACATATCAAACATCCCAGAAACAATAGTCCAAACAAAAGAGACTAAAATAATTACTAGAACATTAAAAAATCCGCACTAATCTGAAAACTACTAAAAAAAAAGAATTAGCAAGAGTCGATCAAGAACATAAGAGTGTAGCCACTTAGCATCAATAACTTCAAATATTGGAGATTTGAAAGCATTTTATTCTATTGTTTCTAATCTACTGAAGCTAAAATAGATCAAATTTACCAAATCCACTCGAAAACCACTCTAACTCAGAGTTTTGAAATCCGCTTGCGGCACCTAAAATCAACTCAAAAATAACAACAATTGAAGTAACGCAAGTTTAAAGGAGAGAACCGGAGACAAACAAGCAAAATAAAACTAGGAAACAAGCCTTATGACCATTACTAACTGCAAGATCCTAGCCTCAAAAACTCAACCTAAACCAAACGATAACCACACCCTAAACCAGATATAAACCAAAACCAAACAACAAAAAATAGAGGAAGAAGAAAGAACAGAGATGCTGCAAGAGGAGTTAAACTCGAATCAAGATCCAACCAAAACCTGTAACAACACAACTCAACCTCAACCTAAGCAACGCCGCATAATAGGATGTTAATAACGTAAAACGAAACCAAACCAAATATGAATCGTAACCGAGAATTAGTGTTCGTAAAACACCAACTCTGACCTCAAAGGCAAAGGAACGTAACGAACCTTCAAGCTCTATGAGCACAAAATCGCAGCCAAAGAATAGAGATGAAGAAGAAATATTGCCAAAAGATACTCGATAGATGTTTCACTGTTGTTACATCAATATATAACAGCATTCTGTTATTAAGATAAGGCTAAACTATTAAAACTAAATAAAACCAACACCATAAAACACTTAAATCAAATCATTTGAATCTCGCCCTTATTGCCAGCGTGGATTCGACCGTTGAGCTGATGTAAGCTCTCCTTTCCTACATCAAATCTCCCCTGCTCCAAAAAACCTTGTCCTCAAGGTTTAAAGGATGGAAATCTCCTTGTAAGCTCAAACAAGAGTTCCCATGTAGCCTCTTCCTCTGACTGATTCGCCCATTGCACAAGTACCATAGTTACGGCCCATCCCTGCCGTTGTACCATCTTCCTTTCCAGAATCCGCAACGGTTCTTTCACGAGTACATCTTGCACAATGGATGGTAGCTGGGTCGAAGTACAAACATTTCCCAGTCGCAGCTTCAACTGAGATACATGGAAAATCGGGTTGATTTGCGAATTTGCAGGGAGTTGCAGCTTGTATGCGACCTTGCCACACTTATCTAACACCTTGTATGGACCGAAATATCTTGGCGCGAGCTTCTGGTTGGTACGCATAACAACGGATTGCTGCCTATAAGGCTGGAGCTTAACGTATACATAATCTCCGATCTCCAAATTGTGATCCGTCCGGTGCTGATCTGCCATCATTTTCATTCTATGCTGAGCGCGAAGTAAATGAAACTTCAGAATCAGGATCATGTTCTCTCTCTCCTGCAGGGTTTTCACCACTACTGCTACCTTTGATTCTCCCGGCAAATAAGGTAGATGTTGTGGAGGAGCTTGGCCATAAACAGCTTCGAAAGGAGTCATCTGAATGGCAGTGTGGAAGTTCGTATTATACCAATATTCAGCTAGAGGTAACCACTTACTCCAGAGATATGGACGATCACTGCACATACATCTCAGATAGGTTTCCAACCATCTGTTCACGACCTCTGTTTGACCATCACTCTGTGGGTGGTAAGCGCTCGAAAATTTCAAGTCAACTCCTTGCAATCTGAATAATTCATTCAAGAAATCGCTTAAGAAGACAGCGTCTCTATCACTTACAATTGACCTTGGCAAACCATGTAGTTTGAAGATATTATCCAGAAACGATTGAGCAACGGAGGCTGCAGAGTAAGGATGCGACAGAGCCATAAAGTGAGCTGATTTACTTAGCCTGTCCACCACTACAAGTATGACTGATTTCCCGAACGAAGGGGGAAGACCGTCAATAAAATCCATAGATACGTATGTCCATATCGTATCTGGAATCGGTAAAGGCTGAAGTAACCCAGGATATGCAGCAGAATCATACTTACAGCTTTGACAGATGTTGCAACTGCGAATGTACGATTGGATATCTTTATACATACCCTTCCAGTAGAACAAGCCTTTAACCCGTTGATGAGTTGTGTCACGCCCCGAGTGACCTCCACTGCCCGAAGAATGCAACCAGTTAAGAATTTTGTCCCCGATCTCTGTGTTATCCGGTACCACAATCTTTCTTTTGCGCCTTAGTATGTTTTGTGACCAAGAGAAGTGGCGCTTAGCCTTCGGATTAAGCTTAAGAGTTTCGATCAGCTCCTTGACTAAGGTATCCGATTCATAGCAGGCCTGAATTTGTTGCATTAAATCGCACTCCAAGCCCGACATCGACATATGTAGAACTTCCGATCCGACTACCCGAGACAGAGCATCATCTATGAGGTTATCCTTACCCTGTCTATATTGAATTTCATAGTCAAATTCAAGTAGTTTGGGAAGCCATTGTTGTTTTATTGGAGTATTAAGCCGCTGCTCCAGTAGGTATTTCAAGCTTCGTTGATCGGTTTTGATTATAAACTGCCCAAACAGTAGATAATGTCGCCATTTTTGCACATCAAAAACAACGGCCAGTAGCTCTATTTCGTATATAGACAGATTAAGCTGCTTACCCTTCAGATGACGGCTTATGTATGCAAGCGGATGGCCTTCCTGCATTAATACAGCTCCTATCCCATGACCACAAGCATATGTTTCCACGATGAACTGCTTATCAAATTGGGGTAGAGTTAGAACCGGTGTCTCACATAAAGCGTGCTTCAACTCCTTAAACGCGTTGGTTGCTTCCTCAGACCATTCGAATGAATTCTTCTTTGTTAGTGCGGTAAGAGGCCTTGCAATCGTACTGAAGTTCCTGAAAAATCTCCGATAGTAACCCGCTAACCCCAAGAATCCACGCAACTATTTGAGGTTGAGAGGTAATGGCCAATCTGAGATGGACTTAACCTTGTTAGGATCTGTCGATATGCCGCTAGCTTCGATGTAGTGTCCCAAATATTCCACCTTGTTAGTAGCAAAAACACATTTGCTTCTCTTGGCGAAAAGCTTATGTAGTCGCATCTCTGCAAATACCGTCTCGAGGTCCCAAGTGTAATTCCAAGTTAGGACTATACACCAATATGTCATCGAAAAATATGAGCACGAACTTCCGCAGAAACTGCTTGAACACAGAATTCATCAGACCCTGGAAGGTTGCTGGTGCGTTCGTTAGGCCAAACGGCATAACCAAATATTCGTAATGCCCTATATGTGTTTTAAAAGCTGTTTTCTGTACATCCTCAGCTGCCATTCGAACCTGATGATAGCCTGCTCGCAGGTCAATCTTAGAGTACACTGCTGAACCTCCCAATTCGTCCATAAGATCCTCAATGAGAGGTATGAGGAATCGATCCTTCACTATCAAATTATTCAGCCCACGATAATCTACACAGAGCCTCAAAGACCCATCCTTCTTTTTTACCAAAACCACTGGCGAAGCGAAGGGACTTGAGCTATCTCTTATCGTTCCTGCCGTTAGCAATTCTTGGACAATCTTATCAATCTCGTTCTACTGATGCAGAGCATAACGATATGGCCTTTGATTGATAGTATTTGCGCCGTCCATTAGTGGGATCCGATGGTCATGTTGTTGTCTCGAAGGAGGTAGTGCATTAGGTTCTGCGAATATATCAGAATATGCATCCAACACTTCATTCACTGCCCTCGAGCTCTCAGGTGTGGTTGTTTTGATCTCAGCCGAGTGTAAGAAGGCGGTATCATCTTCCACTGAATCCAAGAGATAGAGCATTGAAAGTTGTCCTTCATCCTCCCGTAGCTTGTTAAGCTTATTAGCCTTCATCTCTCATATGGATCCTTCTTTAAAACCATTGAGAATCACCTTCATATTCTTCCATCGACATTGCATCTCCAATTTATAAAAGTCCCAAGTGATTGGTCCCAAGGTAGCCAGCCACGGAACCCATAAAACCATATCGCAATTTCCCAAGGGTAAGACCATTACTTCGTCAGTGAAATATGTTCCTCCAAAATGCCAATGAAACTGCTCAACTTTAGATGTTATTCCCAGTTTCCGACCATCTGCTACTGCCACTCATTTAATCCCAGCTGGAGTCAACGTACAGCCTAGTTTATCAGCAATTGATGGATCAATGAAATTATGAGTTGATCCTGAATCAATTAGAATGAATAAAATGTGCTTTCCATGGATCCCCTTCACACGCATTGTCCTATATCCTGTCATACCGGTCATGGCTTGTACCGAAATCTGAGCGACATCACAGTCCTCATCTTGTTCCAGTAACCCGTCATGTTCATGTTGATCATCTTCTTCCTCTTCAGTTTCGATCATGAACAGCTGAGTCTTTTTGTGCGTGAGATAGTGGCCCGGTGTGTATTTTTCGTCACAAAAGTAACACAATCCTTCTGCGCGTCGTCTACTCATCTCTTCTTTAGAAAGAAATTTGTGAGGTTGTGTTTCCTTTGGTTTATCTCTCTGTTGCTTCCTGCAACCGGTTCAGGCCATTTCCTTGTCTGGGCAGAACCTTTGTGGTTAACATTGGGTCTTGTTGCCGTCCATGGTTGAGTAACTGGTCGCTTTGGGTGAGCTTGTTCATAAAGCCTACCGAGCATTAAGCACTATCGTGTAGATTGCGGTTGAAACATATTACCGTGCATCTGCGTATCTAACCGTAATCCTGCAAGATATGCGCTGACCAAGTGTTTCTCGGAGAGGTTTACACGGTTTCTGATCAACTCAAAATGTTCATGGTAATCAATGATGCCATCGGTTTCCTGCAACTGTTTCAGCTCCGCTATAGGATCGTCTAACACTTCCCCAAATCGTTCGAGAAGGAAGGTCGTATAACTCGACCAATCTTGCAAAGCTTCCTCAGAGAACTCTGATTGTACCACGGAACGATGCCAAGCCGCAGCTGCTCCATCGTAATGGATCGATGCGATTCCGATCTTTAGTTCCTCCGGAGTCTTATCAATTGAGAAAAATTGTTCAACTTTAAATAACCAGTCTTTGATTCCCTCGCCATTGAATCGTGGGAAATCCACTTAGCTAGTCGGGTAACTGCTGGATAAGCATGTCCCGATCCTGCCCGAGACCTCTCATGATCATGCGATCCTTGAGTGTCATCCAGTTTGGACGAGAAGGGCGAAGATTTTCCCCGTTCTTCACTGCTCGATGTTTTGCTGTGCTTGGCTTGCAATAAGTGGATGGCTTCAAACATCTCTCCGACAGTCTTGTCCAATTTTTCGCTCTGTGTTGATAAATGCGTCGTTAACTCCTCCGACATAGATCCTTTGAAAGCTACCATTCGCGAGTCCATCATTCCTTCAAACTCACGCAACATCTCTTCCTTCTCCTTCTGTGATCGTGTCTCCGCCATTTATTCCGAGAAAAGACGAAGCTCTGAACCTTTAATAACGTATAACGCAACCAAACCAAATATGAATCGTAACCGAGAATTAGTGTTCGTAAAACACCAACTCTGACCTCAAAGGCAAAGGAACGTAACGAACCTTCAAGCTCTATGAGCACAAAATCGCAGCCAAAGAATAAAGATGAAGAAGAAATATTGCCAAAAGATATTCGATAGATGTTTCACTGTTGTTACATCAATATATAACAGCATTATGTTATTAAGATAAGGCCAAACTATTAAAACTAAATAAAACCAACACCATAAAACACTTAAATCAAATCATTCGAATCTCACCCTTATTGCTAGCGTGGATTCGACCGTTGAGCTGATGTAAGCTCTCCTTTCCTACATCAGATGTAAACCGAGAATGAAGGACGACGGCGACGCACACATCAGTCAGGACCAGAGCAGCACAAAAGATCCAAAGAAACACAAACCACGGGAAAACGGTCACCATACGAGATGAAACCGATGACCGCTAACCTGAACAGTCAACCACCGCCACCAAAGATAGACGCATGACCACCTACGTTGATCTTGGAGGAAAAGAAACTCAATTTCACAATCTACAAAAACGAAACCATGCAGAGAAGGGAGAGGCTAGAGAGAGAAACAAAGTCACAAGGCCTCTACCGACAGCGGTAAAGACCACCGACCGCCGGAGAGGAGAAGAAGCTGAAAGTTGACGGCTATCTAGGAAACTGAGCCTGAAAGAGATTAAACTAGGGCGAACCCTGCTCAAGTTGTTTCTTAAAATATACAGTATATATAACTCTTTATTTGATACATGATTAATAGTTGAATACCTATCTATGTTTGATAAAATAAAGGGAATGACAACAATGTCGTTAATGTATATATCTTACGACTTACAAATGACGAATCATTTTTGGTTATTTTATTCTCAATATACAACATAAATTTGTCTTCTACTTCACTCTTGTACATTACCTTTGAGAATATTGAACTTGCACAATGGACATGTCGCATTCATTTTCAGCTATTTCACGGTGCACATCGTATGAGTGGGCAAGTGTGACCAGCTATGTTCCATCTTCATATGAACTCAGACATATACAGCACTCCTACACCTAATGACCAAAATCCGCAAGGCCTAATTCAAGTGAATTCTCTCGGCCCAATTCGTAAAGTCCAGAAAATCTCATACTTATTAGGGTTTGCCCTAGTTAGTTTTCAATAAATAGACTTCTCCATTTTATTTTTTCTGAAAATAAATTTTTAAGGCGAATCCCTGTCAAAATCGTGTCATCCATTCCGACTATCATCTTGTGAGACAATTTTCCAGAGAACCGTGTGTAACCATGAGACGATCAACATATCAATTTATAAGCCTCGAGAGTCTTCTTTCCAGAAAGACCAAATTCTTCTGAATTGAAGGTACGAGTCAAAAGTTACAGCTGGAGGAGCAAAATAAATCCATAACGAGACTCAATGGTAAGCCTGAAACTTTGGAATGGCTGTTAGATACTGGAGCTAGTAATCATATGACAGGTTACGACGAGTTATTATGTGATTTGAAGTATATATTTCCTTGTCAAATTGGCTTGCCTAATGGGAACAAAATTGTATCGAGGAAGAAGGGAACAATGAAGTTTGATGCAGAATTTAGTCTTAAGAATGTTTTGTTAGTTCAAGACTTGGAGTGTAATTTAATATCAATATCTCAGTTGATTGCAGAATCTGATTATGTGATGAAAATTGCTAATAAAGGGTGTGTTCTTCAGGACCGTTTAACGAGGAACCTGACTGGAGCTGGTGAGATGCGTGATGGATTTATTTCTTTCACATGATGACTTCTTTTATGGCTTTAAAGATGAATAAGAATGGAGCTGAAGATGTATGTCATCAAAGGCTTGTACATCCATCTAGTAGTGTTTTTGATTTGTTTCTCAGGATTGAAAGTATAAATAAGGACTTCTCAAAATGTGATGTGTGTTTGAGAACCAAACAATGTCGTAAACCATTTCCGATTAGTGATAATAACAATTCTGAAATTTTCGAATTGATACATCGCGACTTATGGGGTCCTTATCGAAAATCAAGCATTTGCAACTCATTCTACTTCTTAACTATCGTGGATGATTTTTTTCAGAGGTGTTTGGGTATTTTTGCCTCTTGACAAAACACAAGTAAAGAGAAGTTTGCGAAACTTCTTGGAAATGGTGTCACGACAGTTTAGGAAGAAAGTGAAGACAATTAGGAGTGATAATGGAAGTGAGTATGTATCTTTCACGGCTGAGTTCAGAGACAAAGGAATTATTCACCAGACTTCTCATGTCGGAACACCACAACAGAACAGACGGATGGAGAGAAAGAACCGATATCTCCTTAACGTCGCACGAGCGCTTCTGGTTCAATTTGATATGTCGATTCAGTTTCGGGGAGATTTGACAGCAGCGTATTTGATAAATAGGACGCCGTCGAGTGTGTTGAAAGGTAAGACACCATACAAAGTGTTATATGGATCGGTCCCAAGCTATGACCATTTAAGAGTGTTCGAGTGTCTTGCGTTTGCACTCAATCATAAACGGGGAGGTGATATTTGGTTCTCAAAGTAGACGATGTGGCTTCATTGGGTATCGTTTCAGGAAGAAAGGGTGGAATTTATTCGATCTAGATACTGAATAAATTTTGTATTGTGTGACGTCGTATTCATTGAAGACACATTTGCGCTTACCCAACGAGTCACTGGTGAGTCAGAAGAGAGTCACAAACTCGACTTACATATATTTGATGATGAGCTGCATAATTTTGATGTCGCTCTCCAGCATGATCACATGTCTGAACCGTCCCGTGAAGAAACAAACCTTGTGCCTTTTGTGGATCAGCGAAGTGATGGAGAAACAGATAATATGTGTGAAATATAGGTTGTTTAAAACAGTAAGACTAGAGTAGAGGTTAAACATGAAAATATCATCATGGAGGACACGACTGTTGCAGTCTGCACTGATAACGAGGTTGTGGAGGAGATAGCGAGACTACTGGGCCGGGGAATGCGGAAAACAACACACATTCAAGCTCCGAGACTATGTTCTCAACACGATTTCACGTGAAGATGGTTATCTCTATCCAATCTCCAATTTTCTCACTTGTGAAAAATATTCGAAGAACTATTGTGCATTCCTTGGTGCGGTTAACAACGAAGTCCTACCATATACCTTTCGTGATGCAGTGGTACATGAATGGTGGTAAAATGCGATGAAAAATGAAATTGGTGATTTGGAGTTGAATAAGACTTGGAGAATGGAAAAGCTTTCGATTGGGAAGAAATATATTAGATCAAAATGGGTATTTACAATTAAATACAAAGCTGACGGTTCGGTTGATCAGTATAAGGCTAGACTCGTGGATTTTAGGAATCAACAAGTTGAAGGAACAGATTTCTCCTAAACTTTGGCACTGGTTATAAATATGAGTACGATTTGTATGGAAACCGATAAAACTGATAAAAATTGTAAAAATCAGTATGGGAGCTACATGAGGCCAAATTGGATGAAACGACTTGTGGAACGTTTCTTATGGAGTATAGTAATTTAAAAGAAGTTTTGGAGAATTTATTCTGAATCTTCGAGGGTTTTTGTAAATTAAAAGCTTAATTGGATAATTAAGCTAAAGATATGACTTTTTCTCATCACATAAAGTATGGCCAAAAGAGATGAAGATTTGGTCACCAAAACTTGACTAGTTAGCTGATCCAAGCTTAATTAAAATTAAGAAAAGGACGTGACAAGCCTATAGAAGATGAGGAGGTATGATTGGAGTGAAACAAGTGTTAATTCTCATGATGAGAAAATACAATGAATCTACTTGTTTTGAAACACCATTACCCGGTTGTATGAGGAGGAAAAGGATTATTTGAATCTGATTTTTTTTGCACATGCTTAACGTGACTCAAAGAGAGGTTAAGAAACATTGAATGTGGCATTGTATGGGGAAGGAGACGTGGAGGAAGAATGGGGGGGGGGGAGTAGTGGAGTGGACACTTGGCAACCTCTAAGCCTCTTTGGCTCACTATAAATTTAAGAGTAGTATCTTCATTTTAAATCATAAACGAGAGAAGAAGTAGAGAGAGAGAGGAAGAAGGAGAAAAAGAGAAGAAGAAGAATGAAACGTGAGGAAGAGAAAGAGAAGAGAAGAAGGAGAGTGAGGTGTGAGTTGTGAGAAGAGAGGGAGAGAAGAAAGAAAGAGAGAAAGAAAGAAAAGAAAATAATAAAATAAAAGAAAGATGGGGAAAGAAAAATTACTACGCCGGAATATTCTCAAGAATATTCTTCGGAAAAGGAATTTTTCCGACGTAATAATTTTCCTGATAAACCGGATTTCTCTTTATTTAGAAAAAGGTAGACGTAGTTAGGTTCGTCAGTAGCGGTAAAGTTCAAGATCTGTTAAGCTCGGTCAAGGCGGTTTCAGTTTGATCGGTTTGGGAAAGGGTTCGGGGAAGCTTTGGTTCAGTCTCGGGGATTCGGGGTTTCTGCTAGTCCGTCCATCCGTCATATATTAGCACTGTGAGTCTGCTAAACTTTGTTTGGTGCATTTAGACGAGGATCATATAGATCCGGAATTTGGTAAACCGTAGTATTAGGGTTGCATACATGTGATTTGAAATTTATAAACAGTTAAGTTAATTAAATAACTCAGTGAATTAATTAAATGGTTAAGAATTATTAGACGGCATGTTAGATAGCAATGACTGGTGATTGATTGTTTGTACTGTTGGTTAATTGTTTGATGCATTCATTTAGAATTGCATGCTAGGATGTATATGCATATATATTATATTAATAACGTGTTAAAAGAATATATATACGAGAAAATGGGGGTTATATTAAAATACGATTTAAGCGATATAACACACATAAAATATAATAACATGCTGGGTTAATTAGTCAATAGTCGGGGTTAACGAGTTAAATGAACTAATAAAAAAATAATGTGAAGTCTGGAGATTAGTAAATTTATTAATCTCAAGCTGACAGATCGAGGAGATTAAGAATAAGAATTTAAGAGAATAAGAATTAATAATTAGAATCTGAATTAAGCCATCTACGGGATTAATAAGCCACTAATCCCAAGGTAGCGGATTGAATGAGTTAAGGTTAAGAATAGATTAAAAGACTAATGAACCTAAATAATTGTTTGAGTGGTGTTGTGATTATTGTTGTGTGTTGTTTGTCTACTCCGGTGTTGGGCCGAGTAGACCGTTGTTTGTGTGATTGTTTATCTACTCTGGTGTTGGGCCGGATAGACCATTGATTATGTGTTTTTTTTGTTTACTCCGGTGTTGGGACGGGTAGACCGTTGTTTGTGAGGTGTTTAGTATAGTCCGGTGTTGGGCCGGATAGACCTTGTTGTTTGTTACTTACCTCGGTACGGGACCGGGTAAGTTTGGATAGATACCTAATCCGGTATGGAACCGAATAAGGTCGGGTGATGTGGAGGTTGGTGATAGGACTTGCGGGATAG